>OX103977.1:15250173-15398452 GCA_944470395.2 Schistosoma turkestanicum
GCGAAGAGTTAGTTAATCGGTTAGGTCTCAAGGGTAAAGGAGACTTCAATAAAGGTGACGACTGTGAATGGAACTTCTACTTGTGAATGTCTGGAAGTGAATACTTAGAGGTATTTCATCAAGCATGAGCGGGGTTCTATGAAATGACTCAACAGGGCCTATACGATCAAGAAACTTCGATCAATTAGCAGAACCTTTAACCGAACTCCAGCTGAGAAGGTGGAAACATTTAAAGGACATAACTCTACCGAGGGCTGCAAAGTAATCTAGTAGAATATTGAATTGGGTCGTGATGCTCCAGATGGCACATTGGGTCCGTGAACAACGCTGGGAGACAGAAAGGGCATCACCCCGTTTGGGGTGTGCGTACTCACTCTCAGGTTGGATTGATTTTAGGATCCTAAAAGAAGTCATACGAGGTCTTTACATCAAGCCTTCAGTGGTGTCATTCGTTCTACTAATGATATTGTTGCAAGCATAGAAAGATTATATGAATGCATGAGTTCGAGTGATGTTCGATGGGTTTCGTAATGAATATTCTGTCGTAAGATAAAAGGGCTCTAGAATAGTTAGCTAGTTCCCTTTTGTCACTTGGAGAGTGGCCATTTGGCAAGTTGTCTCCTCTGGGAAGTAGATGACGCCTTTAAGGCTAACCGATGTATTTGGAACTAGCTAAGGAACTATACTAGATGTGTTTAAGGTAAGAGGTTTTGTGAATGGATAGATAGTCTTCTGAAAATATTCAACTTGTTATCGTGAGAGCATTTAAGTGATGGTAACATCATATGAAGCTAGTAAGGTGAAATTCGATCCGTGATGGCGTTTCGTTGGTTGATATTGTCCCTCGCATGCTATCCTGTTATCAACCCTAAAAGGCCTGGAAAAGTGTGTGGAAGTAATTTAATTATTGATTGTGCGAGCTGTCTATGCAAGGTTGTTCTCTAACCGATCAGGCTTTTGAGAGGATCCAAAATACTGTAAATAGTTTAATTGGTATACTTCTACGATTCAGATTATGCAACGTAGCATTAGCCGCTGACATCGAGGATATGTTCCTTCAAGTGAAGATCCCGAAACGAGACAGGGGAGCGTTTCGACTATTATGGTGAGAAGACGGTGATATAGGACGAAAGGCTAAAGAATATTGTTTGACAGTTCATCCGTTTGGAGCCGTGTCCTCTCCTTTTTGCGCTAATTTCGCTCTTCGGAAGACGGTAGATATATTCGGAAAGGAATTGAATAAAGATGTCCAGGAAGTTGTAGATAAGAGTTTCTATGTCGACGACTATTTAACATCAATTGATAATGTGCAGGATGCAATCGAACTTGCAAAAACCCTTGGTTTACTCCTCAGTAAAGTTGGGTTCAGACTTACCAAGCGGACAAGTAACTGTTTACAGGTCCTTGAATCAATTCATCCAGAAGAGAGAGCAGAAGCCCGAAAAAAGACTGACTTTGAGAGACCTCATACGTAACGCACATTGGGATTATTTTGGAATACTATGGTTGATGCGTTTGAATTTAAGGTTCGCATACCGAATTGCCCTCTCACTAGGCGAGGTATATTGTCGAGTGTAGCTTCATTATACGACCCCTTGGGATTGTTAGCACCATTCACACTTCCTATGAAGCAGTTACTTCAACGTTTGAGTAAATTGGGACTAGGATGGGACGAAGAGATTCCAAGTGAGGAAGGCAAACGCTGGTTAGAGATTTTAAGTGGATTTCAGAAGGTTGAGAACGTTAGTTTTCCACCTCGCTGTGATTAATCCCACACAATCAGGGATTCGCCTCGCCTCCGGGAACTTATCTATCTTTCTGTGACGCTCTGGACAACTGGATCCGAGGCAGTGGCATACATCCTTATCTAATTCGATGCTTTACTATTTATTATAGAAGCTAAACTTCCGTTCTTCTTTCGGATGCTGTGACTAGCAATGGAAATATAGTCATCGGCCAATCTTTTGCTTTTTAGCAGAGTGACAGCGATAGTAAAGGGTAGGACAGAAAGTTCCCGTGAGCATTCCACTATAGTTGACTAGTTCGACCACACTTCATCGAATGAGCCTTCTATTGTTTTGACGTCATTCGGACCTGTCGCGAATGTTAAGTTGATTAGTAGATACACAAGGGTTGTGTCAACTGTAAGTGTTCCTACTTACGGTTGGACTGTCAGTCAAGTGATGATGAAGAAGGAAGCGTCCTGATGGTAACAGCCAGTCTACAGTGTTGACATGATATTACGATGCTTATTGCATGGACATATGTCGTGTGTCCTCTGAAACGGAACAGGACAGAACAACAAGTGAGTTTATCGGTTTCTGGATTGTGACACTAATGCTGTTCTTTCATGTAGAGAGATGAGTTATACAACAACTGGAAGAGTTCAACTCTACGGATGCTAGTGCAGACCGAATCGACGCGACCTGTCTGACAGTAAGGAGGAATTCGACCGTGATGCTTTTTTTGGTATATTCCTCATCTTTTTGTTATCAACCCTAAAAAGCCTGAATGCCAATTATCCCGCAGCTCGTCACTAACTGTGAATATTCGGAACATCATTGTGGACAACAATAACGTCAAGGTGGAGGTGAAACCCCCTGTGTCTATTAATAGTGTGGTTGATGTGAATAATAAACGTGAGGCTAACGAGGGTGGAATCACTATAGGTGTTGCTGCATCTTCGGTTGCTGTTACTAATGTAGCTTCTTTGAGTACTTCGAATCAAGACGAAATCGGATGTTTGAGCGTGGAGAATGTAGGCGTCGGAGGCAATAGCGTTGGCCACAGTGATGGCACTACTGAGGGGGCTAACATTCGGTAGCCTAGGTGTGATGAGGAGTCATCTAGATTTAATGGACATGCTGTTGTGTTGAATATGCAGCATGTGGAATGTCCACCTGTCGCACTCCACCATCATTGACTTGTAATACAAGTATCGGGATGAGCACTACCAACAGTGATAAGATAGATGAGGTTAAGAGCATTCCTAGTAAGGAAAGTAATGTTGATCGAGTAAAGTTGGACACTGTGTATGAGTCGACTGGATATCATGAGAAGTGCACTGCTGCTTGTACAGCTGCGGCTACTAATGATAATAGCATTGATAATACTCCTGCGGGTAATAGTGATCGAGGGAAGTTGAAAGACACTCATCGTCGTCGAAATGATCGTACGTTACGCTCACATACTGCTACCCAAGCTAAGAAGCATACGAAACAACATGATGCTACTATTATTAAGAAGCCTAAACTTCGTTCTCTTTCGGATGCTACGACTAGCAATGGAAATAGTAGTCATCAGAATTGTAGTAGTGGCAGCGATAGTGAAGAGACACAAAGTGTGAACAGTCCACCTATAGTGACTAGTCGATCTACTTCATCGAACGAGCCTTCTAGTGTTTTGACGCCATCGAACCCTGCCTCAAATATAAAGTTGATTGAAGATGCACAAGGTTGTGCAACTGTGACTGTTCCTACTCCGGTTGACTGTCAGTCGAGTGATGATGAGAAGGAAGCGTCTGATGGTAACAGTCAGTCTACAGTGTTGCATGATAACGATGCTATTGATGTTCATATGTCTTGTGTCTCTGAAACGGAGCATGAAGAACAACAAGTGAGTTTGTCGGCTTTGGATTGTGACACTAATGCTGTTCTTTCATGTAGCGAGATGAGTTATACCACAATGGAAGAGTCTCGCTCTATGGATGCTAGTGCAGACCGAATCGACGCAACTTGTCTGACACAATGGAATCATGATGACGTTGATAATAATCTGGATGTCACTGATGTGACAAATGAGTTACCGACGATGACGAATGCTGATCAAACCTCTTCAGTATCAGGAGATGGAGAGTCAGATATTGGTCCCATGTTATGCCACTTAAAGTCTTCGGGAGACGAGGAAATATCAAAATCGGAGATCCCACCCTTGCATATTATCTATGGGTCGAGAACTTCTGTTGATAAGTCAGCATCACTGACTTCATTGTATCTGCCGTTCGGAGCAAGTGGTGGTGGATTGACGACTCATCCCCATGATATGGAATGTAATTCCCGGATAGGATATGACCAGCTTTACGACGTGTTGTACATGTTCGTGTGGGTTAATTGGGTAAGGTTTATACTACCGTTAGGTCATGCTACGATAGATAGGGGAATCAAGGGCCTGATGGGAAGGTATAGGTACCTAGTTAGCTTGATAGGTCATATCCATGTTGGAGGGCGGGTAGGCGTACTGCTGTAAGTCCTACACGTTCTTCCGGTGTGGATTAGGGGATGAGTGGGAACCCTAAATAGAAGTGTCATTAACGCTTGCTTTTTTGCATGGAGGGATTTTGCGGGCCGGTGTAAAATCTATATTGAATGATTGTTGTTGGTTGCTTGTGATGCGCAAACTTGGATTGTTGTTACCTATTTTTTTCGATGTAAAGAACCAAGGTTCTTTAGGTCGAGAGTGTTACGGGAGAAATGAAGACATTTGTCTGATTAAAACCTCTATATAAATATCATTAATTTCACTGTGTTTTTTGGGGTATATTTGTTTTACTTAACTTATGAACTTGTTTCATTTATTATTTTCAGACATTTTGGTTTCTGTTTGTCTTGGTTTGCTAATTGGGAGTTTTTGCTCCAGGAACCTATAAAATTGAAGGTATTTGTAGTTGTTATAATTATTGTTGTTAGAACGACATTTTGGTCGACTATTTGTGAATTGCGAATAAACTTTGGTACCTAACTTTGGAGTTTGGTTCTGTTGTTAATTTGGGTTCGTGAATTGCAAATAGATCGACATACTGTACTTCAATAACGGGAAGGAGCAAAACTTGGACTTAACACTAAGTTAGGGATGAGTCAGGTATTTCCTAGGCTATCAGCTAGCACTTGGTTAGAGAAGTACTCTGATTTTGCTGATACCTCATTTAACTGATCAGTGAAGTCGCAGTTTCCATGCGTGCCAGGCTCTGCTTAACGCCTGTAGCAATTGTTCAGTGCCTCGCCAAACCCAAGTTTTCCTCTCTCTCGGTGAGTTTGTGCCTGAGGTACATTGAGTTAGACATCATTGTGGATCATGTCTCCCACGGTTTACCTGTGATCATTCACTGTCAGCCCCTATTGTATCAGTTGAGTGGCTTACCATGCAAGCTCACCTAATTGCCTGCAATATCGGGGGACATATATGTTTCAGTAACGATTATGATCCTCAGATCCAACTCAGTGCACATATTCCTGAGTTCTAAAGGCTAACTCCTTACTCTTCTTAAGTTAATATAGAGACACGTGGTGGTTTGTCTCATCACCTGGCTTACCTCTACCGTAAGATTCGCTGTCACATTTTCAAACAAGTTGTTCAAACGCAGTATTATTAGTTGTTGCAATGTAAGAACTGGTAGCATAGCTTTTACTGAACATGTTATTTCAGATATTTAAGAACGGGAAACAAGATAATTGGAATAGGGAAATACGCGAAATAACAATATTCAAATTAAGTGAATACATACTACTCCAAAACTGCAACTTAAGCTTTGACTGTCCTAGTAAGCAACTTCGCGTGGATCCAGTAACTTTTCCACGAGTTTTGTGTTTGCGACTGAATGAATGTGTGTGCTGCTGAAGCAACTAAGAAGAGAGCAGTTGATTGAGACAGCTAGACAGACTTTGAATGACTCTGTTTGTCCTAATTGTTATTCAGATTGTTTACCAATGAATGGAGACAACTTTCATATCTTCGAGAATGATTAAATATCCCTATATGGTGTCCAAAACTGTATTTTTTTCTGTAAGTGGTGCGAAGTCAACGAGAACACGTTAATTTGGAAGCGTGCTCATGATATCTGTAAACAACTGTCGTGAATTGAAAATGGGCCAATGCCATTTAGTGCTACAGTGTGATAATAGTAGTTTATCCTTGAATCTAGAAAGCACAAATTAATTTGACTACGGAAGGGCATTTCATTTGAACAGTTTGGCTTCTTTATATTGATCCAAAGAACAAGAACCGATCAATTGACTTATACTAGCTCGTGAAAAAGATATTGGATATTGGAAGTGAGTTTGTTTGTTCGTTTGCCTACCACTAAATAGGCAGCCATTTGCATTAGCCGCCATGAAACGGGATAGCTCAGGAAATAACCAGGATGGTCCTCCATCGAAATTTCAGCGTTCTACAGTCGATCTAACCAATGTCTCTATCAGATTTCTTATTCCTGGAAGAGCTGCAGGAATAATGATTGGGAAGGGTGGGGAAAATATCAAAAAAATACGGTCACAGGTTTGTTACTTCATAATTCATTCAGTAACTTGCTCAATTGCTGTTTTGGCTTCAACTGACTCGATTCTTTGTTTTATGTTCTTTACGGTTCCTCCACCTCCCGGACACTAACTCGCTAAATCTGGTCAATCTCCTCTGATAACCCGATGGTTTGTGTTGGTACCATATGCCTGCCTTATTCTCAAACTGATGACTCTGGCTCATTGAAAACGGCCCTGCTTTATCCCATTTACTGTCTCAGTATAACGTCAAGCTGAATATTCCCGACAGCAGAGGCCCTGAACGGTAGGGTAACCCAGAAACTTAATGTCACCTTGATGTGTATTCCGTCGATTAATTAGTTTGCCTAAATTATTATTTTCATGTTTTTGGTTCATTTTTGTGTTTGTAAAGGCCATTTTGGCTATCATCTATGAAGTCATTCGTGACTGTTTGGCTATCAGTCAACCCACGAGTTACTGTTGTGACTGGAGATTCCAGTGACTTAGTCGTACGAGACAAATCTGTTGTGTAAAGATTTAGACAAGTTTTGGTGATAACCCTTAGATGGTTGTCTAGTTCTCCGAACCCTCCACGATACTGTCATTAAATGGAAGGGTGTCATAAGCTCCACTGTATGATTCAAGCTTTTGTCTTTTCCTTCTTTCCCAGCCTAACTTGTTTTCTTTCCAATAGGATAATGACTATCGAGGGTGACCTGCAAGCCATCTGCAGCATCATGCGCGATGTTTGTCCAAAACTAAAGGTAAGGTTAACTTAACTACTCTGACTTTGTAGGACATAATGAACGCAAAACTCTCCGACCCGAAACGCATAATGGGTGTCCAAGGGTCTCGACGTCGTCCAAGACGAAACGAAGACCCAGAACGGGATGATGAGGAAGACGAGAACATGATCGACTTTAGAATCCTGGTGCACGAAAGCCAAGCTGGCTCCGTCATCGGTCGAGGTGGGGAACGTATTAAGGATCTCCGTGATGTAAGTTTGCTAGTGTTTTCTCCAACATAAAATTTAGAAGTACAAAATGCGTGTTATCAAGGTGTATCAAATGTTGGCTCCGTTATCCACTGACCGAGTAGTACAGATGGTTGCTGACCCAGACAATGTCGTCCAATGCTTGAGAGCTGTGATAGAGGCGGTCGAGGTAAGTGTGGATGTTTTTCTGAATCATTTTCTTTCTTCCACTGGTTGTTCCAACCAACTTATTGATAGTCACAAATCTAAGTGTCAAGAATGTCCCATAGGTGTGCACGAATACCGCCGCGACCCTATCGGTTGAGCATTATTCTGTCGCGGCCTGAACAAGCGTTTACATACGTAACCTGGAAATATTACCTATCATTGCCGGGAGTGTTGTCTCACCTGTGGGCGTACTGACTGACCTTTCATGATGTGGGTGCATTGGATGCGCTTAATATTATTAGCTACATTGTACTTGTTGTGTTGGCTGTGTTTATGCTTAATATTGTATTCTTCACTTTCCAGTCTGCTCCTCCTCGTGGTCGCCGTGAAGACTATGACGCTGCCAACTTCAGTGAGGGTGATGCTCTTAACTACGGTGGTTGGTTGTCTCGAGAAGCCGCAGCAGCACTGGCTCAAGGGATGCCACTTCGTGGACCTGGATGCATGCCACCAATGGGTTATAACATGGGTGGTCCGTATATGATGGGTGGTGGTGACATGGGGCCAATGGGTGGCGGAATGGGCCCCATGGGAGGAGGAATGGGTCCTATGGGCGGTGGACCGATTCCCGGAGGTCGTGGTCGAGGGCCTCGTTCCGGCGGTGGAATGATGGGCGGAGGTGCACCTCCTGCGCAAGGTCAACGAGGTATGATGGGCTCCTCAGGACCAGCACCGGTTCCTCCTCCTGCTGGTCGTAATACTTCTATGGGTCCACCAGGCGGTTACAGTAGTTCAGTGGATGGAGGTTACGGTGGTCAAGGTGGATATGATGGTCCAGGTGGGTTTGATAACGGAGCATATGGAGGCATTGATCAAACCGGACAAGGCGGGTTCAGTGGTCCTGGATACGGTGGGTCAGGCAACATGACTTCCGGAGGCTACGGTGCGTCTGGGTATGGTGGAAGCCAGCGCGGATCCGGTGACATGGCAGGTGGTCAAAGGTAAGCTAGTTCATGTTATCCTGTATAAACTAACACGAAAAAGCTGAAACTCGTGAGAATTTTAGTTTGACAACTGAAATCTGTTCACCTCAGGGTTAGTCACGTGACAAGAACTTACTCAGAGTTGTCGCTCAGTTTAGTTCTAAAGTCATTCGCAACAATCCACCAGTCACTTATTAGCATTCGGGAAGTCACTTTATTTCAAGGACCCCAGACAACTGTTAGATACTTGTGGGTCAAGTTTGAGCTGAGGTGTAACGGTCTGTCTGGTTTTCGTGAGTAACCGCCAAGGTTTGTAGGGAGTACTCTGCACATTGACTTCTACAGAGCAGGATTGTTAATATCAAGATGTGTCCACTGGTGATGCTAGTTCTGAATGGCTTTCTGGAAGACAGAGTTCTTGTTGGTTAGGGGTGATTACTTATGAACGCTTTAGTTTGGAACCAGGCAAGTGTAGTTGAGTCGTTTGATTCTATATCAGGCCTCAACACAAATAATGTAGCTGAAATGCGGTTGCACACACATTGGTTGTGCGTGTATGTGCCTAGCTGGAGTAAAGAAAACATTGCTTGTCGTAACCTGGATACTGTGGGGCTGGGTTGGTGTTTATTCTCTATCTCGAAACATGTGGTTGTTTCTCTACCGAATTATGTTTGTTCTCCTTGTAGTGCGTCTCGCGGTGGCACCTATGGTGGTTACGGAAATATGGGGTCTGGAGAGCATGTTGGAGGCAAGGCAAACCAGTGGTATGGCGGATGGTCTTAAAAACTTGTTTGCATTTAATTTCAGTAAAGTATACCTGTAAATAAATAACATGATCACCTATTGGTTCTTGATGGCATGCGGATAGGATAGGATCCTGGGTTTGTGTGTCGGTTGCGTCGATTAGGTGTTGTGTTATGAGTGCGTTACATTGTGCGGACTTGTTCCGTGTGAGGATGTTGTGGTTATCCTTCAAGGATATGTAGTTCCGTTTGGCATGAGTTTGTTTGATCGACTAGTCGGTAGACGGCGATAGATCTCCGGGACAAGCCCAGAGTGATAAGAGGTGTTCCTCGGAAAGCTCCTCCCAACTAGTTCTATGTGGAGGTGAAGATGTCCGGTTACTCTGTTACTAGGTAACCTAAAGTTCTTAAACGAAGGTTAGGCCACAATGTCATATGATTTACCGCATGTCAAATATGTGCGTAAAGTTGTGTTAGGCACCTCGATTTGTACGATTTGAGGGGTTGGGTGGTTTCTTATAAGGTCTGTGGATTTTAGATTGTGTTGTCTTGAGCTGATACATGTAGCTGTCTGATTAATTGCAATGTACTATTGTTACCAGTGTGTTGCGTGAATTACAGTCATAGGGAAAGTGAGTGTTCTGTTTGGGTTTTGCGTTTCCTCGTCTTAGTTTCCTGATTGTTGTGTTCGTAAGCGTTTATATTCGTCTTGAAATTCGGTTACTGGTTATGTTTCAATTTGATGAAGTGGAACTCAGGGCCGTTCACTGGACTTGTCAATTGAATTGATGATAATGCCAAAAAAGTCTTTCGGTTATCAGAGCACCTAGTAGTGTTTTCACTATAGTAAATCTGAATATCAGTTAGTCCTTTTGGTGGGTTCGAATCAAATACTGAGTTGAAATTCAGTAGTTGTTTGTGTATTTGCTTTCAAACACCCAGATGCATTTACCTAGAGGTATCTGGATATTCCTACTGTACAAGTCAATTAATTTGTGTGTGAGCTGGAATAGTACCTGGGTGCTCGTAATGAAGCGGAGTCGTCACTGCATAAGATGACATACAGTTTAAGCCACAAGGCAGTGAAGCGACACCGTATGATAGTCGATGATCGAAAGTAGGTTCATACGATTCTGATTCTCAGATTCCTGGAGCCCGTGTGCGCCATTTGTTTGTATTGTGGGATTTTCAACTCTCTCAGGTGCGTTTTCTGTACCGACCATCTCAATTTAATCATGGGAATTTTATTCTCGTCCTCCTATTTTGTTTAACAGCACGTACAGAAGGAGACTATGAGTTAGGCTCTCTCGGCAGTGGTTGTGTATGCATGTTTATGAGACCATTTTCAGAGTAAGAGCAGATTCTCTCTGCTCTGTACTAGGTAATGGTCACAATTTATGGTTAATATTTTATTTATTTCACTCTTTGATTGATAATGCACAATTGTTGTAGGACATAGTAAGGCTAATCGTTCATACTATTTAGCACAATAATTTTAATGCTAAAAGTGGGGAATACTCAAGTGTTACGTTGTGGTGCAGAGTTTCAACAATTATAGTAAGTTGGATACATTTACACTAAACGTTGGTTTGGAGCCATTACTTATTGGGCATTTTATGTTACTCGAGAACTTCATGTTGTTAAACGAAGATTAGATCACAATTTATATAATTTACCACATATTCAGATATGTTCAAACTTCCTATTATCATGTAATTTGGCGTTGTCTGTTATAGAGCTTGAAAAATTAAAGTTGACTAAACTTATTACTTTATATTCATCAAAAGGAAAGTTGCATTCGTTATTTATAGGCTTTAACCGAATTGTAGTGACTGTAAATGTTTGCATATTAATCTCTCTTTCTGCTAATTATAAATTACTATGTTTAGGAGGCTTGTTAAATCGGTCGAGTGACTATGTAACATAGTTTTTTATTTCATCTGAATTCTTAAGGTTATAGACTGATAGGTTGCTTCTAAATTAAAAAGATAAAATTTGCAGTAGATTTTTATTGTATTCAGTCGAGTGTCTATAGTTGTTTTCAAACGTGCTATAAGTTGTTTAAGCCCAGAAGAGTCGCTGAGTTTGAGAGTTTTTGACTCTGTAAACAATTTTTATTTTCAACTCTGTAATTCTAATTTAAATAAATAATGTAATAAGAAGATAAATATTATCGAAACTATGTGACGTATTAACGTAATATATTTTAAACAATTTGATCACATGTGTGATCAACTTGACACAGCATCTGATATCACCCTTATCAGTCCAAAAACCTGGGAGAGAATTGGAAGACCTACAGTTCACCAGACGAAGCAACTAGCACACAGCGCATCTGGTGGCAAATTAAATATTGTTGGAGAAATATTGTGCATTGTTTCAAAAAATGAGGCAACAACGAGTGCAACTGTATATTTAACTAAGAACCCAGACCTTGATTTATTGGGGTTGGGTCTCATAGATGCATTAAAATTAACAGACCATTCTATCAACGACATCTGCAGCCGAGTCAGAATCAATAACCCTCTAGAGTCAAGTCTGAGAAATGCCATTATGAAAAGGCATCATCACGTATATTCGGAAGCGTTAGGCGAATGTACGAAAGCTAAAGCACTACTGACTCTCAATCAACTGCTATTCCTGTACCTTATGCTTCTCTCCCAGTAGTTGAACAGGAACTGGAACGACTTCAAAGAAAAAAATCATTCCGGGGAGGTGTTGGGATAGCCAATCGAGAAGAAAGCCACGCACATTGTGGATTGATGAACTAATTAATTAATTTTCATGATTAACTATTTCATTAATGATGAACTATATGATTATTGTTCATGATAAACTATTTGATTCATGTTCAAAATATTTAACGACATTTATATAATTGTATAAATACGCATGTTTGATTTTATATTTTTGATTCTGTTAATAAGCGTTCTCCAACGTCTTCCGTTTTTCTTATTTTTGAACGGAGGGGTCTAACGTTCGGTGTGTCATTAGTACAGTGGTTTGGCGTTACATCAAGTACAAGACATAAAAGTGGCGACGGGAGAAAACCAGATCCATAAAACTAGTGCGAGCGCGTGTTTGTTTGCCCCTTCCTGGACGCAAAAATATATCGCAAGGAAACCTCTTAGGGCTCTACCTAATGAAAATAAAACTAAGAATACATTTTGGGAACAACAATTAGGCAGCCATGTAGTAAGTGATGCCCATCCTGAGTCAGCTTGGAATGACATCCAAAAAGCTCTGGAAACAGCAGCGATATCTTCTAGTAAGGTAAACTATAAGGTTAAGAAGAAGCCATGGATTTCAGTGGCATCTGCCGAATTGATAGACGCTTGTAAATTCATTCCGCCTGGCTCTAAACAAGGTGAAGGGTGTAGTCAACTTAAGCACATACTGATAAAAAAGCCTTCTCAATGATCACGAGCAGCGGTGGGTAGAGAAAGCAAGGAAGATGGAAAAGGCAGCAGTAGGTAGCTATTCAGACTCAACAAGGAAACCGGTATTGGGAACCCGAATGTAAGTGAAACTATCTCAGAAAAGGATTGGCTTGTTACCCATTCTCAACCTGGGAGATTGGATCGACGTGCAGAACACTTTAGGAATCAGTTCGACTGTCCTTCAGCCACACTTTGGTTGCCCACAATCCCCAGTCATCCTTAATGGCTAGTCAATATAAGTCCTCCGCGTCTTTATGAAGTTGAGAAAGCTATAGGAAATCTGAAGTGAGAAGGAGCCGTGGGTCTCGATAGATTAACCCTTGAGATTTTTAAGGATGGTGGTCCAGTTTTAGTTGTGAGATTGGTTGAGATCTTAGGTAGAATCTGCGAACTGTGCGTAATAGCATCTGACTGGTCTCAATCCCTGATTGTCCCAATTTATAAGAAAGGACAAAAGTCATTTGTGACAATCACAGAGGAATCAGTTTAAATATAGTATCTAAAATATTGGCCTCAGTAATACTCCGACGCTTAACTAGTGCTCGTGAAGAGCGGACTGGAGAAAACCAGGCTGGTTTTCGACCTGGACGTGGCTGTATAGACCAGATATTTACACCACGTCAGGTCCTAGGGCAAAGTCACACGTTCATACGCTCCACAATAGCGGTATTTCTCGACCTTAAAGCGGCATCCGGCTCTTTTGATCGTGATGTTCTTTGGCAGTATCTTTCATTAAAAGGTGCACCAAAGAAGTACATTAACCCTATACAAGCTCTCTGCTCGAACACATTCGGTCTAGTGTGAGCTTATGGTGAACTGCCATTGGAAGTGATGTCCGTCAGGGCTGTCCACTTTCTCTATTCTTATCACTGACACAGTTTTGTGTACGACAGATGCATCAGCTGACTTTTCAGGAGTTGAACTTTCACCGGTTGACTTAGAATATGCTGATGACATAGTCCTATTCAGTGAAGACGCTAACAAAATGCAGAGTCTTCTGACTACCCTGAGTAACAATACATGCATGTTTGGGATGCTGTTTTACCCTTAGAAATGCAAAATGTTGCTTCAAGATTAAATTACATCAGCACCTAAAATACTGATGAGGATTGCAGTAGTCAAACGTGTGGGCCGCTTCACTTATCTGAGTAGTCTCGTCAGTGCCGATGGCCTGATGACTTACGAAATCTCGACACGGATACAGAAAGCTCGATCGCCTTTTCACAACTTGCGTCACTCATAGCGTAGGCGAGATATCCGTTAGCTAACCAAAGGACGAGTGTACTACGCAGCAGTTTGCTCCATTCTTTATGGCTGCGAAACATGGCCGGTAAGAATTGAGAATATTCGTAGGTTATGGGTATCTCATTATAGATGTCTTCGAAGCACTGCTCGTGTATCCTGAGACAATTGAGCAAGCAACGCTGTTGCTAGGTAAGGGTGGCAGATCAATAGATGAAGAATTGAAACTACATCAATTGAGGTGGTTGGGACATGTGTTGCGCATGCCTAACCACTGACTGCCTCGTCGAGCTACGTTTTGCGATGTAGGAATAGGTTGAAAGAAAGCGAGCGGCAGCCAAACCAAAACATGGCACGAATCCATGAAGTGGACTAAGTCATGTCGTAGGTTGGGGCCCGCGAGACAAAAGTAATTGGTGGTATGAGACCCTGAATGACATGGCTCAAAATTGTTTGCAATGACGCAGGTCAATATTGTTATGAACGCATTAATCACCTGGATAATAATGCAAGAATGTAAATACATCCCAGTGAATAAATCCAACGAAATGTTGATAAGATACTTAGTTTGTGAGAGAATAATTCACACCACTGATACAAGATGGTTGGAACTGACTATCTGCACAATAAACAAACGAACAAAATAAATAAAAGTCAATTATATTATATTAATTAGTTGAGAATAAAATTATGAACCTACTTGGAAGATTGTGGTGATTTGATCGTATTGTTGACTGCAGAGTGGTATGACAGCAGTAAGGTGTTTCCCTTGGAACACCAGCATCTGCAGCGATGCTACCTTCTCACAAGGAAGGAAGGGTTAGAAAATGTTGACCCTGGAAATGTCGCACCTCACCCCACCTCACGGATTTCCGTCTCCGGCGGTAAGTGTGCCCACTAAGCGCTTTCAGGAGCGGAGCTAATACTCAAAAAACCTCATAAAAAGGCCGTGCGTGACCGGCCTCAAGCAGTTGTCGCTTGGACTCTGCGGTCACGCTGCCAGGTCGTTAAGACCAACGCTAATCTTCCTTCCTTCAGGGACCATTCTAGGCCCACTTCTCTTCCTGATATTTATTGACGACCTGTTAGGCTTAGGTAGCTCACTTGCATTGATCTACGCAGACGATGTGAAGATCTGGAGGTCCATTGCAAGCGAAGAGGATTCGACTGAGCTTCAAAAGAACCTTACATCTATTGAACAGTGGGCAGGGAAAAACCAACCAAAGTGCCATGCCATGCATATTCTGTCTCACATGACGCAAACGATCTATACCCTCAATGGAAGTCCGCTCCCTAATGTCCCCTCAGAGCGCGATCTCGGTTTAATAACCACAGAAAGTCTCCACGCGAGTCCAAACTATGTAGGGAACGCAGCCAAGGCAAATGCGACTCTTCACTTTATGCGAAGAAAACTTGGTGCTATCACCCCGCAATTATTTTTGACCCTATTAAAGACGTACGCGTGCCCACACTTGGAGGTTCACAACGTCATCGCACCCCCTCTGCTTAAAAGAGACATCAATCTATTGTGTCGAGTGAAAAGACAAGCAACTAAATGAGTAGTATGTTTAAATAACAAACCGTGCGAAGATAGACTACAACACATGGGATCATTTTCCCAGAGTTACAGGAGGATCATAGGTGATCTGATTATGGCATACAACATATTAAGCACGCCAAACCATCCCAATGTGAGCATCTTGCCGATGCATCACCACCACGCCCCTCAAGGTAATTCTCTAAAAATTGCGCATCAAACAACGAACACCCAGGTTATTGCACACTTTTTCTCATTGCGAGTCGTCGCAACTTGAATGCTCTTCTAGCCGAGGTGACCACAGCCCCCTCAGTAGACTACTTTAAGAAGAGACTTGATAATCACATACGAACTATCATCTTCCTCTTGGACAAGCTGCTCATGATGCATATCTTGAGACCTGCTAGTTGTTATCATTGCCATCTCCTCAGATCACTTACTTAATCACCTCTTTTCTCTCCCCTTGCTTACACTTCGGTCCTCTCTCACAATCTTCACTTCCACTTAACAAACTAAATTCATCTATATACTAAGCAGTTCTGAAATGTTATTCATATTAGTATCAGAATTTTATCCTTATTATCCTTATTACTCTTCACATTGCAACTAACTGATCTCCGGTCTGGTAATGTGATGGCTGCTGGTATCCAGAAACCCTACTGTCCTGAAACAAACTTTTTCATTCAAATCCCAAGACATACAAACTCACAACCAACTGCCGACTGACTAGAATTAGACAGTCGAGTGGCTGTACCTCCGTCCATTGGACATTACCGAACACCTGAGACCGTACCGAAAGAACGAGAATCGAGCGCGGAGAAATCAATTTGTTTACATTGGCTCGGATATTGTAGGTTCCTCAAGAAACAACCTTCCACGGTGTGGGCAGCCAGAAAGTGACAACCGCCCTCATACCCGTAACAGCACACGAGACCAAATTGGTCAAAATCAAATCCTTCCTAAGCCCCCTAATGTCTCTCTTATCTCCAAGACTAACTGTTCTCACATCCTTTTATCACACTGCACAGCTAATGCGAACGATGCGAGTCCACAAAACGTCACTTTTGGTCTCCTGAAACCCCGCTCTAGACTACAAATTGATGTACGGATATTATGTCAAATAGGGAAACAGGCGTCGTTAGCTAGGACTTTAGAATCTCGCTCGATCGATTTATGCTTCATCTCGGAAAAGCGCATACAGGATCCTAGTAAAGTCATTATTCTGATTTCGTCTTGTCAAAACAAAGAAGCAGCCCAATTCACTCTTCGTGTATCCGGTAGCTCTGATGCTGCTAACCGGGGTCTCGCTGGTGTACGTATAGCATTGAGTCGTAGGGCAGAACTAGCGCTCCTGGACCGGATCCCTGTTGAGAGTCGCTTGTGCGCCATCCGACTGAACAGGACAGTAAGGACTCGGAAAGATAGTGACACCCATCGTTGCCTCTTCGTCTTATTTGCCTATGCCCCTAATGGCTGCAGTTCAGACGAGGTGAAAGATGAGTTCTACAGAAGGCTTTCGGACCTCATCCAAAAAGCTAGCCGCTCTGACGTAGTAATAATCGCTGGTGACTTTAATGCTCAAGTATGTGGACTAAGTGAAAATGAAAGACACTTAGGTGGATGTTATAGTTTTGCGGCTCAGAGAACAGACAACAGCGACCGTATGTTGCTAGTATGCTTCGATAACCAACTATTTCTAGCAAACACTAACTTTAGGCATAAGGAAAAACATCTTTTGGCCTGGCGACCCCCGAAGTCGTCTCCACGTTGGACCAAAATAGATCACATCGCCATCAGCCACAGATGGAGGGGTTCGATAGAGGACTGTCGCTCGTTGTGGGGCACATGTTTAGATTCAGATCATGCCCTAGTGTGAGCTCGTATTTGTTTGAGGCTTACTGGACGTAGGAAAGACACCGTAAGAAAGCCTCTTAGGGTTTGACTTAATGATAATAAGGCGAAGAATATATTTCAGAAACAACTAGAAAGACAGTTAGGCAATCATGTAAGCGAATCTCACCCGGAAGGGGGATGAATGATATCAAAAAGGCTGTGGAAACAGCAGTGATACCTGCTAGTAAGGTTAACCATAAGGCTAGAATGAAGCCGTGGATCTCAGTAGCATCCACCGAACTGATGGATGCTCGAAAACGCATCCCACCTGGCTCTGAACATGATGAGGAACGAAGTCAGCTTAAGCGCAGGCTGATAGAAAACCTGCGCAGTGACCGTGAACAGTGGTGGGTGGAGAAAGCAAAAGTGATGGAAAAGGCAGTGGCGATAGACAGCAGTAGACAACTTTTCCGACTTATCAAGGAAACTGGTATTAGGAATCCTAGTGTAAGTGAGACTATCTCGGGAAATGATGGGACTATTATTTGTTTTCAGTCCAGGAGACTGGATCGATGGGCAGAACATTTTAGGGGTCGGTTCAACTGGCCTCGAGCAACTCTTCGGTGACCCACGATCTCCAGTCATCCTGAATGGCGAATCGACGTACGTCCCCCTAGTCTATATGAAGTTGAGAAGGCGTTAGGAAATCTGAAGCGAGGGCGAGCTGCACGTCCTGATAAACTGATCCCTGAGATATTTAAGGATGGCGGTCCAGTTTTGGCAGCTAGGTTGACTGAAATCTTATGTAGAATCTGGGAACTGGACACAATCCCATCCGACTGGTCTCAATCCCTGATTGTCCCAATTTATAAGAAAGGACAAAAGTCTTCTTGTGACAATCACAGGGGAATAAGTCTAACTAATATAGTTTCTAAATTGGTAGCCTCGATTATACTTAGACGCCTTACTAGTGCTCGTGAAGAGCAGACTAGAGAAAACCAGGCTGGTTTTCGACCTGGACATGGTTGTATAAACCACATTTTCACACTACGACAGGTCCTGGAACACAGACACATATTTAGGCGTCCTACAATAGTTGACTTCCTGGACCTAAAAGCGGCATTTGACTCGGTGGATCTAGAGGTTCTGTGACAGTGTCTGTCATTGAAAGGTGTATCAAAGAAGTACATTAACCTTATACAAGCTCTCTCCTCTAAAACTACTGGTCGGGTGAGAGCTTATGGCGAATTCATTACTTCAAGTGGTGTGCGTCAGGGATGTCCACTCTCTCCATTCTAGTTTAATTTTATCATAGACATGCTCTTAGAAATAACCTTATGCTCGTCTGAATTTTCAGGAGTCGACTTTCTACCAGGAAAATCGCTTACTGACCTATAATATGCCGATGACATTGTTCTACTCAGTGAAGACGCTGACAAAATACAGAGTCTTCTGACTACCCCAAGCGACAATTCAAGCACGTTCGGGATGCGGTTCTCGCCGTCGAAATTTAGAATGTTGCTTCAGGATTGGGTTGCATCGGCACCTGAACTAGTGATAGTGAGTGAAGTAGTCGAGGTGTTTGGGACATGTGTTACGTATGCCTAATCACCGACTGCCTCGACGAGCTATGTTTTGTGGCCTAGGAGTAGGTTAGAAGAAACCTAGGGGCGGCCAAAACATGGCACAAATCCATGAAGTCACTGACCACAAGTGGACTGAGTCATGTTGGTAGATGATAATAATAATAATAATAATAATAATAATAATAATAATAATAATAATAGTAATAATAATAATAATAATTTATTCTCAAATAACAAACATGTTACAAGAGACATGCCAATTTACAGGCAAGATCAAAATGTTAAGATTAGCAACATATTTCTTTTAAAACGGTATACAGTTACTGAAACATTTCACAAGATTCATTGGATTCCTATAGATGGAATGTTCAATGCGAATAATTGGCGCAAGTTACGAAGGTTGCGTTACGACAATCATCTTATGGACTGAGAAACGATTCATGGTAGAGATAGGTTTTCATATAACAAGAATTGATGCGGTAAATGTACAAAGGTCTGGTTGATATTCATCAGCTAATGATTTCACATGTTCTTGGGTAGGGTAACCAAGTCTACTGCAAATATCCAGACTAATATATGTGGATTGGAATAAGGTTCTGAAAAAAGAGGAATAAAGAAAACGGGATGAGGAGCGGAACAGAAAATATTCGTATTCAAAGCCGAACAACGGCTTTGCACATACGTTTATGGATAAAACAAAGGTATGTTTATTCAGACTTTTTTAACAAAAACTAAACACCTGCACTTATGTAGGTTAATGAAGACAATTCAGCAGTGAGATAACTAATGGGAAGTTAGTCGAATGAATAGAGGAAATTCAGAAGAACCAAGTTGTTAGTAATAATGTTGATTTACAAAATATAATAAAGAGGCTCAGTGATATAATTTTTTGTCTTTTTTATTCTTTTTATTTTTAACTGTGAGGCTCAAGAAGTTATGAATGAGCCCTTTTTTAGTATAGTTGTCCAGACCAGCTTGTAATAGAATTTCTCGGTAGGAAGTAAAAACCAGTGCAAGGTTACAGACATGAGTTGTAGACGAGGTTAACAAGGAAAAGTAACATCAATATCACTGATTTGTTACATCCTGCTATATCGTAAGGAGCCGTAAGCAAACAAAATGTTCTGCCACACGGACATGGGTAGATTGAGGTTATCGCCCCACCGTCATGAATGTTGGTCAGATACACCACCCTCCCTCCTTTTGTGATGTTAGGCTACGTGGTTGGGGTCCGTGAGACGAAAGTCACCGATGTTTAGAGACCTTGAACGACATGGCTCAGAATCGTTTGCAATGGCGCAGCTGCATCCATTCTTCATGTTCTTTTTAATTCTAACCTGAATTCCTCATAATCTCTACCTTTCTCCTTCTAAATTTATCTCATTGAATTATACTTCTCGAATCTTATCTTCACTCCTTACAGCTAATCCTTTTACTATCGCTATCGTTCTTGGATTTGTGCTGATGTGGTATGGCAACCTGAACCGATGTACTTACGTACGAAGTTCTGTATCTATCTGTCTGTCTGGTGATTTGATCAGTCGAGAGAAGAGGCTGTACGGAATTTTATGACAATGAAAGAATAGATTTGTGTCATCAAGGTAGCGAACGATTACTAACTATTTCCTTTCGAACATTGAAAACAGTTACAAATCTCAGCCATTTGAAACTTGGAGGTCACCAACACCCTGGTTCGTAGGTCTTCTTTCATCCATGAACCTAAACAGATATTGTGGTGGAACACTTCTACGATTTGTTGAAAATTTACATTATTGTGCTCGTTTTGTTTAACTGTACCAACGTTCTCTTCGCGTTGCTGCTATTTTTCATGACGCGCTGCTCCCTATGTAATGCCTACTTTCTCCTTTAATAAAATATTCAAACATGGATTTATTTTGATTTAAGTGACGGGATGGTATGGAACATTCAGTGGTGATCATAGTCAATCTCGACTCGGTTAACACTAAAATTGGTGATCCGACGTTTCTTCAAAAGAAGTCAATTACGGTGAGTCTATTATTCATCTATCACCATTTTTATAATGTTGCAATACTATTAATAATGTCTTTAATATATATTATACTTGCAACAGCGTTTCGAAATGGTGGACAGCTATAATAATAGACTCCGAGGTGCAGGTCATTGCATTTCCACCTGTCTCCTCCTCGTCACTTCAGGTTGTTAGTTTATTTTATGTGCACGATTTTCGCACTAACGCTAGGTACTTGGTAGCCACAAGTTCCCAAGTTTCTGTAGTATCGTTTGGTAGCAGTAAATCATAAGCTACGATGCTTAGACCACGCAATGTGGATGGCTCTGTCATTCCTACCTACGATACACGACAGCTAACTATCAACCTGAATAATCGACGACAGTTTCTATGGACGTTCATCCCTGCTGATGTTCCCATAGCCGTACTCGGTATCGATTCCTTACAGCACTACGAATTGCTATTCGATTCACGTAGGCTGCGTTAATCGATACTTCGTCGAATATCAAATCCATGGTTTTTAACGCGCAAACAGATATGTACAGAATCGTCAGTATATATATTTTGGATTATTATTTATTTCATGTTATATTGTATAAATTCTCCGAAGCAACGAAACCGAGGAGATTTAACTGGTGATTAATTATGTGGTAAGCCAAATCGTCACCTGAAGACCCCCAGTCACGGCAAAACCTTGCCGAATGGCACTGGACAGATTAGCTTTCGCTAAGCGTGAGTTTTACAGTTTACTAGCTAATTTCTCCTTCAATAAAATATTCAAACATGGATTTATTTTGATTTAAGTGACGGGATGGTATGGAAAATTCAGTGGTGATCATAGTCAATCTCGACTCGGTCACCACTAAAATATCTTGAGTATACCTGCTTTTAGACAGCAGGCTTCGTCTTGTGGTGTATCCTATCAATTAGAACCTCGACATTGCATATTTTTCTCAATACCAAGTAAGAACTGAAGTCGGAATCCTTCATTGGGAGCATCTACGTGTTCCAGGCTATGCTTTATGCCTGTGGCATGCGTTCAGAGTCTCGCTCAACACAAGTTCTCCTATTTCCTGATGTCTATTGTTCCTCAGGTGCATTGAGTCAGAAAACATTCTGGATGATGTTTCTCACTGTTTGCCCGTGATCATCCACTGCCACCCTCCAACATTCTCGAGACTATTGGGGACGTAGCAGTTTTTATGTCATGTGCGCGTAATTTGCCATAATGTAGCAAAGGTAGGGCCCGCTTTTGTCCATGCTGAATGCTTCATTTATGACCAAGTTAAATCTGAGTGCTCCATTGTCACATCATCATATCGGTGTGAGGACATGAACATCCTCGGCCAGGAGTTGATCATTTATTGAAATCAAAGTTTGACAATTTTGCATCCTTAGTCCATCGAGTGGCACCGCATATACGCTCATTGATCCCCAAACTTCTGACAGTTCCGCCAAGTCTCTTTTGGAACGGAGCTGTGGAAGCTGTACCCTGTTTGCTGAGATTTTGGAGATGGAGTGTTGAAATCTTCTGCTAAGAGTCTTTGATCAAACCCTAGGAGTGGCAGTTGCTGTATTGCCTCAGTCAGTTTATTTTTCTGGGCCTTAGTACTTGAGGGTAGCTGACAAGTCCCTTCAACTAAGTAATTTGTACCATTTATCCTGAAGCAATACCAACATGATCCTGTCACATCCGTTGGTTGCCGTGTGATGTTTCGTCTTCGAAATGGCTGTTGATAAATATAGCCACTCCGCCTCCTATCTTGTAAACCCTATCGCATCAGGAGAGTGGCATGCCATGGAAGCTCATTTAATTGCCTGCAATATCGTGGGATAGCCATGTTTCAGTCAGGATTATGATCCAGCACTTGGTACTATTTTCCCAGAATTACATGTAAATCAGAGGTGATTTGATTATGGCGTACAACATACTAAGCACGCCACACCATCCCAAAGTAAGCCTCTTACCGATACATCACCATCACCCACTTCGTGCACACTTTTTCTCATTCAGAGTTGTCGCAACTTGGAATGCTGTCCCAGCCTATGTGACCACAGACCCCTCAGTGGACAGCTTCAAGAAAAGACTTTATGTACGCGAACCCATACACCGATTACTATCTCCCTCTTGGACAAGCTGTGCCTGATGCATGTTTTGAGACCTGCTAGTTGTTATTATTGCCATCTCCTCAGATCGCTAACTTAATCTATCTCGCCCATTACCTATTTTTCCTCTCCCCTGCTTACAGTTCCTTCCTTTCTCAAAATCTTCACTGCCAATTATTAAACTAAATTAACTATATATTAGTTCTGAAATCTTCTTATTAGCATTAGAATTTTCTCCTGATCATTCTCCACATTACAGCTAACCGATCTCCGGTCTGGTAATGTGATAGCTGTTGGTATACAGAAACGCTACTGCCCTGGAACAAACGTTTTCGTCCATATTACGGGATATACAAAGTGACAACCAACTGGCAAGAATTGGTGCAGCCGAGTGGCCAGACCCCCAATTCATTGGACACTACCAAACTACCTGAAACGTACAGAAGAACAAGAAGCAAGCTCGTGAATAAATACATTAGGCACTAGATGTGTCATCAGCGTTAGACGAAAACTGCGACTGCGTTTGGTTTAGAGTACATATTCCAGAATTCTAACGACTTACCCCTTACTCCTCTTATGTTGACATAGAGGCACTTGGTGGTTTGTCTCATCACCTGACGTACCTACGCAGAAACAGACACATCGCTATTACTGAACATGTTATTTCAGATATTTAAGAACGGGAAACGAGATAATTGGAATACGGAAATACGCGAAATAACAATATTCAAATTAAGTGAATACATACTACTCCAAAACTGCAACTTAAGCTTTGACTGTCCTAGTAAGCAACTTCGCGTGGATCCAGTAACTTTTCCACGAGTTTTGTGTTTGCGACTGAATGAATGTGTGTGCTGCTGAAGCAACTAAGAAGAGAGCAGTTGATTGAGACAGCTAGACAGACTTTGAATGACTCTGTTTGTCCTAATTGTTATTCAGATTGTTTACCAATGAATGGAGACAACTTTCATATCTTCGAGAATGATTAAATATCCCTATATGGTGTCCAAAACTGTATTTTTTTCTGTAAGTGGTGCGAAGTCAACGAGAACACGTTAATTTGGAAGCGTGCTCATGATATCTGTAAACAACTGTCGTGAATTGAAAATGGGCCAATGCCATTTAGTGCTACAGTGTGATAATAGTAGTTTATCCTTGAATCTACAAAGCACAAATTAATTTGACTACGGAAGGGCATTTCATTTGAACAGTTTGGCTTCTTTATATTGATCCAAAGAACAAGAACTGATCAATTGACTTATACTAGCTCGTGAAAAAGATATTGGATATTGGAAGTGAGTTTGTTTGTTCGTTTGCTTACCACTAAATAGGCAGCCATTTGCATTAGCCGCCATGAAACGGGATAGCTCAGGAAATAACCAGGATGGTCCTCCATCGAAATTTCAGCGTTCTACAGTCGATCTAACCAATGTCTCTATCAGATTTCTTATTCCTGGAAGAGCTGCAGGAATAATGATTGGGAAGGGTGGGGAAAATATCAAAAAAATACGGTCACAGGTTTGTTACTTCATAATTCATTCAGTAACTTGCTCAATTGCTATTTTGGCTTCAACTGACTCGATTCTTTGTTTTATGTTCTTTACGGTTCCTCCACCTCCCGGACACTAACTCGCTAAATCTGGTCAATCTCCTCTGATAACCCGATGGTTTGTGTTGGTACCATATGCCTGCCTTATTCTCAAACTGATGACTCTGGCTCATTGAAAACGGCCCTGCTTTATCCCATTTACTGTCTCAGTATAACGTCAAGCTGAATATTCCCGACAGCAGAGGCCCTGAACGGTAGGGTAACCCAGAAACTTAATGTCACCTTGATGTGTATTCGGTCGATTAATTAGTTTGCCTAAATTATTATTTTCATGTTTTTGGTTCATTTTTGTGTTTGTAAAGGCCATTTTGGCTATCATCTATGAAGTCATTCGTGACTGTTTGGCTATCAGTCAACCCACGAGTTACTGTTGTGACTGGAGATTCCAGTGACTTAGTCGTACGAGACAAATCTGTTGTGTAAAGATTTAGACAAGTTTTGGTGATAACCCTTAGATGGTTGTCTAGTTCTCCGAACCCTCCACGATACTGTCATTAAATGGAAGGGTGTCATAAGCTCCACTGTATGATTCAAGCTTTTGTCTTTTCCTTCTTTCCCAGCCTAACTTGTTTTCTTTCCAATAGGATAATGACTATCGAGGGTGACCTGCAAGCCATCTGCAGCATCATGCGCGATGTTTGTCCAAAACTAAAGGTAAGGTTAACTTAACTACTCTGACTTTGTAGGACATAATGAACGCAAAACTCTCCGACCCGAAACGCATAATGGGTGTCCAAGGGTCTCGACGTCGTCCAAGACGAAACGAAGACCCAGAACGGGATGATGAGGAAGACGAGAACATGATCGACTTTAGAATCCTGGTGCACGAAAGCCAAGCTGGCTCCGTCATCGGTCGAGGTGGGGAACGTATTAAGGATCTCCGTGATGTAAGTTTGCTAGTGTTTTCTCCAACATAAAATTTAGAAGTACAAAATGCGTGTTATCAAGGTGTATCAAATGTTGGCTCCGTTATCCACTGACCGAGTAGTACAGATGGTTGCTGACCCAGACAATGTCGTCCAATGCTTGAGAGCTGTGATAGAGGCGGTCGAGGTAAGTGTGGATGTTTTTCTGAATCATTTTCTTTCTTCCACTGGTTGTTCCAACCAACTTATTGATAGTCACAAATCTAAGTGTCAAGAATGTCCCATAGGTGTGCACGAATACCGCCGCGACCCTATCGGTTGAGCATTATTCTGTCGCGGCCTGAACAAGCGTTTACATACGTAACCTGGAAATATTACCTATCATTGCCGGGAGTGTTGTCTCACCTGTGGGCGTACTGACTGACCTTTCATGATGTGGGTGCATTGGATGCGCTTAATATTATTAGCTACATTGTACTTGTTGTGTTGGCTGTGTTTATGCTTAATATTGTATTCTTCACTTTCCAGTCTGCTCCTCCTCGTGGTCGCCGTGAAGACTATGACGCTGCCAACTTCAGTGAGGGTGATGCTCTTAACTACGGTGGTTGGTTGTCTCGAGAAGCCGCAGCAGCACTGGCTCAAGGGATGCCACTTCGTGGACCTGGATGCATGCCACCAATGGGTTATAACATGGGTGGTCCGTATATGATGGGTGGTGGTGACATGGGGCCAATGGGTGGCGGAATGGGCCCCATGGGAGGAGGAATGGGTCCTATGGGCGGTGGACCGATTCCCGGAGGTCGTGGTCGAGGGCCTCGTTCCGGCGGTGGAATGATGGGCGGAGGTGCACCTCCTGCGCAAGGTCAACGAGGTATGATGGGCTCCTCAGGACCAGCACCGGTTCCTCCTCCTGCTGGTCGTAATACTTCTATGGGTCCACCAGGCGGTTACAGTAGTTCAGTGGATGGAGGTTACGGTGGTCAAGGTGGATATGATGGTCCAGGTGGGTTTGATAACGGAGCATATGGAGGCATTGATCAAACCGGACAAGGCGGGTTCAGTGGTCCTGGATACGGTGGGTCAGGCAACATGACTTCCGGAGGCTACGGTGCGTCTGGGTATGGTGGAAGCCAGCGCGGATCCGGTGACATGGCAGGTGGTCAAAGGTAAGCTAGTTCATGTTATCCTGTATAAACTAACACGAAAAAGCTGAAACTCGTGAGAATTTTAGTTTGACAACTGAAATCTGTTCACCTCAGGGTTAGTCACGTGACAAGAACTTACTCAGAGTTGTCGCTCAGTTTAGTTCTAAAGTCATTCGCAACAATCCACCAGTCACTTATTAGCATTCGGGAAGTCACTTTATTTCAAGGACCCCAGACAACTGTTAGATACTTGTGGGTCAAGTTTGAGCTGAGGTGTAACGGTCTGTCTGGTTTTCGTGAGTAACCGCCAAGGTTTGTAGGGAGTACTCTGCACATTGACTTCTACAGAGCAGGATTGTTAATATCAAGATGTGTCCACTGGTGATGCTAGTTCTGAATGGCTTTCTGGAAGACAGAGTTCTTGTTGGTTAGGGGTGATTACTTATGAACGCTTTAGTTTGGAACCAGGCAAGTGTAGTTGAGTCGTTTGATTCTATATCAGGCCTCAACACAAATAATGTAGCTGAAATGCGGTTGCACACACATTGGTTGTGCGTGTATGTGCCTAGCTGGAGTAAAGAAAACATTGCTTGTCGTAACCTGGATACTGTGGGGCTGGGTTGGTGTTTATTCTCTATCTCGAAACATGTGGTTGTTTCTCTACCGAATTATGTTTGTTCTCCTTGTAGTGCGTCTCGCGGTGGCACCTATGGTGGTTACGGAAATATGGGGTCTGGAGAGCATGTTGGAGGCAAGGCAAACCAGTGGTATGGCGGATGGTCTTAAAAACTTGTTTGCATTTAATTTCAGTAAAGTATACCTGTAAATAAATAACATGATCACCTATTGGTTCTTGATGGCATGCGGATAGGATAGGATCCTGGGTTTGTGTGTCGGTTGCGTCGATTAGGTGTTGTGTTATGAGTGCGTTACATTGTGCGGACTTGTTCCGTGTGAGGATGTGGTTATCCTTCAAGGATATGTAGTTCCGTTTGGCATGAGTTTGTTTGATCGACTAGTCGGTAGACGGCGATAGATCTCCGGGACAAGCCCAGAGTGATAAGAGGTGTTCCTCGGAAAGCTCCTCCCAACTAGTTCTATGTGGAGGTGAAGATGTCCGGTTACTCTGTTACTAGGTAACCTAAAGTTCTTAAACGAAGGTTAGGCCACAATGTCATATGATTTACCGCATGTCAAATATGTGCGTAAAGTTGTGTTAGGCACCTCGATTTGTACGATTTGAGGGGTTGGGTGGTTTCTTATAAGGTCTGTGGATTTTAGATTGTGTTGTCTTGAGCTGATACATGTAGCTGTCCGATTAATTGCAATGTACTATTGTTACCAGTGTGTTGCGTGAATTACAGTCATAGGGAAAGTGAGTGTTCTGTTTGGGTTCTGCGTTTCCTCGTCTTAGTTTCCTGATTGTTGTGTTCGTAAGCGTTTACATTCGTCTTGAAATTCGGTTACTGGTTATGTTTCAATTTGATGAAGTGGAACTCAGGGTCGTTCACTGGACTTGTCCATTAAATTGATGATAATGCCAAAAAAGTCTTTCGGTTATCAGAGCACCTAGTAGTGTTTTCACTATAGTAAATCTGAATATCAGTTAGTCCTTTTGGTGGGTTCGAATCAAATACTGAGTTGAAATCCAGTAGTTGTTTGTGTATTTGCTTTCAAACACCCAGATGCATTTACCTAGAGGTATCTGGATATTCCTACTGTACAAGTCAATTAATTTGTGTGTGAGCTGGAATAGTACCTGGGTGCTCGTAATGAAGCGGAGTCGTCACTGCATAAGATGACATACAGTTTAAGCCACAAGGCAGTGAAGCGACACCGTATGATAGTCGATGATCGAAAGTAGGTTCATACGATTCTGATTCTCAGATTCCTGGAGCCCGTGTGCGCCATTTGTTTGTATTGTGGGATTTTCAACTCTCTCCACACTTCGACAGGTCATGGAACACACACATTTAGACGTCCTACAATAGTTGTCTTCCTGGACCCAAAAGCGTCAATTGACTCAGTGGGTCGTGAGGTTCTGTGGCATTGTCTCATTGAAAGGTGTACCAGAGAAGTACATTGAGCTTATAGAAGCTCCACACTCGAACACCACTTGTCGCGTGAGAGCCTTTGGCTAACTGTGATCTGAATTCTGTACATCAAGTGGTGTCCGTCATAGCTGTCCACTTTCTCCATTCTTGCTTAACTTTGTCGTTGAGTAAATGCCAGAAAATTTTTAGTTATGATAGTTGTCTGCTCGCCAATTATGTCCATCTACTGGCGCTATAATCAACTGTTAAATGTTATAGAGAAAGCTTTTACAAATCAGTAAAGTTTTTCTTAAAAGGAATGAATCGAATGATGGCAAATAGATGAATGCTATGAAAGTGACCGAGCGATGGTTGCTCACAATACAGGAATATTAACTCACACATAAAAGAGATTGGATCACTGACAAGAGTACTAGGCGGAAAAATAGCTTTTCTTATCAAAATAGATGCTAATGTACAAATTGTTAGCAAAAAAGTAGATACGATTAGATATCATAAGCGTTTGAAGTGAATTGGTTCTGCATGTTACTAACTGACCTATTGATAAACGCTAAAACATTTCGATGATGAGTTATGATAATAAAATCGATAAGTATTATCCGCTAATAAATCTACTTATATCCATTACGGAATCCTACAACTTTATCGTGAATTATCGGATTAAACTATAGAAACTCGAACTCTAAACTGGGTTTCATTTGTAGTACCTCCACATACTATTGAGCTTGTTCATAGTTGGTTTGGTTAAGCCTTTTGACTAACTTACTTAACCGAGTCGTTTGTATAGAAATAAGTTATATGCACTATTGGGTTTAATTCTTGTCTGGTTTGTATCAGCTGGTATGACTGAACATTGCCTACCGTCTACGCGCATATTTATTCTATTGGCTTTGGTGTTAATCTCTTAAACGTTTCTAACACTTCGTATTCCTCTTCTGATATATAAACCGTGAGGCGCTACTTAGTGACGGTTGTCTGGACGAGCGGCATACGAAGTCTAAGAACGCATTGGGTACCGATCGTCACGAAACTAGTGAGACACTGACCACCACACATTTTCTACCTATCTACATACATCTTGTTATTGTGTAATAAAGAAATGGATGAAATGAATGTAAAGAAAAGATGAATTAATTGTATCGAGCAGTACAAACATAGAATAAGTAGGCAAATGGTATATTACGTCATTGTTTGTATCAATCAGGTCACTTTTCAAATATAAAATTAATAACAGTAAGAATATCTGCAATCTGTTTAATACCAACTAGTATTCACCACATATACCCTTGCCAACAGTTTTGTAACAAATCAAGAGTACTAAGTCTACTGATCTGTTTCGTGATGGGTTCTTTTCAAAATTCCTATGTTTAATTACTCTAAGCTGACTGCTCAAAATATTGATAACGTAATGGAAAGTCTCCAAAAGTAACTTTCATAAGTTGAATTATAAAATCAAGGAACACAATCCTAAATATCATTTCTGAACCATCGCAACAGACAGTGAAGGAAGTGATCTAACCGAGCGATTGATAATGAACTGGTATGTCATATACAACGTTTTTCTCATCATTTTGGAGAGATCAAGAGTAACCGTATTAGCTGAATAGACAGACACACACAGATACAGCGCAGAACTTCGTACGTACGTCATCAGTTCAGGTTGCCATGCCCCATCAGCACAGAGACGCAACTGTCAGTTCATATCCAAGAGTGATAGAAATAATAGAAGTATTAGCAGTAATCGAGGAAATTGGGGAGCGAAGATATGATTCGAGAATTAAAAAGAACACGAAGAATGGATGCGGCTGCGTCATTGCAAACGATTCTGAGGCATACGTAACACATGTCCCAAACACCTCGACTACTTCACTCACTATCACTAGTTCAGGTGCCGATGCAACCCAATCCTGAAGCAACATTTTAAATTTCGACGGCGAGAACCGCATCCCGAACGTGCTTGAATTGTCGCTTGGGGTAGTCAGAAGACTCTGTATTTTGTCAGCGTCTTCACTGAGTAGAACAATGTCATCGGCATATTATAGGTCAGTAAGCGATTTTCCCGGTAGAAAGTCGACTCCTGAAAATTCAGACGAGCATAAGGTTATTTCTAAGAGCATGTCTATGATAAAATTAAACTAGAATGGAGAGAGTGGACATCCCTGACGCACACCACTTGAAGTAATGAATTCGCCATAAGCTCTCACCCGACCAGTAGTTTTAGAGGAGAGAGCTTGTATAAGGTTAATGTACTTCTTTGATACACCTTTCAATGACAGACACTCACAGAACCTCTAGATCCACCGAGTCAAATGCCGCTTTTAGGTCCAGGAAGTCAACTATTGTAGGACGCCTAAATATGTGTCTGTGTTCCAGGACCTGTCGTAGTGTGAAAATGTGGTTTATACAACCATGTCCAGGTCGAAAACCAGCCTGGTTTTCTCTAGTCTGCTCTTCACGAGCACTAGTAAGGCGTCTAAGTATAATCGAGGCTACCAATTTAGAAACTATATTAGTTAGACTTATTCCCCTGTGATTGTCACAAGAAGACTTTTGTCCTTTCTTATAAATTGGGACAATCAGGGATTGAGACCAGTCGGATGGGATTGTGTCCAGTTCCCAGATTCTACATAAGATTTCAGTCAACCTAGCTGTCAAAATTGGACCGCCATCCTTAAATATCTCAGGGATCAGTCTATCAGGACGTGCAGCTCGCCCTCGCTTCAGATTTCCTAACGCCTTCTCAACTTCATATAGACTAGGGGGACGTACGTCGATTCGCCATTCAGGATGACTGGAGATCGTGGGTCACCGAAGAGTTGCTCGAGGCCAGTTGAACCGACCCCTAAAATGTTCTGCCCATCAATCCAGTCTCCTGGACTGAAAACAAATAATAGTCCCATCATTTCCCGAGATAGTCTCACTTACACTAGGATTCCTAATACCAGTTTCCTTGATAAGTCGGAAAAGTTGTCTACTGCTGTCTATCGCCACTGCCTTTTCCATCACTTTTGCTTTCTCCACCCACCACTGTTCACGGTCACTGCGCAGGTTTTCTATCAGCCTGCGCTTAAGCTGACTTCGTTCCTCATCATGTTCAGAGCCAGGTGGGATGCGTTTTCGAGCATCCATCAGTTCGGTGGATGCTACTGAGATCCACGGCTTCATTCTAGCCTTATGGTTAACCTTACTAGCAGGTATCACTGCTGTTTCCACAGCCTTTTTGATATCATTCATCCCCCTTCCGGGTGAGATTCGCTTACATGATTGCCTAACTGTCTTTCTAGTTGTTTCTGAAATATATTCTTCGCCTTATTATCATTAAGTCAAACCCTAAGAGGCTTTCTTACGGTGTCTTTCCTACGTCCAGTAAGCCTCAAACAAATACGAGCTCACACTAGGGCATGATCTGAATCTAAACATGTGCCCCACAACGAGCGACAGTCCTCTATCGAACCCCTCCATCTGTGGCTGATGGCGATGTGATCTATTTTGGTCCAACGTGGAGACGACTTCGGGGGTCGCCAGGCCAAAAGATGTTTTTCCTTATGCCTAAAGTTAGTGTTTGCTAGAAATAGTTGGTTATCGAAGCATACTAGCAACATACGGTCGCTGTTGTCTGTTCTCTGAGCCGCAAAACTATAACATCCACCTAAGTGTCTTTCATTTTCACTTAGTCCACATACTTGAGCATTAAAGTCACCAGCGATTATTACTACGTCAGAGCGGCTAGCTTTTTGGATGAGGTCCGAAAGCCTTCTGTAGAACTCATCTTTCACCTCGTCTGAACTGCAGCCATTAGGGGCATAGGCAAATAAGACGAAGAGGCAACGATGGGTGTCTCTATCTTTCCGAGTCCTTACTGTCCTGTTCAGTCGGATGGCGCACAAGCGACTCTCAACAGGGATCCGGTCCAGGAGCGCTAGTTCTGCCCTACGACTCAATGCTATACGTACACCAGCGAGACCCCGGTTAGCAGCATCAGAGCTACCGGATACAGGAGCTGTTACGGGTATGAGGGAGGTTGTCACTTCCCGGCTGCCCACAACTCGGAAAGGATGTTTCTTGAAGGACCTGAAAAGGAAGATAGATTAGTGTTGTTGTTTGAGACCTGGGTGCGTGACGACAGAGTCCAAGGGACAACTGCTTGAGGCCGGTCCCGCACGGCTTTTTTATGAAAGGTATTTTGAGGATTAGCTCCGCTCTTGAACGCACTTAGTGGGCACCCTTAACCAAGGAGACGGAAATCCGTGAGGTAGGGGAGGTGTGACATTTTCGGGGCCGACCTTTTCTAACCCTTCCTTCCTTGTGAGAAGGCAGCATCGATGCGCATGCTGGTTGTCCGAGGGAAACACCTGTCTGCAGTTAGCAGTACGACTTCGCCCTCAAACCTTGGGCGGCTGCTTTTAGTCTCATCGTTCTCCAATCGACCTGCCTGGCATGGTAGAACCTTGAGGAACATATGTTCCAGCCATTATAGCTCGGCTGGGTCATCACGATAGGCAAGTTGGACCACCACGTCAAGGTAGCAGCTACGGTCGGGATTAGCTGAATAAGGTACCGTTTACTTGCTTACTCAGTGTATTATTTACAAATTTGATCGAACAATATATCACTGTTGTATAATTTGTGAACAAGATTCAAGCCATTGAACTAGATACTTGATCGATAGGCTATACAAAAACTGGTTCACGTTATACTAGATACATGATAACAGTACAAAATATTAAAGTTCTAGACAATATTTTACTCAATATAATTAGATTGAGTGTACTCAATCAGTTCAAAATAGAAATCATTGATAGAGAAGAAATTATGTATCGATTAATGAAGTTGAGTGTCTGTCAGTCCAAGCTCAACAACTTAGCAAACCTTAATTTCACTAGCCTACACATGCGAATATGAACATAATTAAGTTCAACTGAAACTTGTTATGAACATACATTAGTCAGCGGGATAATATTACAAGAATGTAAATACATTTCAGTAAAATGTTGATAAGATACATAGTTTATGTGAGAGAATCACTCACACCACTGATACGAAATGTGGCTAGAACTGATTCTTTGCATAATAAACAAACGAACAAAAGGAATGAAAGTCAGTTAGTTGAGAAAAAAAAATTATTAACCTAAATGAAAGATTGTGGTGATGTGATCAATGGAGAGAACAGGTTTTACGGAATTTTAGGACAATAAAAGAATAAATTTGTGTCATCAACGTAACGAACAATTACCGACTATTTCCTTTCGAACATTGAAAACAAGTTTTGACAATATGATAATAGTAGTTTCAGTGAACTTGTAAAATGTTCTTCCTTATTAGGAACATATTCTTATTTGAACTCTGATAAACTTACTCCTATCCTGGAGTTACTGTACTACTGTAATCTGTTCACAATAACTTCCAAGGAAAATCATTTATGTAAGGATTTTCAACCGGTATTGTTAGAATTATTTTCAGATATTACGAGTTAGTCAATCAACTTACTACGTAAGTGTATCAGTTCATTTTACCGTACCACATTATCAAGGAGATGCTATTGTCAATTCGAATCCCATAGTAGTAGAGGTATTATCAATAATCGGAGAGATTAGGTTTCGAAGATATTATTCAAGAAGTAGAATCTAGTGAGATAAACTTTAATCGAAAAATATAAAGGTGATGAGGAATAAAGAAGTTTAGGATTTGAGAGAATACAAAGAATGGATGCACCTGCGCTACTGCAAACGGTTTTGAGTCATGTCGTTCAGGTTCTCTAACCATAGATTACTATCATCTCGCGGGCCCCAACCAGGTATTCGACACCTAACGGCATGACTCAGTCCAATTGTCAGTGATTTCATGCATTTCTGTCATATTTTGGTTTGGCCGCCCTCAGCTTTCATCCAACCCACTCCTACACCACAAAACGTAGCTCGACGAGGCAGTCAGTGGTTAGGCATACGCAGCTTATGTCCCAACCACCTCAACTGATGAAGTTTCAATACTTCATCGATTGACCTGCCATTCTTATCTAGCACCCGTTCCCTAATAACAGCGTTGCTCACTCGTTTGTCCCAGGATATACGAGCAATGCTTCGAAGAAACCTATGGTCGAATACCAGTAACCTACGAATATCTTCTACTCTGACTGGTGATGCTTCAGAGCCATAAAGTGGGACGGAGCGAACTACTGCACAGTCCACTCATCCTTTAGTCAGCAAACGGATGTCTCGCCTACGCCATAAGTGACGCTGCTTGGCAAAAGCCAATCGAGCCTTCTGTATCCGAGCTGAGATTTCGTCAGTCACCAGGCCATTAGCACTAATGAGACTCCCGAGGTAAGTGAGGCAGTCTACGCATTCGACTACTTCACTCTCCATCACATAAATTACAATTTGTAAGCAGCTGATGAAATGCTAACATTAGAAGAATACTTCTGTGTACGTAAACTGTATAATACATCTGTATTTGAAAGCATGAATTGGTCATTGTTAAACCACCATTAAAAACCTGAGAGCACTGGTCGGCCATTTCAACAGTGATGCCATTAGATGCCAACTCAGTGGTCTAGAGGTTAGCTAGACCGCAGGCCTTGAGTTCGAGTTCTTCGCTCAGGGGTCTTGCATACGCACCGCTGAAGAGTTCAATACTAAGACTAAACGGCCGTCCAATGCTTCCATGTTTCTAATGGTGGTCTAACATTGACAATTTATGATTTGAAATTAACAGTAGCAGTCTCCACATCTTTATTACGAATATAATACATCTTCATGTTTTTTGTTGCCAGGTGAATATCATCAAATATCAAACTTTTACAGATGCTAGTTCTAAACATTTTTACGTCTACTCTTAATGGTGTTCAAATGGGAATGATGCAAGTGGAGGACAAAAGTGGATTTATTGCCTTTTTCAACCAAATTTATTGAAATACATATACATTCAAAGTCACTTACTCAAATGTATGGAAGGACTGGATGCTTCAAGAAAATAAGCTTCCTCTTTTGTTGATGTATTAAATCAACAATTTTATGAACTTTGATTACTATCCTGAGACTATCATCTGAATATCTTATCGATTAATTAAAGTCAGTAAGTTTGAGTAGACTAGGAAAGAATCAGTGGAATGTTCAATAATTTTTGGGTGGCCGACTGTTTTTCATCGATACTTACGGATATAACAGAACAATCCATGGTTATTGTTTTGTTTTGGGTAGTTTGTTAAAATATATCTGTTCCTTTATAAATTATATCGAATTTTATAATTATAGACCTCAGAAGTAGAAGTCGATGGATTTATGCGTATGAAATCAGTTCAAATGAAAGTAGACTATCTTCCTATGAATATTAAATGTATAAATTTCACTACTGTTTTATGCTTTGAACTAATTTTATTGAAAGCGATACAAGACTTTTAGTGTCTGCATTAAATTCGAAGTACAGCTCCCCAATTTATAAGCTTACTGTCTGGCTCCAGTTTGGATGAAAAGACGAATATTTTGCAAAAATAAATCTCTCAATTTCCATATATCATGCTTTTAGGCGAATCCATTTTGAGCGACAGCGGTATTAAAGAGCCAAATACGGTTTTATGGATGAATTTATTTTATACATTAGTTCATACAAACAGACATGAGAATACAAAGCATGAAAGCAGAGCAAAGCGAAGTGGAGAAGTCAAGTGAACCAACTCAACTCAATAGTCGGGAAAAAAAATAAGCTAGACATGTAATATGCTAAACAAGCATGCATATCACACAATAATAAAGACAACCGAGGTTATGAGCTATTCATAGACAAGGTCGAAAGATGTGTAAATAACTTAAGAAAAATGAATTAATTAATTTATCCAAACGTTGGGACAAACCCTGTAGGTTCAACATATCAGTATACACTACAGACTATCAAGACATGTATATAGATTGTATTGAACATAAAAACAGTCTGAGTGAATGTATAAAGCATTCATCGAATAATACAAATGACACAATGTACCAGGTTAGAGGATTAAGTAAATTACATCAAACTACATCTTATCACCATGATCATTATATAGAGGTTGATTTCAAGCTATCAAAACATAATGACTAACAAAACTTGTTATTTATATTATCAAAGAAATTGCAGACAGAAAAATAATTGTATCATAAGTACATTTTGTTTAGATAAGTACTGAGCTCCAAATAGTTAAGTGTAATCATGAAATATGCATACATATTACTCAATTACATAAGCCATTTATTCCTCAGTGGAAGATAAACCGTAAATCTATAATCTCTAATCTACTCCGTCTTGTTCTCTTCTTTCCAATTGTTGTATTATTCATTGTTTTGAGGACTGACTCCAATTCTTTGCACAGTGTGTTGCTCGATCTGTTTGGTTTAATTTTTCCTTTGAAAATTCTATGTTCCACTTTGCCTTTTGAGACAGTCAGGTGATTTCCACAATATGTGTCTTATTCACTTTCATAATTTTTCTCCCTGTATCTTCCTCATCTGCGAGCTAATTTGCTGTTTGACACAGTAGGTTTTTGGTGATGGTATTTGGTTAATGGATCAAGAGTAGCTTTTGTATGATGGTTTTCATCGTGTGAATTTTTCAGAGCTTGTCCATCCAGTGGAGGCTATGATTGGTGATCTATGTGTTGTGTTTATTATGTATACATTTGTTTCAAGTAATGCATATGTTTGAATATGAGAATGATGAAAAGCAACTCGTTTTTTAAACTTTTAACAGGGTTTTTTAAAATAACCAAAAAATTTTTTAAAATTTTCGCAGCGTTTTTTAAAATTTTTTGTAATCCTTAGAATGTCAGAAATAAATAGAAAAAACAACTTGATTTCGAATGAAAAAAGAAAAAGCCTTATAAAAAAAGTTATTGAAGATGGATACAGCGTCAAGGACGCGGCATTTCTTACAGATGTAAACTATCAGGCCGCTACAAATATTATAAGGTTGTATAAAAAGGAATCGCGAGTTGAGAAAAAAAAAACAGGAAAACCATCAAATAAGAAGATATATGTGTTGATATTATCAATTTTGTTGAAGAATTGATAGAATTAAACCCGTTAATAACGATGGTAGAAATTCGAGAAAAAACAGAAAACATATTTTCTATAGGCCTTTCTCTTGAATCTATAAGAAGGATAATTTATAGACTTCAGATTACTTTGAAAAGGATTTCTTATACATCGGTCAATATAAATTCGGAATCCAGTAAAAACAAACGCCAAATTTATGCTCAAAATTTTATGAACATTGAAGATACATTTATAAAAGTTTTTATAGATGAATCTTCTTTTAATTTGTACTTAAGAAGAACCTTGGGAAGATCTACAAGAGGAAAACCGGCAAGTGCCCTAGTTCCATCAACGCGTGGAACCAATATAAGTTTAATATCGGCTATAACAGAAAATGAAGTTCTCTTTGCTAAAACATTTGTTGATTCGGTGAATTCAGATAAGTTCATTCAGTTTTTTGATCAACTAATTGAAAAATGCAATCAAAAATCAATTTTTAAGAATTGTATTTTTATACTTGATAATGTGAGGATTCATCACTCAATTATCACAAAAAACTTTTTTGATGAAAATGGAGTAAACGTTATGTTTTTGTCTCCCTATAGTTACATGCTTAACCCAATCGAATTCGCGTTTTCGAAAATTAAATCCATTGTAAGAAGATCTCTGGCGAGCGGATCCAACGAATCTTTTATAAATCTAATACTAAATTCTGTAAATCAATTAACCAGGGATGATTTACAAGGTTATTCAAGACACGTACGTCGCAATTGTTTAAAAGCGATTGCTAAAAAAGATTTTAATTAAAAGTAGTTCTTATTTTATCTTTTCAAAAAAAAATTTTAAAAAACGCTGTGGTTATTTTAAAAAATCCTGTTAAAAGTTTAAAAAACGAGTTGAAATACTATATATATATATATATATATATATATATATATATATATATATATATATTCATGTACGTATGTAAAACTGATATAAATGTAACTGGATAATAAGTGCAATAATTAAGTATCCCTAACGTGATGACCCAACCGAGCTATATTGGCTGAAACATATGTTCCTGTAGGTTCTACCAAACCAGGCAGGTCGATTGGAGAACGATGAGACTAAAAGCAGTTACTCAAGGTCTGAGTGCGGTAAGGCCTTTTAAACAAGGGTGGAGCTAATACTTTAAAAACTTCTCATAAGAAGGCCGTGCATGACAGGCCTCAAGCAGCTGTCTCTTGGACTCTGCGTTCACGCTTATAGGTCTCTAAGACCAACACTAATCTACCTTCCTTTTCAGGTTCCTCAGGAAACACCCCTGAACGGTGTGGGCAGCTGGGAAGTGACATCCGCCTTCATACCTGTAACAGCATGCGAGACTGAACTGGTCACAATAAAATCCTTCCTACTGATAATGATGTGTACTTAGCTAAATATGATAAATACTCATACACATTGTTAATGAAGAAATGAACTGTTTAAAAAATATAGTTCATCCTAAATACTGTTTTAGCCAATAAACATATCTGTTCGACTGTTTTGACTGTCAAATTTTTTGGTAGACATTTTAATCAATTAATATTGTGTTACAAATTGTGCAATTGGATTTGATATGTGGTAATCTGTTATCGATGTCCCTATCAACAGGTTTTTGTTCTGTTGTAATATAAAGCGTTTTCCATATGACGTTTGTCAGCTATTGTTGTACTGTACTTTTTCTGATGAAACTGTTTGTGTGATAATTTAATTAGATTGGGGTATGCATTGCTGTCATTAAGGAAGCGATATTTTTAGTTTGCTTGATAAATCGTTTATATTTTTTATTACAAGGTTGTAGAGATTGTTTAGTTACTTTGAAATTATGAATCGACCAATGTTAGAACATCATTAGACACCTGGAAGCATAGGATACCAGCTCATTGGTCTAGAATGTTAGCGTTCGCGCACGTGATCGAAGGTTCTTCCTTGCTTCGATTCTCGAAGGCGGAGGTCATGCATGCGCACTGCTGTTAATGTCCCATATCGAGACGAAATTGTCTTCCAGTGCTTGCAGCTTTCTAACGGTGTTCTAACATTGATTGATTTATGAGTTGTAAATAAATTGTTCATAGTCAATTAAATCATACAGAACATTGCTAACTGAAGTAAAATCCCCTTCAAATAATCTCAAAATATATTCTGTCAATCGATGCAATGTATAAAACATTCAATATTTTGGTTTATTATCCATCATCCGATTCATTGTGTGACTAATTACAGTTCACAAATCAAATCAGAGATTAACGTAAATGCTCTATCAGGGTGAAGATTAGAGAAATAAAAACTTCTAGGATTGATTGATGGATCATCATAATACATATTCTTATTGTGTAATTATTAATGAAATAGATTACAATGCATTATATGTATTCATCAGCTGAGGTGGTTGGAACTTGTGTTACGTATACCTAACCACCGTCTATCCAGACTAGCAATGTTTTGTGTGGAAGGAGTGGGTTGGAAGAAAATCAGGGGCAGCCAAACCAAAATATGGCACAAATGCATGAAGTCATTGACAACTAGACTGAACTATTTTGGTAGATTTAAATTAACTGGTTAGGGTCCGCGAGACAATAGTAACCGATGGTTAGATTACCTTGAATAACATGGCTCAAAATCGTTTGTAATGGTTCAAGTGCATCCATTCTTTGTCTTCTCTCAAATTCTGATCTCCTGAATTATTCATGACCGTTTTTTTCTCTTTTTTGAATCTGTTTCATTGGATTATACTTCTCGAATCATATCTTGGAACCCTAAACTTCTCTATTACCTCTAATACTTCTTCAGCCCCCTACGACTACGAGATATAAATTTAAAATTCGATCTCTCTCTGTGCTAATGTGGTATGACAAGTTGAACTGATGTACGTAGGTACGTACGAAGTTCTCTGTTGTAGCTGTCTGACTAACATATATATATATATATATATCCGATTTCCTATTGCTAATCCCATAGTAGTATATTTCGTAGAAGTATTATTAGTAATGGAGATGATTAGCTTTCAAAGATACAATTTGAGAAGTAAAATCCAGTGAAATAGATTCAAAAAGAGAAGAAAACCGAGTCATGAGGAGTCTAGAAGATTAGAATTTTAGAGCGAAGACAAAGAATGAATACATCTGAGCTATTGTAAACGATTTTAAGCCATGTCCTAATGATTTACAGTCGACTCAGTGTATCTGATACTGAAGCGGAATTCCAATTAGTGTTTTGTTTTTATCACGTGATATTGTTCAACGGTTACGGACATAAGAATAACAAAAACAACAACAACAGAAAAAGTTATGCATCAAAACTATTCAAAGCATAACGTGAAATAAACAGCTAAAAGTAGTTTTTCTGGGTTAGTAATAGTTATGTAACGGAGTCAAAATCACCATGTATGATGTTGCTAACCCATTCTGTTTTCTTTCTATTTCAGGACGATCAAACATAAACGCTTTGGAAGCTGAAGAACAAGCCCTGAGTGCTCTGAACTTACAGGATGACTCATAAACTAGCCACCCTTTTCTGTACAAAGCCCGCGTATCTTAATTTTCAAATAAAAGAGTGCCGTGGCTACCACTTCGTGTCCTCTCTTGGTGTGAAGTGTTACACTAACCTTGTGTGTTGTGATTTTAGATCCTATCCGCTCTTCAGCGACTGCTGATTACACGTGTTACAATTGGTAACGGAGGTGACTACTGGAAAACTCAAAGCAAACTCAGACGAACCCCCGGTGCTGCCACCCAAAGGAAACAACCAGCACTAGCCCTCGTCAGCCACCACTTTTAGAAATGTCGTCGGATTATGCTGTTTGGAAATTTAGGGTAGAAGCATATCTGCGCCAAGTGCCTGTGTCGGGACATTTCGACTACCTCATATCGTTCTTGAGTGATGAGGCGGTAAAGAAAATAACACCATACGGTTTCTCAACATGCGATTCTCTACCTCAAAACTGGAAGATATTAGACGAATCTTTCTCCTTACCCGTGGATAAACATCAGGTTACCATTCAATTTTTGTCGCGTCACCAGAAATCTGGTGAGAATCCGATAGAGTACCTGGATGCTTTACAACAAATTGCAGTGCAAGCTTTTCCCGATTTGGATGCCTCGGGACAGGACGAACTAGTACGCTCCCGTTGTGTTGAAGGGCTGAGGCATGGACTACTAAGAGAACATCTACTTCGAATAGAGACAAAAAGGATATAACATGGTTTTACAATTGACTACACTACAATCAATACATCCATTGTTTGATGTATTCTTTTTGTGTAATTGAGATTTTTCACAATTGATCAAGTTATCTTTTGTTATAAATAACAATTGAAAGATTTCAAGTTAAAAGATAAAATGAGTAGGAAGTACTCTGTTTGTTCACAACAGAACGAATAGTTTTGAGAATAAAACTGAATATCAGTTTGTATGGCACTAGTTCATGACATTTTTTTAACAACTCATTCTCTGGTTTCAGTTTAATCTGTAAAAGTATAAATACACTAGTTGAATACTAAATCAGTGTACATCAGTTGAATTAATGAATGAAATGGGTGGGGGGATATGATATTTCTTTCGTCATATTACAGAAGTTTTTTATTCAGTGAATCAAACGAATTATGAACAATCTAGAATGTGTCATGCTGAATTGAGTGAGCTATTTGAGTTTAAATTTATTTTTCTGGATAAAATGACTGGTAAACTATTGATTGAGTAGTTGTTAAAACGTTCAGTGATTTGTATTGTTTGAAACATCAGTGTCAAAAATGGAGGATAGTTTAAATCATTTATCTAGGTAGTGAAATTGTGAAACTTGATAAAGGTCCTAATTTTGAATTACTCGCTTTCGCGCATAGACTATTCAATTGACCTTGAGATTACATTTTCCACCTGGAAAATCCTTGACTGTTATTAGTTGATGTAGTTTTTTAATACGATATTTTTGTGGCTCTCTCAAGGACGTTTCTATCATGTATAAATAAACTCGATTTGTGTGCTTGAAAACTTCATGTTTTCTAGGTGCTTGTAGAATGCACTTTCTACGTCTTGTCAAGACTTCTTCCTCTACTTAGTGGGGCCTTAGGACTCTGGGATTAGAGTAGCCTATCATGTCTCTCGATCATTTGTCTTCGTTCTCGTTTACCGACTAAAGTGAACTCGTAACAGCATTCAAGCACATCATTTGACGAGCATATCAGTGCTTTCTAGAAATATGAAATTGAAATCCGAGTAAAAGTGCTTCCCTCGACTCAAAATAATACTTGATAAATTGTAAAAATATTTTTCAGGTTTTTTTGGAATACCTTTAAATAGTTTTTTTCTTGAACAAGGGCTTTTGATTACATTTTTTCAAGGTTCGTACATACTTTTGCATGGACTTCTTATGAAAAATTGGTCCCCTTGATTCTACATATGATATTAGTTCTTCGACAACTTTATCGTAAGATTAAATCTCTGTCCTTAGCTTAGAAACCATATGATTTAAAAGTTCAAATTGTGAGTTGAATATACATCGAAGGTTTTTCTGTGGAGGTAATTTGCATAGTAGGATTGTTTTGAACAAATGATGGGGATAGAAGAAGGAGTTTAAATACTGTTCTAAAAACTTTATTCTTGTAACTTCTTTGGTTAATCTGCGTCGAATTGTCACTAGAAGGTTTTCAGTATCTTGAATAATTCAGGTCGGAGGCACTTCTTTAAGAATTTCATGCCATTTTCTCCGTTTCATTTAATTTAATCTATTGAAGAAAGTATGATGCACAGATAATAGAAAACCGTGTATTTGACTGGTTTTGTGATGAAATGTGAAATGGTTTTCTTCACGACGCTTTTTTATGGTTGAATATCTTACATCATAGAGTTCTGGAGATTGTTGTTTATTATTGAAACCAGGAATCAGTGATTGTTAGACTACCATTGGAAACTGAGAATCACTGGACGCTGGTTTCATCTTGTATGGGACTCATCAGTGGCAGTGCGTATCTACATTTAGGAGTTAAGTATTCGCGCGTGAGATCGAAAGTTATAGGTTTGATTCTCACGAGCGAGGGTCGTCCCATACCAGTAGGAATTGGTTGTCCAGTGCTTCCAAGTTTCTAATGGTGGTCTAACAATCATTGAATTATAATTTCAATGATAAATATTTTCTTTAAAAATATGACCAACTTGGATTAACTAATCGATTCGGTAACACTGTTAGTCATTATTACTTCCATTTTGGGACTAGTGACGATTAGATACAGTTTTTCAAATTTACTCCTTTTCGTTAAGCATTCAGAGTTTCATTTCACTTACAAATTTTTCAATGATCTTTACATGATATTTGCAATCATGAACAGATACAGCATAATTTTAAAGGAGGTGTTAAATTGACGTCAATTATCTTTTTAGCAACTATAATTTACGAATAGAATTACTAGTTAACAGGAATAAAAGTATAGAGAATCCAAGTTCAACCACTATTGTAGATAATATTAATCATTATAAAAGTGTGGGTTAGAGGAGAAAGAAAGTAGCGCTTTGCTGAAATTCAACTAATAAAGAATACAAATTTGGAGTAAAAGAGGAGAAAAACATTAGGTAAATGAATTAAGAAAGTGACAACGGACTACCTTTTCCCAATGTAAGGGTTATGATATCTTAAATGAAACAATGATTTATGTAACAGAATATAGATGTCCGTGTCGAAGGACTGTGAACACTTCTCAAGCGTTATCCTAAATCTTTTATCAGGAAGAAGAAGACAGGATAGACCAGATGAGATAGGTATATTTCCTGGTGATTTGGTGATATCGAAGAGATATCTAAACGTGCCAGATAATAAGCAAAAGGTACAGAGCAACGGAAGCAAGATGGCGACTGGACAGAGGAGATGCAACGTGACTGCAGTGTATTGTCAGTATATATACAAAAACGACAAAGTTCATTATGTAAAACAAACGTATGAATAGACAACTGTTCGATAATACGTTGGCTGGTACAACTGACCATAAGAATGAATGTTTCTATTTAGTCAATCGTGTTTTTTGGCGTACAAGTGATATCACTACAAGAATATAGGATGTCAGTTACAGAAAGAAAAATGCAGAGAAAGTGTTAATTAAAAATGACGAAGAAGTACTGGTTACAATTTTAAAGTCATTATTAAATTGATATAACCGAAATCAAAATCAACCTAGAGAGTCAGTCGAATTGAGTAAGTTGTCACAAATGTGATACACTTTGTTACATGTCCACGTGATTCATTTTAACCTTTAATTCAAAGGAATTTATCTAATCTCTTCAGTTATGTGCTTTTGCTCATGTATGTGACCTTGAGATGGAGTGCATGCCTGATAGTGGGTATGTGTTTACTTATCTATATCTGGGTCAACTTATAATTAATTTTCTTGGTAGATATTTACTATTAAATACCAGTGCTTCATATAATCACTGGACAGTTTATTTATTTGTCCACTGTTCTATATTATGAGAATGAAAATATGCATATTTTGAATATAATTTCATCATCCACATTGTATCAACGTGATTTATTGACAAAATGTGTGTAGAACATTTTGTTTGTGGTGAAAATACACTTGGCATTTGTAAATAATTTATGTTATGATTAATCACACTTTTTCAATACTTCACTTAATTTTCACAGTGAATGTTATTGCTTGTAAAATAGTTATTTAAATTCAACCTTGACCTTCCGTCAATGTTTTGTTCTTCCACATTTGAAATCATTAATCAATCATCATTGTTAGACCACCATTAGAAACCAGGAAGCACTGGACGGCCGTTTCGTCCTAGTATGGGACTCCTCAGCAGTGCGCATCCACGACTCCTGCTCCTCGCAGGATTCGAACCCGGGACCTTTGGCATTGTAGGCGAACGCCTTACCATCGGACCACTGGGCCGGCATCCAACGGTGTTAATGTCTAACTCTGATTGATCTAGGGATTTTGCGCGACCTCACCCATTTGTCTTTGGTAGTTATTGCCTACACCCGACAGGTGTGAACTCCACTGGTCACGTCTTCTCAACTAGAACTCCGAGAATTTCCTCACGAAGCTAGTCACTAGTGAGCACTGTTGCGATATATTGGGGCACAGTTTTGGAGGTTTGCGTTTTTACACATTTGAAATCATTAATCAATCATCATTGTTCTTCGCTCACATGACATACTAATCATCAGTCAGAAATACACTACTACGCACACATTCCCTGTCCTCATTTAATCAGCTGTTATGTTAATAGATCTCTAATACAGCTGATATCAACGTTTATAGATCACTTTCATAACCTGATTAATGGATTATTTCTCATATGGATTGTCCTGAGTTGTATATATATCGTATTTGGACTTATTGATCACTCGTTTTAATTGTGGATTACGTGATCAAAAACGCGTTATTGTGTTTACTTTAGTGGCTCGTTAATCTGACTTCGATTCGATCACATGGTGATTTTACAGAAACACACATGCTGCCTACTCGCTTATATAATTAGAATAAAATAAGTCAAATGCGAAAATGAATTCTGGGTATGTATATTTCACACAGGCTCTGCTCCAAAAAAAAGATAAGAGTAACAAACCTGACAAGTAGACTAGAAAAGACGAGTGTTCCACCTTTATACACAACTCATTAAAAGTGTTAATATGGTTCAAAATAGACACTTAATGACAGAGAAATTGGATAAATTAGTGAATGATGAACGTTCGCACATATATACACTTCATAAGCATAGAAATGAAAGGATTCAGAAATAAGTTGTGGTTGTATACTGAAGGTCACAGATTCCTATGAAAACAATATAGCTATTATGAAGATTAAAATGACTCAATAATCACATGCTGTCTCAGTTATAAAAGGTCTGTTGGAAAGCTAGATGAATCATGTATGTGTAGTAGTTCTAGATACGACAGTATTCGTTAATTTGGATACTGTGAATTGTCACTCCATCCCTTTGTACCAACTTGATAATTATTTTACACTTTGTTTCCCCATAAAGTTAGTACAATATACATTTTATTCGCAGCATTAACTTTCGACTACAGTGAAGCGAGAGAACAGGAACTAAAAGTTAAACACTGTAACATTTTTATATCACATCTAGAAGCATACGAGGAGTTTCTTCTTTAATAAATGTGTTCTCGTTCATGTACAAGTGTCTGTAGTGGAACGCTTCTACGAAGAAACTATGATTTGTGAAAAATAAACATCATTGTACTCGTTTTGTTTAACTGTACCAAAAACACTTCTTCCACTTCTTGCGCGCAACGTTCTCTTCGCGTTGCTGCCATTTTTCTTTATTTGCTGTTCCCGATGTAATGCCTACTGTCTCCTTCAATAAAATCTTGGTACATGGATTGATTTTTGTATACGCGACGGGACCGTATGGAACATTTAGTGGTGATCATAGTCAATCTTGACTCGCTCACTAAACTTCTATGAAGAAAACGCGATTGGTATGAAATAAACATTTATAATTGTGCTCGTTTTGTTTAACCGTACCAAAAACACTTACTTGAGCGCAACGTTCTTTTTCGCGCTGCTGCCTTCTTTCATAAATTGCTGTTCGATGTAACGCCTACTTTCTTCTTCGAATAAATATTGAACCCTGGACTTATTTCTATAATTTGTGATGGAATAGTAATGAATATTCAGTGGTGATCATAGTCAATCTCGACCTGGTCACCACTAAATGTCCATAGCCAAATATATGCCGGTGAAAGCTGGATAGTGTTCATCACTCTTAGCTCTAGTACATTCACTTTAACTTTTGTAAATGAGCGAATTCCATGTGGATTAATCTTTCATTTCTGGTCGTTTCTGGAATGTCGATATTATGGGAATTACTACATGTGGAAGAAGTTCATTTCAGGATCGAAATAGCATTTAATATGACGGAATCAGAAAAGTAAAATGAGGCCATCGTACAAACCGATCAGTGGGATATTGCAAATACGTGTTCACATATCAGGCTGTTGAATAATCGATGTTGAATACTCAGTGCAAATTATACTGATCTAAATTCTAATCTGACCTTGAATAAATCAAAAGAACGGTAGTGTGTTAAGACATCAGTTTGATTTATTCTGAAGGCCAAGTTGATTCATATCATCAGTCTTTGTTTTTTCACTAGGAGTCACTGAACCAACGGTTACAATGTCAAGCACAAGTCAGTTAAGTATTCCTGAGATATGACCTTGACTGCAACAACAGTATTACTGTGCTGGTTTTATATTGAATATTTCATAGGCAAATTAACATAATTTGAGTTTCCTGTATATGAATTACAGTTTATCTTGATTTTCTCCAGCGTTTTTCCGACTGCCTATAAAGGATAGTGTCATCAATTATAAAAGACAAGTATGGACATCAAGAGTGTCAGTATTTGTTTGAACGTAGAATGAAGTCCGTGGGATCATCGTTGTATGATGTGTATTGCCTGCTTGTGAAAATCATCTATACACTAGTCAGTCAGTCAGTTACAATGGAGAACTTCGCACGTACGTACATCAGTTCAGGTTGCCATACCACATTAGCACACAGACAGATGAAATCGTCAGTTCAAATCCCATAGTGTTAGAGGTAGTAGACGTATTAGCGGTAATGGAGAAGATTAGGGTTCAAAGTTGCATTTGGAGAAGTTTGATTCAGTAAGATAACTTTAGAAAGAGAAAGACAGAGATGATGAGGGATTCAGAAGATAATGATGTGAGAGAACACAAAGACTGGATTCACCTGCACATTGCGAATGGTTTTGAACCACGTCATTCAAAGTCTCTAACCATCGATTACTATCGTCTCGCAGGCCCCAACCAGTTAGTTGATACCTACCAACATGACTCAGTCCAGTTGTCAGTGACTTCATGGATTTCTTCCATATTTTTGTTCGGCCGCCCTCAGCTTTATTCCAACCTAATGCTACACCACAAAATATTGCTCGTCAAGGCAGTCGGTAGTTGGGCATACATATCACATGTCCCAACCACCTCAAATGATGAAGTTTCAATACTTCATCTATTGGTCTGCCTTCTCTGCCTAGTACTCATTTACTAACGACGGCATTGCTTGCTCGGCTGTCCCAGGATATACGAGCAATGCTTCAAAGACATTTATAATCAAATATCAATAATCTACTATTGTTTTCTACTCTTAACGGGCATTTTTCGCAGCCATAAATTAGGACAGAGCGAACTGATGTGCGGTGCACTCGTCCTTTAGTCAGCAAACGGATATCTCGCCTACGATATAAGTGACGTAGGTTGGCATAAGCTAATCGAGCCTTCTGTATCCGTGTTGAGATTTCGTCACACAACAGGCCATCAGAACTTATGAGAATCTCGAGATAAGTAAGGCGGTCAACACGCTCAACTACTTCACTCCCCATCACTAGTTCGGGTACCGATGAAACCCAGTCTTGAAGCAACATTTTGCATTTCGAGGGGGAAAAGCGCATCCCGGACACGCTTGCACTGTTGCTTAGAGTGGTCAAAAGACTGCATTTTGCCAGTGTCTTCACCAAGTAGGTCCATGTCATCAGCATATTCTAAGTCAGCAAGCGTGTCTCCTGGGAGAAGGTCCACACATGAAAAGTCAACCGCAAATAACGTTTATTCTAAAAGCGTGTCTACCACAATGTTAAACAGGAATAAAGAGAGTGGACAGCCCTGATGGACAACACTTGAAGAAATCAGTTCTGATGACGATTATCCATAAGGTCTCAGTCGACCAGTAGTGTTCGAGTAGAGGGCTTGTATAAGCTTAATGTATTTCTTTGGTACACCTTTCAATGACAGACACTGCCACAGAACCTCACGATCGACAGAGTCAAACGCCGCCTACAGGTCGAGAAATCTTACTATTAAGGGGCGTCTGAACGAGTGTCTTTGTTCTATAACCTGACGTAGTGTGAATATGTGGTCTATACATCCACGTTCAGGTCTGAAACCAGCCTGGTTTCCTCTAGTCTGCTCTTCACGAGCCCTAGTTTCGCGTCGGTGTATTAGTGAGATCAACATTTTAGATACTATTTTGGTTAGACTTATTTCCTTGCAATTATCGCAGGAGGATTTCCGTCATTTTTTGTAGACTGGGACAGTCAGCGTCTGAGACCAGATAGATGGGATTATTACTAGTTCCCAGGTTCATATGGTACTGAATATTCTTCACTGCAACATTAAAGTAAGAAATTTTCCAGTTCTTCAAGATTTATTGGATTTACTAACGCGGCAGAACTGTTTAAACGAAATTTTTCTGACAAGCCATTAGAATGAGGATGTCGTGGAGCTGTAAACAGATGACAGTATCCAGTATTATTAAGCCAGTAGTTGAATTCATTTTATGTGAAATTAGTTCCGCTGTCACTTACTAATGCACTTGGCATCTCTTCGAGACTAAATATTTTTTTTATTGATATATATAAAAAGAAGATAATTATTGCCGTTTGAGTAAATTTTCTGCTAAGAATATTTAGAAGCACTACTTCTGGCCATTTGACTCCGCCTAGAACCATTCTGGAGTTGTTACCTGTCCCAAGCCCTGAAGAAAGAGGAGGGTTGAACGTGGGGTCAGCGACCCAATCCGATAGAAAACCAACTCGCTAAGAATGGTAACCATGGTAGCCATTGAAACTCTGCCCTGGCAGTTTGAAGGTCTTCATTTAGAAGAGTTATAACTTCTGACAATGAAGGCTGAGTTCCTTCGGAAGTCACGAGCCCGGTGCCCGTTCTAACAACCACAGCAACCGTTAATTTAGGTACACGGAATTTTCATACGGTATGGGAGACTGGAAGAACTATTTGAGTTATTGCGAAAATGAAGCTAACAAGTGTTGCTTGGAATTTATGTAACAAACTGAACTCGGGATGAAATAAAATAGACTAACTTGGGATAGATGCTTTTATACTACGGGAATGAAGAAAAAAGGATCACACATACAAGGAGTTGCACTGATGCATTCCAGAGAAGCACAAAGAACACTCATAGGATAAGAGTTTCATGTACACAAAATCATCAAACCAAATTTCGAAACAAAGAAATAGGTGATTACGGTGAACGTCATTCAGCGCTATGCTCCCACAAAAGACTACAATGAAGACAATAAAAGACAATTCTACGAGAGGTGAACAGAAAACGTCTTGACAATTCTGATGGAGAATTAAATTCACTCGGCAATAAGTTTCAGGCCGCTCACGATCTACTCAGTGAAAAGGAAACAACCTTGGAGTCTAGCTTGAAAATGATCAAGGAAGCGATCATTTCAACATGTCATAAAGTTCTGGGTCACAAGAAGAACCATCACAAGGAATGGATCTCTGTTGATACTCTTGCAAAAATCGAAGAAAGGAGGAACAAGAAGGCAACAATCAATTTCAGACAGACAAGAGCAGAGGAAGTTGAGGCACAAGCTGAATACACAGAAGCAAACAGGGAAGTGAAGAAGAGCATCAGAGCTGAAAAACGAAAATATGTGGAAGATCTAGCAATGACGGCGGAAAAGGCTGCAAGAGACGGAAACTTAGGACAGTTGTACGAAACAACAAAGAAGCTCGCCGGGAACTATCGTAAACCAGAACGACCAGTGAAAAGCAAGGAAGGCAAAGTAATCAGCAACACTGAAGAACAGAGGAATAGGTGGGTAGGGCACTTTCAGGAAACTCCTGAATCGAACAGCTCCACTGAATCCACCCTAAATCGAAGCAGCACCCTGGGACCTCAAAGTCAATGCTGGCCCACCAGCAGTTGAAGAGATCAGTATGACCATCAGACAAATCAAAAGCGGCAAAACAGAGGGATCAGACAACATTCTAGCTCAGGCACTGAAAGCGGACGTGGCAGCAACTACTAAATTGTTTCACATTCCATTCAACAAGATTTGGGATGAAGAACAAGTGTCAACAGACTGAAAAGAAGAATACCCTACAACATACCAAAGATATGCAATCTCAGTAAGTGTCAGAACTATAGAGGCGTCACTGTTCTCTCAGTGCCAGATAACGTCTTCAACAAGGTATTGTTAAACAGAATGAAGGACTTCGTAGGCGCTCAACTTCGAGATCAACAGACGGGATTTCGTAAGGATCGATCGTGTACTGACCAAATCGCTACACTAGGGATCATTGTGGAACAATCATTTCAATGGAACTCACCACTCTACATCAACTTCATCGACTACGAGAAAGCATTCGATAGCGTGGACAGGACAGGAAATAACGGCGTATCTGAGAAGATAGTTAACATCATACGGAATTCTTATGATGGATTCAACTGCAAAATCGTACACGGAGGACAGCTAACAGACTCTTTCGGGGTGAAGACCGGTGTCAGGCAAGGTTGCTGACTCTCACCCTTTCTCTTTCTCCTGGTGATCGACTGGATTATGAAGACGTCAACATCTGGAGGGAAGCACGGTATCAACTGGACAGTTAGGACGCAGCTGGACGATCTGGACTTCGCAGATGATCTCGCTCTTCTATCGCACACTCAACAACAAATGCAGGAGAAGACGACCAGTGTAGCAGCAGCCTCTTCAGTAGTAGGTCTCAACATACATAAAAGAAAAAGCAAAATTCTCCGATGCAACACAATATGCACCCATCAAATCACTCTTGATGGAGATGCTTTGGAGGACGTTAACACCTTTACATATTTTGGCAGCGTCATCGACAATCAAGGTGGATCCGATGCAGATGTGGGGGCACTGATTGGCAAAGCAAGGGCTGCATTTCTACAGTTGAAAAACATCTGGAACTCCAAACAACTTTCAACCAAAACAAAAATCAGGATTTTCAATACAAATGTCGAGACAGTCCTACTGTATGGAGCGGAAACTTGGAGAACTACGAAAGGCATCATCCAGAAGATACAAGTGTTTATTAACAGCTGTCTACGCAAAATACTTCGTATTCGTTGGTCAGACACGATCAGCAACAACCTACTATGGGAGAGAACAGACTAGATTCTAGTGGAGGAGGAAATCAGGAAGAAGCGGTGGAAGTGGAAAGGACACACACTACGAAAATAACCTAACTGCGTCACGAGACAAGCCCTCACACGGAACCCTCAAGGCAAAAGGAAAAGAGGAATGCCAAGGAACATATTACGCCAGGAAATGGAGAAAGATATGAGAGGAATGAAAAAACATTAGACAGAACTTAAGAGGGAAGCCCAGGACGGAGTTGGTTGGAGAAAACTGGTGGGCGGCTCCATTGGGGGTAACAGGCGTAAGTAAGTACGTAACCCTTTGACCATACACTATCACCAACAACCTACTGTGGGAAAGAGCAAACCAGCGAACCAATTAAAAGGAAAAGTGGAAGGCCGAGAAAAACATTACGCCGAGAAATATAGAAAGATTAGAACGAACAAAAATTGAGGAGAGCTGAAAAGGGAAGCCCAGGACAGAGTGGCTTGGAGAATTCTGGTCTGTAGCCTGTGCTTCATTAGAGGCAACAGGTATAAGTAAGTAACTTCTGGCTATCTAGAAGAATAATCTGCAATAGCTAAGGCATAATATGAGTTCGAAAGTAGACCACAGTAATCAGCATGAACACATTGCCATTATTTATAAGATCCAGGTCAAGTTTGAAAAGTGGGTTTGTGGTGTGAGAGTTTGATGAGTCTAATTCATGTAAACGTCAATGTCGTGCCACGGACAAATGTGTTGAGTGTATAATTTCACTTTCTCTGCACCTAGATTGGTGGGGTTTAGATCATACAATACTGAAGATCTGTGCTTACATTCAACATTCCTACATCATTTTACTGTACATATGATAGTCCGAAAGTACTCGCGAGCATCTTTTACAGGTCCTACTATATCAGCATACAGTGGTTGAACCAACATAAAATCACTATCTGTAGGTGGCCTTCTGAAATATTAATACGGTGTTAGGAAGTGTGAATGTGATATGCTCTGAGCCAAATATGTGCCCGATGGTAAAATCATAGGCAACCGGCTCTAAATCCTTCTTCTGGACAATGGTAGATGATCAGTGAAATGACTTAGCTTGTTGTGAGTAAATAAATATGGAATTATACATGAAACAAGTATTTTTACACTGCCACAGATAAACCTCATTTTCGATCCGAGAATACCTTTGTTTACACTTGCTTAATCGTCTGGAAAAGAAAATATTAGGTTTCCTAATGTGCTCTAAAACAGCACCTAAGCTCTATGGAGCTGCATCAGTAGTGAGGATGGATCTGTGAATGGGTCAAAATGGTCTGAGAAAGGCCTTATTATTTGAGAACTGTAAGCTGATTCTCATTATGTCCTTGTTTAGCTACGATTTCCCCACTAGAGGCCAAATAAATCCCGGATTAAGACTGATGGGCAATAAACTATGAACTGAGATACTCGTAGGCGATGGTACTTGAATTGGTGAAGCTAGGCTACTAATATCGGGTTTAAAACCTTGAGCAACCACAGTATAGCATGGATAATTGGTAGAACTCATTTGGAAATGATCTTTGTATTGTATGTGAAGTTCCGTTGGTAGTAGACAACGATAATGATTCCATCATTTTGTCCAAATCATCTAGTTCTGACCCATGACCATTAGATGTTTTTTAGCAAGTAACATGGAACTTTTACAAATATTCTGTAAATGCTTGGCCCTTCCGCATTTACGAAAACGAGCATAACGAAACTGACATGAACTACAAAGATGCAGTATACTACTATTCAAGCTGTTCACTTGCCTGGATGAAATGGAACTGTTTTTGTCAGAAGAAATCTGTAGTTTCGGTGACCTAGTAGATTTATTTAAGTTTTATAATAGTAGATCATGTTGCCTCGTACTGACACGTGAATCATTAACATCTTCCTAAGTAAAACGGAAGTAATTAGCCTTCTGGAAGAATCAAGCAAGAATATCTGTGTCTGTATATTAGGATAATCTATTCCATCAGTCAGGACCTCACGTAGTTAGATCTACAGCTGTTCGACATATGTAGGCTTGTCTCCAAAGTTAAAGTATGAAAACTCTGATTGTTTGGAACAGGGTACAAAATAAATCGTTGAATTGTGGCCCTTTCGCGTGTTTCGAAAGTGAATAAACAACACCAAACTCCTAGGTACGTTGAACAGAAGTAGCATAGGTTTTTTGAAGTATGCTAGGCCTTTTAACAAACTGTAAGACTCTATATCAATTGCGGATATGGAATGCGCTGAAATTCAGTCGTTCTTGACTTCATGTAACAAACATCAAACACCAAAACAATATAAATAACCTGCTTCCGATGGTGACGCATTGAAAGGTAGTTCTCTAAGGTTATTTGAATTGATTTGCGCAGCGACACCAGGTGTAAATCTGAAATTTATTTTATGCACATGGAACAATCTCAATTCAAATTAAACTTCGACAAGGTGCAAGTAAAACTCGAATTCGAACGCTTTGTATGAATTTTTGTATTGTACTCTTACATCCATTTTAAACTCAAAATATGTGGTACATTTTATTGTAGAAACTGTATTTACTAGTTATCAAAACTAGCTTGATGAGATAATAACACTTTATCTTACTCTTGAATACATATTTGATAGTTCCAATACTTCCATTTTCACATCTTATTTGCGTCCTGAGTCTAAACTTTATTGTTGTTAGTTTTTACACTTACTATCCTGTTAATCTATGTAAGATCCATTTTCGAAGGCTTTGTTAATGAAAATCCCTCCATGTAAACATTTGTAATATTTCCTTACTGATTCCTTCAGTTCTACATTTTGTTAGTCTGTTCAATTCCATTTTCAGATGAGAATATTTGTATTTTATATTAGTTTCTATTTCTTCTGCCTTTACTGAGTTTCTAAGTTTCTTTCTGAACTGCATTATGTTGTTTAAGCTGATACCGAGTTATGGAGACAGCCAAACTGATTTTGTTCCTCTGTTGACTGAAGCGCTTACATTGACTGGAAGTGTGCAATTGGATTAGAAATTGGAGCACCCTTCCAAAACTGGAAAGAATCTTTTTTATAAGAGGTGTAGAATACCCTTTATTTGGATAACTGAAGGAACGACTTAGTAATATTGTTTAGGTGACGATTTATGTTTATATTTATGAATAATAATAGAACCGTTACTTACTCAGATCACTTGTTTTGTATTTAAACTGGGCAAGGCGAGTATCTAAATTACCTGGAAAGTTATTCCTAAATCCAAACCTTACTTTGGATCTTATACTCCGAGTGTATCATTTTAAATGTAGATTCCTACAAATCACGTTAATGTTGCTTGAAATTTCTTCTACACTTTGAAGCTGTCATTTTTCTTCTTTGAACTCGGATAGTCGTCGTTTAAATAGAGAAACGCCTCTAGACTGGATGAAGTGTTTTTATCTGTTGAAAAATTGGTAGTTTTTATGTTTGAACGATGTATATTCTGGATTGTTTTTGGTTTGATTTTCAGAAGTTTGTTTAGTTCATTTGTGTCTAGCGACATTTGTCACTGAAGTATTTTGTATTATCCAGAGATACAATTACCTAAAATGATACCAGTTTTTACCCTGTTTTGGTTTAGGTATGGGGAGAAAATCGTCTCTATCAACAGAGTCTTGTGAACCACAGAAAATATCAAATTTTTGAGAACTATTGGGCTACTACGTCAAGAATTAAGCTATCCAGAAATTAGGATATTCATGAAGTAGCGAATTGTGTTCCATCGGTCAAAATTTGCGTACAAAACAAACAAGGCTACTTCATGTCCTTAGAAAACAGTAAATTGTTGGAAGAGGTTTAGGTGCTCACGATGAAGTCCACTGCTGGAATTTCAAACCTGTAGCTTGTACAAAAAGTGTCCTTAACGTGCAGATTGATCAGAAGTCATCCGAACGAAATCAAGTTACCTTAAGCTAGAATCAGGAACTAATGAATGGTATGATCCGCTCATTAGAAAACGAAAGTTGAGCAACGGCACAATCACGGCTGAACGCCCAATCAATTATACCTATTAGTTTATCAATATTAATACACACAATCTATTGACTGGAAACAATTCAGCGACTCCGCTCGAATCACCCACTTATATGCCCGGTTGTTGACTCAAACTACCTTATTAAAACACGTTCTTCACCATACCTTAGTCATCAGTAAAAGGCAGTTATGGACCACAGGAAATGTAGTTTGAAATACTTAGATAATTACACTGTATGATTAAAACCCTATCACTTGAGAAACAAAGAATATCCAGGAGGAATCTTTCTTGTAACTAGAAAAAGTCTACTACAGTATAGATTTTTAAACACACGGCAACCTGTAGAATTTTAAAGGAAACTGTATATACGGAAAAACGTGTACTGCTGAAGACATGCCGTTCGTGAAGGATATCCTAAACAGGATAACCTGTACAGAATATATACTTTTGCTAAGGAGATCGCTGTTAACCTATTTGTCTTGATTTGGATCAGGCTAAACAGATCATGGTCCAATCGAGAGACAGTTAAAAAAAAGGAAACAGAGAAATACTTGCCGTGAATCGTCCAAACATCTTGACAAGTGGATGCGACAAGCTAGTTGAGGGATTATTGTGACCAATGGTCAGGAACTTCAAACGGCATTGCTCCAATTCATTTGGAACGGAACAGGTACATCCTTTCTCCGTCTAAATTCAAGTCGTTTATTTCCTGATTCCTCATAACACCTTCATCTCATTAATTTATATTCTGTTGGATCGCATCATCTTGGCTGAATCTTTTCTATTTGTCATAATAATTTAAAGATGTTCTATTGGTTGCTCATGACTACTCAAAAGGATATACGCAGGTACTAGGCACTTAGTTTTGACTAACTGATTTACTGATTAGAGTAAGACAGAAGGTTTGGCCGAAGATAATATCTAGGAAACGCGAGTTCTTACAAAAGAAGTAACCAGATGTTGTTGACTACGTGCACTAAATGGTACATGTCGTGAGACAAGTCACACAGTGTTCGTGTGTAGTAGTTAGTAGTTGCCAAAAAGCCAGACTGTCTGATTTTTTAGCTTGTGCCAGTTTAGGCCTCTGGCATGGTGTGCAAGTTAAACCTGGACTATCGTTTACTTATCACGACCCTCTCAGCCCCTGTAATGACATTCCAACAATTCGGGTGTCTTGTTTCTTCTCCTGATCGTTATTACAAAACAATTTACGGATTCGGAACAAAAGAGATAAATGACCAACAGACAAATTTTAGCAAGAAATTGAAAACCTAATGGTCAAGGAGCAAATGAGCAATGATCACTAAAACTTTGAAGAAAATGATAACAAAACTACTTTTCTTTGCTTTTTCTGAACCAATTAAATACATTTTTGTTTGGCACATATTTAAGCTGACGACAATCAGTATTCGTTCATTCTTTTCGCATCAAGTGAGTTCCCATTGAATATCAGTTTTATTACTATGCTAAACTCCAGTTTCTAATAAATACTTGTAATTTTCTGCTTTTTTCGCCAATCCTGACCTGATAAGTGACTCTAAACTCTCGATCGTTATATGTAATACTACTGAAGCTTAGCCTAAATTTCATTTAGTCTAGTTCGTAAATGAGAATAGTTTCTTACTTTGGACGTAAAATCTATGTTCCGACTGTATGTTTAATGTAACTTGGTCACAAATACTTACTTAATCGTTTTCGACAGATTGATGAATTTCCATAATAAACTTAGTGATCTCAACCTCTTTCTCTGGTTGTGGAAAGTTAGTTTATGCATTTTTATGAAATTTCACCAAAAGTCACTCTTCGTGTATTTTACATCACTTTAGGTAACCTTTGACTGTAATGCGCTATCAGTAAACTATGACATGAAATGACTTCAAATCTATTGAATTCAGTCAATTGTTTTGATTTCTGCATCAATTTGATTTCATCACAACCTGTTATGGTCTGCAGTTATAGCACATCAACTTTCAGCTTCCTGTTTCTACAAAACTATTATTTTGTGTTCAGTGTACTTACTTGACCTTTTTGTTTCGTAAATGTATCACTGTTAACAGTTAGACAGGAAATTTTTCACTCTTTGAAAAATACGCCAGAAAAAGTAAAAGGGATTTCGGATTTTACATTCTAATTAGGAATTATGGAAAGAATTGCCACTAAAATGTTTATCTTTGTCTCCTAGACTCTGAACACATCATAACAGACCGTCATTGATCAATATAGTTTTATTATAAATTGTTAGCAGCTCAGCAGATCCAAAAGCTTATGGCCAACGTTATTATATCGAGTGTATACACCGATTTTCCTTCCTGTCTTTTTTTTCGGTAACACACAGTTCCCCATTTTGAAAGTATTGCATTAAAAGTTCTAGCCCATGGATTTTATTCATTAGCTATCTAAGTTAATAATGAAGAAATAATAGTGCTCTAAAGTAAATAGACTCAACTTGGATTCCTTTGCAATAACTGATGTCGATGGTAATGTTGCAATCAGGTGAACTCTTTCTATAACCTAAAAGAAGCCCAGAATTATTGTAACATTTTAAGTAACGCAGACTTAGTTTTAAAAGAATGTCATGATATATAATTTTATCAGATTGTCTCATTAAATAACAATTGACTTTTTAAAACGTTAAATTTGTCCAGGAATTTATGTCTGAAATAAGTATGTATTTGAAGTTATACGCTCATATTAATGATAAGACAATGAACGCAGTTTTTTTGTTTTGAACGAAGGTCTTTACTGTAATTATGTATTCATATTCACCGAGCCTATTCAACAAAAAGTATAGCGAAACATATATATACTTAGCATCAGGATGCACATGCTTATATCCACAAAAAATGGCTCAAAATACCATAAACCGATTGAAATCCATTATTTTGTCAGCGTTCTATTCTTTTAACTGATCGCGTTTATGTTGGAGCATAGGTTATGATCATTTTATTTTGTAAAAATACAAACAAAAAAGAACGTTTATTTTCTCATGGCGAATGATAAATTGTTATTTATCTTTCAGAATGTGGACTGAAAGTAATGAAACGCCAAGTTTGGGCTCAGTACCAGTTGTTAAGGGGAAGTTTGAGGCTATGCCTAAATCTGCTCAACGTTTTGTTGCTAAATGGGTAGGCAGCGTTTAGAAAAATACTGTTTTATCATTCTGAACTATTTTTAAATATTATTATCCAAGATTTGTTCATAGAAGTATCCTTAAAAAAGAAGCGTTATCAAGCAGATCCACCAGTACAGAAAGAAACTGTGCTGTACACTACGAATCCCTAATACAAAGCTGCTAGTATGTGTCTCTACTACACTGGTTCTTGGTTTGGCATTTTTGAAGGGCGCCAGAGTTTTCGTTATTAATTTAATTAGAAATCTATCTTGAAACCTTTTAAAAGTTGTATAAAGTCTTATTAGGTAAGCAGTCGTGCTGAGTGGATTTAGTGTATTTATCTACGCTGATAGAAAAATAAACCTATTTCATGATTATAGACTTACTATGATGTCACAATCAAATCTGTCGTGTCTAATATACAAGTCACACATTTTTCTATAGTAAATTATCCTATCGTGACAGTCAGAAGCATGCTTTTGAGTACTTATGAAGCACACATTTAGGCTGGGTACAGAATAATATATTTATCATAAGAAGTAAAATGGTATATAGAGTGACCACGCCTCTGTGATCGAGCCTTGCCGTATCGATTAATTGTTCCTGCATTCATCATTCCTGATCTTCTCCAAGTGTTAAATGTTGAAAGCAAATCTTTTCGGTTGCTTTATGTCCAATTTCAACCATAGTACAACTGGGAATCAGTACCACGACATACTTTAAGATTGGATAGTGACATAACTTCCCTCTACAAACCGGTTAACGCATTATCAATACCAGTGAAGACTGAAATGCAGTAGAGATCGTTACGGTAATACAATGTTAAAAAATCATAAGCAAACGTATATCGTTTCCTTCATTATTTATCGTAGTGTAAAGCTTGACAAAAATTCTTTTAGATAGTAAAGCAGTATATTAGGTTTTGAACAAAACACATTTTTAGATTTTTTGAATTACCAGAAATACACAGTTGGTTTAGATTGAGAAATAGCTATCATTGATGAAAAAAATGGCCAAGTTCCTGTGTATCTTAACTTGTCAAAGTGTAACACTATCATCATCTCTACTGTTAAAACAATAACGAACAATAGGATCAAACTGTTTGTACATTTATAACTGTGAAATAGTTTTAATAATGCCTAATCTATTCATTTAGTATTCAAATAAGATTGATAAGAGAGACAAGTATCCGGTGGAATGATTGATTTCATCAATAAATTGTTTTTCATCATCAAAATCAGTGAAATGAATAAACATCTAATTTGAATTCATCATATGTACGTGAAAGTTGTTACCAATCAATACATTATAATAGGGAAACACGCAAGTGTGTCTAGTTGTTTCAATGTCCTTGACAAATTAGAGATTGATAATAATTATATATGTATATAATTAGATTATCAGTAGTATACTATCAAATGTTTTCATAAAATTATTATTAATGAAGAAGGTTTTTTCTTATTTTTAAATAAAAAGTTTAAAGGTATCAGCTAGAAAATCTCAGTTTATTATCAACTAGTTTGAAAAATTCCATCGAACACATCACAATAAAATTAACTGAGATAACTGACTGTCTGGACGATGTGTAATGAAAACAAACATTTACGTTGTCTAACTGAATCACATTTAAATAACTGATATATAACGGACAAAAGTTTTAGAACAACATGAATTTTTAAAGTGAATTTTTTAAAGTGATCTCTTCGAATCTTCATTTACACCATAAGAATAAAAACTTTGAAGTTGATTAGCTCGTTTTAAATAAAGCTTTCAAAAAAGTATTGTGTTGAATTTTTTAAAGCGGAAATTTTAAATGTCTGTATGATTATTTTATATAATTGTTTGTAATATAAAAACTCATACAACGTTTTTTTAATTAGAGTTACGGAGATCAGTGTTTTTGCGCATTGAAATCATCAATCAATCATTGTTAGACCATCATTAGAAACCTAGAAGCAATGGATGGCCATTTCTTCCTGGTATGTGGAACTTATCAGCAGTTCACATCCACGACTCCTTTTATTCACAAGATTCAAGGCCAGGACCTTCGATTAGTCTATATACCACTGAGCCGGCATCTAATGGTGTTAATATCTAGCTCATACTGTTGTCGTCCAGTACTATCGATTACTTTCTTCGTAGTTCCAATGAGTAACGAAAGCAAATAAAACATATTATAGCCGAGTCAACGTGATCAACTTAATTAATAAGATCGTAGCTTCAATAATTCTCTAGTGTTTAACTAAGACTAGAGAAACAAGCAAGTCAATGAATATCTGACATGTTCCTGATATTATTATCAATGTGTCAACTAAGTATTCACAACTTATCAGTTTACTGAACGCATACACAATTGACAGTATTCCTACAAGTTATCTGTCATCACAGAAGTAAGAACTGTTTAAGAACTACTCGACAGTGAAGAAAATTAGACAAATCATGAAATTTTTCTTTACAATATTTTAGTTACTCACTTACTTACTTATGCCTCTTACCCCTGATGGAGAGAGCATAGGCTGCCGACAAGTACTCTGCAACCTACTCTATCCTGGGTCTCTCTTTCCAGTCCTGTCCAATTTTCACTCTTACCAACGCTCGTATGCCCAAAGAATTTATAGTATCCCAAACTTAATTTTTTTGAGTACCTATGTGATAATCCTTGTCTTAAATGATCAATGAAATGGTCTCTCAATAGCTATATCTCCTCTTTGATTTCACTAAGTAGTATATATACGATATGGTACTTGAATATATTGTCTAGACTTGAAGAAACATTGTTACATAATTTCTTAAAGTGTTCTAAACTAATGTTATTCTTTTAATCTTCTTTAAATTGAAAATAAAAATAAAATTTCAGGTAGAAATATGTAAACCAACTGGAGTGTATATATGTGATGGTAGTAAAGAAGAACGTCATGAGCTTACACAAAAATTAGTTGAATTGGGTTCTTTGCATAAATTACCACCATATGAAAATAATTATATTACATGTACTGATCCAAGAGATGTTGCACGTGTTGAATCAAAAACATGGATTTGTTCTGAGCATAAACACGATACAGTGCCAGATTTAGCACCAGGTGTAAAAGGTGTTCTTGGTCAATGGATATCACCGAATGATTTAAATGTCGAAATTAAAGAACGTTATCCTGGTTGTATGGAAGGTCGTCTACTTTATGTTATTCCATTTAGTATGGGTCCTATTGGATCACCATTGAGTAAAGTTGGAATTGAATTAACTGATAGTATATACGTTGTATTATGTATGACAATTATGACACGTATGCATCCTGATGTATGGAAAGTGATTGAATCAAGTAAAGAATTTGTTAGATGTGTACATAGTGTTGGATGCCCTACTTCATCAAATCGTAAGTGTACAATGATTATTATTATTATTACTATTATTAGTGAAAAGCTTTAGGTTACGAGTTTGTGTAGGTAGTTAATGAATCATTCTATGTATGTATTTGTGAATTTAGCCTGAAACTATTGAAAATTTTAGAACTAGTGAACTTTTCTATTATCTTAGTTTGTATAAATGTACAGTGTTGTGTTGTATTACCCTACTCTGCTACAAACTCAAACAGTTCAACTGTTTCAGAAAGATGAATAATCGATCTAAGTCAGGTAGACACTGAGAACACTAAAATAGTCGATGGAATTTCCTGAGTTTAATCCCCAATAAGTAGATCATAAATGAGTAATCTTGAAGAATCATATATTGTGATAGGCTACTTATCTAGTTAGTGTACATCAAGGTTTCTAATGATTATCTAATTTAGATCGGTTTATAATTTTAATGAAATTTAATTGTCATCACTTCCTCGCTAGTTGTTTCCCTACAACTTACAGCGCTTAAAGTTGAACAGTTGGTGAAAGTTTAATAAAAAGAATTTCACAAATATAAACACAGTATACTTGGTTATTTTCAAATTGATAAACTAATACTTACTGCCTTACTTATTTACTTATGCCTGTTACCTTCAACAGAAGCATAGTCCACCGATCAGATAAAACTATAAAAGTAGTTTGTATTTTTTAGCTTCCTCAGTATTTCATCATTCACTTTCACATAATAATCAAATAATGTTTGTAAATTTACGACTAAATTTACTCCTTCGAGGTGCAGGATTCGTGGATGTGCACTGCCACTGATGAGTCGCATACTAGGACGAAACGACCGTCTTTCAGTGCTTCCAGATTTCTAATGATGGCTCAACATTGATCGATTCATTATTTCATTGAATAACTTAACAATCTCCACAACAACCGATAATCAAAAGATCCACCAATGAACACCAGAAAAGTTCTCTGTTATGAACAGATATTATTTATGATAGAGTATTATTAATAGTTGAGTTATAGTTGTCTTGCACTATATTGAGATGAAATTATTGTTAGATTAAAAATGTTATGATTCAAATAAAACTTTCAAAAATTTATGTATGATATGTTATTAGGATCCAATAAAGTGTTGATATAATGAAATCGTCATAAGAGAACTTTATTTTGACATAAATTCAAACCATTCGTTGGTTAATTCAAACAAATATGTGTTTGAAAGAAGAACAAAGGTATTCCTTAAATGTTCAATATGATTTAGGACAATATTTTGTATTTGATTCTGGCTCTGAATCTTTATTGAATTTGAAACAAATGACCAAATTTCTCTGATTGGCTAAAAAGAACAACAGAGATAAAGTGTAACTATTAGTGACATTTGAGACCGAATGTTCTATCCTATTTGTGATTTAGCAACAGAATATACCTAATAGTGTTTAAAGTAATGACTATTTCATTGAAATCCTAATTGAAACAATCTTTTACCCGATGCTTTTCTGAGGATATTAAGCTGAAAAGTAAAAACAACTATGAACCGAATCTCCACTCCCTAAAATCAATCGTTCATCGCTTCGGATAATTAAAATCTCTTCCAAAATAAATGCCTTTCATTAATCAATACAAAAATATAAATGATTTTCATTCAAAGAATATATATATTTATATATATATTTCTTCCCTAAATTTTTTCCTTTAGAAAAAATTTTCAATAATTGGCCATGTAATCCAGAGAAAACATTAATATCTCATGTACCAAAAGAACGTTTAATTATGAGTTATGGTAGTGGTTATGGTGGAAATTCATTATTAGGCAAAAAATGTTTTGCATTACGTATTGCTGGTTGTATTGCACATGATGAAGGTTGGTTAGCTGAACATATGTTAATTATGTCAGTGACCAATCCAAAAGGTGAAGAGAAATTTATAGCAGCTGCATTTCCTAGTGCTTGTGGTAAAACTAATATGGCTATGTTGGAACCATCAGTTCCTGGTTGGAAAGTACAATGTGTTGGTGATGATATTGCATGGATGCGTTTTGATGAACATGTAAGTAGTAATCAAGGATTTGTTATTGGACAGAATAAAAAAAACAAACTTAAACTCATAACCTTTATTATTCCAAAACTTTAGAAATTAGAAATCACTATTTCTTCTAAAAATGTTACTAAAGATAAGATCACTATATCTGAATAAGAAATACGTAACAGAGTAAGAGTGAAGTTATCTTATCAATGAAAGGAACATTTTACATGTAATTACTTACTTGCTTACTTACACTTGTTATCCCTAGTAAAGCATAGGTGTTGGAGATGTTAGAGCCCAAGAACTCACTTGATAAAAGTTCTGGTTTTGGATGATATGCTTTCGCGCATTGGTTGATCAGCTGACCTTGAAATTAAATTTCCCACGTGGGAAATCCGTATCTGTTATAATTTGATGTATTACTTCAGTACACTATTTTTGTGGTTCTCCCAAGAACCTTTCTGTGTAAATAAACTCGATTTGTGCGCATGTGCACCTCATGTTTTCTGGATGCTTCTAGAATACATTTACTACGTCTTGTCAAGATTTCTTCTTCTACTTAGTGGGGCCTTGGTACGCTCGGATTAGAGTAGTCTATCGTGTGACTGGATCATTTGTCCTCGCTCCCGTTTACTGACTAAAGTTTCAAGCATATCAACTGATGAGCATAACAATAGGCCAACGATCAGCATTGTCGAACCTACTCTGTCCTGCGCCTTCCTTTCTAGTTCAGTTCAACTGTTGTTCATTCTTTTCATGTCTGCCTCACATTCTTGGTACAAAGTGTTGTTTGATTTTCCTCTTTTCCTTTGACCTTAAAGATTCTAAGTGAGAGCTTGTCTTGTGACACCGATGGGTACTTTCCTCAATGTGTATCCTACCTTAGATATAATCAATTTATAAATAAATTTTAAATAGTTTAAATGACTGTTCAAGCATTGATATCCTTCATATTACTGGACCTACTTACCATTATTTACATATTACCTGAATTCTAATCTAATAATATATTAAATTCTAGTGTAAAACAAGAATTTCACTACTGTGTTTAGTATACTTTATACTTAATGTGGTAACTTAATAATTTACGCATTTGTTGGGGACGTTAGATCCCCAGAACTCATTTGGAAAAAGTCCAAATTTTGTAATTTATTTCTGAAATTTTGAATTATATGTTTTCGCGCTAAAGAGGCTTATTTTGACCTTCAGCTTGCATTTCACACTCGGGAAATCCTTGACCGTCATTGATTCATGCATTATTTTAGTAAGCTATTTCGTGGCTCTCACCAAGAGTGTTCTATCATTGTTTAAATAAGCTTGAGTTGTGTACTTATGAACCTCGTACTTTCTGGGTGCCTATTGAATACATATCTGTACATCTTATCAAGACTTCGTCTTCCAGTTAGTGGAGCATGGGATGATCAGATTAAAGTAGCCTGTCGTGTCGCTGAATCATTGATCTTCGTTCTGTTTACCGAGTAAGATGAACTCGTAATAGTTCGAGCATATTAGCATTCGACTTTCAACCACTGAGTTCCACGTTCGAATATCACTCTACCTACTTCGATTTAAGAAAACCGAGTAGAAGCACTAGCTCTAACATTTGAAACAGTATGCCTGGCAGTTTAGTGAAAGTGAGCTAATAATATTATTATTATTATTAGTATTGTGAGTTGCAGTAGCAGTAGTCATCGTGGTAGTATTAACAATAACTATAATTTATATCAATATCCCTTCTTATTCTATTAATTATTTTTAGGGAGTTCTTCGTGCAATCAATCCAGAAGCTGGTTTCTTTGGTGTTGCACCAGGTACAAATTTTAAAACTAATCCAAATGCAATGGCTACATGTATGAAAAACACAGTGTTTACTAATATTGCACAAACTAAAGATGGTCATATCTATTGGGAAGGACTTGAAGATGAATATAGTCCAGATACAGAAATTATCACATGGCTTGGTGATCATGTCAAGTTATCCGATAAGAGTAAAGATCCTAAAGCACATGCAAATTCACGATTTTGTTGTCCTGCTAGTCAATGTCCAATTATTCATCCTAAATGGGAAGATCCACAAGGTGTACCAATTTCAGCTATTATATTTGGTGGTCGTCGACCAGAAGGTATACCATTGGTGTTACAATCGTTTGATTGGAAACATGGTGTCATGTTAGGTGCAGCATTAAAATCCGAAGCAACTGCAGCTGCTGAATTCAAAGGTAATTTTTTGGGATATGAATATTTATTGATTATTAAAGTTATCTCATTAAGTATTCTAAAATATTCACAAAAAGTATACTTCATCCAGTATTATGGAGCATATTTTTCTTTTGAAATCATGAATTGATCAGTGTTAGAACACCATTAGAAACCTGGAAGCACTGAACAGCCGTGTGGAAGTTTCTCCGAGTTCTAGTGAGAAGTTGTGACCAGTGGTGTTCAACTCTGTTCAGGTGTGAAGCAGTGCTTACCGAAGACAGTGAATGAGGTTGCACAGGACCGTGAATTGGTTGAATTCAGACATTAACAACATTGGATTCCAGCTCAGTGGTCCGGAGGTTAAGCGTCCACGCGCAAGACCGAAGGTCCTGAGTTGGATTTTCGCTTGTGACGGGGATCGTAGATGTGCATTGCTGATGAGTCTGATAATGGGGCAAAAAGGACGTCCAGTGCTTCCAGATTTCTAGTGGTTGTCTAACATAAATCGATTCATAATTTGAAGGTAACTCAGTAATCTCCACAATCCTTTAATAAACATTTTTTATTCAGTTCATTTCATAAATAAATATTTCTTATTTGGGATTTTATTTCAAGCATTTGAAGTTAACCGCAGTTGTTTACTTTGAATACATCTGTGTGGTTCGGTGCAATATAATCAATGGAAGACACAAATACATTGAAAAGTTATAGATTAGGATGAAACCTTCAAAGTGAAGTACACTTTTATATTCAATTCAGATTCTTGAAATCGAGTAAATCAATGTTTGATAATTTCGTTTCTGATATAAGACAATACAATTTAATAAATCATACATTGGCTTTACATTATTTTCATTATAAGGTTATGAAAGTTGTTGAGTTTCATTGAAATCATGAATCAATCAATGTTAGACCACTATCATTAAATACCTTGAAGTACTGGACGGTGGTTTCGTCTTAGGATGAGACTCATCAACATCGCTTAGCTACGACTCACACACACATAAGAATCCAACCCAAAGACCATAAGTCTCGCTCATGAACGTTTAAACTCCAGGTTTCTAATGGTGGTCAAATATTGATCAACTCATGATTTGAATTTCCCTTACTTTTTAAAAGTATTATCAATATTCAATAAATTCTCTCAGATACCAGTGATTGTATGATTAAACCAATGCATAAAACTTTACAGTTTCAACCATTTTTCACTACTAATATTGATTCTTTAATAATTCTAAACGAACTAGTTTACATAATCACCCAAATAATGGTAGACTTAACTTTCTACTGTTTGACATTTTAGTTTCAATGTTAAAATATTGCAAAAAATTATCATGAAAACTTTATATCGATTTTGATTTTTCTAAAATCTTAATTCCTTAAAAAATTTAATTTTTAAAAATAAATTTTGTTTTAAATTCACATCAATATTTAATTTCTTGGTGAATATGGTCATAAGGACACTGTAGTTATCATTGTTTGTGAAATAATTAACGTTCAAAATTATAATGTACATTTATCTAGTGGGAACAATGATTACTGACCATAACATAACATTATTAATTATGTTTTGTGATTGCGAAGGTGAAAAGTATTTCATATCAATCAATGAAGTCAAACAATCAGAATTGATTCGATTTGATAATTTTCATTCAAGATTCAGGCTTAAATAAATAGTACATTATAGGTTATCGGGATCAAAATAACCATGACAGTTGACCTGAAAGATAAATTACTGTAATAATAATAATAATAAGGTGTGCGTAGAGTCAGGCCATTTTAGAAATGAATTACAAAACGATCTTGAGAAATTATACTTTGAATGGATTATTTGCATCAGATCAGTAAGGAAATTTGGGCAAATTCCTTCATTGGCTTATCTGGTTGGATTAATCCTGATTTGTGATTGGTCAAACATGTTGAGAATTTGCTCAAGGTTATTTCATCGATCGATCGCTCACTCGCTCAATAATGTTAAGTACAGTTCAATTTTTACCGTTTTACATCATTCATTTTATTTTTTTTTCAACAAAAAACAATAACTAACGTTATTGATTTTTCTTCTCTGTTCTTTTCTTTTCGATAAATCAATCAATCAATAAAATAAAATCACATAATTTAGGTAAACAAGTGATGCATGATCCAATGGCTATGCGTCCATTTGTTGGATATAATTTTGGCCAATATTTAAATCATTGGCTTGGTATGGAGAAACCAACACGTAAAATGCCTCTTATTTATCATGTGAATTGGTTCCGATTGAATAAACAGGGCAAATTTGTATGGCCTGGTTTTGGACAAAATATTCGTGTCATCGATTGGATACTTCGACGTGTTGATGGTGAAGATATTGGTGTACCGTCGCCGATTGGTATTTTACCGAAAAAAGGTATTTGTGTGTGTATTAAGTGGCGGATTGATTTGTAAATATTTATTTACTCACTCGGTTGTTTCATATTCTTCATGAAGATAAAGAATTACTTCAGATCAATATTTAATCTTGTGTAGGTCATTCTTCTGAGAAACAGGCTAGACGAATATGCAAAACGCAAAAAAATGAAAAAATACATATTTATTCCGATGAAAAGAATCATTTCTTCAGTATGGAGCAAACATTGGAATCCCTGTTGAGGGACAGAAATAGAGATCAGAAGATAAACTTACATATTTTAAAATAATTTACACCTGACATAGAATTATAACTAAATACTCAATCGTTTAAGAGTAGTCATTTAGCTCTGATAAGGATGTGTTTCAGTCCAAATGATTCAATATGAGATCGTTCAAAATGGACTGTAGTACAGTCAAAGGGGATCAGCTTAGAGTTGGGCGGACATTGATGTACAAGTCTTTTATGTATGAATTGAACTGGCTACTTGAATGAGAAAACCTAAGATGAGCAGTAGTAGTAGTAGTAGCAGCAGTAAATTGACTAATCTGAATCGAATATTTGCACGAATTCATTCACAAATATATATATATATATATATATATATATATATATATATATATGTCTCTTCTTAAACATGAAACCAGATTTCCAACCGATGTTGTACATCTGTTTCCTCAAAAAGTCAAACCAGATCCTAATCACTTGTATGAATGAATATGTAAGCCTTTCTCAGTTATACGCTAACCGTGACTGACCCACCTTATCAGTAAAATTTTTCTGACGACATTTTAACGTCAGATATAATCAACGAGATCTGTGGATCACTTGTAGTACAGTCAACAATATCTCCTGTTTTACAAATGTGATAACATTGTATGTGGTTTTGCTTGTGAATGTACGTTTTGATTATACAACTACAGTGTCATCTTGTATCAGTGTGATAATTTCGACGAGAAATATTTAATATCATGATTTATGTAGTTGAAATACTTGAAATGTAATTACACTGTAAGTGACTTTGAAAAGTAATTCACTCGTTCTTTTCAAGGGATCTACAATTTGAAACAGATCTTTCAAGACAAGACATTTAGTGAACTATAATATCTTTTGGTATTTTGTGTTAATGTCTAGTAACATAATTATAAGTTGTGGAAACCTATGGTGCATACTTGTTCCTTGCGAATTACATTATACTGAATTCTTGTGGTCTATTTGAAGTGAATCATTTAATGGCCTAAAGTACTACATATTCATGTTACTTTTCTTGATAATAGGGATACTAGCCCCTAACTCAGGTGTCATATAGTCGCAAAAAACAAAAATCACTTTATTGCGAAAAATTCATCACCCGACATGAGACAAAGGGTAATAAGAGTATATGAGCCCGTTTGAGTCAAGCGGAGCTGCATCTCTTGCTATATCCTATGCCATTCAATGTCTATACAATGAGCTAGATTGCTATATAGAGCTGAAGGTTTTCAATGAGTCCAGATATTCATTGTGAACACTGTGAATGGTTTGGCATTACCTTAGCATATTTTGCTGATAGTTCAAGTATAAATTTGTTCTGCAAGGTAATCAATTTCATTGATACTGATGGCTGTCTTGCAAAATTCCCAAGGCCCATTGTCAATGGAGTGCTGTATTGTTGTATATCACCATTGCTAATAATAATGTGTTTAACTGTTATGTAAATGGAATGAGTCGAATTGGCCTGTTCATGCGTTGCATGTTGATTGACGCGATCATGAATCGGAATCACTAAATGTATCTGCGTATATAAATAGTGTGAATGGTCCATGAGGGCCTCAGTTACCTGTGTGGTGGTTGCGCCACAATATCAAGCTATACCGTTCACGTTGTACAGTTAACAAGTGGGCCGTCTCCTTAATTCTCCTGTGAAAACCAATGTAGCATTATCTATCAAACTACAATTACCATTAAGCTATTATCAATTTGTGCAAAAAAACAAAATTCCTTCTATTTTAAAAAAAAATCTTTATCTGTCATCAAATAAGTTGAATAAAATACTACTTAAATTAAAATTGATCATATTGTACTATGTCTAAAAATATAGTCATTTAAACTAACCCCCAAAAAAATCCTATTCTCTAATTTAAACAAGAAAAGAAAATGGCATCTGTTATTTTTACCCTAAAATCCATCATTCTAGAATTCCATATTTTATTGATTTTCTTTTTCATCCTACTTTTCATCTTGAAAAAATGGTTGTTGTGTAATTTCACTCTTTGTTGTTTCTCTCTCTCTCTCTCTCTGTTGATGATACAATTAAATGCTACTTATTATCGGATATAAACAGTAAAGATTTGTTGAATAAATTGTTTGATTCGAAATAGAAATAAAGAATTATTAATTCGTCTGATTGTATTGTAACTCATACCTTTTACTTGTCGAATTACATCAAATCCACAAGACGATTAAGGTGCTTATATTAGTTAGTTACTTACTTACGCCTGTTACCCACAATGGAGCATAGGCTACTGACTAGTATTCTCCAACCTACTCTTCTTTCCTGGGCTTCCCTTTCCAGTTCTATCCAACTTTTGTTCATTCTTCTCATAACTTTCACTATTTCTCGGCGTATTTTTGTTTTTTAGCCTTCCTCTTTTCCTTTGACTTTGAGGGTTCCAATTGACGGTTTGTCTTGTGAAACAGTTGGGTGCTTTCCTCAATGTGTATTCTATCCACTTCCACCACTTCTTCCTGAATTCCTCCTCCACTGGAATCTGGATTGTTCTCTGCCACAGTAGGTTGTTGCTGATCATGTCTGGTCAACGAATCTGAAGTATTTTGCGTAGACAACTGTTCATAAATACTTGTATCTTGTGGATGATGGCTTTGTTAGTTCTCCAAGTTTCCTCTCCATACAGTATTTGGAGTTGCAAATGTTTTTCGATTGTAGAAAACTGCTTATATTACTGAAAGAGATTAATCATTCCTGGAGATCAACAAACTTTTCAGATCAATTATTATTATTATTATTGTTATTATTATTTTTATTACAGATTCAATTGATTTCACTGGTTTAAATGTGGATTGGGACGAGAATTTCGCACTACCAAAAGATTATCTCTTGGAAGATGTTGACGAAACAATAAAATATTTACAAGAACAAGTTGGTAAAGATTTACCAGTTGTAATTCAAAATGAATTAACTAATCAACGTCAACGTATTCAATCTCAACTTTAACTGGTATGTTTTGTTTAACCAATAATAATAAGATGACCATAGTGGTTGTCTGACTGACTGGTCACTGAATAGTGTAACTAGAGTTGTGTTTAGTTTGTTTAGTACTTTAAAAAAATCTATTGATCGGTCAGTCTCATAGGTGACCAGTCACAATCGGAATAGTTCAATGATGATGTCTCAGACTGTGAATCTCAATGATGTGAGTTTAAGCTTAGTTCCTTAAAGATTACAGATATACTATACTAGCAAGTGCCAGTGAGCATTTGGATAATATTAACGTGTTTATAAATTCTCTGTGTTCGATCAGTTAGTTAGAAATCTTTGGTTGTGGTTTTAGATAAAAAAAATCATAGGCAAACATAAGATCAAGAACCAGATCATCCAATGGGGATACAATCAAAACAAAGTTGAAAACAACGATAGGTTTAAGGTCCATATAGCAACTAATCAAGATCGAGGTTAACAGAAAAAGCTACGCGTCATACGTGGAAAAATTCGAATGCTTCACTTCTTCTATCTGAAGTTTGTGTTGATAATGATTTTGTTCAGTAGAAGAACAACGAAAGCTCCATTACCAAAACATCCATCTCAGAGAACGAATCACCACTACAATCATTCATCTGAGCTACAAATTTTCATCATCATCTTTAAATCATATTATTAGTTCCTTATGTCAACATCTATTTTCATGTAACTTCTGAGAAGGTTGTTTAATGTTACAGTGAAAACTTATCAATAAGAAGCCTGGTTCAAATAAATCACTATAATTAATGAATGCTAAATGTATATATATATATTACTTGTTAAATTGAGAAATTAGAAATTTTTCAATATGATTAACCGCTCAATGTATCAATTTAGAATTTCATTACTTTCCAATTGAATAATTAATTTGTTTTATATGAACTAATTACGAACACAGTTCTTTCATCTCTAATTTTAATGGCTAATAGTAGGTTAGAATTTAGGATTTATGTGTTTTATCTTATGTGAAACTTGGCAACTGAATGTAACTCCATCCTAGAGTTAATTTTGATTCTAAGAGCCAAAAAAACTAACACTATTTACTTTAAACGCTATCGCGTCATCCATTTAACGACTATTTAGTACAAAGAACCAGTGGCTTCAGAAAAAAAGGAATAAAATGTTTTGTAACTTTGTACTACTGAAATCGTGAGTCGATCAATATTAGACCAACATTAGAAACCTGGAAGCACTTGACGGACGTTTCGTCCTGGTATGTGGATTCATCAGTGGCAATGTGCATCCATGACTTCTACTACTTTCAGAGTTCGAACCCAGAACCTTAGGTCTTATATTAGTTAGTAAAATCTTCCGATTATTATTTAAGACTAAAATTGATCAGTTTAGTCACACATTTAACTCAGCTTATAATGCTAATGACTTAATAGTATTATTAAGTCAATTTGTATGACAACACAGGCTGATCAATTTCATTTCTAAGAACATCATTTCCTAAATACAACAACTCTGTAACATATGAAGACTTCTTCTAGTCAATTATACACTAGACGCCAAATTGTAGACATTTGGCAATCCAGTTAATAGGATAACAACACCAGACTGACTATTACATCACTAGGTCACGTGACTTGATTATATAAACAACTAGACTGAATCATCCTACCAATGGTTACAAATCACACACGGGCTTAAAAGTGTCACACTATTCCCCGCCATTTTTTCTTCTCAGATGTCAGCTCTAACCCATAATCATCATGCATTGATTATGTACTCGACCTATTATCTCTACAAATAATGGGATTTGAACTGGCAATTCCATCTGCCTCTCTCTCTCTCTCTCTCTGTATGTATGTACTATTAATGTGATAAGACAACTTGAACTATAATATACATCATACCAACTGAGTTCTACATTGTAGCTAACTAACTAACTAATTAACTAACTGTACTCTACCAAAACAAAATTCAATATCATACTAATATGCTGTCTTTTGTTTCTCTCCCTTTTTTCCTCTTTGAATCTTTTTTTTGTAGAGAAATCAATTTTGAAGTTGAGAAGAAATTCATATTCTGAACAACAATTTCCTATGCTTTCTATTTTCTTGATTTTTTTTTAATATTACTTTTATTATTTGTGTGTGTTCAAAAAATTTTAAATTGAATTTGATTGAATTGTGTTGTTTTGTAGACATTAGTGAATAATTGTCATTATTATTATTATCACTACTCATACTACTACTCATAATACTACTATTATTATTATTATTATTATTTTTACTAATAATATTATCATTATTGCTATTATTGTTAATATTAGTCTATTGCATAATTGATTGATTTCATTTTCAAAGTGTTTTCATTAAATACAGAGTATAGACAATTAATTCATTTGCTGCTGTTTTTTTCATTACTATTCATCAGTTGAGGTTGTTGGGACATGTGTTGCGTATACCTAGCCACTGACTGCCTCGAAGAGCTTTGTTTTGTAGTGTAGGAGTAGGCTGGAAGAAAGTTAGGGGCGGCCAAACCAAAACATGGCAGAAATCTATGAAGTCATTGACGAGTGGACTTAGCCATGTTGGCAGGTATCGACTACCTGGTTGGGGTCCGCGAGATAATAATAATCGATGGATAGAGACCTTGAATGACATGGCTCAAAATTGTTCGCAATGGCGCCGGTGCATTTATTCTTTGTGTTTTCTCAAATCCTAATCTTCTGGATTCTTTAACACCTCTAGTTTTGACTTTCTAAACTTATCTCACTGAATCATACTTCTTGAATAATATCTTCTAATCCTAACCTTTCCGATTACTTCTAATACCTTTACTACTTCTACTACTATTGGATTTGAATTGACAATTATAGCTCTGTGCTGATGTGGTATGGAAACACGAACTGATGTACTTACGTACGAAGTTCTACGTTGCATCTTACTGACTGACTGACTATTCCAAAAAAAAATTGACTTATAAGAGACAAAATGCTCAATATTGTTAGTGAGATAGGTTGTGGATATTGAAAATTGAATGTTGAGTAAACAGATGATGTGATTTGGCTAGTCATTATTAGTGAGTACTGTTGGATGCAGGTTCAGTGGTTTAGAGGTTAAGAATTCGTGCGTGAGGCTGATGGTCCTCGGTTTTTGACTTCCACATGTGGAGGTCGTGAATGCGTACAACTGATGAGTCCTATACTGGAGTGATACGGCCATCCAGTGCTTACAGGTTTCTAATGCTGATGGTCTAACATCGACCGATTCATGATTTCATAATAAAGTTATAAGATTTAAAGCATTACAAAATTAAGATTTAGATAAAAATTTAATATTGATCGGAAAGTTATTTAGAATTAACAAGCGACACATATAAACGAATAATATTGTTTTCGATTAGATTGTCATCAGGCTTTAACTCTAATATACATGAATATTTATATTTGACATGTTAAACCAATCAATGCTATTCAAGTCAATAATCACAATGAAATGAAATAGAGTTTACATCACTACATATAATAGGCAAAAGTACAAGTGGATAGTAGGAAGACAGGTGTACTGATAGTAGTAAGAAAATTATAAAATATGATAAGTAAAGTTTTATCAATAGTAGGTCAAAGGTGGATAAATAGACTTAAAATAATCATTACAAAACATTAAAACCATTACGTAATAAGACATGTGTATATACTTAGATAGCGAAGAATAGAAAAGGGAAAGTGGCAGAGAATTACTAACAACCAATCATATAAATGTATTGTCAAACGTTTCCTAAAAAAATATTCTAACAATAAGCAACCATAATTTAATTGATGATATCAAACCGAGAATATAAAGATTTTCAATATGATTGGTAATAGGCTAAGTGTCATACTCGTCAATTGATACGCTTGAATGCTATTATGAGATCACTTTAGTCGGTTAACGAGAGCGAAAATGAATAAATGATCCAATGACACAATAGGCTACTCTAATCCGAGCGTCTCAATGCCCCACTAAGTAGAAGAAGAAGTCTTGACAAGACATAGAAAGTGTATTTTACAAACACCCAGAAAATATAAGGTCGACAAGCACACAAATCGAGTTTATTTATACATGATAGAAACATACTTGGGAGGGCCACAAAAATAGCGTATTAAAATAATGCATCGACCAATAATAGTCAAGCATTTTCTGGGTGGGAAATATAATTTCAAGGCCAGCTGATCAGCCGATGCGCGAAAGCATATCATCCAAAATGAGGACCTTTATGAATTGGGATCTAGGGATCTAACGTCCACAACAAATACATCCCACTGTGCTAACGGTTTTCTCGATGTCATATTAACCTTTGTAGATCATCAATAATCCTAACTATACACCCTAATGATTAGATTTCATAAATTTTACAGCATTTAAGTTGGCCATGTTACTACTGAACGATTTTGGGCATAACCTTATTTTGTACTGAATATATATATATATATATATATATATATATATATATATATATATAAACTGAGTTAGTGTCTTGATCGTCATTTTGTACAACTTGCAATTCACTATATATTCCTTGATTTTATATAGAACTTATAGATGTTTGTTTGTTAATTATCGCTTTATATTCAACTTCGATAAAATATCTTCTATCAACTTTATTCTTCATTTTAAAAATATTATGGTTTTTAGTTTATTTTTGAGTTATCTACAAGTCATTTTATTAAATGATTGCCATGAATGAACGTACTAAATAGTTTAATTAAAATTTTCCAGTAAATTTCTTAATCGAAGAAAAAAGTGAACATAGTTGGTCATTTTTTTTTTAAAACAATATAAATTGTAATTAATCTTAGATGGAAATAATTGAGGAAAATTTATTTCGATTACGGTTTTTCTTTATGAAATGTAATAACGTCTGGTATTTTTGTTTGCCATAAAAATATTCCTCCCATTGCTGCTATATGGAAAATTAACGGACATACAAAATCAACCAATCATGTTTTTGCTTGTAAATACAGGCCAAGGTCACGCCAATATATCACACACAAAAGCCAATTAAAATCCAATCTTATTTGTACTTATACATATGCAGGACAAGGTTACAGCCTTCAACACATAAAAAATTCGATTGAAACAAATAATAACTTTGATTTCATTGAAATATTTATACAGCATATTCGATGACAACAACAATGAATCTTGTGTAATCATTTATCAATCATGTACATACCTGAATGGGATCATTAAAAAAAAAATATAATTCATTCGTATGACTTACTGATGTTATGGCCTAGTTAACTTGACTTAATTTGCCATATAGATCAGTTTATACAACATAACATATGAAATTGAATTTCATTTGAAGAAACCTATTATAAAATGCTCTCCAGTCTCTTTTTCTCGAATATTTCTAAATGAAAACTGAGAATAACTATTCCCAAAAATCTAATAACACTTGATCACCTTTTACCGAATACTATTACTGTAAACCCAAGATAAATTATGCCAGTGTTTATTTCAATAATCATATAGGTCATAAACAGCTGATAAAAATTTCATCAATCAATGTAGTCATATTATTCTTTCAAGATTAGTGTTGATATCTTATTAAAAATTTCTGAAAATGATAGTTTACATGAAAAATGATATATCTGTTGAACATGTATAATGATTGCTAGTAACCTAGTGTAATGTAATATTTTGAATTGAAGTCTATTACTAATCGGATTAAATTGCCATAGATAATAATATGTAGTAGATATTGTGCAATGTAGAATTCTTAGAATTTCAATAGGTCCGTCCTATTTTATTTATTCTACAGAGTTATATACTGCTTAGTTCATATGTATGAAAAAAAACAAGATATTCTGTCAATAATTGTGTGTGTATCAGTGCGTATAATAAGGTATAAACGCATTTGAAAGAGGAACCAGTGGTGTTACTTTCAATACATAGATGAAGGTATTTTATCAAACATTTGCACTCATCTAGACATAAACAAAAGATTTAAAACCTCTGACACGTGTTCCGAATACCGCAAAAGAAACTATCGGTTTGACCTGAACTGCTTACTTGCTATCTGAACATTTCGCTTTAAAAAATATTGTTTACTCTGTGTAGTACATCATCAGCGAACAGTGAGCATTTCATGGTTGATTGTTTGTCTGTTTTGATGTGAACGATAGAGTTGAACTATACAGACAACCATGAAATTGACCATTCGTATATATCGATTAATCGGAATGTAGCAAGGTCGTTCTGAGAATGCTTTAATTAATTGACGCTTTTCATTTGAATCCATTGTCGGTATCAACTAGAATCTAACATTACTTACTTACTTACTTACTTTGTTACTTACTTACTTACTTACTTACTTATGCACTTACTTACTAACTTACTTACCTACCTATTTACTTACTTACATACTTAGTTGCTTCTCTTACCCTCAATGGAGCATAGGCCTCCAACAAGTATTCTCCAAGTAAGGGCTTGTCTTGTGACTCAGTAGGTTGCTTTCCACAATGTATATCCTATCCACTTCCAGTGAGAATCTAACATCTAACTCTTCAAATACTAGATTATTGTAACTCATTAGACAAAAAAAATTGATAAAGTAAAAGTGTATCGTGAACACTGAACAGTGATGCCACAGATGAAAAAAGAATTAGTAGTATCATACAGTTGTTAAATTTTGTTAGCATGTTGTACAGTTAGATGATACTGATGACCACTTTCAGTTAAGAAATACTAGTTCATTACAAGGATATTTTATCAATAAGTGTTAACGATCACGAAACATAGATTAATGCTTTTCTATCTGTCGACTACATTCAACCGATGACCTTACATCATAATATAGTGAACTCGATATCAAGCTATTTAGACTATTGACCACACTGAAATTTGATCGATAGATATCTGTTAACACTGAAAAGAGTAGATAAACATGACCTTGGTCATTGTTCAATCAGAAATCAGTTGTAGATGTATGATCAACTTGTATTTTTACATAAATGTACTTATTTAGTTGCAAAAGAAAACAATCTTGGAAAATAAGTGGCTACACATTCGAAAACAAAATCATTTCCAAAAACGAGATAAAAATAAACAACAATAACAACAACAATTGTTGTTTATCAATTTTCTAAAATTTATCTTACACTTTACATAATTACTTTGATTTAGTTTACGTTAACACAAGTTATTTCTATAAACTAGCTCAAAGAAACAATAATGATTGAAAACAAAATTTTATTTTATTTTTAGCCTGGTCAAATAAAATTATAGGATTTTTATAATTATATAATTAAATTGTGGTGAAAATGCTCTATTTTTCCTGTAATCGAAAAGTGATATCCGGTAGCTTTTTATCTATGATTCCGTTTTAAAAAAAAAACTACTCACAGACTCAACGACACCAAACTACATTCTGATTGGTCAATTCAATTTATATCAAGGTCATTAGTATAGTTTAATTCCATTGAGAATCCTGTTTACTATGTAGTAGTTAGAGAAATATCTATTGATTACGGATTTGTGAAAACATGGAAAAGTTATTGTACATGTGTTTTTGTTTTTAATACATTAGTAAACAAACATCAGTTGACTACTTTACTTCTGAACATGTTATGTAAAATTATCTGCAATTCGGATAGATGATATTAGTGAGGTAGATTGTTTAATTATCAAGCTTTTGCTGTTATTTCAGACATTTTCCAACAGATCAACTTCTAAAGAAGAAACTTAATTGTTCAAGTGGTTAAAAAGTAACTAAAAAAAACATAATTTACATGTATGCAGAAACAATTAGGGATAACGATACCCCGTGAAGATAACAAATTAATTAAAAAGATCACTTTTACCAAGTAGTGGGAGTTAACGATATTGTGTTAGATGATAGTGAAATACTTTATGCGCAAACTTACTATTACCCACAATGGAATATAGGCCGCCTAACAGTACTCTCCAGTTATGTCCAATTGCTGTTCATTCTTCTCATGTCTTTCTCTATTTCTCGGCGTAATGTGTTCCCTGGCCATTCTCTTTACCTTCGACCTTGAGGGTTCCATGTGAAGGCTTGTATTGTGACGCAGTTAGGAGATTTTCTCAGTGTGTGTCCTATCCACTTCCACCGCTTCTTCCTGATTTCCTCCTACACTGGAACCTGGTTCGTCCTCTCCAACAGTACGTTGTTGTCTGACCAACGAATCCGTAGTATTTTGCGAAGACAACTGTTAATAAACACTTGTATCTTATGGATGATGGCTTCGGTAGTTCTCCAAATTTCCTCTCCATACAGTAGAACTGTGTTGACATTTGTATTGAAAATCCTGATTTTGGTTTTGGTTGAAAGTTGTTTGGAGTTCCAGATATTTTTCAATTGTAGAAATGCAGCCCTTGCTTTGCCGATCCGCGCCCTTACATCTGCATCCGATCCACCTTTCTCTTCGATGATGCTGCCAAGATATGTAAAGGTGTTAACTTCCTCCAAGGCATCTCCATCAAGAGTGATTTGGTTGGTGCATGTCGTGTTGCATCGGAGAATTTTACTTTTCCCTTTATGTATGTTGAGACCTACTGCTGCAGAGGCTGCTGCTACACTGGTAGTCTTCTCTTGCATTTGTTGTTGAGTGTGAGATAGAAGAGCGATGTCATCTGCGAAGTCCATATCGTCAAGCTGCGTCCTAACTGTCCATTGAATACCGTGCTTCCCTTCAGATGTCGATGTCTTATTAATCCAGTCGATCATCAGGAGAAAGAGAAAGGGTGAGAGTAAGTAATCTTGCCTGACACCGGTCTTCACCTCAAACGAGTTTGTTACCTGACTTCCGTGCACGATTTTGCAGCTGAACCCATCATAAGAATTCCGTATGATGTTGACCATCTTCTCAGGCACCCCGTGGTGTCGAAGAAGCCTCCACAGTTTTTTCCTGTCCACGCTATCGAATGCTTTCTCGTAGTCGATGAAGTTGATGCATAGTGGTGAGTTCCATTGAACTGATTGTTCCACAATGATCCGTATTGTAGCAATTTAGTCGGTAAACGATCGATCCTTACGAAATCCAGCCTGTTGACCTTGAAGTTGAGCGTCTACGAAGTTATTCATTCTGTTTAACAATACCCTGTTGAAGACTTTGCCTGGTATTGAAAGAAGAGTGTTGCCTATGTAGTTCTCACACTTGATGAGATATAGGGTATGATAATTAGATGAGATATCATATCTCCCCAAAATTTAAAATTCATTTGTCCACTCGAAACTAACTCATTTACTTAATAATCTATGAATGTCCTCAATTATCACGTTATTTATGGATAAGATAAAACAAAGCTAACTATTTGTGAACTGTTACCTTAACTATGAATTATGTTAGTGAATAAATTAAGTGAATATATATGAGCCAGCAAGTTTAAATTTCACTTGACGTTGTTTCGATTTCAATTATTACGCCACATGTTCAATATTCACATGTAACATTCTCAGGATATGAAATTTATGTTAGATTTTATTTCATAGACATACATTTATAAAAATATAAAATGTCTGATTATTGATAATAATAGTAATAATAATTCTAGTAATAGCGGCTTTATTCAATATCATATATTTAGTACAATATGCAATATTTCGACAAGTTTCCTTGACAAAACAATAATTAGTGATTGGCTGTGAAATATGTCCAGTTTGAGTAGGAGATATTTGAAGGTTACCGATTTCGATCATAGGTGTCTCCGAAACATTGCTCGAGTATGCTGGGACAACCGAGTAGGCAATGCTGTCGTTAGCAAACGAGTACTAGGTAGGGATAGCAAATCAATGTATGAAGTATTGAAACTTCGTCAGTTAAGGATGCTACGTATGGCTAACCACCGACTGCCTCGACGAGCTATGTTTTGTAGTGTAGGAGTAGGTTGGAAGAAAGCTAGGGGCGGCCAAACCAAAACATGGAACAAATTCATGAAGTCACTGACGACAAATGGAGTGAGTCATGTCGGTAGATGTACGCTACCTGGTTGGGGCCCGCGAGATGATAATAACCGATGGTTAGAGACTGTTTGCAATGACGTAGGTGCAATCATTCTTTGTGTCCTCTCAAATCCTAACGTTCTGAATTCCTCATTGCCTCTCTCTTTCTAAATTTACCTCACTGAATTATACTTCTTGAATAATATCTTCAAACCCTAATCTCTTAGAATAATTCTAATACTTTTACTACCTCTACTACTATAAGATTTGAATTGACAATTGCATTTCTCTGTGCTAATGTGATATGGCGACTTGAACTGCTGTACTTACGTGCAAAGTTTTACGTTGCTATTGATCATGATAATGATGATGATGACTGACTGACTGGCTGTTGGAGGCAAGTAGTTCAAAAAATCGAAATCTCTAACTTCCATTCTTTTTTCAAGTAGACTGCCAGCCACCGAGTTATCTTAGATTTTACTTTTTCTAATATTGTAAAGCTTTAGCTGATAAACTCCTTCTATACATGTCAAAAAAAGATTACTCAATTATTAGATATAATCAACGTACTGAAACAAATAAAAAAAGGAGTAACTTGTTGAAATGCTTTGATGTTAGCTAACAAGTAGCTCAGATATTCAAACAGTCCGCCAGATGATTGGGTAAATTGGTCAACTTTCATTTCAGACCATAGTTATATTAAAATATTCTGTATTATTCATGTACCGATTTCAACTGTTCTATCATACATACGGACACGTGAGTATATCATAGGTGAGGCGTATACTCATATCTGTTGAATATATCTTGAAGTCACCATATGCGTTTCTTATGTTCGACTTCTACCTATTTCAATCTGTAATAAACAGTGAAGTTGAGATAGAATGTAGGGAGAAAAAGAGTGATTATTACGCTAACTCATTTATTGATTATCTAACACATTCAAGTTATATAATTTATAATCAACAAACATTTACAGAATTATTTGAAATTTTTAAAAATTTTGAACTTCTTAACCTTATTCAATAATATAGATTAACAGAATAATTAGTTGATATGATCGAAATACAATTTCAATAAATTCACAAAAATTTGTCAAACTAAAATCTAAACAACAACCGGTATATAATTTGAAATTACACGACCATGTGAAAATAATTTTACAAATGTACATACAATTAACAAAAATCATTTGATTAATATGAACCTTGTTTTAATTGTGATGACAGTACAATTTTATGATAAAGCCAAATTAAATTGACTATTGAATCTTGAATATGTTGTAAATGTGATGATCGAATTTGAAATTCAGTGACATTCATAACTATTTCCGTTCGATTTAACCAAAAACAAAAGAACACCTGTGATGATTGATAATTGAATGATAATCATTAGAGTCATTAATCAATCAATCAATCAATCAAACAATAAAAAAAAGTTCGCATAACTGAAATAGAACAAATAACTAACTAACTAACTAAACATATGATGAAGTCAGTCAGAAAATGAGTGATAGTTTGTTTCAATTGTTTTAAATGTTGTTAAAGTACTTCCGTGCATTGCGTGCATTTTTTTTTAAACAAAAATTCAAAATTCAAATCTACATATTTTTTTTTATAAAAAAAATGTGTCCTTAAATAGTTAAGGACACATGTATTGATAATGAATAATGTGATCTAATAGAGTTAATAAGCATTAAAATGGTCTGATTTTTTGATTTTCAATTATGATTATTTTTTTTATGTTTTCGTTTAAATTAGTTAGTTTTATTAATTAATGTTACCAGTCTGCGTCATTTATGGTGTAGGCGAGATATTCGTTTTGCTAAACAAAGGTTGAGTGTACTGTGAAACAGTTCGCTCTGTTCTCTTATATGGATGAGAAACACGGCCGGTGAGAGTAGAAGATATTCGTAGGTTACTAGTATTCGATCATAGATGTCTCCAAAGGATTGCTCGTATACCGTGGGACAACCGAGTAAGCAACGCTGTCGTTAGGAAACGAGTACTTGGTAAGGATGGCAGGTAAATAGTTGAGGTAATGAAACTTCATCAGTTGAGGTGGTTGGGACATGTATTGTGAATACCCAACCACCGACTGCCTCGACGAGCTATATTTTGTGGTGTAGGAGTAGGTTGGAAGAAAGTTAGGGGCGGCCAAACCAAAATATGGCAGAAATCCAAGAAGTCACTGACGACAAGTGGACTGAATCATGTCGGTAGATGTAGGCTACCTGGTTGGGGTCCGTGAGACGAAAGTCACCAATCGTTAGAGACCTTGAATAAAATGGCTCGAAATTGTTTGCAATAGCGCAGGTGCATCCGCTCTTTGTGTTCTCTCAAATCCTAATCTTCTGGATTCGTCAACACCTCTACCTTTGTCTTTCTAAACTAATCTCACTGAATTATATTCTTCTTGAATATCATCTTCAAATCCTAATCTTCTCCATTACCAGTAATTCTTGTACTATCTCTACCACGATGGGATTTGAATGGACAATTACGTCTGTGTGCTAATGTGGTATGGCGACATCAACTGATATACTTACGTACGACTGACTGACTGACTGAATTAATTATTTAATTAATTTCGTGTAATGTGTGTCCAATGTTTCAGAGTTTCGAATAATGCTCGAACATGAAACGATTCATGACTGCAAATTGAACAAAACAAATGAACGAACAGTAATGTAGATAACATTGAATGATATATAAAATAATTATCATACAGTTCAACATAGGATTTTTTCGATAGAACAGTGAGAAAATGTAATTGATTGGAAAAATGTTATGATGTATTTCCGGTATACACATTTCGAACAATCTAGTTACACACATATACACTTGTCAAGTCATTTTATATAAAGATTAATAAAAGTTCAGTTAGACATAGGGTGATAAATGTAAATGAAGAAGAGAGAAAATTAACATAATATGAAAAGAATACGAAAGGGTACGAAATTGTCACATTACCCCCTAGGGCTTAAAGATTACCAGAGTAAATTCAAGGTTATAACAAAATGTTTCTGTACACATTAAGGTGGGTTTTCATTTATGACTAGCCAAGGCCTCCATAAACCTCGAAATTCGTCCTTCAACATTTCTATACAATGTTTTGAAGGCTGTCTTGATGTCAATCTTATTCCCTGTATCAATCACGTGTTTCGCGATTGATGAACATGGTTTTCTAATTCCTACGTTTATCGGCTCATTTAACGTTAACTGATTTTGAAGACGCTTAGGAGCATGTTCCATAACCCTTGTATGTGCGTTCACACAAAAATGTAAACTGATAAATGCAATGGGATTTGATGTAATCATTCGAGCAACGTTTAGGTCTATGTGAAATTATGGGCTTAGTCTTTTCAATGAATAATCAGTTTAGCAGAGTTGTATATATTTTTCTATGGCAGCTTTTAGTTTCTGTCTTAATATTAGACCATTTGATTCATCTCTAAATGGTAAAGTGATATGAAGATTTTTCTTATCAGAATAATGAAAAATGGGCTCTTGTCTCAACTGATTTCTACACCTGTTGATTAACTTTAGCGGATAGCCGTTTGAAATCAATGTTTCAGTTGAGACTTTTGCATCATCTTCAAATGTATAACGCGCAAATATTTCACATTTTTCAAATTAATTACATCTTCTCACTGTTCTATTAAAAATTTATAGAAAGGGACTAATTATTTTAAATAGAATTCTTCACTATGTCAATGATTTTTTATGAGGATTGAATTTTTTGTGTGTGAGTGTGTATGAGTAGCTTTAAAATAAATATTAAACGTTTCGATTCAATAAATAATATTGTTTGAAATTGCTTGTTATCATTGACATGTTGTAATTCAACGATCTATATCCATGATCATACTGTAGTGTTTCTTAGTCATGAACTCAAAAGGATTATTTACTGTCAGTTTACCTAACATCTATACTTTGGGTCTTTATGGTGATGAGCATTTTCCATGGTCTTCAGTGGGTACCTTCATCACACTTGGCACCACAGTTTAGCTCCACTAGTTATGTCGTCTGTTTGTAATTGCGGAAATTTCATCTCAAAGTTAGTCACTGGTAAAGATATGATAATTTGCGGCTAAAGTCGTGGAGATTGTTGAGTTTTATTGAAATCCCTATTGTACTAACTTACTTACTCCTGTTACCACCAATGGAGCATAGGCCGCCGACCAGTATTCTCCAGTCTACTCTGCCCTAGGGTTCTCTATCCAGTTCTGTCCAATGTTTGTTCATTCTTCTCATGGCTTTCTCCAATTTTCGACTTAATTCGTTCTTTAGTCTTCTTCTTCTCCTTTGACCTCCAGGGTTCCAATTGAGGGCTTGTCTTGTGACGCAGTTGAGTGCTTTCTTCAATGTGTGTCCTATCCACTTCCAGCGTTTCTTCCTGATTTCCTCTAGTGCTGGAATCTAGTTTTTTATTCTCTCTCACAGTAGATTGTTTGGCCAACGCATCCCTTTCTTGAACTGACTATAGTTAGACCTCAACACCAGTGGTACATAGCTTTATACTTTGAACGCTAAACGTTTGGGCACAAGACCAAAACCCTTGATTTCGATTACCTCTTGCGGGCGGAGTTATGAATGTACACTGCTAAGGAGTCCCATACTATGATGAAATGGCCATCTAGGGCTTCTGTGTTTTTCAATGGTTATCTATATTTGATTGTTTCATGATATACATGAAATTCAATAATATCCACAACTCAATAAGGACAACGATAAGAGTTTCCTGAACAAATCATATTAAACGTATTTTAAAAAAAATGTTTAACAATCCAGATACCGCTGAAAGTTCAACTACTTTTAACACAGAAAACTACAATAAACCTGCTTTCCTACTATCTCTAAATTAGTTAAACTTTTTGGATCGTTTCTCATCACAATTGTGTATTAATTCAACAAACATTGAAAGTTAGCAATGATTTTGAAGGTATATATATATATATTGTAAACTTATAGTTTCATTCGAGTCACAATTTAAATTACAACAAATTAACTTTAAAAATTATTAGACAAAATCATAGATAAACAAATTACATGATAAATTAGTCATCGGATTTTCACTTAATTTTAACCAAAAATTAACATGTTATCACAGTAATGCATATCTATTCAGATGGATACATATTATTTCGATAAAATGTTATATAGAGTTATATATATTCAATATTTATAAGCAATTTAGAGAAAATAAAAACGTGTATATTGAATATTATTTTTATGTGATAATCTAAACGGGTGATAGAGAAAATTAAATCCGATTTATGTTGATCAATCTTGTACAATTCATTGATCATTGAATAATACTCATCAAGGTTATGCATGTTAAGTACACGTTTTTCTTTCAAAGCGTTGATTGAATTTTATTAATCAAATTGTTGTGTAAAAACTAACTTGATATTTAAGTTCATTAGGTTGTGATGTAAAGTAATGAATGGTTGAAGGAGGTCGATAGGAAACTCCAACACGAGGTTTCGAGATGTTTGACATTTGTCAACAAGGTGTACTTGTAATTCTGAGGAAATTGTTTCTAACTAATGGTACAATGTGTACTAATATATCAAGCCTATATGACGTTTCCTAGATTTAGGGAGATTTAATTAATCTATATTCTCTTGAAGTCATTATTTACTGGTATTTTGATCCAAATAATTATTCGCTTATAATCTTGGTTATTGTTCTTTGAGTATGTAGGCACTGCTTACTTCATTTAACATATGTCTAGTTTATTTGTGTTTGACAATAATTGTCTAGTTATGTCTTATTAAATCCAGTTGGTCCATTCGCCTTATTCATCTCCGGTTGGGTATGTTAGATCCCCAAAACTCGCTTGATAAATGACTTATTTTGGATTTCACGTTTACGAGCATAGGCTAATCAGTTGACCTTGAGATTTCATTTCCCACCAGGAGAATCCATGGCTGTGATTGGCTGTTGTGTATTTTAGTGTGTTATTTTCGTAACTGTCCCAAGGACGTTTCTATGATGTATAAATAAACGAGAGTTGTATGTTTGATTGTATTGTGATTGCTGGGTGTTTGTAGAATATACTGTCTCGTTGACTTGGTTAATTAAACAATTGTTGAAGGAATAACCGAGTGGTAATATTTGTTTAGATTATGATGTATATTTATATTTATTATGAATATTAGAACCGTCATTTACTCCGATCACTTTGTTTTGTATTTCGACTGGGCAATAGCGCGTATCTAAACTACCTTGAGAGTTATTCCTTAATCCAAACCTCAGTTTGGATTTTACACTCTACATTCATTGAAATCTGAAAGAACTTTGTTCTTGCTTAGGTGGTTGTAAAAGCAACACAATACACAGTGAATTGATCAAATTTTTTCGCATCCTACTCCTTATTTGTCCTTATCAATCTGTATGTCATGTCCTAATCAGCTTGAACGAACGCAAGTACGTGCACTTAGAAAAAAAGAGACTTCTTTCCAACATTTGCATATTTTGATTGAACGATATTTTTCTTAGATAACTATGATTGGATCGAAAAAACACAAATTTTCTTATTCGAAAAATAATCAATTCAGGTTAATTGTATGAAAAAAGAAACAACGTGCAACGAATATTATAAATGCACCGTCAAATAAACATTCATATGTAGTGTATAGTAAAGAGAATAACTTGTACTGTATAGTTGATCGAATTGAATTCTACTATAAAAAAATATTACAACATTCGATAGTAATAATAATAATGATAGAATTTTGGGAAGGATTGGACTATGAGCAAGTTAATCTCATGTGGTGTAATGGGTATGAGAATGAATGTCACTTCCTGGGTGCCCATACCGTGGAAGGAGGAATCTGATAAAGAAATCAGATTAGTGAAGGTTTTTGGTGACTGAAGAGCCCAAGGGATAAATGTTTGAGGTCTGTTATGTACGGCCTTGTTTGCTGCACTGTTTAAAAGATCTTACTGCCGCGGACGGGGATCCAAGGTGTAAGGTGAAGTGTTGTGAGAAGGCGGCATCACTGCAGATGGTGGAAACACCCTAATGCAATCACACCCCTTAACGATCAGCAGTACTATTTCACCCTCAGACCTTAAGATGCTACTCTTAATCTCACCGCTCTCCAATCGACCTACTTTGTATGGTAGGACCTGGAAAAACATGTGTTCCAGCCAATATAGCTCGGTTGGGTCATCACGATAGGCAAGCCGAACCACCACACCAAGGTAACAGCTACGGTCGGGTAATTAAAGTTTATCTAGCTTGAAGAGACTTTATAATATGTCATTAGCGAAAAAGCACGTACGTATCAAGTTCCACGTTGTAGCTAACTAACTCAGTGAGTACCATCTAACAATAAATGAAATACCGTGCAAGATTAAAGTGCAATTTAATGAACAGTACATGTTACAGTGACATTATTAATTATTAGTAGTTCACATGACGCTAATCCATAAAAAAGACTGCAAAACGAACTAAATCATTCTCACAAATCTCATAATCTTATTAATTAATGCTGATTATACATGGGTATCTCAATACATTTAAATAGTGATCTTTCATTTGATTTATTTTATTCATTCAGTTAATATTTAGCTGAACAATTTCAAGTATTTAAAACAACTACATGAAGGTCAATAGAATTTTCATGATTATTTATGACGTTTATTAACAAAGGCCGCCAACCAGTATTCCATACCATACTCTGTCCTGGACTTCGCTTTCCATTTCTGTTCATTTTTCTCACGCCTGTCCCTTGGCCTTCCTCTTTTCATTTGGCATGGAGGATTCCAAGTGAAGGCTTGTAACTCAGTTGGGAGTTTTCCTCAGTGAGTCCTATCCACCTCCAGCGTTTCTTCTGCTGGGATAGAGTTTGCTCTCTTCCACAGTAGATTGCTGATAGTGTCTCGTCGACGTGTCCTCAGTATTTAGCGAAGCCATATTTTAATAAACACTTGTATCTTCGGGATGATGACTTTCGTGGTTTTCCAAGTTTCCACTCCATACAATAGAGAACTGTTTTAACGTTTCTATTGAAAATTGTGATTTTAGTTATTTTGAGTTACAAATGTTCTTCAACTGTAGAAATACTGCCATTGTTTCACCAACTGAAAGATCTTAATTATAACACAATGGTAACCGATGGTTAGAGACTTGGGACGACATCGCTGAAAATCGTTGGTAGTCGCGCAGATGCAACCACCATTTATCTTCTCTGCCCAGCACTTGGCTCCGTCCTACTTGACAAGTATTAAACATGGCCAGTAATAGTAGAGGATATTCGTAGGTTACTGGTTTTCAACTACAATTGCCCGTATATCCTAGGACAATCGAGTAGGCAATACAACTGCTAGGAAACGGGTAGTAGGTAAGGATGGCGAATCAATTAATTGAGTAGTGAATCTTCATCAGTTGAGGTATTTAAGACATGTGTTACGAATAGCCAACCACCTTAAAGAGCGGTGTTTTGTGATGTACGGGTAGTAGGCTGGAAGAAAGCTAGAGATGGCCAAACCAAAACATGGTGCAAATCCATGAAGTTGCTGACAGCTGAATTGAGTCATGTCGGTAGGTGTCGACTACCTAGTTGAGTTCCACGAGATGGTAGTAACCCGTGGTTAGATACTTTGGATGATATGACTCAAATCGTTTGCAATGGCGCAGGTGCATTCATTCTTTGTGTTCTCTCGAATTTTAATCCTCTGAATGGCTCACAACCTTTATCTTTTTCTTTTTAAGTTTATTTCACTAGATTCTACTTCTTGAATAATATCTTCGATCACTAATCATTTTAATTATCGCTAATACTTCTAATACATCTACTACTATGAGATTTGAATCGACAATCTAATCTCGCTGTGCTAATGTGGTATGACAACTTGAACTGATATACACACGCACATATGTACGATGTTCTACATTATAACTGACTGACTGAATTGTAACACTGTAAAACACTAATCCCTTTGATCAATAACAAATGAATACAAGTCAATTTTACAGACACTTATGATTATGATCATTATCATTAATAATATATATATCAGTTTCTTTTCTCAAAAAATAATATAACATCAATTTACAATGGATAGAAACTCTTGAAAACCATTAAAAAAAATCAATAATTCCTATTTAATCAAGAACCTAAATATACAAACAAACAATAACAATAAAAATACAATATGAAATGATAAGTACAACAAAAGAGGGGAAAAAAGAAGAAAGCGTCATCATCTTCATCTTCATCATCATCATCATCATCATGATGCACATTGTGTGTGTGTGTGTGTGTTCAATGGAGTTTTTGTAAAAATTGATCACGAAATGATGAACTACTATACAATGCTTTAATTAAACAACGTAATTCCGATGCAGTTAAATGTGATTCAGTAGATAATTGACCATTGCCATCATTCCATAAAATATCACGTATTTCTGCTAAGGATGATGCAGCTAACACTGAAATTACACCATATAAACGTTGATAATCTGGACAACGTCGTGTTAATAGTTCTTTATCATTGAAATTCTATCAAGAGTATAAGTGAAGAAAAAAAGGAACAGAAACACTTTAATTATGTTTTTATGCAAGTGAAGGTTGGTGAATAGCAAACTACGTGAGTTGATCAAACTGTCATGATTTCTAGGTGGATTGTTACAATTAAATTACACATATGATGTATATTATGTTAGGGGTGACTAGAGATGATAATCGGTAAAAAACACCGATTTACTTATTTAAAAGCATAATTACTCAAACAAAGAGATAATCAATCAATCAATCGGTAGCAACGTAGAATTTCGTTCGTACATGCGTACGTATATCAGTTCGAGTTGTCATATCACATTAGCACAGAGAGATGCAATTGTCAATTCAAATCTCGTAGTTGAGGTAGTAGAAGTATTAGCAGTAATCGGAAATTTTAGGGTTCGAAGATATTATTCAACAAGTAGAACCTGTTGAAATAAACTTAAAGCGAGAAAGATAAAGAAGATTAAGAATTCAGAAGTTTAGGATTTGAGAGAACACAAAGAATAGATACACCTGTGCCATTGCAAACAATTTTAAGCCATATCATTCAGGGTCTCTAACCATCGATCACTAAAATCCCGTGGATCCCAACTAAGCAGTAGACACCTACCAACATGACTCAGTCCATTTGTCAGTGACTTTATGGATTTCTGCCATGTTTTGGTCTGGCCACCCTTATACAAAGAGGCACCTTAACATTTACGCTTTTTGTCCTATGAATTTATTGAGTTAAAAACCTAATCCTCAGAGCACTGGAATAGCCATTAGGAGATGCAGCACAATGATAGCCGTTGACTAACCATAGGTCCATATGCCATTTGTTCCTCCCCATGCGGATCCTCCGTACCGACAAAACCAGTCCACACAATTTTATAAAGAACACGCCTGCCACGAGAAAAGTCGCCACTAACCCCAGACTAAACGCTCCACCTTTATCCAGACATGGGACCGGCGATTAGGACAGAAAGGCTCCAGACGGAGTTGGAAAGTACTCTAGAAATCTTCTGACATAGTCACGCGTTATCAATTCCTTCTAGAGTACACCTACTAACTGTGTTTTCAACCGAAGTGAGCAGAAAAGTAGTAAACCTTCAGTTCTTGAGCCTCATTGGTGTATACGGACAGACCACTTAAGAGCATCAGAAACCCTGGTCTCCAAAACAATGGCTTACGTAGGCTCCAGGATCCTGAGGGAACTAATAACGCATAAACGTTATTTTTAGTCACCAACTACAATGAGATGACTTCTGCCATTGTATAAATGCGTTCTGGATTAGACCTTTAACCGTAGGCTCGGGAAATGACCATCATCTAACTGCTTCGGTTCGGCCTCTCAAGTGGTGATATCCCAGCATATACACACAAATATTTTTTTTTAAGAAAATAATATTTTTAATGCCAATTAGTACCAGGTGAATTGAAAGAAATAACACAAATAACTCAATAAATCACGTATTTTAGTCTATATCCCATAAATATATATATGCATTACGGGGTTGCGGAGATTGTTAAGTTACACATTTTGAAACCATCAATCGATCAATGTTAGACCACCATTAGAAACCTGGAAGCACTGGATGGCCTTTTCTTCCTGGTGTGGGACTCATCAGTAGTGCGCAATGACGACTCCTGAACCTTGCAGGATTGGAACCTAGGACCTTCGATCTTGCGCGCGAACGCCTAACCTCTGGACCACTGGGTCAGTGTTAATTTCTAACTCTGATTAATCTAGGGATTTAGAGCGACCTCACTCATTTCTCTTCGGTAGTTGCTGCCTACACCCGATAGGGTTGAACTCCACTGGTCATGTCTTCTCACTAGAACTCCGAGAATTTCCTCACGAATCTAGTCACTAGTCAGCACATTGTTCGGTTTTTCATTGCTGATAAGTCCCATACCAGGGCGAAACGGCCATCCAGTACTTCCAGGTTTCTAATGGTGGTGATCTAACAATGATTGATCGATAATTTCAAATGTCCAAAAAACACTAATCTCTATAACTCTAATTGAAAAAATTTTCACTATCTAATTATGTACACATTTCTTATTATGCAATTTAAACAGAGCTTTGTAACGATTATTTTTCACACTATTTATTCACGTTTGACTTACTATTTTCAATGCTGAATTATTGACAAAAAGTTTTATTATCGTATTTTATTATTGTTACCACTACTATCAGTACACCTGTCTTCCTACTATCACCATATACTTTTATCTAATAAGCGTAGTTTCGTAATTTTTATATTTCATTGTAATTATTGACTCATAATAAGTTGTCGTGATAAATTTAACATTTTCTTATGATATGTATTCATGTAAATTAGATCGAATAGAAAAAAAAAACAGTATTGTTCACTTGATAAGTGTTGTTCTAATTATCACAAACAGAATAACGCCAAAAACCAAACAGGAGAATTGAACACAGCACAATATGATGCTTCGCTCAATAAAATCGGTAAACTTAGTTGTATATATTAAGAAATTTACATCTCCAATATACACATAAACAATTCTTCAATAATAATTGAATTACATGGTTGTGAAGATTGTTAAGTTACACATTTTTGAAATCATAAATCGATCAATGTTAGACCACCAGCATTGGAAACCTGGGAGCACTGTAAGACTCCCGTTTCGTCCTGGTATGGGACTCATCAGCAGTGCATATCCACGACTTCCGGACCTTCGATCTTGAACGCGAACGCCCAACCTTTGGAGCACTGAGTCGGTCCTGGGTTCGAATCCTGCAAGGTGCAGGAGTCGTGGATTGGGACTGTCACTGATGAGCCCAATACCAGGACGAAACGGCCATCCAGTGCTTCCAGGTCCCCCTAATGCTGGTCTAACATTGATCGATTAATGATTTCAAATAATAATCGACCTTCAATTATCCAAACATTAAATACATGAATCATAAATACAATCAATGTATATGCATCAAACATTTCTGATTTACAATATTCAATAACATTTATTTTTATACCTTTAACGGCATTGATTCTACATTTTGAAGTTTAAATCTACCGCCCATTGTATAATTTAAAGAAAGCACTGCGGATGATCTAATCTACAAGGAAATCTCTTTCCATAGTGACATATCGTCATGTCGGAGAAAAAAACATACTTGCATATGCTACTTACTCTGCCAGGATGATCTCATAGTACCTTTAACTAATTTGAAACAGTTATCGTTTAGGGTAATCAGTAAACGTTAAGTAGAAGAATTGTAATATGAACTCATCTATTAAAAGTATTAACCCGAAAAAAAAAATTGAATTCAGATTAAGCAAGAATTCCGGTTTATTTTCTTTATGCAAAAGATTGAAAGTCGCTACGAATAGCCCAAAAGTTAATATTTAATTTTTAAATATATGTTACAAAAGCCAAGAGGAAAACGCCTCGTTAAACACTGATATCCATTCAGTTGGTCAACCAAATGTTAAGCGGTTGAAATCAGAAAAGGATTCTAGTTAGCTCTAATGACCTGATCACAAAGGATCGAACAAGAGACAGCTGAAGAGTTCTATACTAGAAGATCTCTACTGCTCCACCTAGAAATTTTAATTGTTATTCAATAACTTCCACAAATTTCTCTTACAGTGATGGCAACTTCATCTTTTGTCATATTTCGTCAACAAGAAAAAAACTCATTCACTTACATGCTGTGATTTCATCACTGATTCTTCTGTAAATGATTGATGTCCAACTTCATTAGGTTTGAAAAATTCCGCGATCTAATAAATGAAATAGAAAATTACAAAAAAATATATATACATTAATGATTCGCTTGTAGTAGTGATTGTGTGTTGAATCTTCCCATTGATGTTTAAGGGCTGTAATTGATCAGTCTTATTCAGCGCATGTATGCATCGTGTTTGGATTGTCTATTGGTGGATAACACGATGGCGTTTGAAGTGAACGATAATGTTGGGTTCGAGTCCGGGAGTGAATATAAACTCTGTGGTCTAAGAACATCTAGCTGACGTGTCCCAAACAGAACGAAATGCGTATCCTTAATTCCATTGTCCTGTCACCTCAAGTCTCTAACCACTGGTTACCAATAATCATGTGAATCTCAACCAACTGTTCTCTATCTATATCTACATGACTTAGTCAAATATTAGTAGCATCTAACATTTTAACATATTACAGGATACATAACCAGTAACAATGAATGAATGAATTTCAATTTGTCATTAAATTTTTATCAAATCGACTGATCAACACAAAAAAAGTGACAAATTCACCTTTAAAGGTTCAACATCCTATAAGCCAATAAAAAGCAAGCATTAACGCACTCAATCATACATGCCGACTTGATATTGTCATCTCGCTTGGATATCGCAACTACATTGCTTGAAACACCTGTTAGTTCAGATTCTACTATTGTAGGTGTGTAGGTTAGTGAGCGGTGAAACAAAAACTCGTAAATCTATTGTTTTAAATCAAAATCATACTGGTGAGTTCTAACTAGTGACTAGTTTCGTGAGGAAATTCTCTGAGTTCTAGTGAGAAGACGTGACCAGTGGAGTTCAACGCTGTCCGGTGTAGGCAGTAATTACCAAAGACAAATGGGTGAGGTCGCGCAAAATCTCTAGATTAATCAGAGTTAGACATTAACATCGTTGGATGCCGGCCCAGTGGTTCTGAGGTTAGGCGATCGCGCACAAGACCAAAGGTCCCGGATTCGAATCCTGAGAGGTGCAGGAGTCGTGCATGCGCATTGCTGATAAATCCTATACCAGGCTGTCCACAGCTTCCAGGTTTCTAATGGTGGTCTAACAATGATTGATTGATGATTTTAAATAGTAATGATAACTTAGATGATGTCATCATCAAAGACATCAAGTTCGCTAGTTTAAACATATTTTATGGGAGTTATCCTACCGACCATTACATTGTGGCATTAATCCTTGACAATGGAACTGGGTGGAAAAGATGTGAAGGTAGATAGTTATTATGATATGTGCTTATAGTATAATGAACAGTTTTGTAATATAGCGGGGGATATGTCAGTTTATCACAAATCCTCGGTCATTCTCAAGTACCATACTAAAAAAAGACCCAATTTCTCACAACATTATCGACAATGTATAGCAAATCAAGTACACTATTTGTAAAAAAAAATTGATTCTGTTTTCTAGCCTACTATATTTCCATTACAATAACAACAAAGATATACAGTTAGTTGATTTCACATAAATTCCATACATATTGTAGACTGTGATCGATTTTAATCGCGTATCACAAGTAATTATGAGGTCATGAAAAAGAAGTACCTCCTCAGCGTAAAACACTTAACGACGTTAGGGTATAACAATAATCATTAATCAATCATCATTGTTAGACCACCATTAGAAACCTGGAAGCACTGGACGGCCGTTTTGTCCTAGTATGGGACTCCTCAGCAGTGCGCATCCACGACTCCTGCTCCTCGCAGGATTCAAACCCGGGACCTTTGGCATTGTAGGCGAACGCCTTACCATCGGAGTCCCATACTAGGACGAAACGGCCGTCCAGAGCTTCCAGGTTTCTAATGGTGGTCTAACAATGATGATTGATTAATGATTTCAAATGTGTAAAAACGCAAACCTCCAAAACTGTGCCCCAATATAACAATAATACATGAAAAATACTATTAGATAAAATAACCAAGAACTTCTTGTTCGTTAAATTGTGCAAACATTGAACAACAGAAATGAGGTGTATATCTGTGACTAGCCAATCAGATTTCAGTAGGAAATTTATTCATCCATATGCCGAGCTATACAAATAAATTACTACCGCGGATAAATCAGTTCGTGATAAAATCAAAATTTAGACCTTAATCATTTATATCTAAAGATTTATCATTCACAACGTTCAAACTGTTTATCACTTGAAAATGAAACTGAATTCTTCTGATTATCAAATTATTTGAAAACTCAAGTTCAAGGTCACACACTGATAAGCCTTACTTCCATCTATTGGAATTTGACCATTTTCATGGAAATGGACCATATTGGAATTTAGGTGGAAAGAGGAAAAATATTAGGAAGCAACAAAAAGAAAAGATTAACGGTAGAAATAACAAGCAGAAAACAAAAATAAAATATAATTTGAGGACACGTGAACTGATCCAACTATGTCAACAAAAAGAGAGAGCGAGAGAGAGGGAATAAAAACAAACACCCAGAAGGAATTGGATTTAGACAAAAAGAGCCGAAAATACATCACATGCTTAGCTGAATGATTAGATGATTGTTAATTTAGCTTAAAATGTTGCAGTTATACTACTAACAGTGAATATCAGCGTATTTTGTATACATTTAATAGTTTGGAAGAACTATAGTACTTTGCTGATTGGTTGTCGTTGCTTTAAATATGCCTGAATGTCAAGCTTGTGTTCGAAATGACATGACTCGAAATCGTTCACAATGGCGCAGGTGCATTCACTCTTTGTGTCCTGTCAAATTCTAATCTTTGGAATTCCTCATCACCTTTATCTTTCTCTTTCTAAATTTACTTCACTCGTACATACTTCTCGAACCATATCTTCAAACCCTAATCATCTTTATTATCTCTAATACTTCTACTACCTCTACTACTATGGCATTTGAATTGACGATTGCATCTATCTGTGTGCTGATGTGGTATGGCAAGCTGAACTAATGTACGTACGTACGAAATTCTACATTGCAACTGACTAGTTGACTCACTAACAAGCTTGCGTCGTGTATAAGCATATGTATGAGCTGAGTTCTATTATTCCTAGTTATTTTGCTGAAATATACAGTTTCAAAAAGCCTTTGACCACTGGTTATCTTTATACTATATTTTTAGAATTTTGTCAACTACCTATCTTAACATCATTTCATCCTCCCTTTAATCTAATAAAATAATTAAAAAAATTGCAGCTATTGGTTATTATAATTTTTCAGTAAAGTGATATAAGAGGTTAATAATCTTTCAATATTCAACTTCTCTTCAAAATATAAAAGCTCATATAACATTTACTAAGTACACTAGCTCTAACATTTCAAACGTTGTCATGGACACCAATAATGTGTTATTAAAACTAAATTGTATTAAGCGAAAAAAAATATTCATTCCTATCAACACATGGACGCACATCTATGAATACAAGTTAGTCAGTCGATCACGTATTTCTTAAATAGTTCCAATTACACTCTAAAATTTTCATGAGTACGGATTTATACTTTTAATCGTTGGGAGAAAATGGTCAACCTCAAGATTTTTTAATACCTCATAGTCTTCCCGTGTTCGTAGCTCATTGCTAGGCTAGTAGCTGTGGTGCATATCAACGTGCCTCATGAATAAGTCAATCTATTACTAATTACATCGAATAATAAGGGCTAAACTGAACTCCGAGGGTGAGTTAACTGTGAAATCAGTTAAAGATCACAAAGCATATCTCCGATGAAAAAAGAAAAGCTGGTGGTTGATTGAATTGAAAAAAAAGCGTTCACTGACGAAAACATTAAAACATATTTTGGAAAAAAAACACGATTAGGATGTAGAGTTTAGGATTACATAAACGTTGTGTCGATCCTTAAATTCTAAACTTTAAATTATAAGTTTAGCATCGACGATAAGACTCAAGCTATACATCCTAATCCTAACTCTCTTCTTAGTCAGTCGCAACGTAGAACCTGATACTTACGTGCAGTAGTAGATCAAGTTGCTATACTGCAGCATCAAAGAGTGATCAAATTATCATGAGGTAGATAGATGTGACAGCAATAAGGTGCTTTCCACGGACAACTAGTATCTACACCAACACTGCCTTCTCACAACGGAGGGAGAAAGAAAAGTTTGAGCTAAAAATGTAACACATTGTCTTCACAGGTTTCCGACCCTGATGGTACGGTCTTTTGAAGAGTGGAGCTACAAAAAAGCCCTGTGTGACAGACCTCAGGCAGTTGTCTCTTCCTCTCCACGGTTACGCTTCCATGTCTCTAGGACCAACACAAATCTAGCTAGTTTTGCAGGTCCGTATAGAAGAAATATCCTTCTACAGTGTGGGCAGCCAAGAAGTGATGACAATCGACTGCATACTTCTAACAGCACACGAGACTATTTATATCATGATCAAATCGTAACCCTCTAATTAATTAACTAGACACCTTTGATTGATTAAGCTAAACTCGGATTTATGGTAACATAAATCACCCATTCATATTTGTCTCGTTCCGATTAGTTGAATGTTTCAACAGAATATTAGAAAATTATTGATAGATACATTCAAGCCCGCCCTAATAGTTCAATTTTATTATAATAATAATAGTCAGTCAACAATAACAACACAGAACTTTGTACGTACGTACATCAGTTTAAGTTGCCATACCACATTAACACAGAGATGCAATTGTCACTTCAAATCTCATAGTAGTAGAGGTAGTAGAAGTATTAGCAGTAATCGGAAATTTTAGGATCCACCTGTAGACCCTCAGAGGCTACTGCCGGTCTCAAGCCAGAATAAAGGAGGAGGGTTGGCGACCCCATCTCGCAAAAAACTAACTCACTAAAAAAATGATAACAATTAAAAATAATTCAAAAGATTTAAACTTTGCTCTGGAAGTTAGGTCTTCATTTAGAAGAGTTATGACGTCTTATGATGAAAACGGAGTTCCTTCAAAAGTCACGAGGCCGATGTCCCTTCTGACATCCAGAGCTCTTCCATGGTGTGGGCAGCCAAGAAGTAACATCCGCCCTCGTACCCATAAAACCACACGAGACCAAACTGGTCAGAATCAAATCTTTTCTACACCTCCTAATAATAATAATAATAATAATATTATTATTATTATAAGTTACTTACAGTGTTTTTTATAGACTCCAACAAGATCAGAATGTTATCACAATCCGATTTGGTAATATCAATCAACTTTAAGATTGATTTTACTAATTCCGTACACACACAATTACACATGATACCTGTGAAGAAAAAAAAACATGTACAATTGTAAAAAAGAAAAAAAATAAATCTCATGTGATAATTCAAAAACAAACAAAATATTATTATTATTACTTTCCATTTTTAATCAACATCATTCGAAACTTGATTATATCAACAAGAAATTAAAATAAAAACCCAGTGAATAATGGGTGTACAGCATTTTGTGATTGATCGGTTAAAATAAGTGCATAGATCCCAAACTAGACATACTATACCGACCTATCAACATATGCCCGTTTCATTGTCAATGACTTCACGTTATATAGTTTATCTGTCCGTAGATTTCTTCTCATCAGCCAACATTATCTACCTTGGTTACATTGTGTGGGTTAGGTCATAAGTAATCCAGGTCCTACGAACTTCAGTTGATGGAAAAATCGACTACTACCTCAGCCACAGACTTGTCATCGTTTTCTAATACCCTGAAACTAGCCTCAATATGGCTCACTTGATAGTTCCAACTTACACTATTAGTGCTTTGAATACACATTTATGGTGAAATACGAATACTGTCTAGTTTAAAAAACACGCTTCATAGACAATTGCCCAGTTAAGTTGTTGTTTTCGGTCGGTACTTTACAAATGAGTTAAGTTAGAAAAAAAAATAATTCAAATGAGGTTTTAATAAACATCCGCCTCGAAAGAGTCGGTCTTTTCTAAGCGTTTGTTGTCTGTTTTCTTTCGGTCTGATGACGTTGTTATTTAAGTATTCAAAAAAATGAAACTCTTGGAATATTTTTGAATTTATGATACTGTAATAATCGAATTCACAGTATCCTTTAAAAAAAATCATTTATCATTATTGTTAGTGTTAACTCTGTGAACAGTTAGTTATTGAATCAGCAATAAAATGCTCATTGGTTTTGATGTGTTATCTTTCTCTATCGCTTCCTCAGAGAATGCGGTTATTTCAAATTTTCTCATTATAGAGTTATGGAGATTATTTTTTATTACACATTCGCGCACAAGACCAAAGGTCCCAGGTTCGAATCCTGCGAGGTGCAAGAGTCGTGGATGCGCACTGCTATTGGTGAGTTCCATACCAGGACGAAACAGCCGTTCAGTGCTTTCTTCGTTTCTGATGTTACTTGTCTCACAATGATTCATTTGAACGTTTTTTTTAAACTAAACAAAAAAAGGACAAGTTCGAAAAAATGACGTCGCTAAACCTGTCAATATAATAAAAACGTAATAACAACATCATTTTGCACTATATAAACTTACCCATAGCACGAAAATAAACTGTACGAGGTAGTGGACTGAGTGCTTCTGAGATTTTATGCAAATGACGACAACAATCTTCAATAGCCGTAGTACAATGACGATTACCAGCGGAAGAACTGATATTCTATGATTTAAATAAACATTATATATATATATATATATATATATATATATATATATATTTAAAATAACCATTGTTAATGAAAGTAATCTTCACTGTTGTCATTGAATAAAATATGAAGAAAAACATTCAATTTAGAGAAATTTTCTTGTCAATCAAAATCATTTAATTAAGCTATAGGATTTGTATTTACAGTTGTTTGGTGAATAGATAAGTCTATTGAAGAGGAGAGGTGATTGAAGAGTTCAAATATTAAAAGATTACACAATAGTTGAAAGAGGTTTATGGATAGAAGACTAAGTAATGGTTGAGGGAAGCTAAACAAGAATGTGGTGATGAAAAATAATTATGAACCGATCAGTGTTAGGCAACCACCATTATAAACCTGTAAGACGGTCGTTTCGTCCTAGTGTGGGACTCATCAGCAATGCGCACCCACGATTCCAGAAACTCACAGGATTCGAACCCAAGATCTTCGGTCTTGCGCGTGAACACCTAACCTTTGAACATTTGAGCGTACTGATGAGTCCCTTACCAGGTCGAAACGGCCGTCTTTCAATGCTTTCAGATTTTTATTGGTGGTCTAACATTGATCGATTCATGATTTTAATGAGTACCTTAAAAATCTTCACAACCCCGTGATGCAACTATCCATTTAACAGATATGAAGAAGAAATGAACAACGTATAAGTTACGATCAAAACTGAATAATCGTCATGCACAATTGTCAGAGGCGCATGTCCCTCAAAGGGTGAAAAATGTAAGTAAGGCAAGGTTCTCTTCTACGAGACGTGATTGCGAAACTCATGCCCAATCAACCTTCTTTACCCATGCTTGAGGCGACCAATGACCGCATACAGGATTTTACATGGTACTCGAAGACAAAACAAAAACATACTACAAAAAGACATTATGAAGACGTATGGATGGAAGATGCACAGATTATTATTGTACGTCGAGTTGAGACCTGAAATGGTGAATTCCAAGCACCTCAGTTGTACATAATTTTTTTTATTAGACCTCCGCCGTTTTAATATGGACGACCTTTGAACGAGGATGAGATGACCTGATGAAATTCACTCATTTACTAGGGTCTAAAAAAGGATTATAAATTAGTGTGGAATAAGAGTTAGGGTTTTCAACACGAACTGACATTAGCTATAATGCCGAATTGCTATGTAGCCATATGAATGCATTCTACACGAAAATCCAAGACTTACAACCATAAATCTGATTGGTTCATCCATGAAACATAGTCTCACAAACCTCGCTTCTTTGACTCAATTCATTTCAGCTATGGATCATTTGCAATCACAATTCCACTGAAACAAATTGCTCAAAATTGATGAATCGATCACTTTATGTTTTTATTTCCCGACCGTAGCTGCTACCTAGTGGTGGTGGTCAGGTTTGTCTGTCATGGTGACCCAACGGAGCTACATTGTCTGGAACATATGTTCTACCATGCCAGGCAGGTCGATTGTAGAACGGTAAGACTAAAATCAGCAACTTAAGGTCTGAGGCGAAGTCGTACTGCTGATTGCAGAGGGGTTTGAGAGCAATAAGGTGTTTCCCTCGGACAACCAGCATCTGAAGCGATGTCGTCTTCTCACAAGGAAGAAAGGGGTTAGAAAAGGTTGGTCCTAAAAATATCACACCTTGCCTTACCTCACGGAATTCTGTCTCCGGGTGCTAAGGCCTTTTAAACAAGAGTGGAGCTAACAATTTAAATACTACCCATAAAAAGGCCATGCGTGACTGGCCTCAAGTAGTTGACCCTTGCGCTCTGCAGTCACACTCTCAGGTCATTAAGACCGGCAATAACCTACCTTCATTTTCAGGTTCCTCAAGAAACACCCTTCAACGATGTGGTCAGCTGGGGAGTGACATCCACACTCATACCTGTAACAGCACACGAGACCAATTCGGTCACAACCAAATCCTTCTAACACCCCCTAACATCTCTCTTATCTCCACATCTCATCCTCGCCACATTCTTTTATCACTCCGCACCGCTAATGACTGAATACATACCTATTTCAACAGCGCTACTTAAAGGATAAGCAACACTATCAGTGTTCAACCAATTCAGGAATTCCAAGTAAATATGCCTTGACGTGAAAAATTATTAAGTGACAAATACACAAATGGAAGTTATGACAATGTTGGGCGGTGTCAAAACTAGGCGGAATTATTGAATAAGTAAACCCAGAATTACCACTCCATGCATCAATAGACATTAAATAATGAAAATCAATCAAGCCTGGATAAAATTTGTTCAAATAAATAAGTAGATAGAGAAAAAAATCAATAAATGTGGCTTGGCATAATGTTCTGATGCTTAGTTCTGTATGATATGATTTAACGGAAGCTAATTACACAATCTATGACGTAAATTATACCTATTTTAAATATCAATGAGTCAGTAAACATTGAAAAACATCACATGGTAGTGAAAATTATTCGTTTTTTGTGAAAATGCAATTCAGTAGATGAAAGGGGAAAAGTGTTACGCTCGTCTCTTGATCCCTTGACCTAATTGTACCAGCAAGAAGTCATGATATAGTGTAGAAATTGTATTCTACAAACACCCAGCCAGTACACAATGAATCCAAGCACTCGAATTGCGTTTATTTAAACTCTATGGACACGTCCTTCGGACAGTCACAAAAATAGCACACTAAAATGACACAGTAACCAATCACAGCCAAGGCTTTTCCTGGTGGGAAATGTAATCTCAAGGTCAACTGGTCGGTCTATGAAATAAATCCAAAATAAAGATATTTATCAAGCGAGTTCTAGGGATCTAACATCCCCAACAAAAAGTATAACATATTGACGACCTTGGAAGGTGTATCAACTAATCAGAAAACACTGTCTTAGGATTAAAAAACTATAAAAATATCCAGTGGAATAATAGCTTGTTTCAAATAATCAACCTCAAACACGTTGGATTATTTCTTGTACTGGAAAGAAAAGGCTACGTTCATAACCTATTAAAAGCCAATCTAGTGTTATGAGTTATCATGATCACCATACAGAGTTTTCTCCACCAACCAAGATCATCTATGATGCTGAAAGGTTAAGGTTAGATTTTGAAAATTAAGTTGGAGTAGTGAGTTCAGTTTTCCACATTACGATTAAGGTTTTCTTCCTCACAAATTGACATTAGGCTATGATGCGATGCTTCTGTCATGATACTTTTTACAACATTAAGAGATTTATATTTAAGATTTAACGTAAGAGTTAGCAAGGATGGATATTATTTTCCACCTTCCTTAAAGACTAATGACAACGCAGTGAATCATAGCGAATACTTTTTCATCCTACTATTTGACTTCATAATTTAGCTTAATCATCGTGTTAAATTCATTTTTTAGTTTCAATAAAACAAATTTTTATTCATTTGAAGGATATATATATATACATAGCCAACTTCCACTTTGCTAATAATCTACACATAAGCTATCTATCGTTGAACTTTAAATATCGCGCAAAATACAAGAGGTGTGTCCCTGATTCTGATTGGTTCACTCAAGGTCATCAGCTGGGTTGTACTTTTACCGATGAGAATAAACTATTAGCAATTTTTTATCAGTAGTATCAGTTACAATGGCGATAATGTTTACTTTAATGAAATGAAACGATTGAACTTTTATTGAAGGACAGATACATGTATACATATATTTCCTATCTCTAACAATCGCAGTAGTAGTAATAATAACGAAAATATAAATAGTAACAATGTAAGTTGTAATGAATGCCCTTTTTATACATTCACTGCAGGGCATTCTATATTACTGTTTGTATTTCCGTTTCGTTTTTGAATATATCTCAATTGATTGTGTTCTTAACCATCAAAATACAATCAATGGTTAGAACGGAATAAAACAAAAAAAGGAAAGAGTAATAAAAGCAAGAGATTTTCGCCTCAAGAAATAAAATAATAAGTGAATTAGAACATGTTTTGATGCGTGACGTTTTGGACTAGTTTAACCAAAGAAAGAACTATTATTTTACCAGTTGTACAAGTTCATATAGATTGGTTTCAAGTCACAGGTATAAGTTGTTGTTGTTGTTCTCACTAGGAAAATCCATGGCTGTGATTGGCTGCCGTGTATTTTAGTGTGCTATTTTCGTAACTGTCCCAAGGATGTTTCTATGATATATAAATAAACGAGAGTTGTGTGCTTGATTGTATTGTGTGATTGCTGGGTGTTGTAGAATATACTTTCTACGCTTACCAAGACTTCTGTTTATAACTTGGGATTCAAGGTAGCCCACCTGGACGCTGGTTCATTGTCTCGTTCGCGTTTATCGTCTAAGGTGAACTCGTAATAGCTTCAAGCGTACCTAGTGACGAACATAACAGTCGTATCACAGTTAGTGATACTTTAAAGTTAGCTAACCTGAAGTAATTCACTGAAATGAAGTTCAAATGGCTAAAAAAATAAGAACATTTTAATCAATAAACTATTGTTCCATTCTCAATGAATCACCTTAAATCTCGATTTTATACATTTTTACAGTATTACTAAAAAAGAAATGCATTAGATGTATTGCTGATCATAGCATTTCATGTCAACTTTTATTTATCTCCCTATGGGGTTGTGAAGATTGTTAAGTTAGGCGCGGAAATCATGTTAGACCAACCAGCATTAGAAACCTGGGACCAATGAAAGACGCCCGCTTCGTCCTGGTATGAGACGTATCAGTGGCAGTGCGCATCCACGAATCCTGCCACTCGCAGGATTCGAATCCAGGACCTTCAGTATTGAATGCGAACGCCTAACCTCTCTTAATCCTCTATTTCAAAAGAGGTAACAAAAATATTAAATGAGACTTTTATAGAATGGTAGGATGATTTGATAGGTGATTTGTCTAATTAATTTCATTTTGACTGATGAGTTGAACTGATATTTTTTTGATAAAGCTGCATGAATAGGCGTTCGTTTGAAAGATAGGCATTAGATATTTTTTTGGAATTTTACTGTTTGAAAGTAGGCTGCATTGTGTTTTTGTACTTTCAGATAAAGTTTGTACGCAGTTGATATTCCAAGTTTTTAGATTGTTTATTAGTACAGTTGAGAAATTGATCTGTGTAAGTCGGCTTCTGAGTTTACTTGTATCCGTCCGACTGCTTTTTCATTGTGAATTTCATGTCATCTAAGATATTATTGATCAAAATATATAGGCGTTTCACAGTTCACTCTTCTTGATGATAACAAATATGTCTACCATATAACGAATCTATACTTCCAGCTTGATCACTAGTAAAACTGAGGCTTCCAGTCTCTGAATCACTACTTCTACTATAATTCCTTACGTTCATGAATCCATTGGCGTTCCTTTCGTCTGTTCACTGATTCGATTATTGAATTAAAGATATGTGTGGAGACTTTAACTTCGAAGCTTTGTGTACTTTGGGAGTTTTGTATCATTGATGAAGAGCAGTGATACAGTTCCCTCTCATAAATTCGGTTCAATTGTGGTGAGAGAAAAAGTAAGACGCTGTTACATCGAAGAATAACATCAGGTCATTGTTGTTGTTGTTATTGTTGTTGACTGGAATCTTCATTATCCTAATCTGTAGCGGATCCAAACAGTTCACAGGACAGAGACTTCATCAAACCAGTGAGACACTATAACCTAATATCTTACATATTACAATATTTTACTTGAGAGAGTTTCATTAGTACAGTTCACTTTGTAAAACTAAAACAAACACTCATTAATACTGACAATAATCAAGTACTACTATGTAATGAGTATGGAATAAATAACTTAAAATAAACAACACAATCATAATTGGCATTGTAGACACATACGCACACACACACACACACACTTCATTAAAAATACTCCGAGGAGAATTGCATCTATTTTTTTTTTCATGAACCATGCGTTTACGGTCAAAGGTTCATCTGAATAATTTACACTAATGTAAATACACAATACTTTGGTCTGTTGGTGTTGATGTTGAAGGACAGACAACAAAGTTTGATTCTACGTGTAAATATGTTTATCAAAATTTAAAATTCCACACGATAATTTCAATTATGAAGTACAAGCGCAGTGTAACAAACTGCATGCATTGATCACGATTTGGGTATGTGTATATAAATATTTATATGTTTGTCCAATACAATCAAGAGTGTTAATTGTTTATACAGAGATATGGTGATAATAAATGAACGAGTGCAATTAGCGCCATTATTACCTTTTCACCTTTTCAATAAATGTTTGTTATGTGATAAATAATAATAAGTAAACACGTTCACAAATAACTTACTTTGATATTGATGAAATTAGTAAGTAGAAAATTATTTGAAATGTGGACAATTTGTTATGGGAATGCTTTGTGACTAACTGTGAATTGAATTCCCGACCACCGTAGCTACTCTACCTTGACATAGAGATCGGGTTCGTCTAACTCAACTGAACTATATTGGCTGAAACATATATTGCTGTAGGTTCCTACCACATAAGGCAGGTCGATTAGAGAACGATGAGAGTAAAAGCAGCAACTCAAAGTTTGAGGGCGAAGTTGTAATGTAGATAGTAGAGGGGTGTGTGACAGCAGTAAGGTGTTTTTCTCGGAAAAACAACATCTGCATTCTCACAGGGAATGGAGTGGTTAGAAAACATAGACCCTAAAATGTCACATCTCATCTTACCTCACAGAATTCCGTCTCCGGCGGAGCTAGCACGTTGAAAACTTCCCATTAAACGGCCATGTGTGACCGGGCTGAAGCGGTTGTCCCTTGGGCTCTGCGGTCACGCGCCCAGGTCACTAAGGACACAGCTCATCTAAAAGTTCTTTTCGGGTTCCTCAAGAAACACTCTTCCAGAGTGTGGGCAGCCGGGGAGTGACATCCGCCCTCATTCTCGTAACAGCACACGAGTGACCGTCAATTTGATTACCAAAGAAATGTTTGTTTATTTGACTATGAGCTCTATGTTTCTTTTGTGTTATGACTAGTGATATTAACCGGTTGCAAAAATTAATGTTCTTAAAGATGGGGGAAAGATAGACTAAAAGTTGGATACTTTAAACGCTGACATTCTGGCTGAACAAGTGTTAAGGCTGAACACTAAGTATTATTTAGATTGACATCTAACCTGTTCAACACCTTGACTTAAAGGTTAGTTACAGTTCGACTGAAAATTTTACTTCAAATTTATTTTGATATGATTGGATGTGGTTGAAAACCGAAGAAGAAATATAGAATATCATTTCATTCTATCAACTATTGTAATGATTTAGTCATAAACATCGATGATTTTATTTACTGTATGAATAGTTCAGCTGAGTACACTTTACCGACACTTATTTACAACGAATATATTAAATTTCATCTAAATCATTATAGAGTTATAGAGAATATTGTTTTACATTGAAATCGTGAATTAATCTCTAATGAAAATGTGCTCACTAGTGACTAGCTTTATGAGGAAATTCTCAGAATTCTAGTGAGAAGCCGTGATTAGTAGAATTCAACCCTATTGGGAATAGGCAGTTACCTTCCGAATACAATCGGTGAGGTTGCGAAAAATCATTAGATTCATCAAAGTTAGACATTAACACTGTTGGTTTAGAGGTAAAGCGTTGACTCACGAGACCGAAGGCCTTGGGTTTCATTCTTACGAGTCAGGGTGGTGGATGCGAACTACTGAAGAGTCCTATACTAGGACGAAACGATCATCTAGTGCTTTAAAGATTCTAATGGTGATCTGAAAATGAATGGTTCACGATTTCAATGTAAATCAACTTGAAAGATAAACTCTATAAGACAACTATACTTCATTGATACTGGTCGCTATCTTGCAACATTCCTGCAAATGAAGAGATACCAGAGTGCCAGTAATCTATGTAGTTGCAGCACAGGATTGAGCTGTACTGTTTAGATTGTAGTGTTAACACCTGGACAGTGTTTGGTTCTCCTGAAAATCAAAGTCAAAACTACCATTGCCCATTGAGGGTAAAATTATATAATTGTGAATGATCTGGTTATACGCAAGGTCACATTTATATTCAGTCAGTTTTAGAGGCGTCTTAGAAGTTAGTTATTGGTATATTTAATCAATTGTTAAAGAGCTATCTATCATAAAGTGTTGAAATGCCACTCGAAAATCCAAAAAGCTATTACCTCATATCTTTAATGAAAAATCGTGCAATGTAATCACTAATGACTAGTAGCTTCATGAGGAAATTCTCGGTGTTTGTGGTGAGAAGACGTAACCAGTGGAGTTCAATACTGTCGAGTGTAGGCAGTAACTACCAAAGAAAAATGGGTGACGCTAAGCAAAATCCTTAGTTTGATCACAGTTAGACAATAACGCCGTTGGATGTCTGCCGAGTGGTTCAGAGGTTAGGGATTTTACGCGCAAGATCAGAAGTCTTAGGTCCGAACCCTGTGGGTAACAAGAGCCGTGGATGCGTACTGCTATTGTTGAGTCCCATACCAGGCCAAAACGGCTGTCTAGTGCTTCTAAGTTTCCAATGGTGGTCTAACAATGATCGATTCATAATCTCCAATCAAAGGCAACAATCCCCATAATATGAAATTTCTTTCATTTGTCAGAAACATACATGTAAACAGTTTCTTTAAATGAAAAACAAAACACATCTGTACACAACCCAACTTACATGAAATCCTTGTATTCTTTCAATACATCGTAGTAGAACTTGTCTTTCACGTCTTAAATGATCTAATAAATTATTAATACCGGCCTGACGTAAATGTGGCACCAGAATACAAGTACTCAAAGAAGCTGATCTCTCCAACATGGTTAAATCATTGAATGTGTTTGATTCGTTTGATGTAGCAGTAGTAGTAGTAGTATTGTTCAATGCTTTAGTCATGACATCATAGCCTAAATCTAAAAACTGCTGAACAAATTTGTATAGACCACGTTCACCTAATGTTAAACATTGATGAGCTAAATACATACAGTCATTGTAGTAAAGAACTGAGAAAATATAAAGGGGGAAGAAATAAACAAAAGTACACTATTGTTATTCAGAATAAAAACAAAACTAACCAACAAAGAAAATTGATAACAAACAAAGCATCACTAAAATATCATAATCAATAATAAAAATTAAGTTTATATTACAGATTTGGGCGAACAAATGAAAATGAGAAAGAGAGATCATGTTTTCTTCTAAAAATTAGATTCTATTTATTAGTTATAGAACTGTTTGATACAATAGTAAGGAAATTTAAAAAAATGGGCGGAAAATATCTTACTAGTAAGTAACTAATGTAGATTGAATGGTACTTTAGTGGATCTTGATAAAGATCATGCAATATGAAGCTGTTGGGGATGTTAGATGCCCAGAACTCACTTGATAAAAGTCCTAATTTTGGATTTTATGTTTTCGCGCATGGGTTGATCAGTTGACTTTGAGATCGTATTTCCTACCCGGAAAATCCTTGGTTGGTCTATTATTTCAGTAGGCTATTTTTGTGACTCTCCCAAGGATGTTTCTATCATGTATAAATAAACTCGATTTGTGTGCTTGTAGAATACACTTGTCAAGACTTCTTCCTATACTTAGTGGAGCCTCAGATTAGAGTAGCTTATGGTGTCACTGGATCATTTGTCTTAGCTCTCGTTTACCGACTAAGGTGAACAACTCGTAATAATTTCAAGCAAATCAATTAACGAGCATAACAGAAGCGATTTTACATTATTTTGCAGTTAAAAAAGCATGATAACTAATCAATATTATTGTCAATAGATTATTCTTATCTAATCCCGACTTTTCTAGTCGCAACTTACACAAATAAACACTAGTGTCAATCAGTTATCACTCATAATCAACATAGAGCCTGGAGTATGTGTTAATTAACCTAGGTAGCTGATAGACATCAGTACGAGATGGATAGATAGTAAAAAAACAACTGAGAAGAATGTAGCAGCGGTGATAATGAAAAAGATTATACATAGAGAATATTCGATTGGAAAGATGGAATGAAATGTTATGCATCAGTGAATGATGGAATCCTAAGATAAGACAAAGAGTCAATACATCTGGACTTTTTGCAGCTGTCAAACTCACGCGATTGCCAGATTCGAATATCGTGATCACGCAATCAACCTAAATATTGGCTAAGATATTTGTTATTTTACGTTGAAGAGCGGTAAAATTTAAAAAAAAGTTTAGTGAGGGAAATCGTGCGACCGACTGCATAACAATATGATAGAACTTAGATGTTTTCCCCACATATAACTAGAATCTCTAGCGATGCCCAGGCCTTACTTCACAGATTTTCGTCTCAGGAGGTAAGTTCTTAGTAGTACGCAGGTAAATTATTTATTACTACTCAAAAAAAGAGTGAAGCTGTCGACACTAAACAGTTATCTCACAGATAGGGCAATCACGCTCCCAGGTTGTTAAAATCATCTCAAATTAAGTTTCTTATGAGGAAAACAATTTATTTATAGTGTGAACTGCAAAATATTGTACGAGAATAGTAATACTAATTGAAGCTCAGCCTCGACTTATTCACAAAAAATCAATTGAGTTTTCAAAACATTGTAGAATGGTCAGCAAAGTGTAGTATCAGATTAGAAAAGGAGTTATCAAGCTTATCTCATATCTTTCATTATGTTTAATGACTAGATTAGGAACTTATCTCTGACCAAGCCTTCAAATAATCTGGTACGGTGGTCAAGAGTGACAATACGTTGTATTCATGACAAAAGTCAAGTTATCGTTAGTTTAAAAGTAGATAAGTGAACATAATTCACCTAGACAAGTAACTTTTACTCAACACTCACTACTTTACCATCAAAACAAAACAAGACAAAATATTAAAATCCAAATAGACGCTGAAAATAACAATTATGCAATAGATATTCATTTTATCATTAAAAAAAACTAATGAGTATATATCAAGCAAGTTTTGTTTTATATAATTCCGTCAGTATAATAAGTCATTGAAAGAGTTTTCTTTCTATAAAAATAACGTTAATTAATAGTTGACTATAACAAATCATGGAGATTATTGTTTTTCATTTGAAATCATAAAATCGATCATTGTTAGACTACGATTAGAAAATTGGAAGAACTGGAGGGCCATTTCGTCCTAGTATAGGGACTCATCATCAGTGCACATCAACGACTTCTGTTCGCGATAATCGAGCCAACAACTATCAGTAAAACCCACAAAGCATAGTTATTTCATCATTTGAACAGTTAGACATCTAGACAATGCTCAAATGTGTTTTAATCAGCCTTATAGGCAAAAGTATACAACGCAACAAATCAATGAGTCATTTCGACTGTGGACTTTAAATTTAACTATAGTATTCAGTCATTTACAACGTAGAACTTCGTATGTGAGCATATAAGTTCATGTTTCCATATCATATTAGCACACAGAGACGCTATTGTCAATTCAAATCCAATTATGGTAGTGATAGTAGGAGTATTAGAGGTGATGGAAAAGATAAGGGTTCGAAGATATTATTCAAGAGGTATAAGTCAGACAAATAAATTTGAGAAAAGAAAAATAAAAGCGATGGCGAATTCGGAAGATTAGAATTTGATAGAACACAAAGAGTGGATGCACTACTGCAAACAATTTTGAGCTATATCGTCCAAGGTATCTGACCATCGATGACTTACGTCTCATAGACCCCAACCATGTAGCATATATCTATCAATATGACTCAGTCCGCTTGTTAGTGACTTGATGGATTTCTGCCATGTCGTCAGTCACCAGGCCATCAGCATTGATAAGACTCCCAAGATAAGTGAAGCGGTCAACACGCTAGACTACTTCACTCCCTACCACTAGTTCAGTTGCCGTCGCAGCCAATCTTGAAGCGAAATTTTACATTTCGAGGGTGAGAACGGCATCCTGAACGTGCTTGCATTGTTGCTCAGGGTAGTCAGAAGACTCTGCATTTTGTCAGCGTCTTCACCGAATAGGACTATGTCATCAGAATACTCTAAATCGGCAAGATAATATCGTAAGATCTGTTGATTAACAATGTGTCATTTAATCTTTTACTTTGATTGTACAGAGTATATTTTTTTTATAAAAGTAAGAATTCATCTAAAACTTAGTATGACATTAATCTACAGAAATTATATTATACAACTAACCAGCAAAACGTAGATCCTCTTGAAATACATCCGCATGTAAAGTTGGTACAACTGATGTGAATAGCATTATCAGACGAGGAATTAATTCAATGATAAATTCAACAAATGCAATAGTATTGGCCTTTTTTGAATCCAATGTACTCGGTGTATCATCATTCAATGATTGACTGACTTCATTTAACAATGGTTCAAGATAACCTTCACAATCATGAAGAATTTTATAGATTTGTTTCATAACAAGATCGACAGTTTCGGAAACCTTCAACAACAACAACAACAACGAGAAAAAAAGACAAATTAGAATGAATGAATGAATGAACGGTTGAGATGAAAGGTTTCGAAGATCATACATGTTAACACATTTGTTCAAAAAACTAAGTTTGTGTTAGGATCCTCAGAACGTTGCGTAGCAGCAATTATGGTCTATCTCGCTAGTTGTTGGATGTGTATGAAGATGGTAGTCATTTCCTGCTCGCTTACACCTTGAGAACTTATTTCCAGTAGCTAGAAAGGGAAACTGGATTAGCAGAGATCTTAATAACGTTGGAGGTGATCGCAGAGACTATGAGATAATTGCTTAAGGTCAGTCATAAACGGTTCTATGTAAGTAACGAATTAGCCCTGTCTATGTAAAAGATATAGAACTGGAGACACGTACCTGTAGCCGAATGTGAAGCGTGATATTTTTAGGGTCGACATTTTTATAATCTCTTATTTCCATTATGAGGAAGCAAAATCATTTCAGGTGCTAGTTACTTGAAGGAAACAATTTACTGCTGCTATCAAACCCGATAAAATAATGATAATCGTATATATTGAATGAAATAAAAAATAATCAATCATTCAAACCTCTATAGGACTCAGTTGTACTGTGGTGTGAGCTACTTATAAGTAGTATATGACGTGAGTGTCAACGTAAAGTCTGACAGCGGGAGATGGGGAAAGATCAAGAAAGGAAGAGTTATAAAACAATGGAATTTGTATGAAACGCATGAATAGTGACAATGGATTGATGTTTGGCAACAGGAACAGTCCAGTTCGATAGGATGAACTGATATTTTGCAAATGAACAATTTACGATATGGTTTTCCAATTTTACTGAGTAACTCTGTAATCCGGTTGCCCCACCTGTGTTCTGTTTTACTACAGTACTGCTAATATTTTTTAAATAGTATTTTCGTTAACTTCCAAATTTATACACTGTATAAAATAAAAAATATGAGTCAATTAAAAAGAGAAATTAAAAGGGTGTGAAATGTAAGTAGTAAGTACTATGTTGTAGTAGTTGGAGGCGATCGATATGAAACCCTCAATCTAAGTTTCGTGCTATGTGCTGCTCGTCAGTATAGTGGCAGCATCTCAAACAATTAAGCTGGATCGATAATTGATAGAATCCACCAGGTGCACTAGATCCTTCAAGATTACGAGTATAGTTAGCAGAGGAATATCGGACAACACTTAGGTTTAAGGTTTGCAGTCGACTAGCTCCGATCACCTAATATCTCAGAATAGTGTTGAATCACTTGACCGGTAGAATCCGAACAGTGCTAAAAAGGACTAAACAATATAGTCAGTAAGCTACAACGTAAACTTTGTTCGCACGTACGTACATCAGTTCAAGTCGCCAAACCACATAAGCATAGAGAGATCGAACTGTCAATTCAAATCCCTCAGTAGTATACGTAGCAGAAGTACTAGAGATAACTGAAAAGATTAGGGTTCGAAGAAGTTACTCAAGAAGTACAATGCAGTGAAATAAATTCGAAAAGAGAAGAAAAACGGGCATTAGGAATTCAGAATTTGAGTGGAAACAAAGAATGGATGCATCGGTGCCGTTGCATACGATTTTAAGCGATGTCATTATAAATCTCTGACTATCAGCTACGATTTAGTTTAGTTGTCAGCGACTTTATGAATTTGTGCCATGTTTTGGTCTGGCCGACTCTACCTAACTTTAAGCCTACCCCTGTATCAGAAAACATCGCTTGTAGGGTAGCCGGTGGTTAGGCATACGTAAAACCATGTCCGAACCACCTCAAATAATGAAGACTCATTATATCATCAATTGACTTGCCATATTCATCTAGTACCCTTTTACTAACAACAGAATTGCTTGCTAGATGGTTTCTGTATATTCGAACGACGTTTCGAACACATATATGATCAAATACCAGTAACTTATGAATACTCTCTATTCTTACTACCATTAAACAACATGAAATCACCCATTACTCAGTAATTAATCAATAATAAGCAGCAAGTAAATAATAGTTCAAAACAACTCAGTAAGTAATTTTATATTTGCATACCCGACAACCAAACTAAAAAGGTGGCATTATTCTATTAAACTGTTGGCTGTTAGGCTGAAACCACACTGGCAGATCGAAGCTAACTGATTGTTGTCCATGCGACTATCGTAACCAATGGCTACATACGTTGGGTAATATGACTCAGAAATGGTAAAAGCTTAGCAAACTCATCCATATTCTGCCTCCATTTAAATCTAGAGTCTTCGAATTATATTGTCAATCCTTTCTACTACTATTAATATTCTTACTGCCTCTAAAACTCTGGTATCAGCAGGGTTGGTATGGTGTGGCAACCATAACTGATGTACATAATATATACCTCGTTACGCTTTAAACATGGTATGTCGTGACTGGTAAAAGTTGTTACAGTAAGAATAATGCTGAACATCAAGAAAATCAATCAACAATGATAGGGTTTACAGTATCAAGCTAACTTACTAAAAACAACGCTAACCAGAAAAAGTTCCAAAAGACAAGGAGCACAAATATACATCGAAAAAGTTGTCTGTTGAATCATGTCCACTTCTTATTCTTATCGATGGAAGTAACTCATGGAGCATCTATAAGATGAAGCAGACAGATGCACAGACAACTGGATTTGTACTTTAACGAGAAATGCAGTGATGGATGTCGTTTCTTTTCTGATCGCCTCTTTTCGTGTGTCGAACATATACTACTTATTTAAATTCAGTAGTTTAAGCTATTGTTATTCATTTTCAGAACCTAGTGCATATGACATTTCGTTGATACAATAAAATACCACTCGTAGCATTAACGATGTTTTAGTATATTTCCCTAGTTGCATTACCGTTTCCTCCTCCTTTTCAATATTTATCCTCCACTATTTTACGTACTTTTAATTGAAATTTTTTCTATTCGAAACAGTCTGGATACTTTGAACACAGAGCCTAATTACAATATCGTTGTTCATTGCTATTAACTTTTTGACACGGCTGGCTATAATTTTTTCATAGCGCATGATATCAAGTCACTTAAACTAATGGTCTCAATGCAACGTGGTAGACAGAATTCAATCTTAAGCAGTAAAAGGAACTTGACATACATGATACGAGTTGTATTGTCAATAAATGCGTGCGCGATTATTTGAAGGATGCACTTCTATGGTGAATGCATTTACTACCACCTGGATATCGACCCAATAATTAAAAGTTGGTAAGACAGAGCATCTAAAATGTTTTATCTGACAGCATAGTACTACAGACCTCGTCGAGCTATGTTTTGTGGTGTAGGAGTAGATTGGAAGAAAGCTAGGAGCGGCCAAACCAAAACATGGCACAAATCCATGAAGTCACTGACAAGTGGACTGAGTCGTGTTAGTAGTTGTAGACTACCTGTTTGGGGTCCGGGAGACGAAAGTGATCAACGGCTATAGACCGTGAATGACATGGCTAAAAATCGTTTGCAATGGCGAAGGTACATCCACTCTTCATGTTATCTCAAATTCTGATCTTCTGAATTCCTTATCACCTTTATCTTTCTCCTTTTAAGATTTCACTGAATTATACTTCTTGAATGATATCTTGAAATTCTAATCTTTTCGATTACTGCTGACACTTCTACTACCTCTAATATTATGGGATTTAAACTAACAAATGCATCTTTGAGCAGATAGGGTATGGCAACTTGAATTACCGTACGTACGTACCAAGTTCTACGTTGTAACTGACTGACTGATTGTACTATAGAAAACTTTTGTCTCGATAGTTGTATTAAAACCTTGTAGAAAGAATTCTATAACAACATAAACAATATAGTTCACAAATTTTTCGATTGCATTATATGCAAGTGACAAGAACGCCTCTAAAATAATTAAAGGCATCTTTCAAGTAAGTGAATAGTCAATGAGTAAATCTTTAAATGTAGCAAATGTTATAAATTAAAGAACAGTAGAAAGACCAATATAAAATAGTTGTTAGCGATTTCCATCTTACAATAGTGAAATCATTAAGTCAATCAGACAGCTACAACGTAGAACTTCGTGCGTACGTACCTACATCAGTTCAAGTTGGCATACTACATTAGCACACATACTTCTGGAATAATTATCTTCGATCATTCATCTTTTTGATTACTGCTGAATTGAAAATTCGATCTCTATATCTCAGAGGAATAAGTCAAAAAATAACAAACAGAAAAACGGTCATGAAGAATTCAAAAGATTGGAATTTGAGAAGGTAGACAAAGAATAGATGCATCTGAGCTATTGCAAACGATTTTGAGCCATATACAAAAACCTTTAGGCTATGATGATAAGAGTCCTAATGTAATTTTTCCGAAGTGAAGATCAGTCAATCAGACTGTTGTTCTAGTTATAAATAAATATGGTATAACTATACCTCTTACAATTCTGCCTGGAGCATCCCTTCCCAAGACCGTGGTTGGCGACCCCATCCCATAAAAAAACTAACTCACCAAAAAAATGCTAACCATAAAACATAATTCAAATAGCTCTTACAGTATTGTGAATTTATTAAACGGAAGTCAAACTTTTAACCTGTACGACTAGGATAGTTATTGATTCAACAACAACCTTATTAAGCTTAATTTACAACTAAATTAAGACTGAATAGTTTATTATTATTACTATTATTATTATTATTATTATTATTATCATTATTATTATTATTATATATTCACCTTGTAAATTTACTTACTTACCATACAATCAGGAAATTCAAATTGACCTAAATCTAAATGTCGTGAAATACAATTCAAATTACTGTTGGATTTTAATAATTTCATTAGAATTTGTTCATTTTTTTTATTATTATTATTAGTAGTAGTAGTAGTATCATTCACCATGAAATCATCATCTAATAAGAAATCATCCTGTTCATCAAAGATATCATCATTAACATGAACATTAGAATTGGTGTGTTTTGTTGAATTGATCTCAGTGGCTGTTGTTGTTGTTGTTGTAGTCTTTGTTTCACATGTTTTCATTAAACTACCAGATGGACACATGGAATAAAATAATTGACGATTAGCTAATAATTTACGTAATTCTTCTAAGATTGCATTAGCTGATCGTTTATGCTTTAATATAGAAAGATTATCAATCCATAGATTTAGTTTTGTCGCTCCACCACCTAACATGGATAAATGAATCGTATCATCAGAGGCAGCAGCATCAGCAGCATCAGTAGGACGACCATGTTGACAATCAGTAGTAGTAGTAGTAGTAGTAGTAGTAGTAGTAGTATTGGAATAATTATGATCAGTTAAAAATCCAGTATGTCGACCAACACTAATTAGACGAAGGACAACTTGTGTCAACGTTGCAATAATCTCAGATTTATGCAATTTTTCCGCTGATGGTAAACCAGCATTGAAACGTCCATCAATTAAATCTTTGACTAATGCATTATCAAACATTCCTGTGTCACCACTACCACCACTACTATTGACACTGTGATTATTATCGTTAGTACTATTTACAATGAGATCAATAAAACGTTGAGTATTATTTGCAGTCTGATACGAATGAATTGCTTGTAAACCAAATAGATAAGTGTATAATTCTTGAAATACTCTAATCAGTTGATTGCATGAATCCGTAATTAAATCCTCTTCGTTTTTGTCATCATCATTCATGTTCTTGTTGTTGTTGTTGTTGTTATTGCTATCATTGGCACCAGTAGTAAGAGCAGTATTTTCATTAGAATGTACAGTATTCCTTGGAGCAATCAATGTTAAATGTAAATATTGTGTCAAATGGTAATCATCATCATCATTATCACCATTATGATGATGATGATTGATCACTTTCATTGTTGATTCTTTAATAAATGAATCATCATCATCATCATCGTCATGATCTGATTCAATGTCTGTAGATCGTTCAATCACTTGACACTACAAAGTAAAAATTAAAACACAATAACAACAGTGACACTACGGAAAAACATTTTTAAGATGTGATTATAAGCAATGTTTTCAATAGATTATGCTGAAATTTCACTTATTGACATGGGTCATTTATTTGGGGCGTCTCACCAGTCCTGACAGTCTGGTGTCAGACGAAACTACAGCACGGATACAGAAGGCTCGATTGGCTTTTGCCAAGATGTGTCATTTATGGCGTAAACGAGATATCCGTTAGCCAACCAGAGGACAAGTCTACTGTGTAGTAGTTCACTTCGTCATACTTTATGGGTGTGAAACATGGCCAGTAAGAGTAGGGGATATTGGTAGGCTATTATTAGTAGTCGATCATGAGTGTCTTCGAAGCATTGCCGGTATATCCTGGGACAATGGAGTAAGCAATACTGCTAATAGGAGATATTACTAGGTAGTCAGTCAGTTAGTTTCGTACGTACGTACATAAGTTCAGGTTGCCATACCGTATTATCACAGAGACGCAACTGTCAGTTCAAATCTCATAGTGGTGGAGATAGTAGAAGTATTACCGGTAATGGAGAATATTAGGGATCGAAGATATTATTTAAGAAGTATAGTCCAGTGAAATAACTTTAGAAAGAGAAAGATGACGAGGAATCCTCAGGATTAAAATTTCAGAGAACACAAAGAGTAGATCCACCTGTGCTATTGCAAAACTAGGTAAGCATGGCAAATCAACAGATGAAGTAGTGAATCGTCAACAGTTGAAGTGATCAGGACAGGTGTTACGTATGCCTAACTACCGAATGCTTCGACGAGCGATGTCGACTGATGTAGGAGTAGGCTGGATGAAAGCTAGGGCGGTACAATCTAAAGCCGGCACAAGTGCATGAAGTCATTGACTATTAGAGTGACCAAAATTAGTCAATGTTGACTACAAGGTTAGGGTACGTACGTACGTACGTACGGAGTTGCAGCTGACTGATATATGCTGAAAGTATAGACTACTTCTGTGTATTTACAGTGTGAATGTTGAATATTAGGATTTAATATTCTTGAAAAATTTCATTTCGAGCATCTGAAGTTATCCGCAATTGTTGGCTATGAACATTTCCGGTTGGAAAACGCTTATATGGTGATTGATAGTCACTCATTGGAGTGAAAACTTTATTGAGAAGTACACTGTAATATGAAAAACTCATAAACTAAGCGAACAAATAAAAAAATTGATAGTGCTTGATAGGACAACAGTGTTTACTGTAAACGTCGTAGATAAATTCATTCGAAACATTTGAATTACTTAGGAATGTAGTAAGTAGTGTAACATAATATAACTAAAAGAATCAAGCTTAGAGGGAAGTCATCTATGTCTGATCGTAGCAACTCAGGTGAATATTACATATACTACGAACTTTTTCTCGGCGAATTCCATATCACAGATCACTTTCCGACGCTGAGGCTGGCTGTAATAAGCGCAGAGGCAGTCAGTTTAAGAAACGGTATCAAGGTAAAAACGAAAGCTATGTAAGACTGGCATATATTTATTCTTCAAGATCCTCTAGTTGAGGTCCGGGAGATGATGCAACTAGGTGGCGTGAGATGTTATCAAACATAGATTAGAATAATAGCCAGTTTGGAGTAGTAATTTCCTTTTAAGTAAAAGTGAGAGCAATTTCTTTCACCGTAACAATCCTTTCTGATTGCATCTTACTGAACAAAAACGCTTCTCTCACCATTCATTAGGTGTTGTTTCTTGTCACTATACTCACCTTCATTCTCTAATCTTTCTATAATCTTATTTTTCTATTGCGTGGTGCATATTTATTTTGGTGCCCGTCTGTACCAATATTGATATCTTTTTAAATAAATTGAGTAATGTACAAAACTATGGAAATGACAATTAGAAACTTTGCGGTGAATACAATGTGCAGCGATGGATCTCAAATAGCAGTTAGGCAAAAACAAGAATAATGATAGTATGCATACATTCAACTATTCGATATAGAAACAATTTAGTAGTCTGTCATTTGGGATCGAATCAAATTTCTTTTCCAGTAGTCAAAAAGTAGTAAGTTTTAAGTGACATTAGATTGCAATTCATAACTGAAAATTTCTCCTTACAAATGAGCGCTATGATAAGTAAAGGAAATTAATGAAAAAATGCCAGTGTTTGGGCTGACTATTGTGTATTCAAGGAACAGTTAAAGAGCATGACAATCGAAACAGAGTAGAAGTCAGTTGTAGCTTCAATCGCGAGTACAGTGACTATGTTTCTAACTATACTACTGATTGACCCATATTCATCTATCGGAGAGAGGACGTCTCTACAAGTCAGCCTGCTGTTGTAATATTTAACAGTCAGTCAGTTACAACGTAGAACTTCTTACGTAAGTACATCAGTTCAGGTTACCATACCGCATTAGCACACAGACGCAACCGTCAGTTCAAATACCAGAGTGGTAGAGATAGCAGAAGTAATAGAGAAGATTAGGGTACGAATATATCATTCAAGAAGTAAAATTCACTGAAATTGATTTCAGAAGAGAGAAAGAAAGGCTGTGCATGATTCAGAAGATTAGAAGTTGAGAGAATACAAAGAGTAGATGCACCTGCACCATTGCAAACCATTTTGAGCAATGTCATTCAAGCTCTCTAACCATTGGTGACTTTCGTCTAGCGGACCCCAACCAGGTAGCCTACATCTACCAACATGACACAGTCCACTTGTCAATGACTTCATGGACTTGTGCCATGTTTTGGTCTGGCCACCCCTAGTTAACAACCGTGAAGTTTCATACGATGTTGTTTTTTTCTATCACTGGCTAAGAAAAAGTAACTTTTACAAGCATTAAAATAGATCATGGAAAGCAGGAATAATACTATTCTCAATGAGAAAATCAAACGACCATAACATTGAAACCAACCTTCAACTTTGCCCAGCCAACATTTGGTCCCGATACACATGGTACCTTTTTAAGCCAAGGTTTAAATATATAATTCCAGATTTGATTGGCCAATTCAAGTATACGACTCTGTAAAGAAACGCAAAGATTAATATTTAGTCTAGAAAAGATTGATATCCTCCGATGATGTAAAATGTGTACCGTTATTGTTATGATATGGATATGAGTGTTGACAATTTGTCAAACAAATAAACTTCAAATGCAAACTCTAAGCGATAGTTAAACAAAGAAGTTGCCACAGAATCTAGTGACATTTTGTAGGAATTGTCTTCATTCATTCACTATAGTGTTTCAATCTGATCTAATCAATGTACAACGTGACCGACTGAGTACTTTCTTTAGACTATACTAAGGTTTCATTATCCAGGTGTTGTTAATATAGTACGGTGGAGCGTATTGACAATCTACATGAAATCTTAAAACGAACCTTCACTTAACCAGCCAGTAGTAACAAATGTATTAGTTATGTATCATACAATCAAATTTCATTTGATTGAACAATACTAGAGGATATGATAGACAGGTCTTCATTTACAAGAGTTTTGACATCTCATGATGAAAGCCGAGTTCTTTCGGAAGCCACGAGGTCGAAGCCCCTTCTGACAGCTAGCGTAACCATTACTATCGAAGAAAAACGAAAAACAAATTACGCCCAGAATTGGAAGCATACATGGAAAGAATGAACGCCAACCGCATAGAACTGGAAAGGAAGGCCCAAGACAGAGTAGGCTGGAGAATACTAGCCGGCGGCCTATGCTCCATTCGAGAGTAACAGGCTTACATAGTAAAAATAATCCTTACTTGTAACGGCTAAATTACCAAATAAAGATGAAATATTCCCGTCACATGTTAAGAAAATGATCAAAAGTGCCCAAAGGAAAAAAGTTCCGAGTTCCATGCATAGTTCAACGCAATAATTAACACAGAGATTATTAATTCGATACCTGAACACCGTTTAATTAACTACTAACCTTAGACTCTTTTAAAGCTTCAATAATACGTAACAACTGAGAAATCAATCCAGGTTTAGCCAGTATTTTGAGACTAGCTAAAATGGTGGATTGATTGTATGTTTGATTAGTTGGCATTTTATGATTAGAAACTTCATAAAACATTGAATCGGATGTATAATTCGATTGTCTTAAAGATTTACACATATCACTAGGTGATGGTATGTAAGCATCAAATAAACAACTAAAAAATTCATTCATTTGAATTTGTTCACGTGTTGAGGCATGGGTATTGGTCACATTGAATTTTGAAGAGATAGTTTTACGTTTTGAAGGAACTTCTAAGATGATCCATCGACGCCAAAGATCATCAACATGTTGAGTAAGACGATTCTGAAAATAATACAAGCAAAAACGTACAGTTTATGCAGTATTAATATATAGTTTAAAATATGTTCTGAAAGGTTGGAACCAAATAAAATATTCTCGGTATGCTTTAGAGCAGAGAGTATTTGTAACTTTAATGTCTCAATAAACTTCAGTCAGTCACCTACAACCGAGAAATGGTTACGTACGTACATCAGAGCAAGTTACCATACCTCATTAGCACAGAGACGCGAATGTCAGTTCAAATCACATAGTGGTAGAGATAGTAGAAGTATTAGCGGTAATGGAGAAGATTAGGGATCGAAGATATTACTGAAGAAGTATAGTTCAGTCAGATGACTTTAGAAAGAGAAAGATAGAGATGATGAGGAATTCAGAAGATTAGAATTTGAGAGAATACAGAGAGTGGATGCATCTGCGCCATTCTAAACGATTTTGAGCCATGTCGTTCAAGGTCTCTTAACTTACTAACCCCAACCTGGCAGTCTACACCTACTAACATGACTCAATGCAGGCGTCACTGACTTCAAGGATTTATACTGTTTTAGTATGACTGTCCGTAGCTTTCCTCCACCCTACTCCTGCACCACAAAACATGGCTCAACGGGTCAGTAGGTGGTTAGGCATTCGTAACACATGTCCCAAACACCTCAACTGATGAAGTTTCACTAGATCAACTCTTGATCTGCCGTCCTTACCTGGTACTCATTTTCTAACAACTACACTGCCTACTCGGTTGTCCCAGGATATACGACCAATGCTTCGAAGACAGCCATGACCGAACACTAGTAATCTACGAGTATCCTTAATTTTTGCTGACCATATTTCACACCCATACAGTAGGATACAGCAAACTGCTGCACAGTAGACTATTCCTTTAGTTATTAGACAGATATCTCTCAAAGAAACGTAAACCTGTGTAGTTTGTTCGGAAACAAATTTCAATCTATTTCGAGTATGAAATAACATACATAATGATGATAGCTAACGTCAAAGTTGAATAGTTGTTATTGTATCATGTAAGTATGTAACGGAAGTATTGGGAAGATTCTTTATCGTCATTATTATATAAAGCGACTAACGAGTGACCGAGTGTATATTATCACCGAATTGGATGCTTTAATGGTACACACCACACAAAGACTGGATCACGTTAAACCAGATACACGATTTACGACCAAAATAGGGAACCAGAATAAACAATATACAATATTTTATTCCACACAGGTACAAGCAGTCACACTCGGTGAGTTCAGAGTTGAAATTAATAAGAGGTAAGGAAACCATATATTTAAGCGTTCGCATGAGACCGAAGTTCCTGGGTTCGATTCCCGTGAGCGGAAACCATGGATGCGCATTACTGATGAATCCAATAATAGGACGAAATGGCCTCCTAGTGCTTCCAGATTTCTAATAGTGGTCTAACGCTGATCAATTTATTATATTTCAATGAAACTTAACAATTTCCATAACTCGAAAATGAAAAAACACTTAATAATCAGTTAGATATGTTTATTTGTCCACGTCCAGGTTATATTACGACATGAAAAATCTATTCGTCTGGCTAGGAGTCTTGTCTTTGATTTCTAATCATTCAAAGGCTTAATTCAATAATACAATCTATTGAGTAGCCATCAATCGTAGTACATCTATTGATTAGAATTCTATTTAAATTGACTTTAACAATCGAAAATTTCGTTGCATTAAATTATATGAAAAATTTCTCCGATAACAACAACAGCAACAATAGAAATTTTAAAATTTTGATTTATTCAATGATCAATTTCAAGTAATTAGTAGTTAGTAATGACAGACAGATACAACGCAGAACTTCGTACATAAGTACATCAGTTCAGGTTGCCATACCACATCAGCACATAGACGTAACTGTCAGTTCAAATCCAAGAGTGATAGCGATAGCAGAATTATTAGCAGCAATGGAGAAGATTAGGGAGCGAAGATATGATTCAAAAAGTATAATTCAGTGAGATAAATTTAGGAGAAAAATAGAGATTATGGGGAATTCAGAAGATTATAATTCGAGAGAACACAAAGAGTGGATGCACATGCGCTACTGCAAACGGTTTTGAGCAAAGTCATTCAGAGTCTCTAACCATCAGTGACTTTCGTCTCGCAGACCTCAACCAGGTAGCCTACATCTACCAACATGACTCAGTCCACTTGTCAGTGACTTCATGGATTTCTGCCATGTTTTGGTTTGGCCGCCCCTAACTTTCTTCCAACCTACTCCTACACCACAAAACAAAGCTCGTCGCGGCAGTCGGTGGTTAGCCATACGTAACACATGTCCCAACCACCTCAACTGATGAACTTTCACTACTTCATCTATTGATTTGCCATCCTTACCTAGAACTTGTTTCCTAACGACAGCATTGCTTATACGGTTGTCCCATGATACACGAGCAATGCTTCGGAGACACCGATGATCGAAGACTAGTAACCTACGAAAGTCCTCTACTCTTAACGGCCATGTTTTGCATCCGTATAGTAGGACGGAGCGAACTACTGCACGGTACACTCGTCCTTTGGTTAGCAAGCGGATATCTCGCCTGCGCCATAGGTGACACAGGTTGGCGAAAGCCAATCGAGCTTTCTGTATCCGAGTTGAGATAGTAATGAGCTTTTTTTTTATTGATGCAGTTTCGAAAAAACAGAAGTTGATCTAACAACGCCAAGTATGAAATCAACAAAAGATATGCTGTAGTGATGCGGTAACGAATTCTATATGATCAACATTGAATATACATATTTCCGATTATCAGATCATTTCAAATAGTTGTAGTGTGTACTTTTATGTCCAGCCCAAAGGGGTTTATTTCACCCTTTGGACAGTTGAATTAATCCACTCTTCTCGAATTAATATTCACACGTTTTTTGACCTTGTCAACTATTCGCTTATATCTTGATTGTTTTTATATGAGTGTGTATGTGTATGCTTACTTCGGTTATTACATGCCTAGACTAGTTTTGCCTGACTATCAACACTTAGTGATGCCTCATCGGATTGGGTTGGCTAACTCGCATTATCCAGTTCACTTCACTTTCTTACGTTAGGCAGTTACGCTCTGCATTCTATTGTTTGTCTACATAAATAAATGCATAAAACAAATTCATCCACAAAACCGTTTTGAGCTTTTAGTCACCGCCATCAGTCAGTCAGGCAGTCAGTTACAACGTAGAACTTCGTACATGAGTACATAAGTTCAGGTTGCCGTCAAGTAACATAATTAAGAAGCCTAGTACCTAAAGAAAAGCCAACGAGTATGATACATTCATGGGTTATGTTAAGATTTCGCAACGTCGACTTCAGTACGGTGAATAAGACTACATCTATCCTCTTCTTTCTTGCCCAGTTTACTGGAATAGAAATATCAGTTTACTAATAGAAGTATTTTGAAGATGAACATAGTATATCAATTCAAAGATGAAATCTCATTAATCAGTTATATATCGATCATAATGAATAGGAGTTCCAAGCATTAGCGGCGCGAAGTGATAAAAGTGTATGAGAAGGGTTTGATTGTGAACAATTTGATTTCGTGTGCTATTACAGATATGAAGGCGGATGTCGATTTCCGGCTGCCCATACCGTGGAAGAGTGTTTTTTGAGGAACCTGACAAAGAAACTAGATTATCATTGGTCTTAGAGACCTGGAAGCATGACCGCAGAGCCCAACGGACAACTGCTTGAAGCCGGTCACATACGGCATTTTTATGAGAAGTTTATGAAGTGTTAGCTCCGCTATTGTTTAAAAGGCCTTACTGTCTGAGACAGAAGTCCATGAGGTAAGGTGAGGTGTGACATTTTTAGGGTCGACCTTTTCTAACCCCTTACTTCCTTCCTTGTGAGAAGGCAGCATTGCTGTAGATGCTGGTTGTCCGGGGGAAACAACTTATTGCTGTCACACCCCTCTACAGTCAGCAACACGACTTCGCCTTCAGTAGTTGCTTTTAGTCTCACCGTTTACCAGTCGACCTGCCTAGTATGGCAGGATCTTCAGGAACTTATGTTCCAGCCAATATAGCCCGGTTGGGGTCATCACGATAGGCAGGCCCGACCAGCATGTCAAGGTAGCAGCTACGGTCAGGATGAGTTTTTTGTCACTAAATAGAAACTACGGTAAAACGTTACGCTACGTTTGTGAGATTCTACACTGAATAATAATATATGCGTAACCTAATGTCAAGGCATATATATATATATATATATATATATATATATATATATATATATATAAAGAACAATCATAATACCTTGCAGCGTGTAAATGTTTGTTGATAGCTTTGAAAAACAAGTACTGCATCTTTACTAAACTTTTTATGTTTAGCAAATAAATGTTCAGATTCTTCAAGTGAATCTATCACAGTATCGACACATAACCTAAAAGTAAGATTGTTTTGAAAGAAAAAAAAGAATGAAGATTTCATAACAGTGAACATACAAACATATGGTAGAATGATGCAAAAGGCACATAAAATAGTGAATCTATTTGACAGTGAGTTTAGATGAAATGCTGACTAGCTCAAAGAAGTTACACTACACAAGGAAATTTTTGATTGCTGATCTGGGATATGTTGCTAAATGTAAATTATTTGGTTAGGGTTATGTAGGAATAACGTGACCGATCATAGACCATTTTAGAATGCGACAGTTCAAATTAAGTAACGATGGCACAGATTCATTCACTTTTAGTCTTTCTTTTGATTATGAATTTCGAAGTAATATATAATATATTTCATTATCGTGAATGAATTCGTTCTTTCTCGAAAATGGGATATACCCAAAATAGTAAGAAAGTAAACAATGATCAGTTAGCTTATATTTTGTACAAGTTTACATTTTAATATTCATTCCTATGGCTGTTGTATATAGGAATTTGTATCCTGTGAATTTACTACAGAAAGAGAGGTCTATTACTCGCTTGTATCGGCACCTGGACTAGTGATAGGAGGTGAGGCAGTTGAGCATGTTGACCGCTTTACTTATCTTGGGAGTCTCATCTGTGCTGAAGACCTAGTGACTGACGAAATCTCAGCACCGATACAGTAGGCTCGATTGGCTTTTGCCAACCTTCGTCGCTTATGGAGTAGGCGAGATATCAGTTTGATGACTAAAAAACGAGTATGCTGAGAAGTAGTCCGCTCCGTCCTACTATAAGGATACAAAACATTGCCAGTAAGAGTAGAAGATATTCGTAGGTTATTTGTTTTCGATCATAGTTGTCTCCAAAGCATTGCTCGTGTATCATGGGACAACTAGGTAAGGATGGCAAATCAATAGATGAAGTATTGAAACTTCATTAGTGAAGCTGGTTGGGACATGTATTACGTATGCCTAATCACCGACTGCCTGATCGAGCTATATTCTGCGGTGTAGAAATAGGTTGGAAGAAATCTAGGGGCAGCCAAGCCAAAACATAGCAGAAATCCATGAAGTCACTGACTAGTGGACTTGGTCATGTCAGTAGGTGTCAACCACCTGGTTGGGGTCCGTGAGATGATAGTAATCGATGGTTAGAGACTCCGAATGACTTTGCTCAAAACCGTTTGCGATGGCGTAGGTGCATCCACTCTTTGTGTTCTCTCAAATCCTAAACTTTTTAATTCTTCATCACTTTATATTTCTAAGTTTATTTCACTAGATTCTACTTCTTGAATAATATCTTTAAACTCTAATCTCTCCAATTTCTGCTAATACCTTTACTAACTCTACTACCATGGGATTTGAAGTGACAATTACATCTCTGTGCTAATGTGGTATGGCAACTTGAACTGATGTACGTACGTACGTACGAAGTTGTAAGTTGCTGTTGCTTGATTGATTGGATCTATCAGTCGGTATTATTATTTGTTCAGTTAATAAAAACCCATTACTGATTTGATGAGTATAAAAGGATGCATTTTCAATAGTTGATTTTTACGAGAGAGAGTTCATGAAATACACACCACGTATAAAAACAATTACTAACCGATAGGTTTCCTCATCTATATCCATACACTTATCATCAAGTTCTGAATCACCTATTGAATCTTCTGGTAATTTTTCATCTAAGTCTTCCCATTTTTTCTTTTCATCATCAACAACAGAACGACGTGAACATTGGTGTAACAATTGATTGACTGAAGACTCCAAGTTATTTAGGGCCTGGTGCAATTCCAGCAGATAGGAACAGTTTTCATGCATATCCAAGAGTTCTTGAAGTTGTGATACAGCATTTTGGTGTATTGTAGATAATGAGGATACTCGGTTGTCTGCCTCATTTAGATTAAAATGAGCAGACTTTAGTTGAGGTATAACCTAAAGAAAAGAGTTCGAGATATTCATAATAAGAATAAAGAATCAGTGGTTAGTGACAAATATAAGAGATTCTGTAATTGTTTGTTATATAAGCAAACAGACACTCGGGGCAATAAATAAGAAAGGAAATTAAGTACACTGATTCTTGAAACTCAAAGTTTCGACTCAATTTATACGATGTAGACTTACTTATCTAAATAAACTTTATTAACTAGCATTATTTTCCGAAATAAGCTACCAATTTGGTTTCGATCGAGACTGATAAATATTCTTAACAAACTCAACAAACCTACAGAAAACGAAAGATATTATAATTAACTTAAATACCAGCTACAGATTAGTGCACTTGATTTTGAGCCATAGTTTATGTAAACCTGTTAGTGAAACTAGTCAGTCAGTGAAAATTCCCGATCACTCAAACCGATAAAGAAGAAGTGGGGGTCGAGCCAACAACTTCGTGGCTTGCAGACAAACACATCAACCACCAAGCCGCCAATGCACTGAACATGAAGAACGCCTAAATATGTATATACCTGATTTAAGAACGTCAGTAAAGTTATACATAGACACAAACAACAAAAACTAGAATTCCCAATCAAAGTAACACTACCGGAGAATTGTTGATATAATGCTTTTGAGATGTACTATTATGATATTTCGGCTAAGCTTTTTCAACTTACAACTTCAAAACAAAAATAGTCGAAGGAATTTTCAACAAGGAAAATAAGGCGAGTAAACTTTTTATATAAGCAGAAAGCTTAGAAAATATTAAACCTATTCACTGAATACGAGCTAAGTATAATACCTGAATAACCAAACCGATAAGTAGGGCACGGTTTGGACCTCTAACTTGATGGCCCTAGGTCAGACGCCTTAATTAATAAACTAAGACAGCATCGAGAAAAGCTAAGTAACTGTTGATGTTAAAACCACCACTAAAAAATCAAATGCTTTCTAGACATAAACAACTTACGGGCAAAAACCTCGATCCAAAAACACGTTAGAACTCAATGATTTATTATGTTCACATATGTGATCAGGATAGCATAGACGGATAGGCAAATAACGTAAAGCTGTGACATCTACCTTACAAAAGTAGTGTCTCGTTTCCGAAAGTGCTTAGCTAGGTACCCGAAAGTGGCAAAACAACGTTAGACATGTAATCCTCTAAATCTGATAGCAATTGTTGAATATTGATTTATATTTGCTGAACTTAGTATTACGGAGTGATTTCCCACCAACAGATGAGTGTGCTTACAAAAACAACCATTAAGATAATTAGTTTCCGCGGCCAAAAATTGATACGTACAAATAAATCGTCACACGTAATATTTGCATCAATTTCCACGATTCGAATTTCAACCATCTTAGGACTCACAATGATCCGTTGTATTACATAACAAAAACGAGACTTCAATTTATGAACGAAATAGTGAGATTAGAGATAGCGAGACGTACGTCTGAGAGCGATACGCATTTATCCACATGATTAAAAAACGTTTTAGTATTTCAGCTGTCCGGTCGTGATGAAAATGCAAATTTTAATTCTTATCCGTAACTCATAACTCTAAATCTCAATCTTATTCCCCTACACACGTTTAAAATACTATTTTGATTCAGTGAAGTGGACTTTCCCAAAGTTACTTATGGCCATTGCTCGAATGTCATCTATAAATTATAGTCTTAACAAAGCATTGGATAATGGAATCTTTAGGTTTTAACGATACAAAATGATCCAGTTTTTTTCCGACGTAACTGTTTTAGGTGCAACAACTAATCCCTAGGACGGTTAGTGACCTTCAGAAAACTTCGCACAGCCTGAGAAATGTCAAACTCGCAAGAGGAAAGCCTAAAACTAAGGGCTTGTACTCGCCTACTGAGTCCATATGTTCTCGAAAGGAAGCATTAAATGCCAAACTAAAAAAACATGTATAAACCAGTTCAAATATGCAGTAAAAACTAACCTTTTCTCTTGCTGTCTCATATATATCTTGAGCTCTTAGCTTCAATATTTCGAATTCGGACACTAACTCAAGAAACTCTCTCTGAACTGGTCGAAAATTATGATGGTTCTGCAAATAAGTAACCAGTTTCGACTTGGCACTGAGTAACTCCAACTTCAAAGACGAAACATCACAAGCCATACCAACTCAATGCACTGGCGTTCGTTAGTTTGCGTCTTTACTGGTTATAAATGAGGAATAGTACTAGATGGCCTGAAGTTAGGATAGGAAAAATAGTGGGCTGCTGACTCCGAAAGTAAATCCTCAATAATTAGGAAAACAGGCGTGAAACTCAGCAGTTGAAAACACCACCTTACTCGACCTTGACTATATCAGGATGACCTTGGAATTTTTGCAGTCTCTGGCTAAACCAGGCGCCTTTTCCTTCAAACCCCAAACATTACTTGCCCGAGTTAATGCACTATTTGACTAGTGTGACTTAAAAGAAAATTCATATGGTAATAGTAAGATTTCGGAACTAAGTCACTCAAAGAGAATAATCTCAAGTGCACGAGTCTTTCTGTACAAGGCTTGTTCTTCAACATTATCACCTATTTTGTTCCTCATCCCTACATTCGATCCACGAAACTTCAAGTTGTGGGCCTGCGTATGCTTGTATGCATGAATGCAGATAACATTACACCTTGTCTGGTACAGTTTTAAACCGTCTTTCACTACTTACTACTCAACAGATGTTAGGTCTTTTTGAAGCTAATCGAATACTTTTCGGTTTTTATGAATTTCCATATCTTTGGATCTTCTGCGTAGATCAATACCACGGAGCTAACTTTGACCAAATGATCACTAATGGATATCAGATAGAGGATGATCCTCGGTGAAACTCCTGACGTCGAAACTCGCCAACCCGCGTAGACTCTATTTACCTTGGTGCGAAACTCGATTTGCAAGGTAGTTTCTTGGTCAAGATAGAAGTGGGTAAATGATGCCCATTTCCGTAATCTTCCCAATTAGGAGTGCATGTAGTACTGTGTCGAGGGCTTTTGCAAGGTCAATAAATATTATGTGAACCTGTATTTTTCGGTCCCTGTGGGTTGGTTAGCTGTCCCACTCTGTGAGAAGATTGGCTGCACACAACCTTCCTTTCCTAAACCTTTGTTGAGCTTCAATGGAGGATTTTGTTCTTATCCATGTTCTTCCCCATTTTTTGGTTCACCGGTCCTTCCATTACCTTGATAGTATTGGTAGTAAGAAAACTAGTCTGTAACAGGCTGGAACCTTCCTATCTCCTCCTTCGAAGATTGGAGAAAGAGTAGCTTATTTCCATTCAACTGGGAGTTAGGTTGACTCGAGTGAATGTCTGAACAGGACTTATGCTAGCGAACTGAATGCTTTTGCACACTGTTTCAAGACTATAGGGCTAATATCGTCGCATCCACCTCCATACTGCGGCTCTGAATACATGCTCAGTCAATCCTGAACTTTTAATGGCTATCCTTAGTCATCTTTCAGATCGACCTCTGAGATTTACACCCTGTTTTTGAGCTTTGGAGCCGGAGTATTGCAACTTTCAGCTAATAGGATCTGATAAAACCCAAGGATTGGCAGTCGCATAATTGATTCAATCAATTTATGTTTCCTGGGCTTCATACTAGAGGGCAGGTAAATCCCTCCAATTAAGTATTTCGTACCATTTATGCTTCTGCAACACCAGCATGATACTGTCACGTAGGCTAGTTCTTCGCCGTACAGTGTTTTGATTTTGAAATGACTGTTAACATATATTGACACCAATATCAGGGAATAGCCGTGTCGGTCATCTATGATGTTGACGAAGTTGGCTAAACCACTCAACGTTCAGTGATTAGTCGTGTTAAGAATGAATGTGGCCAGTTTAACTAATAACTTAGTGCTTCATGACGCCTCATTGGGATTGTTAACCTTACTCATGGAACATTCAGAAGGGTAAGTCTAGCTGCCATACCAGAGATGATATGACAGTTATAATTCCACCTAACTAAGAAGTAATCAAAAGAAAATTGGTCGCCCATTTGAATTTTGGGTCGGCACAGTAATTGATAAATCTAAACCGTTCATTACCAACTATTTACGAAAACTTTTTTTTCCTTCTATCCTTTCAGGTGAGAGTTGATGTCAAATAAACGATTGTGTTTAAGACCATTTACGTTAAGTAAAACATCAGCTCATAACATCGGACGTTTTTCTTCTTAGGATTTCCACAACTAGTTAACCAATGTCGAGTTTGAAAACGCTCTCACACTCGTATATAGGTTACTAAACTCATATTCCAATTCACTGATTTCAAACACTAAATATATCAATGGTATTTTGGAGCGCATGCGGCATAGTAGTATTCCGAGAGAATGGGAATGTATTTGTGATGTGCTTCAGTCACTGAGGGAAATGGTTATATGTCGAGCCTTTCTATGGACAGTTTATATTTACTCAACTTGTCAGACTAACAAACTTCGGTAGGTATTAAATAACAAAAACTTAATCTAACAGTTTGCCACTGATTCAGCTGGTCGTAACACATATCCTTGGTGAAACGTACTTCGATATGCATGCTTTATGTGGACAAAAGCTCCAAGGCATTGCAATACTATTAGAATATTCTAAAGATATAGTGTGTGGTGTATATGATACATACACATTTATTATGAACTCAGAGGTGTCTGAAATTTCTGCTTTAAATTCCGCATTCATTCACGTTGACAAAATACTACTACTAGCGAGCATTTTTAGGAAGGCTAGCGTTAACCTTACGAAATATTTGCTGTAGTTTTGACATGTCAATCTTTAAAAACTCTTGGACCTGATATATAAGCTCAACTCATTATAATCCACTATAGTCAAATTTATCCAAAAGTATGAACACCGACAGGCGTTTGTTAGAGGACGTTTTCCACGGGCCTTTAAATACATAAGAGATAAGTGGGTTGACCGCAATACAGTTTCGGAATCCGAAGCCTTGACAAACACACAAGTATTAGCGTGGAGCGTGCCCATACATACTGAAAGGAATCCTATAAAAGAGGCAACCCTCTTCTACTGAGGTCGGGGAAGATCTGAAGTAAGATGGACATCAATCAACGTTTGCATCCATATGACGTAATAAAGGGTTTGCAACGTTATAAACAGACTCAGGTAAGAAATTTAGTTAAATCTAGCAGCAGTTTGAGGTTCCAAGGTTTCCTAAACAGCATTTGAACGGGCTCACAACTTTCAGGGCTAGGACTGTAGCCATTAATTTAGAAGCGTTATGAGAATTTGACGCAAAATAACAGTAGAAGAGAACTTCCGCTGTTACAACAAAAGAATAATGTATATGTTTGTTACTTCGCGTGCACACTGTGGCCATCGGTGTTGCCCTGGCTACGAGTTGTCATATGGCTATGCTATGCACGTAAATGCAAAAGATCTCATTCCCGAAGGCATCAGATCACTTTTTGATCAGTATGACCGCCATAGACTTATCTCAATATAACAGCTGTTGGACACGGAAGAATATGATGGACTTGTTTCTCCGAGTGACGGACAGGATGTCAAGTTCCAAGGAGATTATATATCTGAAAAGGTTCACTTTTAATCACAATTAAGTCCATTTTCTATTTGAATCTCGCGTCAATAATCTCATCCCTTCATGGCCCAGAACATATGAAGACCTTTGTACAAAATTTATGGGTATTATATGAAAAGCTACATATATATAATCAAAACAGAGTTTTGATTAAGGAATGACTGTTCAGAACGTTTAGATACGCGCCTTTTCCAGTCAAAATTCAAAAACAGAGATCTGGGTAAGGAACGGTTCTATTATTAATCATAAGTACAAATATATCATTACCTAAACAATATTACAACAGTCACTCTTGCGATAATAACACAAAGTGTTTCCGATTCTGACAGGGGCTCCAAATTTTGATCCAGATTGCACCCTTCCAGTCCAGACAAACGTACCACCCACCAGAAGATCAAATTAATGGCTGTCGCCATAATTAAGTATCAACTTAAATAACATGCAGTTCGGAAAGAAACATAGAAACTCAGAAAAGGTACAAAAAATAAAAACCACAACAAAATACAAATATTAACATCCTAAAATTGGATTAAACCGAACCACCAAAATGTAGAACAGAAAGAGCCAATAAGGACACAAATGTATACATGGGGAGTTTTCCCAAACAAAGACTCCAGAAAAGGATTCTGCGACATATTCAGAATTTTCTAGTTCCGTTGACCATAGTTAAACTTCTGAAGGATAAGACATTTGAATTTGTAGCGCCTCCACATATATTCCAGTTCGCTCATATTTAATTTGATTGAGCCTTTTGATTAACTTATGTAACCCATTTTGTAGTGTGTCGATTTACTGCGTGTTCTTAAGCTCGGTAATTAACTCGTTCAGACAATCGTTGCCAAATAACGTCTGACGGTTGATAAATCAGAAGATGAACACAAAGTGATGAATACGTTTATTCGGGACACACCACAAAGCGAAGCGGAGAAGCAGTGAATAAAACAAATGAATCGACGTGAACTGGAGAAGGCTTTTGAGCCAACTCCTTGGATTACAATGCGAACGAATGGGCGAAGCGAATCGGAGAAGGCTAAGCGCCAACTCAAAGAAATAGAGCATGACTAAGAATATATAGTCAGACAAAAATAAGACAGACATATGACAAGCGAAATAGGCGTGCACACACATGAATAAAAGCGACGAATGGTTGACAAGGTCAAATGACAAGTGGGACATGTTACGTGAGCTCATACAAACCAGACAATAATAAGAACGAATGGTACAATACAAATGGCTTGGATAAATAAATTAATCGAAAGGGCTTAACCAAGTTAGCGAACTGGAATATATGTGGAGGCACTACAGGCTTACATACTAGCTGTTTCATTCTGATATAGTTCTGCCTGCGAGTTTCTAAATGATTTCACTCCGGTACAGAAACAGCTCGAAGAGCTTCAGGTCACTTACATTTCTCCATGTAGGTGTTCCTTTGTTATCTCCTGGTTTGGATATATGTTGGCAACCATAAATTCAATATTCCATTGTGTAATTCAAGTTCCAGTAAATTCAGTAATAAGGCAGCTACCATGATTACAACCGTAAATAAATTCATAAGTAGCCTTTCAAATTATATCACAATAATTCTAACTTCTGATAATGTATAGCGTAGAAATAGGAGAGAGACACAAAAACCTGTCTCAACGCTACTGTAACGCTACCTTGAACAATGGCACAAAGTAATAGTCACCTCCTGGTAAAAAGTAACTCTTACTGACAGCAACTTAAGCGTGACGTTTTCTATTTGTATAGCTCCACGTTGTTCATCGTCTCCGTGCTGTATTGCTCTTTTAGCGTTTTTTTTTATTTGAGCTTGTTGGATAATTTGAAAGTCACTTTTAAACATGTGGATTATCTGCATAAACAGGGATCATTTTAAGCAGTGGAGAGAATATTGTAAAAACCGAACGCTTGGGCCGTTGAGAGAAGTGCAGTGAATTATTACCCTAGATTAAAAATCATATTGCTCTTGGTAACCAAATGGAAAGCACTCTGTACTTAGCTGAAGACATTACACCACACTATGTCACCTATATTTATAAGTTACATGATCTACTGAATGAGTTAACTTAGGTTCATTAAATTTCAAAATTTTAAGTTTCTGATTCATGTTCAACTTAACATATACATATAGGTTGTTTGCAATGAAAGTGTTAGCCACCATCAGTGTCCATGTTTACTAAAATACTGCTAGCTTGATCTGTGCAGAATTCATCAAGTGGTTAGTTCTTCCACGTATCGGAAAGGATTTTTTGATCACAGTTCATAAAATTCAGGAATAAGGAACCTTATTACAGCTATGTAGTTAATGAGGTTCATCAAATCTCTCTACAATCAAATAAAATTTATTAAGCCCTATACTTCTGTTTCATTGGTTAGCTTATCAGTGATGATGTAACTGGTAAGTGACAGAATAACACTGACAACAAAGAATGTTTTTCTACTTTAAACCTATGTCAGTCGTTGATACGTTTATTATTTTACTGTCCGCTTACTAGCTTGAGGACAATAAATTCGTGTTATTGACATGAAAAACTGTGAATAAACAGAATGACTGCTACTTTCAGCAGTGGAAAATCCTAGAAAGTTTGAGACGTTAAGTGACATGTTCCTGACACCTGCCCAAGTTATAGCATACGTACACCCTGTTGAAAAGGACATAGTGAGGAACGATGTATTCCAAAGTTGGAAAACTGGTTAAGTGGCTACCAAGTGTCAAATCTGCTTGCTAACTGGTTTAGATTAACTTTGTTTCTCGAGAACAACCTTCTAGTTTAAATCAGTCCATTGACAAATCGAAGATATTGAATTTGGTTGGCTATCAGTTTCTTCACATCGAGCTTGATTAGGTTATCATTCTTTGCTAACGTAACATACCTCGTTTTAGGGTTTCTTCTCAGGTTATTCGGTGGTCTTGTCTAGAAAAAGTTCCCTTTCCTTATCATAAACATTAGAAGCAAAAACTTCGTCTGGAACCTTCAAATAAGATTCGGTGTTTCACTTACTTCAGTAGGTTCTGAGAGTGAATAATCAAAATACAACTACGTGGTAATCGTGAAAAAATTTCACACCAAACAATGAATAAGCAAATTAGTGCACACTTTTTCCCATAAAGAGTTGTTGCAACTTGGAATGCTGTCATTAGCCCAGCTGACCACGGCCCACTCTGTGGAGAGCTTCAAGAAGAGACTTAACAATCACGTACCCACACACGGTTTATAATCTCCCCTTTGGACCAGCTGTAACTCATGCATATTTCGAGACTTTCTAATTGTCATTATTGCCATTCCCTCAGGTAGGTAACTTAATTTATATACCTTATTATCCGTTTACTTTCCGTCACTGCCACTTCAGTCCTTTCGTACAATCTTCATTGCCAATTAATTAGCCTAATAATCCATCTACTACTTAGTTCCGAAATCTTATTATTACCATGTGAATTTTCTTTTTATTATTCTCCACACTGCAACTAACTGATCTCCAGTGTGGTAACGTAATAGATACTGGTATCTAGAAAGCCTGCCGCCTTGAAACAAACGTTATTCAAATCACGGGGCATAACAATTCACAAACAACTGCCAACTGACTAGAATGAGTGCAGTTGAGTGGCTAGACTACTGTTGATTGGACACTACCAAATACCTGAAACAGTACCGAAAGAACAAGAATCGAACACAGCGCCATTAACTGGTTTATGCTAGCTAGTGAAAAACACACGGGGTTAAATTTAACTGGGAAATTATCAGCTGATTTGACTTTGACCCCAGTCTACGTAACTAGTCCCATTCATCCCTTATAGTTCAATAATCACAATTTCAAGTGGTTATAAATAGTTGCGATTTCGTCGTAAATAGTCTACTCATATTTATTGTTTTCAGAATGACTAAGATAATCAAATCGTCAACGTCATTAGTTTTGACACTTTGAGATTACTGTGATAAATTAATCTAGCCAAAACTCTAGATCAATTTTGCTAAAATAATAAAAGGTAGAGTATGCAAAGTTCTACCAATAATCTCAACGCCGTTCATTCGCTTTTTATGCCTTTTTATCGGCGGGAGAACACGGCCTAAAGTTTTCAATAAAATTAATTTCATCAACCAGGTATTACACCACTTGACCATTCTTTACGAAAGACTAAACTAGCGGTGCAGAAATCAGTTCCCAATATACTTCTATGTAAATGCCTCAATGAATAACATAAATATTGTGCAACTAAATTGACGAGTGTGATGAAAAGACAACAGAGACTGTAACTCAAAAATTCAACCGTCATTAATTCAGAGTGAAAAGTTAAAATTTCTGGACAAAAATCGAAAGGAAGAATGATCGTTGAGTTCTTGCTTAGTTTTTGGTACCTCCCCACAATAAGCTATTTTGCAGATTTTCTCCATTGATACTGATCTCGCTGATTTAAATGAACAATGCTATCTGGAGGCACTCGATAGAAACATTATAAATCATTCAGTTTAGCCAATTTAAGATGATTCTGTAGTGACTTCACTTTTACGAAGGAAATGCGATTGGTCAAATAGAAACATTCTTAACAATAACCAATTGTACCAGTGGTTGTTTTACTGAACTTCTTGTTTATTCGTACTTCTTCCATCTTGCCCTCGTCGCTCCGCATATTTCCGTCCATTTCTCTGGTACGGTTTCGGTATTCTTTCGATACCACGAAATCGTCAGCAAATATAATCCTTCATCTGGACTATCGCTTCTTTTCTGTTTTTAGTTCACGACTGGACAATGCGTTAAGACTAGAACGTAATTGATTTGTAGTGGTGTTCATAGTCAACCTCGACGCGAACCACTACACCTCATCTATCCTCTATAGTTAGTTCAGTAGTCTCATATCACTGCCTAATGTAAAATGAATTGTTCTTTTCAACCCTTATCATCTTACTTGCTTGCCTATCCTTCTACAGAACATTGATCAAACTAAGGATACTCATAAAAGTACCATTCAATGTATCATTGAATTCATTTCTACTTAAATTTTAATAAAAAAACACCAATCATTCTCTTATCGTAAACAAAACATGGGGTTATCTTTAAAAAGATAAAAATATTTACGATAAACAATTCAAGAAGACACGATAAAATTAGTTTCTATCCATATCAAATACACAATAGAAGACCTACTTTAATACGAAAGACAAAATGTTTGATAATGATTATTATATATGTATACATATATATATATACAATAGTGTTAGTGGCTCAAAAAAGCCAATTCCTGTATGTTTCAAGTTCTCAAGGTTTTCTTTTTCGTATGTCGACCATGCTATGAAAAGTCTCTCATCACTTTTACTAAAATGAAAAAAAAATATCCAATTAGATGAAAAGTAGTTCAGATGATGTTGTTCACACAATATCTGTCTACGTATACATGGCGATAGTTTAGAAATATTACCGAAAGAAACTTCTTCGTTGGCTGTATAAGTAATACAGTTTCTATATTTACGTAAGACTATTTAGTCAATTCACCATTACAACTATGTTGAAATTCTATTAAGCATACAATTTGCAATATGACGCAACCATTTTTCAATGCCTTGAATAGGTAACTATGCACCACATGATCAATGATCGCGAACTTTCACTGGAACGCCCGGAATCACATTACAAAACTATACAATAGTAGTAATCTCATGATTAATATTAGTCTTTGGGCATTTGAAGATTGTTAAATTGTATAGTTATATACCACGTAACAAAAAAGTTAGACAACTATTGGAAAGTTATTTCACCTTAGTATGAGACACCACAGCAATCCACATTGACAACCTCACTAAGGATCAAATCCAGACCTCGCAAGTCTCACGATGAGCAAGACAAACATTAGATGATCAAAGTGTTATAGTCAATTGTCTGCAGTAAAAATTATTTAAATTGCCGTTAAAAGCTATATTTGTTAGTCCTACATGGTGTACAAAACGTACCACACAGTTGTGTGTAGTGAAAATAGAGTAACATTAAGAGATCATCATAGACCATACCCATGGAACTGTACACACACTAACTTGGAAGATTCCCAAACGCCATTAAACACTTGATGAAGAGTAAAAGTCAACATGAGGAAAATGATCAAGAATGCATAAGCTCAGTAATGCCGGTATGCTTTTCCCCCTTTATATTAACGATATAATTTTTTATTACCAGCATGAGGTAAGGATGACAGATCAGTTGATGAAAAAGTCAATCAACATCAGTTGAAACATGTGTTACGTATGTCAAACCGCCAACTGCCACGACGAGCTATGTTTGGTGATGTAGGAGTAGGTTGGAAGAAATCTAAAGGTGGTCAAACCAAAACATGGCACAAATCCATGAAGTCATTGACAAGTGGACTGTGCTATGTTAATAGGTGTAGACTTCCTACCTACCAGTCTGTGAGACAATTGTAACCAATAGGTTGATACTTTGAACAACATGGCTTAAAATCGTTTGTAATGGCACAAGATCATCTTAATTTTCTGGATTCCTCAACACATTCATGTTTCGCTTCGCAAATTTATTTCACTGAATTATACTTCTTGAATAATACCCTCAAACCCTAATCTTCCCGATTACTGTTCATACTTCTACTACATCTACCACTATAGGATTTGAATCGACAATTCGATCACTATGTCCAAATGTGGTATAGCAACTTAAACTGATGTATGTATGTACATATAAAGTTCTGCGTTGTTGCTGAATGGCTAGCATAAATGTATACTTCGAAATCTTTTAGGAAACAATACCGTTAACTGCTACGATAGGATAGCCAGTATAGACAATGTAGTGACTTCAGCGTAAGCTTGTGACTTATCATAGCAAATTTACAATCATACACTAGGTCTAGTATTGTATTAGTGTTATGACTTGTCAACTGATATGCTTGTCACTATTACAAGTTCACCTTAGTTGGTAAACGAGAGCTAAAACTAGTGATCCATTGACACGATAAGCTACTCTAATCCGAGCGTCTCAAGCTCCCATTAACCGTATCAAATAGTCTTGATATGGCGTAGAAAGTGTATTCTACAACCACCAAGAAAATATGAGGTTTTGTGCAGAAGAAGGAGAGGAGCATAAAACTCTATAGACAATGCACATTTATACAGTTAGGTCGACCGTCAATACTAACCCTAATAGGAAACAACATTTAAAAAAGTATGTGAACTTGATAGTTAAAGAAGACGACCTTAAATATTGACTAATAGAATTAGATTTACAAAATAATTTCTTTAGGATGAATATCTTAACAATTAGCATACAATTACTAATTTTACACTTACATCCAAAAAGTTCACCCAATTTAGTATAGACAAAAAAAAACATTATCTGATGATTACATTATAGTAATGAGTAATACACTAACTACTAATAGTAAGTCTATGTGCTTAAACAATATACAAATTGAATATAACACTAACAACATAAACTCAAATAAATTTGAATATCAAATTAATTCTATACAACCTATTCAAATCATAGACGCTATACAAAAACCCATAATTCGTCATCTGGCACCTATGACACAACCAAACCAACACACCAGAATATACCAGTAACACAACAAGTCACTAAATACATTAAAACATAAACATCTAGCTCTACTTAGCCAAAAAACCACCAATAACACATTCATGAATAACTTATAATTGACAAGTAATTTGATCAATGTTCAATGATTTTTGTTTGTTTGTTTGTTTGTTTGCACTAACCTCTTTCTTGTTTGATTACACTGTCATCTGTTAATACTTTTTCTTCTTTTTCTTCTTTTTTTGACAATTTTCTAAATCAATCGATTGAGGCATTGAATTCTGTTGTTTCTTTAATGCTTTTAATTTACGTGATTTTTTTCGTTTAGCAATCCATGATTTATTCTTTTGTTTTTTAATTAACTGGAGGGATTTAGAGAGAGAAAAAAAACAAAAGAAAAGAGAGGATAATACACACAAAAAAAACACGTTGATCAAGATGAAACAGAATACTAATATTGAATAGACAGATACAACGCAGAACTTCGTACGTAAGGACATCAGTTTAGATTGCCATACCGAATTAGCACAGAGACGCAACTGTCAGAGGGATAGCGATGGTAGAAGTATTAGCAGTAATGAAGAAGATGAGGGAGCGAAGATATGATTCGAGAACTATAATTCAGTGAGATAAATTTAGAAGGAGAAAAATAGAGATTATGGGGAATTCAGAAGATTAGAATTTGAGAGAAGACAAAGAATGGATGCACCTGCACCATTGCAAACGGTTATGAGCCATGTCATTCAGAGTCTCTAACCATCGATTACTAACATCTTGAGGGCCCCAAAAAGGTAGTCGACACCTACCGACATGACTCAGTCCACTTGTTAGTGACTTCATGGATTTATGCCATGTTTTGGTTTGGCCGACCCTAGCTTTTTTCCAACTTATTCTTACACTGCAAAATATAGCTCCAGGAGACAGTCGGTAGTTAGCCATACTCAACTAATGAAGTTTCATTAATTCATCTACTGACCTGCCCGTTTCTTAATAACAGCATTGCTTACTCGGTTGTCCCAGGATACAAGAGCAATGCTTCGAAGACATCTATGATCGAAAACCAGTAACCTACGAATATCTTCTACTCTCACTGGCCATGTTTCACAGCCATAAAGTAAGACGGAGCGAACTACTGCGCAGTACACTCGTCATTTAGTCAGTAAACGGATATCTCGCCTACGCCATAAGTGACGCAGGTTGGCAAAAGCTAATCGAGCCTTCTGTATTTCGTGCTGAGATTTCGTCAGTCACTAGGCCATCAGCACTGATGAGACTCCTCAGATAAGTGAAGCGGTCTACACGTTCGACTACTTCACTCCCTATCACTAGTTCCGTTGAGGTCGCATGCCAATCTTACTAATAATGAATACTCTTAAATAAGTGAAGTAAAAATAATCTTCTGTCAATGTATTAATTTAAACCACATAAAATATGACACATTATCCCCTCTCCAAATGCAAAGTGTTGCTTTAGGATTGGGTTGCATCGGCAGCTAAGCAAGTGATAGGGAGTGAAGCAGTTGAGCATGTTGACCGCCTCATGTATCTTGGGAGTCTCATCAGTGCCTATGGCCTGTTGACTGACAAAATCTCAGCACGGATACAAAAGGCTCGAGTGGCTTTTTCCAACTTGCGTCACTGGTAGCATAGGCGAAATATCCGTTTGTTAACCAAAGGACGAGTGTACTGTGCAGTAGTTCGCTCCATCCTACCAAATGGCTGTGAAACATGGCCATTCAGAGTAGAGGATATTCGTAGGTTACTGGTAGTCGATCAAAAGTATCTTCGAAGCATTGCTTGTATATCCTGAGGCGATTGAGTAAGTAATGCTGGTGTCAAGAAAAGGGTACTAGGTAAGGATAGAAGATCAATTAATGAAGTACTGAATCTCCATCAGTTGAGGTGATTAGGACATGTTTTAAGAATGTCTAACCAACGACTGTCTCGTCGAGCTATGTTTTGTGGTGTAGGAGAAGGTTGGAAGAAACCTAGGGGCGGCCAAACCAAAACATTGCATAAATCCATGGGGACATTAACAAGTGAAGTGAGCCATGGTAGTAGGTTTAGACTACCGGCTTGCGGTCCGCGAGACAATCGTAACCGATGGTTAGAGACATTGAATGACATGGCCTAAAATCGTTTGCAATGGTGCAGACGCATTCATTCTTTGTCTTTGCTGATGACCTCATGAGCTTAGAACCATTTTTTAAAATTTATTTCACATGATTATACTTCTTGAATAATTCTTTTCAAACCTCTAATCTTTTAAATTATCACTAGTACTTCCACTACATCAACCATTATGGGATTTGACATTATTTCCATGGTTGAATACATTTGAAATATGAGTTCCACAATGATTAAATAAGTTAAATAGTGAGTGGCTAGTGACTAGCCACTGAGAAAAGACATAGATTACTGACTATATAATTTTTTAGCATAAGGGTTGTGGAGATTGGAGAGTTACACTGAAATCATCAACCAATGAATGTTAGACTACCACTGAAAGCACTGCAAGGTCATTTCATCCTAGTATTGAACTCCTCAGCAGTGCACATCCACTACTCCGCATGCGGAACTCAAACCTAGGAACTTCGGTCTGGCGCGCAAACACTCAATATGTAGGCCGTTGAGTCGGCATTCAACATTGTCAATGTCCAAATTTTATTTGTGATTGTCTTTCTGTTCTGGATCGATTGGGTGCGGACTGCTTGTAATTATCTTGAACTAAGTGGTTCTCTACTTTTGGTTGTAAATTGTGTTCTTGATATAATGTGATCTGGAACTGTTTAGAGTGTATTGGCGTTTCGTTCTCTGAGCTGGGTGTTTTGGTTGTATAGCTTCCATCGTTCTTCTGAACAACAACATCATCAACACAAACTTCAGATGGAAGTGAACTATTCGAATTTCTCCACGTCTGACTCAGAGAACGAAACACCACTACAATCATCCACCTGAGCTACGAATTTTCTCCACCATCTCAAAATCGTATGAGCATGACACGCTTCACGTTGTTTGAAAATAGGAGAATTTCGCCAAAAGACAGGCTTCCACTGTATAGAGTACCGAGTAGTAGTATAATCTAGGCAACAGGTTACATTACAGTAGTTATAACATGACAGACATACAGAGAAATATTTGTATTTGACTGTTAAATCAGAGAATATACGAATCACTACAATAGGGCTATTTTAGTATTTCAGTAATTAGACTCAACATGGGTTGTAAGTGTTGACAGATATACGAAGTTAGTTAACATAAATCCAAAACAGAAAAGTCTACGGCTCAATAAGTTTACAGAGTATATAAATAGGGCTCAAATCCAACTACATATAGCTATTCACAGAAACATGCAGAAATCATCCAACGGCGTCACAAGACACGCACAAATGTAGCAAAAAGAAAAGAGGAAAACCAAAAAACACAATCCATCGGGAATTAGGGGCCGATATCACCAAATGAATAAATAGCACCTTATAACAATCGGAAAGGAGCGCCCAGGAAAGGGTAGGTTGGCGATTGCTGGTCGGTGACCTACGCTACAAGGAAAGTAGCAAGCGTAAGTAAATAAGTAATAAAAACAAACATCACCATATACTACTAACCCATTTAGGCTTTTTTTCTTTAGCTTTGTCCGTAGACGACTGCATTAATTCACGTTGTTTAGCGACACTTTTATCTCTGAAATGAACAATAAAGAAACAAAACGTTTTTTTTCACTCAGTTAGAATAGTGTTATGTTGACATAAAACTATTGTTTAGAAAGAAAACAGACAACCTGTGGATGATACATTTTTAGATAAANT
>OX103977.1:15398949-15561449 GCA_944470395.2 Schistosoma turkestanicum
ACACGAAAGTGACTGGTTGAATATCTGACTTTATTTTACAAAGTACGTATCTATACTAAAAAGTGGGTTTTTATCCCCAACGTTAATTCGGGTCAATCAAGTAAAATAAAATCCTACTGACTGATTTTTCACACTAAAGCAAATGGTTGAGCTAGTGTGTATAAGAAGTGTATGTATTTAGTATCAAGACACGGGGACGACCGTACAACACAACAAAAGAGATAAAGTAAACAACGCGGTGAAACATACCGATATGTTAATTTGGATATATTTACATTGGATGGATTAAATGCACTAACATTACCAGTTCGTAATTCTGGCATAAATGGAAGTTTTAATAGTCCGAAACCATTCGCCAATCGACCATAATCTAATTCTAAGCAAACAAGTAAAATGAAACAAAGAAAAAAAAGGAAATTAATATCATAGAGGCAATTCAATGTGAGGGCTGAATAAAAAATGTCACCATGAGAAACAAAATAACAACAGCTACAACGGCGAAATTCGTACGTCTGTTGAAGTCGGGATTTAAATTTCATATTGGTAGATGTAGTAGAAGTATTTTCGGTAATTGGGAAGATTAGGGTTCGATGATATTATTCAAGAAGTATAATCCCGTTTAAAAAGAGAAAGATAAAGGGGATGAGGAATTCAGAAGATTACAGTTTGAGAGAATACAAAGAGTGGATGCACCTGCACCATTGCAAATGATTGTGAGCCATTTCAATCAAAGTCACTAACTGCCGGTTACTATCGTCTCGCAAATCTCAATCAGGTAAGCAGTCTAAACCTAATTGTATAGCTCACTCCAGCTGTCAGTGACTTGATAGATTTGTACCATGTTTTGGTTTGAGCGTCCTTAACTTTCTTCCAGCCCACCCCTACATCAGACAACATCACTTGTCAAGGTATTTGGTGGTTAGACACCAGTCCAAGTCTACATACCATATAAGCACAGAGATATCGAATTTTCGATTTAAATCCTACAGTAGTAGATGTAGTAGAAGTCAGTCATTCAGTTACAACGTATGAGTTTTATCTACTGACTAATTATTACTTTGTCTGCTTCACGATGAACGAATAAGTTAGTCAGTCAGTTGCAACGTGGAACTTCGTAAATGATTACAACAGTTACGGTTGCCATACCACATTAGCACAGAGTGATAGAATTGTCAATTCAAATCCCATAGTAGTAGAGGTAGTACAGGTATAAGCAGTAATCGGAGAGATTAGGAATCAAAGATATTATTCAAGAAGTAGAATCCATTGAAATAAACTTAAAAAGAAGAAGATAAAGTGACGAGGAAATCTGAAGGTTAGGATTTGAGATAACACAAAAAGTGCATGAATCTGCGCCATCGCAAACGATTTTGAGCCATATTGCCCAAAGTCTTTAACCATCGATTACTATCATCTTGCGGGCCCCAACCAAGTAGTCTACATCTACCAAAATGATTCAGTTCACTTGTGAGTGACTATGGATTTCTGCCATGTTTTTTGGCCGCCTTTAGCTTGTAGTAGAAGTATTAGTGATAATGGAGATGATTATAGTTCAAAGAAAATTATTCGAGAAGTAAGAACATAAAAAAGTCTCTACAAATATCTAAACTTCTATACTGTCCGGTTACCTAAACCAAAATAGGCAAAGCAATGTTCAAACCTAGGACCAAGAGACAAAGAGTCGATTTTGCCTTATTCACTACTCCACCGTTCCACACGGATATCATGTAAGTGAACATTAAGTCTGTATGCAGTCTAGAAATAATCAAGATGATGATAATGCGAAAAGCAAACTAAAATTGCAAGTCTAATCAATGTGTGATTATTTGTTTTTAAAGAATAACATTCTTATTATTGATCATCATCATAATCAGTTTATACACAAACTACTTACTTTTATAATTCAGTAGTAAATTACATTCATGTTTTCGATAAAATTGAACATAGGAAACAAATGCACGTATTGCTTTCTCATGTAATAGTCTTTGGAATAAATAAATAAATAAATCGATATATACAATCTGATAATTTTGAAAGATCTTGTCACGTCTAAATCACAATAAATAATTTTCACGATTATATATATTACTGTTATCGCTATTGTCGAGTACTCATTCCATTTGTTGTGTTCAAGTTCCAACCTTTCACAAAAGCTAAGCCAATTTCATGTGTCCTTCCAAACAATCCTTTCAGTATATCACATGCTCTAAGATAACCAGGTGATGACATAAGCATAGAATATTCTTTTGTAACCTCTCGGGCTTTTCCTTCACAAAAATATATCAAGAATAAAAGTCACTGACCACCATCCTCAACCTGTGAAACAACATACAATCCATTGGAAGTAGACGGTTCTACTTTCGAAAGCTCAAGACTCATACTAATAGATAAAACAGCTACCTCTATCTTTTTTCTTTCTAAACAATCCAACATACTAGATTTTTCAGGAGTAAGCTTGCCTCTGTGGTCATAATGAGAATGGTCAACAAACCGATGAGCATATTTCTAGTATTTATCATCGCATTCGGAAGCGGAGGATATTTTGTAGATCACGTTCTTTTTTAGCCTTTTCAATCCTCTCTCTGAAGATGTAATAGTTGTTCCCTTTGTCTATATTTCAACTCTCCGATTTCTAACATTTGTATTTCGCTCAACTCAACTAAGGTGATTCAAGTACTGTTCTTACTATGCCGACGAATTAAGCTAGTGTTAGAGCTATGAAATGAAAAGGAATCGAAACGAACTTGCTGTAAATCTACAGGTATGTCTGTCCACATCTTCACTGCATGGACCAACACTTATAAAACAATGGACTCTTTAGCGCATTTGGCAGGAATTACAAATTTCTTTCAGTAGGTGATTACCGGCTGTTGAAAACTGTAACGAGCGAAATTTCGATAATTGGTCTTAACCTGAGGGACGATTCAACTTAGTTCAGTCTCATCAAATGAACTTTAAGTATGTTGATTGGCAAAGGGAACAGTGGCTATATAAGCGTAGTCCAGTGAGAGTATTTAGAGAGTGAGTGCAGACACCTATCACTCTCGAATGTATCAGGGCACTTCTGGGATTCCTCTAGTAAAAAATATATCTTTTTTTCAATTAGAGTTTAGGAGATTAGTGTTTTTACACATTGAAATCATCAATCAATCATTGTTAGACCGCCATTAAGAATCTGGAAGCACTGGACGGCCGTTTCGTCCTGGTGTGGAACTTATCAGCACAGCGCATCCACGACTCCTGAACCTCGCAGGATCCGAATTCAGGACCTTCGGTCTTGCGCGCGAACGCCTAACAAATGGAACACTGCGCCAACATCCAACGGTGTTAATGTCTAACTCTGATCAATCTACAGACTTTCGGTCCAGAGGTTAGGCTTTCGTGCACAAGACCGAAGGTCCTGAGTCTGAATCCTGCGAGATACAGGAGTCGCGGATGCCCGCACTGCTGATGAGTCCCATACCAGATCAATCAGTCAGTTAGTTACGACGTGGAACTTTGTACGTACGTACATCATTTCAAGTCGCCATACTACATTAGTAAACAGAGATCGTCTCATATCAGGACGAAACGCCCGTCCATTGCTTCTAGGTTTCTAATGGTGGTCTAACAATAACTAATTGATGATTTCAATGTGTAAAAAAAAATACATCGCTAAATTAATAGAAACACAGTTTAAAAAATACACCAAATAAATATAATTACACGTACTTATCTTTTTTAGACAGTTTTCGAATTCGTTCAGCGACAGAATCAACTGAATCAACTAGAGTGAATGCAGTTAAATGTTCATTGAGTTGTTCACGTTCCATATGCAATAAATTAACCTAATATATATTTTTATCAAAAAGAAATACATGTATATAGAAATAAAAATTAATCTCTGTAGAATAGTAGTAACTCTGCCAGTAGAACCTTCGGGGCTACTGCCGGTCCCAAGCCTGGATAAAGGAGGAGGGATTGGACATGAGGTTGGAGACCCCATCCCACCAAAAAAACTAACTTGCCAAAAAAACGCTAACCAGAAAAAATTAATCAAAACATTTTAACTCTGCCCTGGGAGTTGGAAGAAGAATTATGACGTCGCGTGATGAAAGCCGAGTTCCCTCGGAAGTCACGATGCCGATGCCTATTCTCACAACCAGAGCAACCATTCTTTTAGGTACATGGAACGTTCGTACATTGTGGGAGACTGGAAGACTATTTCAAGTTGCGGCAGAAATGAAAAGAAACAACCTCGATGTGCTTGGAATCAGCGAAACGCACTAAACACAGGTAAGACAACTGAGATTAATTTCAGGGAAACTGCTGTTATACTCTGGTCATGAAGAGGAAAATGCTTCACATACACGAGGAGTTGCACTGATGCTGTCCAAACAAGCACAAAAGGCACTAATAGGATGGGAATCTCATGGACCCAGGATCATTAAAGCATCCTTCAAAACAAAGAAAGAGGTTTCCATGTGAGGGCTTGTCTTGTGACGCAGTTGGGTGCCTTCAGCAATTTGTGCTCTATCCACAGAAGCAGTGGAAGTGGATAGGACACACACTACGAAAAGCACCCAACTACGTCACAAGACAAGCCTTCACATGGAACCCTCAAAGTCAAAGGAAAAGAGGAAGGCCAAAGAAACACATTACGCTGAGAAATAGAGAAAGACATGAGAAGAATGAACGAAAACTGGGAAGAACTAGAAAGGGAAGCCCAGGACAGAGTTAGTTGGAGAAAACAGGTGGGCGGCCTATGCTCCATTGGGGGTAACAGGCGTAAGTAAGTAAGAATAACAGTACGACGATGGGATAATTATTGTAAAAGTTGAGACTGGTTTTCAAATTATAATCATTGTTGTTTATATTCTTAATGTATATTCATTCAGAGTTTTTATTTAACCCATTAACTAACATTAAACTATTTGGCATTCCTACTTTATAACCAAATGATTATTTATATTTTGTCATATTCACAGATAATTTTGGCTTATTAGTGTAGAATTGTATGATTGCAGTCCAGTAGGTTTTTTACATAAATTCATATGTACTGGGTTTGATTCGCGCGGGCGGAGTTCGTGAGTGCGCATTGCTGATGAGCTATTATTTCATAATTTCGTAATAGATTATAAACCGAAATCAATAGAGAAAGTCAGATATCATGATTAAAGCAAGTAATACCAAATGTTGACTTGATGAAGTGATTTAAGTGCATTGTGCTAATGTAGTATGACAACCTGAACTGATGTACGTACATATGAAGTTCTACGTTGTAACTGACTGACTTTTAGTGCATAGTCAAATATGTTTGTGTGGTTTTACAAGATTCCCGTTATAACATAACATGTCAATATATAATTTATGAATTTTTCAAAATAATTTGAAAGGTTAAGCGATTCGAATTCAAAGGACCATTTTTCATAGGCCTGAATCATTTTAACGAATATCCTGGTCAGTAAGAATAGAGAATATTCGTAGGTTACTGGTACTTAATCAAAGGTGTCCTCCAAGCACTGCTCGTATATACTGGGACCACCGGGTAAGTAATGCTGTTGTCAGCAAACGGGTACTAGGGTAGGATAGCACATCAATTAATGAAGTAGAGAATCTCCATTAGTTGAGGTGATTGGGACATGTTTTACGAATGCCTAACTAATGACTGTCATGTCGAGCTATGTTTTGTGGTGTGGGGGTAAGCTAGAAGAAAGCTAGGGGAGGCCAAATAAAAACATGGCATAAATCCATGAAGTCAGACTGAGCCATGTTAATAGGTGTGTACTACCTGGTTGAGGTCGCATAGGCTGCCGACCAACGAAATAATTATTTTTCTGGTTAGTGATTTTTTTTATCGAGTTAGATTTGTACGGGATTGAGTTGCCGTTAACCCCATGCCCAACCCTCCTCCTCCTTTATCCGTGTGGCTTGGGACTGGCAGTAACCCTAGAAGGGTTATAGGCAGAGATCATCAATCACACAACAACTACAATACACTTAAAGTACATTACATACTTGTTGATTAATATGTAAGAAATTGATGTAGGCAGCTTCTTCTTGAGTAACAAATAATAAAGCATTGCCTTCAAGTCCACATCTAGCAGTTCGACCACAACGATGAACAAATTCACTGAAATTTCAAATGAGATTCAACGAGTATATAAATAAAGTGAGATTAATATTTGCATGAAAGTTATATGAAAATAAGTGGTAATCAGTTTCATCATTTTTATATTACTTTGTTGAATGATGGCATTAGTAATACTGTAACAGAAATGGAATATTGAAGCCTTAATCGAGAGCTTTTTTTCGATAATAATAATAACGAGTTGTAAGTAAGACGAAACGCGTATCCTATATTTCTGTTATGTTCGTCACTTGATACGCTTGAAGCTATTACGAGTTCACCTTAATCGACAAACGCAAACGAGACAATTACCAGAGTCCAGATAGGCTACCTTGAATACCAAACTGTAAAACAGAAGTCTTGGTAAGCGTAGAAAGTATATTCTACAAACACCCAGCAATCACAATACAATCAAGCATACAACTATCGTTTATTTATACAGCATAGAAACGTCGTTGGGACAGTTACGAAAATAGCACACTAAAATACACAGCAGCCAATCACAGCCAAGGAATCTCCTGGTGGGAAATGAAATCTCAAGGCCAACTGATCAGCCCATGCTCGCAAACGTGAAATCCAAAATAAGCCATTTATCAAGCGAGTTCTGGGGATCTAACATCCCCAACAATTCCATTGCTAGCCACCATTTTATTTCTGCTTATTAGGCTGAATGGTAATATCGAGGCAATTCGCACAGAATGCGTATACGACAAATATGAGACTGATCGATTGCAGTTCTGTTAGGATATTCATCCAATATTCTAAGAGAATTATTTGTAAGTCTAGTTCTATTGATCAATTCCTATTGGTTAATTCCTACTGCTCCATATTATGGTCTTCCTAACTATCAATGTCACATACTTCAATGTTGTTTCCTATTCGACCTAACTGTATAAATACGCATTATCTGTAACGTTTTATGACCCGGACCCAGATCCCTAGTCTGGGATCCTTATCCTCTTCTAGACTCGGACATCGTACTTTCTGGATGTTTGTAGAATACATGTTCTACTTCATATCAAGTCTTCTTCTTTTACTCAATGGTGGTTTGAGACACTCAGATTAGAGTAGCCTGTCGTATCGCCGGATCCTCGTTCTCGTTTTCTGACTAAGGTAAACTAGTAATAGTTCAAGCATATCAAATGACGTATTGACGTTCATGCGTAACAAGTTCAAAACAGTAAAAGGAAGATTTAATTGACCAACCAGCCAGCGGCTATCTAGACTTAGTAGCTAAGCGAATAAAGCGACGATGTTTGAAGAGAACACAGTACTGAATTCGACTTCTGAAGTGAGTGGCCATTTCGGGATACAGATAAATCCAGTACACCAATTCCAAATAAAATGAACAACGTGAAGAGTTTCGAATCCTTATGTGTGGCGCGATCAGAGTGTTTAGATTAACAGAAGACAGCCAAGAATATACTTGTTTTGTGAAAGGATGTTTTATGATGAAGTGTGTGCACATTTTGACTCGTAAACTGCGCCCTCTTCAAATAAATCGCTCATTCCATTTTATCTAACCGTCTTTGTTTACTACACTATTAATTCTTTCTTAAAACAAATATTGAAGATTGAACAGGAAAGAAAAACAAATAACTATCAATTGTAAAACTTACTTTGCATTTGTTGGCGGATCACATTGAATCACCCAGTCAATATGTGGAATATCTATACCACGAGCCATGACATCAGTACATAATAAGATTCCACTAAAATATGCATATATATAGAGAGAGAGAGGGAGAGAGAGAAATAAGACAATAAATTCCAGGTTACATTTTAAAATAATTATTCATTTGCATGGACTGATTGAACGTCACAATGCAGCTGGACAATCCCGTATAGAATGAAACTGGGATTTTGGGATTTCAACGTTGTGTCATTAATTGTGGAGTAACATTAGGTCAATGAATGACTTTTCACAGGTTACTCAATGAGATGAGTAATTTTGAAAAAAACGTGATATAAACTATTAATAGTGTTGTTGAAAGATGGAAATAAAAAGGGCAAATAAAACGAATAAGAATTTCTTTTCAAGTGGTTTATAATTATGACTCCTACACCTATAATGTATAATGTTCAATATACTCATTTTTATAGTGATGTACCAAACTTAGTAAAAATCCTGACTCTGATCATACCATTCGAAGTGAATTGAGTAATATCTGCAATCTACTTGGTAGGAATGGATATCTAACAAAATTCATTAACAACACACATGAATGAAATCGAGACAAGATCGAAGAAAGTACTGTGCGTGAAATTAGAATGTATAAGTGACGCTACGAAGGAAATTAAAACTCGAAAGTTAAGAAATGTAGTGCAGAAAATATTTACTGTAACCAAACTGAATATGGTTTTATGCTAGCGCTTGATAATGAAAAACTGTTATGATTAGCGGTGTCTCACATCTGAATGTGATATGTGCTAACCTTTCCCTCCCCCCAAACTGGTTACTTGAGTGAGAAGGCAGGAATGGAAGAGAGACTATTTGACTATCGAATAATATACATAAATATATAAATATAGATATATATCCCCTTTAGAAAGTGAGTTCAATTCTTGACCGATGATATGCATCCATCCTCCTCTTTCTAATTTAGCCACACCTGATTGGCTCATTATATTAAACACCATCAGTAAAGACAGACTCCCTGAATTTGTCACATCTATGTGTATTTATCAATGCAACTGTTTCTTTGTAACTAGTTATATAGGATGTCTAATTCCAAATATCCGTCATCGTATAGCAGATGATTATCCATCGCGGTTGAGCAGAGAACAAGTAAGCGCGATTAAGAATTCGAGTGGACACAGGATATTAAGTTGATCTAGATCAATCATGCATATATATTAATGTACAGCCATGATGAAAAACTAATTGCAAAAGAATTTCGAAATAAGAATTTCCCCTATTGGAGAATAAAACCCAATAACATTTGCAGTAATTACCACTTCATTAAAAATGACCTTCAGTAATTACCCAATCAGTGTTGAGAAGCAAGTTGTAATGTGGTTGTAATCAGAGAGAATATATTTCTCAGTAATATATATCTATGTAAATATATATCATTGAAATTACGAATTGATCATCATTAGGCCACCATTAGAAACCTGAAAGCACTGAAAGGCGACCGTCTCGTTCTAGTATGGTACTTGTCATCAGTGCGCATCTACGATCCCCGTCCGTAAGAATCGAACTCAAGACCTTCGGTCTCACCAGTGAACGCTTAACTTCTGAACCAATGAGCAGGCATTTAACGACTTTAAGGTTTACCTTCTGGTAATCTAACAATGATCGATTCATAATTCCGAAGAAACTCAATAATCTCCATAATCCTATTATGAAATATATATATATAGTATATTAGAGCCAAAGTATACAACTAAATATATTCAGCAAATATTTCGATAACATTTAGACAAGTCAATGTTTTTCAATAATTATAGTTATACTCAGAAAAAAATTTATCGTTACGCAACGTTTCGATGTTGGAAGATACAATTCACCAGTTTTTATTTATGAGATAGTGGAGAAAATTTGCAGCTCAGGTGGATGTGATTAGGGTGAAGTTTCGTTCTCTGTTAACAGAACAACTCGTAGGTTAAACGTGAAGAAATTCGAATACTTCACTTCTGATATCTGAAGTTTGTGCTGATAATGTTGTTGTTGTTGTTGTTCAGAACAGCAATGAATGCTACACATCCAAAACATCCAACTCAGAGAATGAAACTCCATCACAGTTTTTATTATTATTTGCACATCATGAGCAGAATCGAGTAATTTTGCTTTTTAACTAAATGTTTTTTCGTCCCATTTGAATCTAAATATACTAAGAATAACAAATGAGCTTACAGATAGAACTACTATTCTGAATAAATTGAATCAGTGACTTTGTGGTTAAGATATTGAAATTTCAACCACTAGGATTGAAGATCCAAGTCCTATTTCATGCAGTTCAGTTTAAACAGTCGAGTAGTATTGTTAAGTTTCACTTATCTCAATATTCTCATCACTGCTGATGACCCGGTGTCTGACGAAGCATTGCTCGTATATGGTAAAGCAATCGAGTAAGCAATGCTGTTTACTAAGAAACGGGTGCTAGGTAAGGATGGCAGGTCAGTAGGTGAAGTATTGAAACTTCATCAGTTGAAGTGGTTAAGACATGTGTACGTATCCCTAGCCACCAATTGCCTCGTTGAGCTATGCTTTGTGATGCAGAAATAGGTTGGACGAAAGCTGAGGGCCGTCAAATCAAAAAACATGGCATAAATCTATGAAGTCACTGACAACTAGACTGAGCCATGTTAGTCGCTGTAGACTGCCTACCTGGTTGGGGTCCATGAGACAATATTAACCAGTGGTCTGAGACTTTGAACGACATTGCTCTAAATCGTTTGCAATGGTCCACATTCATTCATTCTTCGTCTTCTCTCAAATTCTAATCTTCTGAATTCTTCATACCGTTTTTCTTCTGTTTTTATATTTATTTCACTGAATTGTACTTCTTGAATCAAACCTTCGATCCCTAATCACTTCGATTAACATTAATACTTCTACTACCTCTACTATTATGGGATTTGAATTGACAATTCGAACTGTCTGTGCTAATGTGATAAAGTAACTTGAACTAATGTAAATACGTATCAAGTTTTATGTTGTAGCTGACTGACTGAGCGTTGCCTGTCATTGAACGTTTTTGCTTTTTTCAATAATGATAGTGCCAAAAAGAGTTACCGTTTACTATTTAGACCCATTTTTAAAGATAATAAGAATAATGGGGATACAGAATTTAAGTAATTTCAACTGAAATCTAATTATCAAGAGTGTATTATATATTTTTTTACAATTGTAAATACTTTCATATGATTTTACGGGTAAGAGGGAGGTTGTCACTTCCCGGCTGCTACACTGTGGGACGGTTCCGGTTGCCAGGAGGGGCATCGGCCTCATGACAGACAAACAGACAGATGCAACGCAGAACTTCCTACGTAAGTACATCAGATCAGGTTGCCAATAATACATCAGCACAGAGACGCAACAGTCAGTTAAAATTCAAGAGTGATAGCGATAGCAGAAGTATTAGCAGTAATGGAGAAGATTAGGGAGCCAAGATATGATTCAAGAAGTATAACTCAGTGAGATAAGGTTAGAAAGACAAAGGTAGAGGTGCTGACAAATCCAGAAGATTAGGATTTGAGAGAGCCTCATGACTTCCGAAAGAACTCGGCTTTCATCATACGACGTCATCATTCTCCTAAACGAAGACCTACTAACTCACAGAGCAGATTTTAAATAGTTTGAATTAATTTTTGATGGTAGAACATAAATCTCAACCTGTTCATTGTCTATTTATTTCGTTGTAACATATTCTCAATATAGCACAAATCACAACTGATTAACCTTTTAGGAAACACAGATATAAATTCTAAGCCATCCTGATACTAGTCAGTCACGAACTTCGTACGTAAGTACATCAGTTCAGGTTGCCATACCACATTAGCACAGAGACGATATTATCTGTTCAAATCCCATAGTGACAGAGATAGTGGAGATATTAGTGGTGATCGAGAAAAGTAGGGTTCGAAGATATTATTCAAGAAGTATAATTCGGTAAGATAACTTTAGAAAGAGTAAGATAGAGGTAATGAAGAATTACACCCTGATACGAGTTCTTGTATCGTACTAATAAATTGTCAGGATGATATTACAAAATTATCATCTATACAATGGGATACCGACAAGCCCATTTAAACGAAACAACTCAACAAGATGTAAATGAACACAATGAACATGTGAAATCGATCACAGTACACTAGAAATGTTGTCACGCATATATTGAACAACACCGCAAATATTGAATCCCAAGTGTTGTTATTATTATTATTATCATTCGTAAATAAGTAGTATCTTTCTATCATTCATTCAACAGATATGCTCACTTACTTGGCTGTTTCTTTAAATTTATTGAAAAGATCAAATCGATTTTTGTTTAATTGTCCATGTAGTTTTTGTATACGTTTTGATTGTTTCAATGAAAGGAGTCCTCTGAGTATAGAATAGAAATAATCTACACATGCGCATGTAGCAAAAAAGATTAAAATTTTCTCATTTCTATGCGCTAAAATAAAACGTAGAATAAGAGAAATTTTCTCATCTGGTTCAACAATCTAGAAATTAAATAAAAACACAAAACAAGTATGTTTATATGAAAAATAAAATTATGACAAATAATAAGTAGATCATTTGCACTGGCGATGTAGAAACTGGAGAGTATATGTGGATTGGTTCAAGTTGTCATACCTAATTCAGTCAGTCAATTAGTCAGCTACATTGTAGAACTTCCTACATGCACGTAGATCTATTCAAGTTGCCATACTACGTTAGCATACAGAAATCGAATTGTCAATTCTAATTCCATAATGGTAGAGATAGAAGAAGAATTAGCGGTAATCGAGAAGATTGAGGTTCGAAGATCTGATTCAAGATGCATAATTTGCTGACATAAATTTAGAAAGAGGTGATGAGGAATTCAGAAGATTAGAATTCAGGAGAACATAAAGAGCGGATGCATCTGAGCCACTGCAAATGATTTTGAGCCATGTCATATCAAATTAGCACAACAGGATAACTTACTACTGATAGTTATAGTAATAGTAGTATCATGATTAGAGTATAAAATACTCTGCATAGACAATACGATAGCAGGAGAAAATATGAACTTATGAAATTGAAAGATACAGATAATAATGATAATTTAGACATACACAGAGCGCAATGGTTAATAAATAGTGTATGGATCAGTGTCGTTGTAATCGATTTTGAGTTAGGTCAAACAAAATTTTCAAACTACAGCGTTTACGATAATCGAACTGACAATCCAACTAAGTAGTACCAGTATGTACTAGCAGCATGATTGACAATCATAGCATCAGGTCCGTGATCCAAGTGGCGATTTTATTCACTTTAACGTCAATCTACGATCAGTCTAATGACTCTAGTGACAGAGTATGATCTTCTTTTTCAGGAGTCGTGGATGCGCATTGCTGAAGAGTCCCATGCCAGGACGAAACGATCGTCCAGTGCTTCCAGGTTTCTAACGGTGGATTAACATTGATCGATTCATGATTTCATTACAACTCAACCATTTCCACAAACCCCATAATCCAATTACCTGTGCTCACTAGTGACAAGCTGCATCAGGAATCTTTTCAGAGTTCTAGCAAGAAGTCATGACCAGTGGAGTTCAACGCTGTTCGGGTGTGAAGCAGTGCTCACCAAAGACAGTGCATGAGGTTGCGCAAAACCGTGAATTGATCGAAGTTAAACATTAACACAGTTAGCTACAGGCTCAGTGGTCCAGTGGTCAGGCCTTCGCGTGCAAGACCGAAGGTCCTGGGTTAGAATCCTGAAATGTGCAGGAGTCGTAGATGCGCACTGCTGAGGAGTCCCTTAACAGAACCAAAAGACCGTTCAGTGCTTCCATGTTTCTAATGGTGGTCTAATACTAATCAATTCATGATTTCGAAAAGTTACTCAACAATCTCCACAACCCCATAATGAAATGGATAAATGTCTTTTATCTTTCCTTACTGTATATTATTACAAATCATATAAACTGTCTTTGCGTATTGAGTTCCAAATTAATTTATGAGGTTTGATAATTTCACTATAAAATCCATCTTTTAGCTCATCCGTTCTCCAATCAGTGGGAGTAAAAGCAGAGACGACGAGTGTCCCTATTTTTCCAAGTTCTTACTGCCCCCATTTGGTCGGACAGAGCAAAAGCAACTAACTATTGGGATTCAGTCTAAGAGAGCCAATTCCATTTCAGAACTCAATGCTATACCTACATCAGGGAGGTCACAGGAAGCAGCAGAGGGGCTTCCAAGTACATGTCATATGAAACGAGTTGCTTCGTCCAATGAATGACTGTACTTGGATGCTGTATGCGCGTTTCGGAGACGCAGCATTCGTCAATGGCACGAGACTCCAAAGGAAGCCTGCCATCCTATTTGGCACAAGGTCTAAACACTAAAAGCTCCAACATGTAGTTTAGATTGTGGTTTCAAGAGATCAGGAATAACGTTTTGTGAACTAGAATCATTGCGTCAGAGAGCGAGGCGATGAAGGATTATAAGAAGAGTTAGTTGTGGAAGTAAGAGAGTTATTGAGAGATGAGGAGGGATTTTATTATGAACACTTCAGTTTCATGTGTTGTTACGGGTATGTAGACAGGCGTCACCCCAGATTGAAAGGAGACAACTACCATAATTTTGTGTTCTCAGTCTCGTGCTGACTGTTGATAGTCATTATTGGATATAAAAACACAGAGCTACCCGGGTGCCGTATGTCGTAATTAATCTCTGAACTATCACTAAAGGAGCGCCAACCGCCACAAACAAATCACGCGTATCTAAGTTATTACGCAATTAGATAAACTTCACATATATTTTAGATAAATACCAGGCTTACTAGGAATGAATAGAATATGTATTAACTTACAGTATAAAAATTTTGAAGTGCAGATGGAATACGTTGTTGTGAAGTTTGATTATCCACACATTCTACCTCTTTTTGTGTTTGTTGACTCACAGTTACACGAACTGGATTACGAAGTCCTTATATAAAATACAATAGGACAGAAAAGAAATACATATTCAACTGTCAAGAAAGGTGGACAGTCATCAGTTATGTGTACAACATGGAATCTGATACATACACGCATTAGCTCAAGTTGTCGCAAACTACTAGAAGTGGTAACAAAGCCAAATTAAACTGGGAAGAAAAACTGAAAGATTTTGGAACCTATGATCTAAATAGAGGCAAAGAATGAATGCGTCAACGTAGTTATAACTGATTCCGAACCATAACACTGAAAGTTCCCAATCACTGATTGCAGTTATCACGCGTAACCCATTCATGTAGTCAGAACCTACTAATATAGCAAAGCCTAAGTTTCACTGTTTTCATGAATTGGTTTGACCACCTTTAGTTTTTTTCGCTAACTTAATGCCAAAACAACAAAGGTGGGAAGCGGAAGGATATTCGCACGACTTGTCTTCATTACTGCGAACCGAAACAGATGGTTTTCATAAGGAACCACTCGCGACCCTTTCATCTACATATCTAATACATAACGCAATGGAGAAGCGTTAAGAGATTCAGTCTCATGGTAGTCGGTCGCCAACAATAGGTCCACGCACCATTTGTTCCCTCATGATTCAGTCGCCCGTGTGCACCATCGAATTGTAATTGGGATTTTTGAACTCGCTTAGGTGGATCTTCTGTACCCGTTCAAGGGCCGGACATTCACTTTTCTTTAAGAACAACTCCCCCCGCGCTCTATAAGAAGACAGCGGAGTAGGACTTCCCTGAAAGTGACTATATCGGGCGGGACTACATTGAAGGATTTCTAGGGGAAAGATAGACTTTCCTCATTCTCGACTTTATCAGGGCATTTGAGAGTTGTGATCAATTTACTGCGAAAATTTATGTACCACTGAAAATAATGAAGAAAATTTTACACATAGAATGGCAATCAATATACATTTTGCGATAGATATTACTTATGAACTAGAGTGAAATGGGAAGTAATCAGGATTATTTTAGCGTTACCTAGGATAAACAACAACAAACTTTAAAAAGAGAGAATTTAAAAACAGAAACCTTGACGAAGATGAAGAGAATGTTCGAAATAATACAGATCAAAACTTTGGACGACGGTCTAAGGGTGTTGGGTATGTCAGATTCCCAGAACTCGCTTGATAAATATCTTTATTTTGGATTTCATTCATGGGCCAACCGGTTGACCTTGAGATCACATTTCCCAGCGGGAAAAGCCTTGGCTGTGATCGGTTACTGTGTTATTTTGGTGTGCTATTTTGTCACTCTCCCTAGACGTCTATGGAGCATAAATAAACGCGATTTGTGTGCTTGTTGGGTGTTTGTAGAATACACTTTCTACGTTATATCAAGACTTCTCGTTAGTTCCTTTAGGTCGACGCATCAGAATAGCCTACCTGGACGCTGGTTCATTGTCTCATTCTCGTTTATCAACTAAGGTGAACCCGTAATAGTTTCAAGCATACCTAGTGACGAGCATAGCAGGGAGCTTATCTATCTCAATAATGACCCATGGATGCATAGTGTTTCGAATGATCAAATAAGCATTCGTGTTAGCGAAGATATCTCACTTGATTATTCTAATTTCATAACATTCTTTTGAAGTCTTTCTGTTTTCTCATATTAAAAATTTAATTCTTGAGAAATAACTTAAAATTAGTCTAACCGCATTGATTTTTTTTAAAAATGTAACTCCAAGAATTCATGTACAACACATTACATCCATTTTCTTGTTAAATGGTACACACTATATTTGCATGTGTCTGAGTAATGAAAAATCAATAGAAATAATAAGTCAAGGACGGTTAGAAAACCATATGAACAGTACTGACATCAATACACATTGAAATTTATACAGTCAGTCAGTCAGCTACAATGTAGAACTTCGTACTTACGTACATCAGTTTAAGTTGCCTTACTACGTTAGCACACAGCGATCGAATTGTCAATTCAAATCCCATATAGTAGTACAGGTAGTAGACGTATTACCGGTAATCGAAAAGATTAGGGATCGAAAATATGATTCGAGAAGTATAATTCAGTGAAATAAATTTAGAAAGAGAAAAGGAGTAATGAAGAATTCATAAGATTCAAATTTGAGAGAAGACAAAGAGTGGATGTATCTGCGCCATCGCAAACCATTCTGAGTCATATCACATGTTTCACACCCGTATAGTATAACGAAACGAACTGTTGAGCAGTAAACTTGTTCTTTGGTTAGCAGACAGATATCTTACTAACGCCATAAATGATGCAAGTTGGCAAAATCCAATCAAACCTTCTGTATTGGTGTCGAGAATTCGTCACCTAAAATGTATACTGCTTGCCTTTATCAAGTACTTTACTGTCTAAATAGTTTGATACTATATGCAAACATATTTACTTACTGTGATGAAACTCATCAAATATCCTTAGAGAATTATTGGTCAATTCCTGTCGGTTAATTCCTACTGGTCAATTTTATGGTCGTCCTAAATATCAATGTCATGTACTCCAGTGTTGTTTCTTATTGGTCGTCCAGACTATCAGTGTCACTTCAAATGTTGCTTCTTATTGGTCGTCCTAACTATCAATGTCACAGACTTCAATGTTGTTTCCTATTCGACCAAAATGTATAAATATGCATTATCTGTAACGTTTTATGACCCGGACCCAAGTCCCTAGTTCGGGATCATGATTCTCTTCTGGACTCGGACTTCGTACTTTCTGGACGTTTGTAGAATACAGGCTGTACTTCATATCAAGTCTTCTTCTTTTATTCAATCGGGATTGGGACACCCGCATTAGAGTGGTATGTTGTGTCGCCGGATCCTCGTTCTCCGACTAAGGTTCAAGCATATCAAAATGACGTGTTTACGTGCAGGCGTAACTACTTACCAGCTCTAACAAGATCTTCAACACGATTTGTTTGAGTCGCAGAAAATAGCCCTGTTCTTCGTTGTTTCGGTAGGAAAGATAAGATAGTGTTTATTCTATGGAAATGTAATACAATGCGATAAAAGATTAAGAAATATGTCGATTAAAACTGAAATAAGAATTTAAACGAAGCTAGAGAAAGCAATTTTTTCTAGACAAATCCAATCAAACCCAGAATGATAACAGTCAACATAACTTACATACCTTTTAGTGAATAGACAACAGAAGAGTATTTATTTATTTTTATTACACTGAAACTCTGCCTGGAGTCCTTCTAAGGTTGCTGCCAGCTCCAAGCCCGGAAAAGGAGGAGGATTAGACATGGGGTTAGCGACCCTATCCTGTAGGAATCCAGCTCGCTAAAAAAAACGCTAACTAGAAGACTGATTCGCTGGTCGGAGGCCCATGCTACATCGGAGGTAACAGGAGTAATTAAGTAATATTACATTTAACAATTAGTCAAAATCGAATCCAGCTAGGCAAAAGTTATTTCATTGTAGGGCTGTGGAGATTGTTCACTTGTAATGAAATCATGAACCTATTAGTGTTAGACAACCGTTAGAAACTTGGAAACATTAGGTGGTCTTCTTTTCCTAAAATTATGAGGGCTGTGGATACGCACTGACAAGTTCCATACCAACTTTTGGGATGCTAATCACAAGATCGCCTATAACTAGTGTGTAGCAGGACATCGTGTGGAGGATGCTACATTCGACAGCCAGCAAAATGACAAAAGCATGAAGTGTTCGGAATACTTTGGAGACCAGAAGAGAAGCGAGAGAGGAAAGTTTACAACCAACTTGGTTTGCAGAACACACAACAAGATGTAAATGCATAAATGACGACTAGGTGGACATATTTCATAAATAGTCTATAGTTTTAATAAATAAACATTCCTTCCCTTCAATGTCTTGTTCTTAAAGTTATCCCAGTAGTAATATATTGTTGTGTGTTCTGCAACCCACGATGGTTGTAAATTTTCTCCTCTCGCTTCTCTACTGGTCTCCAAAGTATTCCGAACACTCTGTGCTTTTGACCTTCCGAAACCCTTGTCTTCCTCTGCCGACTGTAACAACATTCATACCAGGACGAACTGGCCATTCAGAGCCTTCATCTTTTCAACAGTAATCTAGCTCAGGCCAGTAGTTCATGGTTGAAACTAATCCATCAGACAAACATGAAATTCATCACTACTCAATGATCAATCCGTTTTAGGCGTAGAATGATTCAAAAATATGTGACCCAGAGATTTGCATAAATAAAATTCAATTAGTGAACAGAAAATAAGGGAAAAGAAATAATTACTGTGATTCAAATCCCATTTCTAGAAGACGATCAGCTTCATCAAGTATCAAAACTTCCTAGATTGAAAAGAAAACAAAAAAAACAGGTAAGAAGAAAAGTGTGATAAATCTCTAGAATAGTTGAATAATGATATCAGTCTAAATAGAACATTTATTGATAATTTACATAAGCTAATTTATTATCGTGATGCATGGCAGTTACTCCAATAAAAATAGAGAAGTATAGATTTAATTTCATCGAAATCATAAATCAATCAATGTTAGACCACCATTAGGAACCTGGAATCATTAGATGGCCGTTTTGTCTTAGTATAGGACTCATCGGCAATTCGCATCCACAACCCCCTGCATTTAGACATCAGACCCAGGACTTTCAGTCAGCGCACCTTTAGACCAAGGAACTCGAGTCCATTGGTGTCAATGTCTAACTTCAATCAGTTCACGATATTGAGCGACCTTATCCATTGTCCCACAGATAAGACGAAACGGTCGGCTAGTGCGTCCAAGTTTCTAATGTTGATCTAACATTGATCAATTCATGATTTCAATACGTAACTCACAATCTCCACAAGCTTATAATAACAAATACATTTATTATCGAATAAATGAATATACATTTAATACAATATGTTATAATTCTCTCTTAGTAGAACCCAGTTATTTCTAATGCTGAGTATTCTCGACGACAATCCACTCGACAAGTCTCCAAATCAGAACACGGTTGAACAGGAAAGAGATTATATTCCAAATAATAAAGTTAAATGGAAGTAAGAAGCCGAAGCAAAGGCGAAATAGGAACAACGTTAGTATCTTCATAGTTTTTACATGAGAAGCTTCTAGAATGTTCTCCAAGTATCGACCATGCGCTGATTGGATAGGAATTAGCCAATCAGTGTGCAGCTAACGCAGTCATGTTTTAATCCTATCTGTGTCCCACTAACACAATACTCATCAATCTTTTAGCTTTTTAATGAAAGGAATAATAAAATGTAACTTAGTAATCAATTACATGGTTTTGCGTATTAGGTATCAAGCTATGCTTATCGTGAGTTAGATACAATTCAATTCACACAATTATATGAATTAATCCTCGATTGTCAAGGGTAATTTTACATTGGTCTTCAGGAGAACCAAAGAGATTGCCCACGTGTAAGCATTTCAACGTGAACAGTTTGGCTCAACCCCATAGTGCAACACCACAGAGGTGCCTGACACCCTGGTGGACCAGAGTTAGATACACACCTATATAGATTCTCAACTAAATAGTGAACCTTAAATCTTGTGTAACAGAGGTAAATAATTAAATCCTTAGAGATGGTCGGCTTTGTTTGACGAGTGCTCAAGATATAAAGTTCAAATTTAAATTTATTGTGATATTCTTATCAACGTAAATGATGTGACTCCACATGAAACCCTTCTAGGGTTACTGCAGGTTACAAGCTCGGATAAAGGAGGAGAATTAAGCATGGGGTTAACGACCCCATTCTGTAGAAATTCAACTCGCTAAAGAAAACGCTAACCAGAAAAATAATTCGCTGGTCGGACGTCTTTGCTCTATTAGGGGCAACAGGCGTTGGTAAGTAAGTAAGTAAGTACATACATAACGTAATTACTGTACTTTGACTAGTCTACCATAATTTTGTTGAAATTTGCTACAAGTGTTTAGACGCATTGAAATCAATGCATTATAATACATACTCATCTATGGTATTTGAAAAAATCAAGTACAACATAGTTTGTAGAATAAAATGAATTCAGTACTGTTTTGCTTCTCAAAGTTTCTGCTCACCATTTATAAACAATCGAAACTTTTACAAATAGCTTAAGACAGTTTAGTTAATACACAGAAGCAAAACCGAAACATGGCACAGATCTATCAAGTTACTGACAACTGGACTGAGCCATGTTAGTAGGTATAAACTACCTACCTGGTTGTAGTCCGTGAGCTAATCGTAACCGGTAGTCATGAGCTTTGAATGACATTGCTCAAAATCGTTTGCAATGACGCAGGTGCATCTATTCTTTGTCTTCTCTCAAATTCTAATCTTCTGAAATCATCAAGACTTTTATCTTTCTATTTTTAAATTTATATTACTGAATTATACTTCTTGAACTAAATCGTCGAATCCCAATCTTCTTCATCACCGCTAATATCTCTACTACCTCTACTACTATGGGGTTTGAATTGATAATTCCAACTCTATGTGCTAATGTGATATGGCAACTTGAACTGATGTACGTACGTACAAAGTTCTATATTTTAGCTGATTGACTAACTGAGAGTATTTTGGTATTTTTGTTGTCTATATCATTATGGTAAGAGATCATTTGGTCCTATGGTCCGATTAGGTTAACAATTCAAGCTCGCTCTAAATCCTAATTAACCGACAATACAAAAAATAGACAATTAGCTGTAAGCTAAATAAAAATGTCTTCAGATTAAGCATGCAAGTGATTATCGTTGCTAGACGAAGAATTCAATAACAAAAACGCTAACCCATAATTGAATTTCTCACTCAAAATGTATCTGATCGTTGAGACAGTATATAATTGGTCCAGAACAGCCTGGTACATCAGAGATAGCATGCATAAATTTAGGAAGTAATTCACTCATCAGTTCTGTTTTGACGCATTTTATGCATCATTTACGATCCATTGATTTTTACACATTGAAATCATCAATCAATCTTTTTTAAAACACCACTAGAAACCTGGAAACATCAGAAGACCGTCTCGTCCTAGTATAGGACTCATCAGAAGATGTGACCAGTGGAATTCAACCCTGTCGAGTGTAGGCAGTAACTACCAAAGACAAATGGGTGAGGTAGCGCAAAATCTGTAGATTGATCAAAGTTACACATGGAAACCGTTGCATGCCGGCATAGTGGTCTAGAGGTTAGGCGTTCGCGCGCAAGAATCTTGCGAGGTGCAGGAGTGGTGGATGCGCACTGGCACTGACGAGTTCCATAGCAGGACGAAACGGCCGTCTTTCAGTGCTTCCAGGTTTCTAATGGTGGTCTAACAAAGACTTGATTGATGACTTCGATGTGCAAAAAACACTAATCTCCATAACTCTAATTGAAAGATCCATTGATTGCATGAAATTAATTTCTATCCAAAGAATCTTTCATTCTATCTGAATGCTTTTACAGTTGAAAATAATTAAATTTGAAAATTCATATACAAAATACAGAAAAGAAAACAGAACTCACCATACTTCGTAGTCCCCTTATAATAGGATTAGTCATATTACCAAAACCAAAATCAACAACTGGACCAGCTAGAATTAAATCAGTTAAACGTCCAGGTGTAGCAACAAGAATAATTGAACCTTTTTCTTTGAAATTTTTAAAATCTTGAAATTTTGTTGTTGTCGCCCCACTAGAACGTCCACTACTAGTAAAAACAAGCGCTGAGAAATTATGTTTACTAGTAGACAAAAAACAAAATAACAATAATAATAATATGATTAGAAATGTTTGATTTAATTCATTTGTGTACATTTCTTCATTCCAATTTTGCTTACTTAAACGCATCATTATTTGTATAGACTAGAACTTGAATATTTTAGGTGCCTCATAGTTCAATGGATTGTTGTGTGGACTAGGATACTGATTGGGTGTCCAAATCAAAGCAGATGGTCTAAGTAAGAAGCCACACTAGATCCTTTCACCTACAAGTCTAATACACAACACAGTGGAGAAACATTAGAAGATATAGTCTTATAGTAGCCAGTTGTCAACAATAAGTTCACACACCATTTATTCCCCCAGGATCCTCCAGCCCATGTGCATCAGTGGTTTGGAATTAGCAATCTTCACCTCTATACTCACTAACCCAGTTCAAAAGCTGAACATTCGTTTTTCTTCCCCTAGACTTCGTAAGAAACATCATTCGCACTCCTCGAAAAACCAGTGAATAGGACTTCCTTGGAAGTGACTATATGGGGGTAGCTACATAAAAAGATTTCCAGAAGGATAGATATTCCGTGCTGTCGAATTTACCAGGGCATTTGAGAGCTACGGTCATTTTAAGAACGAAAGTAAAAACTACTTACAAGTTGGAAAAAAAACATTCAGTCAGTCAGTTACAACGTAGAACTTCGTACGTAAGTACATAAGTTCAGGTTGCTATACCACATCAGTACAGAGACGCAACTGTCAGTTCAAATTCCATAGTGGTAGCGATAGTAGAAGTATTAGCAGTAATGGAGATTGGGATTGAAAGATATTATTCAAAAAGTAAAATCTAGTGAAATAAAGTTTAAAAAAAAGATACAGGTGATGAGGGATACAGAAGGTTAGGATTTGAGAGAACACAAAGAATGAATGCACCTGCGCCGTTGCAAACGATTCTGAGCCATGTCGTTCAAGGTCTCTAACCATTGGTGACTTTCGTCTCGCGGACCCCAACCAGGTAGCCTACATCTACCAACATGACTCAGTCCACTTGTCAGTGACTTTATAGATTTGTGCCATGTTTTGGTTTGACCGCCTTTAAAACAACATTAGAGGAAGGTAAGTTCGAATTTAGCATTAGTCCATGAAATCATCCATTATTGAGCTAAGAGACATGTTCATAGATTTATGATGCCTGATTAAGGCCAACACGATTATCATAACCAGTGGTTGGAAATGTTGAATGACATGACTTATAATTGCTTACGATGGCACAGATATATTTGTTCATTGTCTTTTCGTAGACTTCAATTTTCAAAATCATACTCTATTCTTTAGTCTAGAGAGCTCTTTTAGTTCGAATCAGACTGGTGAGTCATGATGATATTAGAGATGATTTCGACATACAGGTGATTCCGTATACAGGATCTTGTAAATGTAGTGATTACAGTGTACAAATACAATATTTTATATGATTAACGAAAATCCGATGTATAAAAATCATAACCATGAATTATTTGGCAACATAATAATGTTCAAACAAAAAAACACCATAGGAAATATTCATGTAATTCGGAGAAAATTTCTCTACCACTAACTAGCTTTACAAGAATATCATACTAGCAGAAAAATAAAGAGAACAATGTAATTTAGGTAATTGGTTTAGTTACTCATGTAAATGGTTGAGAATTTATTACTTAGTGTAAAACTTGCTCAAAAAGGCATAAAAATTTTCAACTATAAAAAGGATTTCACTATATTTTTGAGGTTGATCAGCCAGAGCTTATGCTTACTCCACTTCTCATCATGTTCACATCCAGACTAGATGAGTTTCCAAGCATTTATCAATTCGGTAAATGCTACTATCTAATCTTATGGTTTGCCTTACTAGTAGATATCACTGCTGTTTCTACAGCTTTTTGGATATCGCTCCAAACTGCCTCGGGGTGGACATCAACTTACATGGATGCCTAAGTTTTTTTAATTGTTCCTGAAATATGTCCTTAACTTTGCTATCATTAAATAAATCTCCAAGTGGTTTTCTTTCTGCGTCTTACTTACGACTAATAAAACGCAGATAAATACGCGCTCGTACTAGAGCATAATCTGAATCTAAACATGTGCTCCAGAATGAGCGTAAATCGTGATGGTTCTTTATCTTGACAAGGTGAGGTCAAATGAACAATTTTACTTGGATCTGGTATGCACACTTCGGAGAGATAGCATACATCGATGGCACGAGATTCCAAAGTCCTAGCTATGGACGCCTGTTGTCGTATTTGGTACATGGATCGAAAATTAAAATCCCCAAAATGTAGTTTAGAGCGTGGTTCCATGATACCAGGAATAATATTTTTAGCTCAAACAATTGCATCACAGACTGTGGATATAAAAAAAAAGCTATTAAGCGATGAAGGAAGGATTTGATTGCGACTAATTTGATCTCGTGTGCCGTTATGAGTACAAGGGCAGATGTCACTTCCCGGTTACCCAAATTCAGAGGCTGTTACCTGAGGAAGTTGAAAAGGAATTTGAATTAGCGCTGGTCTTGACAACCTGAGAGCGTGGCCACAGATCCCAAGGGACAACTGCTTGAGGCACACACGGCCTTTTACAGGAAAGTTTTAAGAAGTTAGCCTCGCACTTCAAATAGTTATACCGCCAGAGATGGAAATCAGTGAGTTAAGTTGAGGTGTGACATTTCTAGACTCGACCTATTCTAATCTGTTTCTTTCTTGTGAGAAAGCAAAATCGCTGCAGGTGCTGGTTTTCCGAGGGAAATACGTTACTGCTGTAACACCCCTCTACAGTTAGCAGTATGACTTCACCCTCAGACCTTAAGTTTTGGCTTTTAGTCTTACCATTCTTCAATCGACCTGCTTGACATGGTACAACCTAAAGGAACAAGTGTTTTAGCCAGTAACCTCGGCTGGGTCATCACGATAAGCAAGCCTGACCATTACGTTAAGGTAACAGCTACGATGGGGTCTCAAAAAAAGGTAACAAATAATCTAGAAAACTACAATGGAGACAGCATTTAAAAACGTGAAATAATTAGGTCACAGTTATTACTTACTTGGAATTTGCATTGATATGCTTGATAAAATGTAATACTATATCATATATTTGAATTGCTAATTCACAAGTAGGAGATAAAATCAATGCTCCAATCTATTTAGTATAAAATACTTTTAATGTTAATGTTTTACTTCATATGTTTGCCATGGGCGTTCTCGTTTAAATAATATCTCCAACACTGGAATAACAAATGCCAAGGTTTTTCCAGAACCAGTAATAGCTTCAGCTACAACATCTTTTGAATTTAACAGAAGAGGAATAACACATTGCTAAGGATATTTTAAAAAAAGAAATAGGATAGTATTACCTGAACAGGCAGAGACTCTTTAAATCCTAATGCATCAATCGCTTCTAGGATATTTTCAGAGAGTTTAACTGGTAACGAATGCCAATCTGAACTCATTGTAAAATTTACAGTAGATTACGAGATAATAATAATTGTTCTGGAAATTTTGAAAATTCAGAACTGAAAACCTGTAAAATTTAGATGCATATGTAAATGTTATTTTACTTTGTCAACAGTCAATAAAAAAATCGTGAATACTGTGTTTTATGAAGGAAAACGAATATCATTGGTAACATTTCAATAACTCTATTGTAACAAGTTTGTACTAGAAAATAATGATGGACAGAAATATTGAGTTGAATGATCTTTAGGTAACGCGCTGCTCGATCTTACAGAATAAAACCTACTTAAAATTACGCATGATAAGGGGAAAGTTGTTGGCAACATGCAAAAAATTTGTCTATCTACATTTATGAAAAAGATCACACGCTATCTGTTACCGGTAAATTTATTTCGTTATACTTTGTTCAGGAAATTTTTTAAGTCTACTATCTTATTTAACTCTGTTAACGATAATAAGATAAGGAAAATATAAAACATTTTTTGGTATTAATCCTTTAGTAAGTGAACATTAAACGATCGGAATAACAATTATTTCAATTATCACTAAATGCATATGACAACAGTGAACCGAGGTAATACGTCAAACTTTTGACTTCTGGGCAACTATATTATAACACGTTTAGCCATAGGAAAGAATATGGTTTCTACAGTGTGATGTCTGCACCCAATAAATCATATGTTATAATGATTGTCACTGGGATTTCTCTTAAGGAATTAAGATAACCTCAAGAATGAAATTAACCGCTTGAAACGAGTTCAGAGTGAGGCATCCTGTAAGGTATTTGGGTTAAGTGAAATTATACTGTCGAGCACACCAAAATCAAGACATCGTGATAACTGTTGGGAAGGTTTTTTGAAAGTTTCAAGGTTGAGTTGTAGGTCAGCATAATTCGTGACAGAATGTTTAAACAGCTCAGTGAGTAAGCGATGATCTTACTTTCTTTTCAAGGAGAAAGTTTATTTTTATTGACACATTCAATCCTTGCCACAATATTTAGGAAATATTAAGAGACAAATATTTGTCGAAATGAGGGTCGTTAGGTGAAAATCGTACACATTGGTCTCCAGCAGTTTTTCAAGATCAAGGTACATATTGAGCGTATTTATCTGGTTTCCAGCAGAAAGCGACCTACCAAATCCACGAGAATCGAATGCGAAGATCAATATTTATATACTGGCAGGAGACAAAGACATTGGATACATATACTGGATATGGAATTCCAGTGCCTGCAAAGAGTTTTTACACATATCCGTGTACACGTTATGAGCGAAATATGAAAAAAATTGATTTCAACTTGGTCTGTATTCCTCTACGTTTTCCTGTGTCCTGGCTTAATCTAGTAGCACTGTGTTTATGACTCGTGACTGCTATGCTTTTCCATTAGAACCGCCTGCTCCGAAAATGATCAACGATGTGGTTATTTCATATCCTTCTATGTCACCTACTTCAGAATGTAACTCGACAACCCGGTCCTGAACAATATTCCGAAAAACGTACCACTTCATTCGTTGCTTATCCATCTTAAATAAACCTGTCTTCAAATTTAATCTAACTTCTCTAAACATTATTATAAGTGATATCACTTGTAGCTGTCCTCTGATTTTCTCGCCTGAACCTCTCACTGTTGCAGCGACTTTTGAGAAACTTTGAACACGTTCGAATACGCGCCTGTATTGCAACGTTTGAGTGCTTTGGAAATGGATAAAAATTCTAGCTTCTTGAGTAGCATTTAATAAAAGCGACGATTATATTAGTTGATTTTAGTTGGTAAGTAGTTTCAACTAAAAAATGTATTTCTTGAATCAAGAAATAAGACAGGACAACTATTCATCCAACAATGGTCAAAGTTACTCTGAAGGTAAACATTTAGACTGAATTCCAAGTACATGGAAATTAAAACAAAAACATCGGTGGAATTGAAATCTCAGCCTAACAATCATAAACTGTTTTGTTCTGGTACAAGACTTTTAACCAGCAAACAATCTAATCACCTAACACCCAGCGCAGGCCCTACAGTCTCGTCTACGAACGCTTAAATTCCATACCTCTGTTCCGGAATTCAGTACTGTATGCGTCTTCCTTTAGGATTTGCGACTATTTACTATGACCTTAGTTGGGTAAATATCTCATATTTGACACATGGAAATCCACAAGGCACAGCTTTTTCAAAGAATTCTCGAAAGTTTTATTGGAATTAAACAATCGTGAATACATAGAAATTGTGGACGTTTGAAGACATCTTTTCCTGCCCTTAGGACTACATTTTTATCCAGTCCCAAAATTTACTTGCCTATATGATTTTATTTTCCGTAACCGGTTACCCAAAGTGAATCACTTGGGTGTTCTTAAGAAGCCACGCTCCGAGTCTTCGACACCAATCTTATCCAAAAGGCCGCTGAACAAATAAATAAGTTGTTACTGGATATACGTAAATTACCTGAATACCCAGAAGCTGATCTTGTAAATATATCCTTATTTTTACTTGGTTTTGAGATATTTATCATAAACGGGCCTAAATTTAGATGGTTTGTATTTTTAGGCTTCATTCTTTGGTATGTTTTTCCTCATAGTCTGACTCCTTTCCTCCATACTCCTAGGGTCCTAACAAATAACTGACGACAACTTGTTTATACGTAGTCAAATAAGTCAGTTTATTGAGTCTCCGAGGATGTCAGGGCTATTTTACATGGGGCAGGACGAATAGAAAATAACCGTAGTTGGTGTTAAGTCATGATTTAATGGACGCGTCTGTCAATTAAACATTTAAGTACAATTGATCATGCTCTTTTTCTCGTTATCAGATCACTTACTACATGATTATACTAATACAGGTTAGTAAGAACAACTCACTAGTACGGTAACGAATAGGCAAATGATTGTATAAATGGAGGAGATTCAAAATAATTGAATCGGTAAAAGACATGTCGATGTAGTACAGCAGATGCAATGATTTGATCTATAAATGATATTTAAATTGTTATTTTTGGTTACTATTATTTACGAAGTCACGAGTGAACTCCTTTGTAATAGGATCTCTGTAGGAAGTAAAACCAGTTAAAGTTTACAAACATGAGTCAAAGACGTTGTTGACGTAAAGAAGCAATATGAATATTGTTGAGTTACATCAAACTCGATAATAACGAGCCATAAGCAAACAACATATTTGGCCCCACGGACACGCGGTCAGGGTCGTTCTGCTGATAACAGCATGGTTTTTCGACTTACAGCCTGAATTTTGCTTATCTCAAACTGGTCTGATTCGTCTTTGTAAGAGTGCAAGCTTTAATAATTTTTGTACCAATATAACTTGAACAAGACAACTTAATCAAAAAACAGGATTTCAATGCTTGTTCTTTATGTACAAAAACACTTATAGCTTGTCAGTGGACTATGGTGCATTTTATCTACCCGTCAAATAATCCAGCTGCAGAGACGCTCTTCTTAGTGCCAACTAAAATTCCGAGTTAAGGCGCAGATATCATGTAAAGTTATCGTTTTATGATGTAATTATGCCCACCGTCCGAAGTAACGCTCAGATCACCAATAGATGATCTCCGATCTAATTTGTTCTGCATTCTTCTTTCACATGTATAGTGTTTTTCATTCTTCGAACGTCTGCCTTTAATTTATTGAGGAAAGTTTTTTTTAATCTATCTTTTTTCTGTGATTATGGGAATAACATTTCGGGGCATGCCCGGTGATGGAGTCTGATGGTCTCCTCAGTGTGTTTCCCATCCGCCTACCTTTCTTTTTCTTCGTTTCCTAATGAGCCAGAAGCTAGTTTATTCTATGCCACAGAAGGTTATAAATTGCCTATCGGACGGCTCTTGTTATAAACTTTGATCTTGATGAGTGCACACGTCTGGTTCATTTGAAGAAGAAGCACCATGGTTGTTCAATGTTAGCAAGCTTGTGAAAAAAAACAAAAGACGAATAGAAAAAAGAGCTTCAGGACAGTTCGATATATAACCAAAATATTGTTTATTCGTTCATAGTGAAGCAGACAAAGTACTAGAAAGTCAATAGATCAAATTCATACTGGCTGCTAAAATTATAATAAATTGTAATGAGATGGTCTGCAAATTTTGGAAGTGCAGCAATAAAGAACGATGAGTTGTGATATTTCAAGTTTGATATAGTCCAAATGATGGAAAAAAAGTTGAAGCAAGAGGCTGGATCTCTGCACATTAACAGCTAAGTTTCAGTGACAGGATTAAAGTTTACAGGAAACACTGAAAACCAAATTGTTTATTATTTATCATTTCTTTTTCGTCGGATGCTAATCTCTAAGTCATACAGTGTCTGAGCAAGTATGTTGTAGGTTATCTCGGTAGAGTAGTAATCCTGGCATAATGTGCGACCTAGTGAATATGCATAAACCATGGCCACATTGTTCGTAAATCCTTAGTTTCATTTTAAGTTTACTTCTCCCAGAAGGTTGAAAAAAGTTAGCAACGTCAGTTCTTGAATTCTTCGCAAGCAATTTTAAGATTATAAACATATATTACTAAACATTATGCAGAACGGACGTACCTACTGTATTCACATACATGACTATCGAGTCACACCAGTGGAGCTAAGTAATATTATCTTCAAATATTCACCAATCAAGATCACATATCATATTCTGTAAGAACAAATGTTAACACTTAACCTTTGCTGAGACATTCACTACTAGTATTGGTGCATTTAAAGCAATTTGTCAAACATTCTGTCAAGAAACATTAGTGCCTGTAGTCGAGATCGACTATGATCACCATCGAAGCCGAATTACGCTCCCACGACTTAATATAGTATCTCTGTGAATCAAGGACAGAGGCGGAAAGTTGATCCATACAGCGGAATATATTTGCTGGCGATTGCGTGGTATCGAAGGAATGCCGAAATCGTGCCATAAAAGAGGGGCGAAGTTACAGTGAGCTGTACACACAAAAATGGCAGCAACAAAAAAGGAAGTTTTCGAGTACAAAGTAAAACAAACACGAGTTCCAGTAAAACACTCACTGGTATAATTGGTTATAATAATAAATGTTTCCATTAAACCAATCACGTTGTTTTCATAAAAGTGAAATCACTAGAACACTATGTTGAAATGATAAAAACAGAATTTACAAGCGTAGTGCTAGGTCATAGTATTGGAATGCTTTTTCTTGATAAGTCCGAAAGTTGATGATCTTAAGAAATAATCAGTCACCTAACGTCTGACTATCGTGATGCTGATAGCACTTTGTAGTATTATACAACAAATATGAAACGGGAAAACGACTTAATATGTTGAACAGCATTCATCTATCTATTAATTCTACACTGAGTGGAGAAAAGCGTAACGGTGTATCCCTTCTAGGCGTCCTCCCTGCAAGCTGAGTAGATGGGGCACTGAAACAAATGATACAGAGGAAATATTCATTTGGAAAATCAATTCTTTCTGTAGCGCTGTACAAAACAGACATCAGAGAAACTGAAAGCTGCGTCTCTGTGCTGATGTGGTATGGCGACCCGAACTGATGTACTTACGTACTAAGTTCTGCGTTGTATCTATCAAGAAACTTAGTAAAATTCCTGACACACTGTGACAGAGTGGTATGCTATGATGAGACCGATGAAATCGAATTAAATAATATTCTCTGCCTTCTAATGAAGAAATGATATCTAGTGAAATGTACTAACGTATATATGAATAGAATGAAAAAATGAACAAAAATTGCAACTGTTCCTGAATTCACAATGCTTAAATGACCCCACTGAAAACATGGTAACTCTGTGGTTAAGAATCTAGTTTCTAATCAAATTTACTGCATCCAAAATAGATGGAATTTTCTATAATCGTCCAATAATGAAGAACCATCAATTAAGACAGGCTGCTTGAATTCATCACATCGATGTGTACCAGTGACCTCATGGAACCAGTTATATAGGGGTTAAAATTTGGCTAATCCGTCACAATACTGGAGAAAGCCATCCATATTGGTTGAACAAAGGACAGGTAATAGTCATTAAGAATTCTGTTCTTGTTCACTTGGTGGACATACGATACCAAGTGGACCTGAATTGAGGATTTAAGTTTACCCAGTATACCTCAACAGATTTTCCTTTTGGTTCATGAATCTGCAATGTAGTAGCTGTTCAATCAAAATTTTCTATCAATTACTTTGATTATTATGATGTTGTAACTTTCAATCGTTAAATATTATTTCATGGTTATTGGGATACCATATAATTAGTACGATAAACACTACTCAGTGCTGTAAATCATATACATAGATTAGTGTAGCGTCTCCAAGAAAAACTAATAGAAAAGAATTTTTCAGTGTCTGCTTCTATATTTCAAATGGAAATTCGAGTATTTTCGTTACAGTAATTAGTTTTAAACAATAAAAGTACAGCTGTATTCATCATATACTCCATGTCTTCCTCCGACTTCATCATTACTCGGAGAATCAGACCAACATAAAAAGTACATTTACAAAACTTTTTCTAGTTAACGCGATGAGCTTCAACCTTAACCTGTCAGGAAACTTCCACCACGATTATATATCACTTTATATTCATCAATAAATTATATCATTCGGTCATTTGGTAAAGTAGCTTGCTATAGAAAAGCTTTAAATGAACAATTTAATTGCAGAACTTAAGTTTTCATGCGTACCTTGACGTCAGTGCTTATTTCTAACTACAGAGCATCTTATAATGTAAAATTCCGTAGTTTCATTTCTTGAATGGAATAACGAATGAACTATTGACAGATCATTGTGAATTCTGAGTCTTTACATTACTATAAATCTTGAATCTTTTTGTGGGTCAATCGACCTCCTATCTAAATAGCAGACGACTTAAAAATAAGATATCAAAGATATCTAAGATATGACAACACTATTATCCCTAACAACTTTATAGTCGACTACCTAAACCCAACCAAATCGAAATTTAGGGATAATGAAGATTGATTGGTATGTCCAAACGCATATGGCCAAAGCTGGCTAACCGTTGAAAAGAGATGCCTAGCATGAAATACCCGGTAGAAGTCTGTTACAGAGACGTGTCCGAGTGTCTTTGTCCAAGGCGTGTCCAATAAATTTAATGGGGCCAGCATAAATGACGTAGATATGCTCTACTATTTACTTTGGGGATTTCAATATCATTACCTCGTTACCATTTATCGAAAAAGTCAGTCGCGATAACGATTTTTACAATGCCTTTTTAGAGGATAAACTCAGAGATAGATGATAGACAGAGTGATGACGAGACATTCAAATGATCAAAGCTGAACTCAACTAACCCAGTAAAGATTTCTGAGTGATGATAAGAGATTAATTTACAACTAGGTGATATCTCCCTGACAATGATCAATCTTAGTACCTTCAGTATACAATAAGTTTATCCGTTCCATTCATCATCTATGAAGTCATTCAAGAAGATTTCTATCAAAAACCTTTGAGCTCAAAACTTCAGTGCATTTCAGAATGACCTTCAGAGATTTTTGGTATCTCTACCAATTTACCAGATTGAAACTGACACTAAGAGTCGGGCAGCGGAAAATATGAATAGGCAGTTGGTAGGTCAGGTAATGTGGATTACAGAGTAATGGTGTTTCTCCGGACCTTTCAGATAACCTTTCGCCTTCAAATTGATAGGAAAACCTAAATATATGACTCCTTAGTGTTCTTCTTAGAAACCTTTATGTATTTGTCAGTATTCTCAGAATTGAATAATGTTGCATGTATACAACAGGTATTTATAGATACCTATGTAGAAGTAATCCCTAATTATGGGTTGGTCTGTTTACTGTGAAGCACCATTTTCTGAGCTCTGACTTTCAACAAAAAATAACTCCATAACTCTTTCTTGGAAGCATTCAGAAAGGATCTAATTAATTGCTACCCTAATTATTTATTGTGTTAACATACAATAATTTTGCAATCTTGCGTTGTTAAATTACGCTGTGAATCACTGTTTCCTTGCAAGTTTCTCACGTTTTTTCGGGTGAACAATTATCACTAAGGCGACCGTTGTTGAAGCACGATATACGCTCCGTGATCTCCAAGTATTTTCTCATATTCTGACTACCATGGCATCATAAATTGAGGGTGCTGAAAAATTTAAGTGTATCGCAAGTTAAGTGTCTTACGTGGGTTTTGAGTTCTACTGAATTGATAGTGGAGTTTACCTGCCCATTGCTTAGGCTTTTATAATCAATAATTAACGATCTTGTAAATTCCTCCCAATAGTTTTCACGATAACTTGATTTTAGTGGGCTCGACAGTATAATTTCACTTAACCCAAATACTTTGCAGGATGCCTCAGTCTGAACTCGTTTCAAGCGGATAATTTCATTCTTGAGGTTATCTTAATTCCTTAAGAGAAATCCCAGTGACAATCATTATAACATATGATTTATTGGGTGCAGACATCACACTGTAGAAACCATATTCTTTCCTATGGCTAAACGTGTTATAATATAGTTGCCCAGAAGTCAAAAGTTTGACGTATTACCTCGGTTCACTATTGCCATATGCATTTAGTGATAACTAAAATGTTTGTTATTCTGGTCGTTTAATTACATTAGCTCATCACAGTTGCATTGGTTGGTTCGGCGTCTTTATCGACTTTTATGGTCTTCAAAACTGTTCGGTGCCATTGCTGCAAATGCTGGTCTTCTGAGGAAAGCACTTTATTGTCGTACCGCTCTACACTCAAGCAGTATAACTTCACGCTCGGACCTTAAGTTGTTCGTAACATACCTGCTACCGTGATGTGGTGGTCGGGATTGCCTATCGTGATGACTCAACGGAGCTATATTGGCTGGAACATATCTTTCTGTACGTTATGCCATGCGAGGCAGCTCGATTGGAGAATGATGAGACTAAAAACAGCTACTCAAGGTCTGAGGGCGGAGTCGTACTGCTGACTGCAGAAGGGTGTGACGACAGTAAGGTCTTTCCTCAGACAACCAGCATCTGCAGCGCTGCTGCCTTCCCACAAGGAAGGAGAGAGTTAGAAAATGTCGACCCTAAAAATGTCACACCTCACCCTAGCTCACGGATTTCTGTCTCTGGCGGTAAAGCCTTTTGAAGTATGGAGCTAACACTAAAATCTTCCCATAAAAAGGCCGTGCATGACCGGCCTGAAGCAGTTGTCTCTTGGGCTCTGTGGTCACGCTCCCAGGTCTCCAAGATCAACTCCAATACAACTTTTCCATGTTCCTTAAGCACCACCCCTCCACAGTATGGACAGCCAGGAAGTGACATCCACCCTCATACCCGTAACTAACTGTTCGTAACGTCGGTTACTCTACCACCTCACCTTGACATGATGAAATCGAAAAGATACATGACAGAGGTCAAAATACCGGTAATATCACTGAAAGTAAGATAAACTTAACGTGAGAAAAGTATGGCCTGAATGGAAATTTTGCGTGGGTAAGTATTGAAATTCACAACTTTAGAGTAGGTAAAGAGTTATTACACACCAACGTAAGTATGTAGCGCATATTCTGACCACCTCAGTTGATAAAGACCTATGATCATGCAAATTGATTTTCCATCTCTGACTAGTTTTATTGCGTTCAACTTCAGTTTTTCTCTCCGTTTTCTCGTCGTACTTAATCAGTAATGTGTATTTTAATGTGGAACAATTAATCATCCCTTGTTTACTGTTTACTGTGACATCATTAGACTGACACCTATGATCGAAGACTAGTAACCTACGAATGTCCTCTACTCTTAACCGCCATGTTTCGCATCCGTGTAGTAGGACAGCGAACTGCTGCGCAGTACACCCGTCCTTTGGTTAACAAGAGGATATCTCGCCTGCGCCTGTGCGTTACCACGACTTTCCCATCTATTCAGTGAACACTGACAGGTTTTTTACTAGCAAGTGAACTCACATTGTACTAGAGAATGTGTGATATTGTAAAGTTTGTAATTCAGATGAATTCTTATACCAGTTGTTGCACAATGTAATTCCATTATAAACGGTTTGTACATATATATATATATATAGTAATTGTTATAGTTGCTTAATAAGCCAAATTTTTCTCTGTAGGTTGCTTGATTATATTTCAAAACTTTTCGGCTAATCTTTTGAACAAACCAGTTGCCTATTTATCTGCTGTACGAATTATGAATTCACATGGTTTACCTCCTGGATGGTCAATGAGTTATGACAATACCACTGGTTTCCCTTTTTTTATCGATCACATTAATAAATTGACTACTTGGGAAGATCCTCGAAAGTCTAAAACTCAGGTAAGTCTCTTTATATCAACGTAACCGTTAATAAAACTGATAAACCGATTGTGATTTTAATATTTTAACTGGTAGACGTGAAGGATACTAGCAAAATAATACGTATTTAATGTGCACGAACTTTCATAACTCGTTAATACAATAGCGTAAAGCGGAGTAATAATCCAATTGTTTGATATATATATATATATATATATATATATATATATATATATATATATATATATATATATATATAGTTTCAGATAATCACGAAATGTTTTCATCCAGCTATTCCACGTTTCATAACCAAGTTGAAGCTTGTTCCTTAGAACAAATGATACTGAATAAATGTTTTTTCGACTCGCTGCCGAATTTTTGACTGATATTCAAGCTACGTTTGTCAGATGTAACTCATGACTTGGGTTTATAAATATTTCCTCTGGTTAGAAGCCTCATATGTACTTATAAACCTTCATCCATTGATCGGCTGTCTGATTAATTTATTTATTCATGAGCTTTTCCTCTCCCTAGTTTTCCCAGACCTCTTTAGCATATATTTTTTGGCTTTAAAAAATTCATTTAAACCTTACTCTTGCTTCATCAATTTAATATTCTCCTCATTCAGTTATTATGAAATTTGCCTCACTAACCTGATAATTAAGACAAGTTAAAAACTATAATACCAAACGTTACAGTTTTGTGTTCAATTAAAATTTCAAATCTGATGCAAGGCTGGGATGACAGTCGACCTCTTCTGTTGGTGAAAATACTGGATGTGTATGATCTTTTCTACTTTCTAACTACTAAACCATTTTCTATTATTGATAAAGTTATTTTGAGACAGTTGTATGAAAATGAAACGGCAGTAATTAGCCTAAATTGTAAAGACCTATAGAGAATATTTCAAACGGGTAGATTGGGAAAAAGCTAGGGGCGGCCAAACCAAAACATGGCAGAAATCCATGAAGTCACCGACTAGTGGACTGAGTCATGTTGGTAGATGTAGACTACCTGGTTGGGGTCCGCGAGATGATAGTAATCGATGGTTAGAGACCTTGAACGATATAGCTCAAAATCGGTTGCAATGGCGCAGGTGCATTCATTCTTTGTGTTCTGTCAAATCCTAACCTTGCGAGTTCCTCATCACCTGTATCTTTCTATTTTAAAGTTTATTTCACTAGATTCTACTTCTTGAATAATATCTTCACTCCCTAACCTCTCCGACTACTGCTAATACCTTTACTACCTCTACTAATATGGGATTTAAATTGACAATTGCAGCTCTGTGCTAATGTGGTATGGCAACTTGAACTGATGTACGTACGTACGAAGTTCTACGTTGCTGTTGATTGAGTGATTGATTGATTGATTTTATATGAAACAATTTTGGATTAACACTGTATTTCAGACGCGCAAAAATACAATATAAAATTGATATCAATACACCAAATGCTTATAAATCTTATTTTTTTTCTTCCATTATAACTGAACTTATACGTCATTGGTGTTATTTTCTGTTGTCAGTTTATTTATTTATTATTCTTATTCAAAATAATTTATTTAAATTAAAAGTTCATCTGTGTTTTGACTGAGTAAACATATGGTTATGATCACTTACTTACTTATTGTCTAATAAAATTGGTCAAGTAAATAAAAATTTATCTCTTTTTTCTTTTTGACCAATCATCATCTTGTAAATTTATCATTTGGTATTATTTATGTTGTGCAATAAGAACTTTTGTCTAAATTTAAAACAAACTGTTCAAGTATAGAAAATAAAAATTTCAAAAAAAACAACAACACAATTAATTACAAGAATACACTGATTTCAGGTCATTTCGTTGTTTTCTCTTCGGCTTACTACTACTACTACTACACACTTTTATGCATACTAAAAAATTTTGGCTAATTTTTAAAATAATTTTAACATAATAATTTGAAATTTTTATTCAAATAACAAGAAATACGCTTTAAAAAAATACTTCAAGTAACACTTCTAAATTAATCAGAGATAATTCTGATTACTAAATATATAAAAAAAATAAGTTAGTAAGGTGAACCTACAAAATAGTCATTATGACTGAGTAATAAATCCAAAATACTTTGGTCATTAAAATAGATAAAGGTTAACCATTGACTCATTTTTATTTATATACAATGGTCATGTGAAAGTCATTTGTAATTGCTTTGCTGTACACAAATTTTTGATAATATAGAAGTAGCATTGTATTATTGACTGCTTTGTATTCATTCATTATATACACTTTGTCTCGTCTCCATCGACCTGCTAACTGTTCTGTTCTCTACGGCATAGGTTTTTTGGAATATCTTAAAGAAAACCTGTTAATGCCAATCTTTCTGTCCTATGTACTACATGTAAATTAATATCAATAATCGGAGGTGGCATGTAGGGGTTATTTGTATATCTTTGTTTATTTTATTCATCATTTTGTCACATTGAAAAGTTCGTTTCACATTCGTTTATCTGGAGACCTTGTGTCATCGACTGGTTTCGCTGGCGTTGTCGCATCAAACATTAGAGCTGAGTCAACGCTAATCGATTGCATCCCTACTAACAGTCTATTGTGTGTTGTTAGATTAGAAAGTTCTATCAAAGTGAGAAACGATGTCTTTTCATTATTCCCGCCTACTCCTGGATAAATCGCAGACCGGATTCAGTCACGGATGAGTTCTACTACCAGCTTAGTGATCTACAGACGGCCCGTTCGATAGATGTTACAGTACCGACCGGAGACTTAAATAGGTAGGCACAAAGGAAAGGCGTTTGGGTGGCCGACGGGGACTTGTTTGCAGGTGGGATGACAAGGATTGTCTGTCACAATTACGCGCACACTACACCCTGCTTCTGGCTGGCACTAACTATCGGTACATTCATCGCCAATATACTGCCTGATATCCTCCTTCTTCATCTGAAGCCTGTACCCAGATTGATCACATCGCGATCAGCTACCGCTGGTGTGGTTGTGTACAAGACTGCTGCTCCTTCTAGAGTATGTATCAGGAATATGGTCATATCTTTTGGTTTTCTCTAATCTTATCTCACATTTCACTGTCCAACAAATCCATCATCCTAAACAGATTAATATCAATCGACTGTGTTGTATACCATGAAAATACTTCTTCTGCAAAATGTGTGCTTTGTTATAAAGTCACCTTTGGTCTTTAACTGATTGCATTCATGATTCGGTTGCCTTTTAAAGTTTAATTCTCAACTTTATTCATATTCACATTCTATACAGAATCTTTCATTGACATCATTGAACAGTTCATTGTAAATTATGTGAAAATTTCAAATAAGCGAACTTATTAGCTTGCATGTGTGTGTGTGTGTTGTAACTGAAGAGAAAACAATGAGATTCCAAATGAATCCATCATATTGTCATATTCTCGTTTTATTTACAATAAATTTCCCTGCTTTTTTCCCCTTACCCCATCGGGAGATGAGCTTATCATTTGGAAAAAAATTAAGGTTATCAGTGATATGAATGTTCAAAAAAGTGCCATACAATTGTTATTGATCATACGATTTGTTAACTACATGCATGTACATGTGCACGACCTTGAACTGTGTGTTGTGCATTCATTAATCAACAAGCCGGCAAAATAATTCTTCGAACAGATGTTGTGTTTTGAGAAAAAAAAGGATTTCACATGATATATATATATAAATATTCATTTGTGTGTACTTACTATAGGTAAATGTACACTTGTGTGAACCAAAGTATACTCTATGGTACTAATTATTAGCCAAATGTTCTTTTCAAACACAAGTGAACCATTCTTGCTTTTTTTTTACATCGAATTTACAAACTCTTCATTAAAGTGAAAATGTTAGATTATAAATGCATAAAATATTTATTTTCAAGAATGATTTCTCGCTGGTTTAGGGGAGTGATTATTATATTTCAAACGTTAATATGACTGAATTTTTTACGCGCAATCATTGCTAGTGTCGAATTGGGTTGAAAGAAAACTTGAGACACATAAGTTTTATCAAATCCATGAAGTTATTGCTGTTTGTAGGTAGATGCAAACTTACTTACTTGATCATCCTAACTAATGGTTTCAGAGATGGAAGGTGTGTTAATCACAATGGCCTACATGCGTTCACTCTTTGTTCCATGAATTCATTCCCCATTCAAATAATACTTTCTATGCTTAATCTGATCTACTATTACCACTAGTGATGCTTTCGCTTCTCTGGAATTTGTTTTGATAATGTCACCTTGTTGTACTGACATAATGTGACAACTTGAGTGCAATGTACATACATCTATGCCAAGCTCTATATTCCCTGTAACTGACTGATTAATTTACTGGGATCCTAGCCTACTACTACTACTACTACCAGAATCTCGGTATAAACTACAAAAAAACTATGAATTGAAAATTTTCTAAGTGTTGATGCTCTTTTGGTGGCAGTGTGATAGAGTTCAAATTAAATAAATTGTTTATTTGTTAATGAAAATTATTGGGTTTTTTTTGTCAAAATACTCTTCTTAACGCTTTAAACGTCATCGTATATGACTGGCCGAAATATGGTTATTACTGATCATTTGAAATTATCAAGATACAGGCTTCTTTTTCACAAAATGCTATTTTCTTGTCTCACATGTTTATATTTCTAAAAGATTTTCTCTAACTTTATTTTTTTTTTCATATATGATGTTATAGAATAATAGAACACAAAATTTACAATCTGTTCCATCTTATGCTGCATCTGAACTGACTAAAAATCGTCAACAATGCCAATCGGAAGGAAATGAATCAGAATCGAATTCATCAAATCCAGAAGATATTAAAGTTGATATTGTAGGAACCAATAATAATAATAATAATAATAATAATAATAATACTCAACGTAAAACTACTCAATCATATTATGATAATATCAATGAACCGATACCAATCAAAGTAAGCTGTTTCATAGTTCTGGAACTGAATAGTATGCTTTTTGGAATTTACTTTAAGAATTCTATGTGTTTCATATCATATTTCGAATAAGTCTAACATATTCCCCCCCCTTTCTAGTCAACGAAGTGTACACCCCCACTCTCCAAGCGTCTTCATATTTAGTAAAATCAACTGGTAAAACAATTTCGTATCTTTTGAATTCAAGATTTCAATGTCAAATCTACATAGGGGGAATTAAAATGGAACTTAACTACCTAGTAGTTGGTTGATGACTCAACTGATAGTCTCATTCAATCTCGAATAGTGATATTTTAGTTGGGGGTGAATTGAACATCTTTGTATCATCTCGTTTTAATTATTTCCAATTATGTGCTACTTGGATCTCTTGTATTTTTTGTTGTAAAGTGGTACCTAAGTTCTTCTAGTAATGTATTTCTATCCACATACGTTCTTATAAAAGTGTCATTTCTAGTCAAGGTTTCATCAGTAATCTTATAAATGAACTGTTTTTTTTATTACAACGCTGCCTCTGCAGTGAAAACAAACTCTTCATTTTCATTTGCCATTATACACTGTTCTTCCATTTATCCGTACAAAATTGAATTAAGTAATCATGTTTAGTGATTGTCCTTTTTCAATTAACGTGACAGCCTTTTAGAGAGACCCTTTCATAATCTTCATAGTTCAAATTACGAACTGATCTTAGCCGGAACAGTATTACAAGTCTGGAATCACTGTACGACTGTTTCATCCTAGTACAAAACTCCTCAGCAGAGTATATCCACAATTTTGCATACGGGGACCGGTTTTGTGTATAAACACCTAACTTCTAAAACACTTAACCGGTATACAATGGTATACATGTCTAACTTTAATTAGTCCACGATATTGTGTGACCACCTTCGATTGTCTTCGGTGGGTAACTTTCTCACACCCAACATGGCTGAACTCTACTGGTCATGGGTTTTTACCTAAAACTTCAGGAATCGCATCTTTAAACTAGCTACTAGTAAGCATATGATTGTCATTACTATTTGAGGTTTGTGGAAATTATGGATCACGTCACCTGAGTTTTGCTGGTTTTTACTGTGTCCGAAATAAATTTCATACGACACTCAAGAGGAACACCTAGCTAGTTGTTGGGGATGCTAGATCCCACCCCCCCCCAAAAAAAAAATCGCTGGATAATCAACCTTAAGATGTTGTAGTTTATTCTTGGAAATGTGAATTTCTTATTTTCGCACTAAATATGCCCGCTAAATTACCTGCAGTTTGTGTTTCCCACTGAGAAGAACTTTTAATCTGATTGATTAGTTTTCACTTTAGTTTGCTGTATTATTATAACTCTTTCAAGGACACTTTTTGTACTTGATAAATTATGCTTGAATTGAATGCTTGTTAATTATTTGTTCGCTTGGCAATGCTTGTAAATTATACACTCTTCCTGTTGTCTTTGAACTAGTTAGTTGAACTGGGTCGTAGAGAATAGATAAACTATTGTGTTATTGTATCCATCCGTTGTCGTTCCGTTTGTCGATATCTAGTCGTATCTTAAGTAGCTCAAGCATAACAGTAGCAGATAAACGTTCATATACACTTAGTCCAACATTATTCACTTACTAGTTTGGAGACTTTCACACTTAAGTAAACTTCTCTGTCAAAACTTATTTGTTTAAGTTGTCTTATTTTCCCAGTAGACAAGCTCTATTATACGAATTGTTTTTCTTTCAAAAAAACTACAGCTACTTATAAGTAATATGATTGAACTGCTTCTACACCATAATTATATAGTATTTGAAAACTAGAGATAATCAATGGTAGTTTGGTTTTGTGCAACATGGCCCAAAATTGTTTGCAATAGCCCAGGTGCATCCACTATTTGTGTTCTCCCAAATCCTGACCTTCTGAATTCCTCATCACCCCTGTCTTTCTCTTTCTAAAGTTATCTCACTGAATTATACTTCTCGAATCTTATCTTCGCTCCCTAATCTTCTCCATTACTGCTAATACTTCTACTATCCCTACCACTATGAGATTTAAACTGACATTTGCGTCTGTGCTGACGCACTATGGCAACTTGAACTGATGTACTTACGTACGAAGTTCTTCGTTGTAACTTTGTGCGTCTAGAAAATCAGAAAAAGTTTCTTATTTGTTAATTCAGAAAATTCAGTTTTTTCCAGTGATGTGCTCTTTTATTACCACATACATATTAATTGTTTTAAACGATTATTGATTTGACGCCATTTATAAATCCTCATGTTGTGTTTATGATTTTCAACCGGAATCATCAGACCTCCATGTTTTTGGCTGTGAAATTGACTGTGTCTAATAAGAGTAGTAGGGTAGTTCTAATACTTATCAAAATATGTGTTTCATTGAGCCACTCTGTAGATGACGATATCCTCACTGACGAGTTCGTGTACGTATCAGTTAACACGCCGACTATTCATTTAGAAATTCAAGTATTATTTGCCTGATACACACAAGCAGTTGTTTAAGTTGTGACATGTTTTATTCTTGTTATCTAGGCTATCATTGATCATTTGATTGTGATTGTATTGATCATAAGTTATAATTAGAATGTTGTATGTGTTATGCTAATAGTTTTCTTTTGTTTTATTTTAACCAAAAAAAACTATTATCAAGGTACACTGTGCCAATGCTTCAAATAATACTACTCATGATGATGATAATGATAGTTCATATGAATGTGAACAATCACCATTGAACAATGCTTCAACGCCTCAATCATCTGATTCACATAAAAAAACCAGTTCAAATGCTGCTACAGATAAAAATCAATCGATCCCAGTAAAATCAATACCTGTTAAAATTTCAAATGATACTCATAACAATAACAATAATAATAATAATAATGACAATAATAATGTTAATAATAATACAAATGAAAATGCATGTCAACCAACAGTGACAGATCCACTCACTCTTATAGAACAAGCTCAACGTGAACTGAGCGAAATAGAAAATGAGATTAACGAGTTTACTTGTGAGTTGACTGACGTTTAAAAAGAAACCTTTTTTGATGTATTATATATATATATATATATATATATATTTACATATTGTATGTACTAAACAAAATCCCATAGCTTTAAACGAGAACTACACACATATACCAACAGGAGTAAAATATTATTTTCACTAGGCTTTACTTACTATTGCAATAATTTCTATGCATATATTATATGTGAAAAATATTCAACCAATCAAGACAGTTTTATGGGTTAGTGATAATAATAATAATAATAATCATGTAAAGCGATTACATAACTAATCGTTGAGATGGTGGAGAAAATTTGTAGCTCAGGTAGATGATTTAGTGGTGATGTTTCGTTCTCTGAGCTGAATATTTTGGTTGTGAAGCTCTCATTGTTCCTCCACTGAATAACATCATCAGCACAAACTTCAGATAGAAGTGAAGCATTCGAATTTCTCCACGTTTGACCTGCAGCTTGTTCTGCTAACCTCGATCTTGATTGGTTGTTGTTGACCTTAAACCTGTCGTTGTTTGCACCTTTGTACACTTCACTTCTAGATGAAGTTTGTGCTGATGATGTTGTTGTTCAGAAGAACAATGTAAGCTTCACAACCAAATTATCCAGCTCAGAGAACAAAACACCACCATAATTAATCGTTAGCAGTAAATGGCACAAATCAAGCAGATAGTAAGATGATTCGTTTAGTCAGTGGATAATATATGAATAGTCATTTAAAGGTTGTTGAGATTGTTGAGTTTCATTGAAATAATGGAACAGAAATAAGTTAGGACCAACATTAAGAAAGAACTTGGGAAGCACTGGACAGCTGTTTCCTCGTCAACAAGACGATTTCACTGTTCATAGGTTTTTTCATTAGAAAACTCCAAGGGCTTAGTCACTAGTGAGGACCTGAGATATCAGACGAATAATTTAAAGAGTGATAACCTGAGTAAATTTCTTTATACGGGAAATAGATCAAAGCTTATAACAATCAATATCATAATCATTATGAATTATGTATTGAGAAAGATGAGAAGAACAGTTACAAAAGGCTAGCAAAGTAAGGTAGATCAACATAATGAATGTCCATTCGGTGTTTTTATTTATACCTCCTGGACATTTGTTTTCCGACTACTTGCTTTCACTGCATATGTGTAAGCAATGAGTGAAATTTACTGACATGCTTGAAACTAATACGAGTGTCCACCTTAGTCGGTAAACGAGAGCAGAGACAAATGATACAATGACACAATAGCCTATTCTAATCCGTTGTCCCCGGTCCAGCTAACTATATTAAGAAGTCTTGATTGAAGTGTAGAAAGTGTATTCTACAAGCACCTAGAAATATGAGGTTGACAAGCCCACAAATCAAGTTTGTTTATGCACCACAGAAATAGGGTACTAAAATAGTACATCAACCAATGACAGTCAAGGATTTTCCGAGTGGGAAATGTAAGCTGAAGGTCAGCTGATCAGCCCGTGCGCGAAAACACAAAAAATCCAAAATTAGGACCTTTTCCAAGTGATTTCTGGGGAGCTTACATCCCCAACAAGAACATTCGAGTAAGTTGGTTCGTTCTTTGAATGCATCCAATTATATTTGTGTAGTTACTGACTGCTCTTTTAAGTCTTATTGTCCAGGCAAATCTGTTTGTTTGTTTGTTTATATTGTCATGGTGAAGAAATCAAGTGAATCATTTTCTATGTGTTATTTTGTACATGCGAATTTTTTTTTTATTCAACACTTCACACATATTAATCATATGACACCATTGTTTTTCTCTATAGCTTCATGCAAAAATAAAGCCTATTTATTATTGGAAGATAAACTTGAAAAGTTAATGTTACGATTGGATAAAATTGATTCAGCTGGTGATGTGTCCATTAGAAATAAACGTCGAGAAGTGATATTAGCTGTTCAAAATGCTCTTAAAAATTTAGAAAATAAACTATCAACTCAAGTTGAACCAGATGATCATCAGTATAATTATCAAGGAGAACATGATATCACTTTAACTTCTAATCATACTAAATGAATAAAAATATACACAAGAAAAAAACAATAACAACAAAAGTCACACTCATCAATAGATTTTAATGAAGAAGAAGAAGAAAAAAAAAATAGGTCAAACTATGTAGACAAAGAGATCATATCCTATCATTCAATATTTTATCTGACTTTTTGATTTCTCAATTTCGAATGTGTAGTTCAGTTCTATTCTTCATCTACGCGATATTCTTTTTTGATTTATTGCCATGTGAATAGTTTATTTATTTGTATAAAGGAAAAAATATCATAATATGATCATCATTAATATATGTTCAATATTTGAAAAAAGTCTTCTTATTTAGTACTAAGATAATTTTCAAGTCACTCAGTCACTTCATGGATTTCTGCCATGTTTTGGTTTGGCCGCACCTAGCTTTCTTACAACACCTACCTGTACACCAAAAAACAGTTCGACTAGGGAGTCGGTGGTCGTGAATTAGTAATACATGTTCCAACCATTTCAACTGATGAAGTTTCAATAATTCATCTATTGATCTGACATCCTTACCTAGTACTCGTTTCCTAACGACAGCGTTGCTCACTCGGGTGTCCCACGATATACGAGCAATGCTTCGGAGGCACCTATGATCGAAAACCAGTAACCTACGAGTATCTTCTACTCTGATTGTCCATGTTTCACATCCATATAGTAAGACGGAGCAAACTCCTGCATAGTACACTCGACTTTTAGTCAGCAAACGAATATCTCGCCTACGCCAAAAATGAAGTAACTGGGCAAAAGCCAATTGAGCTCTCTGTATCCGAGCTGAGATTTCGTCAGTCACCAGGTCATCAGCACTAATGAGACTCCCCAGATAAGCGAAGCGGTCAACACGCTCAATTACTTCACTCCCTATCACTAGTTCAGGTGCGGATGCAACCCAGACTTTTCAAGCATCATTTAGCATTTCGAAAGGGAAAACCGAATCCCGAGTATGCTTGCATTGTTGCTTAGGGTAGTCAGGAGACTCTGTATTTTGTCAGCGTCTCCACCAAATAGAACTATTTCATCGGCATATTCTAAGTCAATGAGCGAGCCTCCAGGTAGAAGGTCCACTACTGAAAATTCAGACAACGATAAGGTAAACTCCAAAAGCATGTATATGACAAAGATAAACAGGAATGGGGAGAGTGGACAGCCCTGATGGACACCACTTGAAGTACAGAATTCCGAAGAAAGTTCTTCATAAGCTCTCATTCGACCAGTGGTGTTCGAGTAGAGAGCTTGTATAAGGTTAATATACTTCTTTAGTACACCTCTCAATGACAGTCACTCACATAGAACCTCAGGATCGAATGAGTCAAACGCCGCTTTAAGGTCAAGAAATCCTACTATTGTGTGTCTTTTTCCAGGACCTGACAGAGTGAATATCTGGTCTCACAGCCACTGTTTTACTAGTTGCTCCTGAAACATATTCATAGCTCTACCGTTTCCTTCGGTGTCGTTCTTCCGTCCATTAAGTCGCGAACAAATACACGCCTGCACTAAGGCATGATCTGAATCTAGACATCTGCATCAGAACGAGTGAAAATAAACCTATCTGGTTAGAATTCGTGCGCATATTCAAATACGCTACATTGTATGACGATCGTTAATTAAAATTCTCAGTTGTTAAGTGTTAGGTATTTTAATAATACAAACTCCGCCATTAGGGTTTTCATCTTTATTGAGTATTATGTGAATAACAGACTGTGGAAATGCGTTTTATGATGAATTTTGAGGTTTGTACTAATTCGTTTGTAGTGCCTCCACGTATATTCCAGTTCGCTCACATTTAATCTGGTTAAACCCTTTCGATTAATTTATTTATCCAAGCCATTTGTATTGCAACAATTTATATGTACCATTCGTTCATATTATTGTTGGTTTGTATGAGCTCATATGACGTGTTCCACTTGTCATTTCACCTTGTCAACTATTCGTCGCTTTTATTCATGTCTGCCTGTTTCGCTTGTTGCATGTCTGTATTATATTTGTCTGACCATATATTCTTAGTCACGCTCTATCTCTTGAGTTGGCTCATTAGCCTTCTCCACATCGCTTCCTTCGCCTATTCGTTCGCATTGTAATCCTGGGAGTTGGCTCAACAGCCTTCTTCAATTTACGTCGCTTCTTTCGTTTTATTCGCTGCTTCTCCGCTTCGCTTTGTGGTGTGTCCCAAATAAACGTATTCAACACTACGAGTTCACCTTCTGATTTATAACCGTCAGACGCCATTTAGTAACGATTGTCTAGACGAGCTAATTACGAAGCTTAAGAACACGCAGTAAATCGACACACTACACATTCTCAACTGTCTCTCCATAACATCTAACTGTAACAAGTAGTTGAGATAAATTCTGTCTATTCATTTAATCAACATCCGGGAAATGACTAAATTTAGTGTTGTTGAATGTATTTAAGGATTCCTGTTATGGAAATTATTGACTAGATTGGATCACAACGACATGTTTCTTTAAAGTTTCTCAACAACAAACAAATGCTCACGTACTCCTAATCTACCATTTATCTGAAATTGTTGAGTTGGGAAATACTACTGAAGATTTATCAGTAGCACGTCGATACGATCAGCTCTGAACAATCATATAAATTTTCGTAACTGGTGTGAACGTTGTAAAAAGTACAGTAATCGACAATTATGCCGAGTGTTCATAATGCACCAACCATTGCTGTCGTAATAGCGCTCCTGCATAGAATGCAGGAACTATTTGTGTTTTGTAGGCGGAAGTATAGATAGCAAAGTTTTAAACTGATTGTCATTTTGTGTGCGGATAAAATTTCATGTAACCTTAACAGACTCAAAAGAATAAAAACTGTACCGTGAACGATGATAAACATGTAGTGGAACGCTTCTACAAAGAAAATACGATTTATGAAAAATAAACAATATTGTACTCGTTTTGTTTAACTGCACCAAAAACACTTCTACTTCTTGCGCGCAACGTTCACTTCGCGTTGCTGCCGTTTTTCTTAATTTGCTGCTCCCCATGTAATGCCTACTGTCTCCTTCAATAAAATATTAAACCATCGATTTATTTTGATATATATGACGGGATAATATGGAACATTTAGCGGTGATCATAGACAATCTGGTATCTCACACCACTAAAAACAACACATGGATAGAGTTAAAATCTGACTTAAATCTGTTTGTCATTCGAAATGTAATGTCTAGTAAATTCATCTAAAGTATTTTTCAAAACAATCGAGCTAACTGTTCATAAGGGAGAAACAAAATTAGTGACAAAACAGTGTAATTAAGAAATGTATTACGCTAGATAGTTTAATGTCAGCGAGCAAGAACCACGAATATGAACACAAGTTAAGTTCATGAAGAGATAAGTCAGGTTTCATTGTGGCCACTGTACACGTCCATGTTGTGAAAGTAGTTCTACTGATCCAAACTGACCAATTTTATTGAAGATTTAGGGTGATTTATCTTCACTGACTGTTCAACATCTAGGTTAAACTTGGCCAAAAATCACATTAGCCGGTTTCTAGGACCTTCTAAGTAGAATGTTAACATTTCTGTTTCTGGTTTGCAAGAAGCTTCTGCCAAAGCTATAGACCTCCAAGATAAAAACGATCATCTTGAAACATTTACGCTAATACTGAAGAGCAGACAGTTTACAGCTCTTTTCCAGTGAATTTTGATGAAATCACCATAAGGATACCAAATTTCGATACATAGTAAACTACTCATACCAGGTTAAATGCCTTGAAATATTTCAAATTGACTGCTGTATAAATTTCACTAAATGCCAACATAGCAGTCTTTCAGTCAGCTGTAACGAAGAACTTTGTACGTAAAGACACCAGTTGATGTTGCCATACCAGATTAGCACAGAAACAAAGTCGTCAATTTAAATCCCATAATGGTAGAGATAGTAGAATCACTGCAGGTAAAGGAGACGATTAGGGTTCCAAAATATTATTGAAGAAGAATAAATCAGTGAGGTTAATTTAGAAAGACAAAGGTAGTGGTATTGACAGATCCAGAAGACTGTGATTTGAGAGAACACAAAGAATGAATGCACCAGCGTCATTACAAATGATTTTGAGTAATTTCGTTCAAGGTCTCTAACTATCGGTGACTTTAGTCCCGCGGACCACAACCAAGTAGTCGACATCTACCGACATGAATCAGTTCACTTGTCAGTGACTTCATGGATTTGTGCCATGTTTTGGTTTGGCCGACCCTAAATTTCTTCCAACCCGATGATGTGACAGTCGGTAGTTAGGCCTACGCAACACATGTCCCAACCATATCAACTGATAAAGTTTCATAACTTCATCTATTGATTTGACATACTTACTTCGCACACGTTTCCTAATAACAGCATTGCTTAATCGGCTGTACCACGATATACGAGCAATGCTTCAAAGACACCTATGATCGAAAACAAGCAACCTACAAATACGTTCTACTCTCACTGGACTTGTTTCACAACCATAAAGTAAGACGGAACGAACCACTGCACAGTACACCCGTCCTTTAGTTAGCGAACGGATATCACGCCTACGCCATAAGTGACGCAGGTTGGCAAAAGCCAATCGAGCTTTCTCTATCCGAGCTGAGATTTCGTCAGTCATCAGGCTATCAGCATTGATGAGACTCCAAGATAAGTGGAGCGTCAACACGTTCGACTACTTCACTCCGCATCACTACTTAAGGTGACGATGAAACCCAATCTTGAAGCAACATTTCGCATTTCGAGGGGGAAAACGCATCCGAACATGCTTGCATTGTTGCTCAGGGTGGTCAGAAGACTCTGCATTTTGTCAGCGTGCAAGTAGGACTATGTCATCGGCATATTCTAAGTCGATAAGCGAGCCTCCTGGTAGAAGGCTACTCCTGAAAATTCAGACGAGGATAAGGTTATTTGCATGGCTCAGAATCATTTGCAATGATGCAGGTGCATCCATTCTTTGTGTTCTATGAAATTCTAAGCTTCTGCATTCCTCATAATCTCTACTTTTCTCCTTCTAAAGTTATCTCACTGAATTATACTTTTCGAATCATATCTTCTCTCCTTAACCTTCTCCATTGCTGCTAATAATTCTACTATCGCTTTCACTCTTCGATTTGAACTGACAGTTGCATCTCTGTGCTGATGGGGCATGGCAACCTGAACTGATGTCCTTACGTACGAAGTTCTGCGTTGTATCTGTTTGTCTGTCTTAAATTCTAATCTTCTGAATTCCTCATCCGCTGTATGTTTCCCTTTTTTAAGTTTATTTTACTGGATTATGCGTCTTGACTGATTTCTTCAAACCCTGATCTTCATTACTGCTAACACTTTTACTGCCTGTGCAACTAATTTGGTTTAAAACCTCCATGGGGTTTCGAAGATCGATTGAATAAAATAAAGATTTTTGTGCTTCGAGATTTTGTTTTGTACTGATATGATGGACGAATGTGTTAAGACTAGATGGAATAAGTATTCTATATGTAGAAGTCACAATTTACTACCAGAATGTGTACACCTTATCTTCAAACTTTGGTTTACAAAACAACTAGATTCACGTGTCTTAGGCGGGACTTCACTGCATCCTACCAAGTTGCAATTAGTATACCCCACACTGGTTTATAAAGTCTAAAATTTAGACGTCTTATTATCGTCATAGGTTTTTAGATGGACAGTTTATTGCAACTAGTCATTCGAGTAATTGGATGACGATAAGTGTGATGGCGGAAGGATTTAGGGTTAAAAACTACTCAAAGCTAGTGGGTTATTAATGTTTGATTGATACCGTTCAAGTAAGCAGCATGTACACAAAAAAACGCTTCGTTTCATTTGGAAACATGCTATTGATTTGCGCTATATTTTCCTTCTTAGCAGTAGCCATCTGTCCGAACAGCTTTGGGAATTCAACTTTTCCCGGTAAATACTTCTTTAATGTTTATATATTTGTAAAGCTAGGAGAAATTTGAACATTTTACCGATATATCAATTTGGGATATCGAATTTTATGTTATAAGGCGATAATTTTATACTACACATTGTATAATTTCGTAGATAATCCATTTCCACACATTTTTATCTTTTAGTTGAAACAAATATTCAGTCATGTCAGTCCATCCACCAGTCAATGAACAGGGCTCCATTGTCAGAGTTCCCCGACTTTCAAACGCTGGTACTCGTCGTGGTAGTTTTCAGCCGTACCCTAGAGGCTCAAAGCTTTCACGTCAGCTACAACAGCCCCATGTCACACTTGTTGAATATAAGACAGCTCGATTTTTGATCACAGATGAACCTAATGCACACAATATGGAAAATTTTGTCATGGTACGTTGTAGTTCTGTGTAACCCTAAGCAAATTCCTGGCACTTAAACCGGGCTGGTGGGTACAGATGATCCATGCAGTGTAGTTGGGAAACCTTGATTTCAAGCCAGTGGTGTAAATGGGCCTTAAAACCCTAAGGAAACGAATGCCGTATGAACCTACTCTTGATCACTGGCTACTGCAAGAACGCATCTCCTAACGTTGCTCCACCACGTTGCGGATTAGACCTTTTAGTCAAATGCTTTTGGATTGGCTCTCGAAGTAGATCACCTGCTTCGGTTTGGACATCCAACCAGTATCTCAGACCTACACGTACATAATTTGGTACCCCATTTGTACCGATAATTTTGCTTGAATAAATAAGTCAATAAAAGTAGCTTTGAATCACTATTTTCAAGATAAAATTAATTTTTTCTTATTGGTTGGCTTGATCTCGGTTCTAAGTGTAGATCACGTTGTTCAAATCCATTGAACTGGCTAGCTGTTGATTTATGTATATGAATCCAAATAATCTATTAAAAATTTGCAGCTATTCGTTCTTATTGTTACATCCTTGATTTGCATGTTACCACTGTGTTTACAGTAATTGAACCAATACTCATCTGCATTACGTGTTTTTGTTGTTTAAGATTCAGTGCAGTGTAACCTTATAAAGTAGTTTGTTGTTGACTTTCAAAGAGGTAATGTATTGAATTTAACTATATACTTCACCTGTAAGCGACTGATTACCTTCCAACGGGTTTCTAATATAATTTAGGCGTAAACGTTTTACAACATGATGCGACAAGATTCTAATTATCTTACTGGCATATTTGAGGAAGCTTATCAACATCTTCAATAATCCTGTTAACAATAAGAACACCTTAATCTCCTCTGTATAGAGAGGCTCAAGGAAGTTATTTTACAATAAAACATAATACAACAACTTCACCAATCTTAGTGTAGAAATATTTAATCACTTTAATAGGATGTTAGGTTTTTCTGCTGTGTACGGTCACGCGAACAATGAAAGAAGAATACAATTATACCGAGATGTGATACAACTTACACTTGAAGTGCTTGGTTTTAGGTAGAAATTTATCTCAAGTAGAGTGCTTTGATGAAAGCTTCCTTTGTAACAGATAGACCATAGTAAATATTGTAAATAGTACATGTAATGTTTTCAAATGTTGTATTCAATTTAACGAATTCAGAAATTTATAACTTGTCTCAGGTTTTCATTGAGTTTTTTAGGTCCTTACACACAATTAAGACATGTCAGCTTAGTGAAAGCGCTGATATTAACCTTTTACTCAGAAGTAGTACATGGAACGGTAATTCGATTTTCAGTTATTCGGCCGTAGATTCGAACCCTACTTCATCTACTTCGGTTTGACTAGCGCTGTATAGCATCACTAGATTCTGTATCCGAACATATAACTCAACATTGAATACATCCACCTGTATTTAATAACACAGTCAGTCAGAAACAACGTAGAACTTCGTTCGTACGTATTTCCATTCAAGTTGACATACCAAATAAGCACAGAGATGCAATTGTCAATTCCCATAGTGGTAGAAATAGTACAAGTATGAGTAGTAATCGTAAAGATGAGTATTCGAAGATGTTATTCAATGAGTATAATCCAGCGAAATAAACTTACAAGATAAAGTTATCAAAGAATTCAGGAGAATAGGCTCCGGTAAAACATAAAGAATGGATGCACCTGTGCCATGGCAAACAATTTTGAGCCATGTCATTCAACGTCTCTAACCATCGGTTACTATTCATTCAACCAGAATGGGAAATCGATGTAAGTCCTTTGACTCTTTATGAAGTTGAGAAAGCTATAGGAAATGCAAAATAAGCGAGAGCAGCGGGTCCTGACAGGCCAACTCCTAAGATTTTTAAGCCTGTTGGTCCAATTTTAGCAGTTAGTTTGACTGAGAGATCTTAGGTAGAATCTGGGAACTGGGCATAATCCCATCTAACCGGTCTCAATCAATGATTGTGTCCCAGTCTGCAAAAAAATCGACAAAAGTCCTCTTGTGACAATCACAGAGGAATCAGTTTAACTAATAACTAACAACGTATAAATGATATCCTATACATAAACCCCTAAGAATTGTAACAACTGGAAAAAAAATGCATCACCTACTAGCAGTAGTAGTCTACAAAGCATATAAATTACATAAAAATAAAATTTGATTCCAAGATGAAAAAGAAATCGATACACTTGTTTGACCTAATTTTACCGGGATAATTTCATTAATCTCTTGATTTCTGTTCTTTTTTTCTCCATTGTAATTTACACCTTAGTATCCTAATTTACAACTTTCTGGATAAAATCAGGTCAAAGATTAATTAGAACAAAAAACAGGAATAAAATTTAGATTGACGTTTAAATTTTAAAAAAACCGCAATTATGTTTTTTTTCCAGTTATTTTTATTGAACGTGTAAACAATGGCACTTGAATATTTATGCGCCCACCAATAATTGAATTTGTGAGTAGGCTAGGGGGTAATTTCCGGGTGCCCAAACCGCGGCAGATGGTTTTACTTAAGGTGGCTACCTCCCGAGTTTTTGACTTATAGGTTTAATCCGTGAGGTGGTAGTGTAACAACATTAGGAGATGCAGTTTCATGGTAGCTGGCAACGATTCGTTTCGTCCACATCCTAGAACCAATGTGTTCCATAGGATTGTCCGTTCCCATCAGCCTGGTTAGGGTTCGCTTTTCATCCTTTTAATTTCGTAAACAACAATTGTGTTAAGAGAAAGCAGTGAGTAGGAATTTGCCGCATGAGGGTATTGCTAGAAGAATAGCGGACTCTCAACCGTACCAGGACATGCCTATCCAATTATAGATTGTATGTGGTTTTTATGTTTTACAAAGACTTCCGGTGGCAAGTGTTTCATTGCAGTTTGGTTCGACATTTGGTTAGAAAATTAATCTAATTTTATACTTGGCGGTTTTTCGATCGACGTACATTCGATTGTGTGTGTGTGTGTATTAATTGGTATTTCACTAATCAAGTTCCAGATTTTAAAATAGTGTCATTCATTTTCTTAAGCGAATAATTGCATTTTTGTGCATAGTTGTCGAGAACAGATTAATTTTTCTTTAACGCTTTTCATTCAGGCTTTTAAACTGCACAATGTACGCAAATTGGTTCGAGTATGCAAAGCTACTTATGATAAAGAACCACTTGAAGCTGCTGGAATTGAAGTTGTGGTAAGTTACAATAAGAATATCCTTATGATATGTCTATAAATAACTAATGTTGATTTACATTTTTCAAAGAAATTTACAAGCGTTATCTCTTTTGTGTACATTTAAAGATCACATTGAATTTTACATTAATAAATATCACATTATCAGTCAATGCAAAGTCTTTTGATCACCTTAAGTAATAATATAAGCTTGTTCGAAATGCGGTTCTCCTCGCCGAATTGCAAAATGCTACTTCAGGATTAGGTTGCGTAGGCGCGTGAACCTAGTAATAGGGAGTGAAATAGTTGTGAATATTTACCGCTTCACTTAACGCAGGAGTTTCATCAGTCCTGATGGCCTGGTGAATGCCAAAATCTCAGCACGGACAGAAGGCTCGATTGGCTTTCACCAACTTGCGTTTTATATGGCGTAGGCGAAATATCCGCCGAGAAATGAAGACAGACATGAGAAGAATGAACAAAAATTGGACAGCACTAGAAAGGGAAGCGCAAGACAAAATAGGTTGGAGTATACTGGTCGGCGTTCTGTGCTTGATTGAGGGTAGCAGGCATAAGTAAGTAACTGTATGAGGAATCCCATACTAGGGCAAAGCGAGTATTCAGTACTCCAAGTTTTCAAAGGCTTTTTTCTAGCTTTGATCGTTTTCGTGGTTTCAATGATATTCAACAGTCTATACAACTCTATAACTGTCAATATTGATTGATCAGTGTTTTGAACTTCTAACACTCGACCAGGGCTTCTAGAGTATTGACATGGTAGTCAGATTTACCTATCGACTGAATATTCTTCTGCAAGGTGGTCGGTCAAACCAAAAACAAGTAGATATCATATCTGAATGTAAATTCGTCATAATGTCAACTTAACTGTGATATGATAACATAATTGAATTTCCCTTTCAAGAACTAACATTTCTTTCAATACTGTATTTCCATAAAAATAGCAATAAACTAACTTTATGAATATGTTCTAGCAAAGTTAATTGGTTTTTGTCTAAATAAATAATAAAATAAAGTAATGCATTCATCATTTCCACATTTTACAGGATCTTGAATATGATGATGGTGCACCGCCTCCAGACCCAGTTATTGACAAATGGTTCCAATTAATTACAGATGTATGTCAACAAGGTCCTGGAAGTTGTATAGCTGTACACTGTAAAGCTGGACTTGGCAGGTTGGTTTTTTTTTGTTTTTGCTTAGGGAAACTTATATGGTCTGATAAAAGGTTTCTTATTATTCAACTGTTTTTTTAAATAAAAATCGTCATAAAAATTTTTGGCTGTGTATAATTCAAAAGACAATTTGAATGAAATCGATCGTCTCGGGGTAATTTAAATGATTCCCCCTATCGTGTCATTGGATCGTTTGTCTTCGCTCTCGTTTACCGACTAAGATGAACTCGTAATAGTTTCAAGTATATCAATTGACGAGCATATCAGACGTCAATTATAATTTGTCATAAAACTCTTAATACAAAAAGTCAGACACACTCATTTTCATGTATTCTGGTAAAATGTTTCTCTTATTTCATGGAAACAATTATTGAATAAACAAATTTCACAATCTCTCAGGAGAACTTTCTACTCAGTCTAAGTTTCATAATTTTTCGTCCTCAGTGTGGCTTACCATTCATGGATGTGTTACAAATAAACTTCTGCTTTAAGCCAGATCAATGTGAAACTATAAGTTTTCTTGCTCGAACAGGGCAGGTTACTTTCTAAACTCATCTAAAAATCTTGTCTGAATGAAACGTTGGAATTATCTAAAAAAAAATTCAATCGCTGAGATTCATTTCCCAATACAATTTTCAAAAATAGTCAGTCAGGGTATTCGATTGTGACCAATCTGATCTCGTGTGCTGTTACGGGTATGAGGGCGGATATCACTTCCCGGCTGCACACACCGTGGAATGGTGTTTCTTGAGGAACCTGAAAAGGAAGGTAGATTAGTGTCGGGCTTAGAGACCTGGGAGTGTGACGGCAGAGCCCAGGGGACAACTGCTTGAGGCCGGTCACACACGGTCTTTTTACTAAAGGTTTTTTGAGTATTAGCTCCGCTCTTTTAAAGCCCTTATTGGGCAGCCCTTACCACCGGAGACGGAAATCCGTGAGGTAAGGTGAGGTGTGACATTTTTACGGTCGACCGTTTCTAACCCTTCCTTCCTTGTGATAAGAAGGCAGCATCGCTACAGGTGCTGGTTGTCCGAGAGAAAAACCCTACTGCTGTCACACCCTTCTGCAGTCAGCAGTACGACTTCGCCCTCAGACCTTGAGTAGCTGCTTTTATTCTCATCGTTCTCCAATCGACCTGCCTGGCATGGTAGAACCTTCAGGAACATATGTTCCTACCAGTTTAGCTCGGTTGGGTCATCACGATAGTCAAGCCCGACCACCACGTCAAGGTAGCAGCTACGATCAGGTTTCACAAATAGTATCTTCGATATATACTGGGCGCCCTATTTTCGTCAAATTATTTGTTGAAATATTGACGAATATTCTTACAAAGCACCTAAGAATGTTATCCGACATGGCTTTTAAGAGGGAAGCATGAACAGTGTCTAGCTTAACTCAAGAGAGAGCACCTTATCAACTCTGGGCACTCTGTCTCACTAAGGAATGGGCCTACAAAACAATCAATACGATACAAAGAATAGAATAAAAGGGATGTTGATGCACTGCACTTCTGAGGCGTTGGCAATTCACCGATTCAAATCTGAACTCTGAGTTCAAAATCTTTGCCCTGACAATCTTTTCCTGTATAAAATTAGGCCTTGTTGTTTTTACTACTAGAGCTGTTGTAGTTTTCTAAGTTGTACTCAAGTTCGCCACAATAACCCAACCACAGACTGCTTCAGCGAGCGATGGTGCCTGATGTAGAGGGGGTAAGTTGGAAGAAAGTTAGAGGCGACCAGACCAAAACATGGCATAAATCCATGAAGTCAGTGATAAATGAACGGAACCATGTTAGTGTAGGTGTAGACTACCTGGTTGGGGTCCGCGAGATGATAGTAACTGGTGGTTAGAGACCTTGAATGATATCACTCAAAATCGTTTGCAATGCCGCAAATGCATCCATTTTTTGTGTTCTCTCCAATTCTAATCTCCTGAATTCCTCATGATCGTTAATTTTCTCTCTCATTTTTAAAAATGATTCTGAGATATGCTTCACGAATGATATCTTCAATCATTAACCTTTTTGATTACCGGTAATACATTTACTATCTCTAATGCCATGGGATTTGAATCTCTGTGTGCTAATGTGGTATGACAACTTGAACTGATGTACGTAAGTACGAAGTATGCTTTAACTATTACGAGTTCACCTTAATCGAATAACAAGAACAAATCAATGAACCAGCGTCCAGGTAGGCTACTGTGATCCGATTGTCCCAATTGTACTAGCAAGAAGTCTCGATATAGCGTAGAAAGTGTATTCTACAAACACCCAGCCAGCACACAATGAGACCAAGCACTCAAGTTGCGTTTATTTATACTCTACAGAGACGTCCTTGGGACAGTCACAAAAATAGCACACTAAAATGACACAGTATCCAATCACAGGCAACGATTTTCTTGGTGGGTAATGTGATCTCAAGGTCAACTGATCGGTCCATGAAATAAATCGAAAATAAAGATATTTATCAATCGAGTTCTGGAGATCTAACATCCCCAACAACATTGTAGCTGACTGACTGACTGACAGTAATACAATGGATTACTTTGATGCCACATTTTTGTTATAACTTTACATTTCAACTACACATAGTATGATGGTTTTATTTTTTCAGAGCTCCTGCACTAGTTGCTGCTGCTTTAATTGAACTTGGCTTGCCGTACGATGAAGCAGTTGAAATGATTCGTGAGTAAGTGAATGATTTTAAATATTGAAAAATTTCTTGCATTTATTACACAGTATTTATTTTCGCTTATTAAATTATCAGTTTAACATTGTTTTGGTGTGTATGCTAAACTGATTTAGAGTTGGTTACCAAAACCTGTGGTCGTGACATCAGTGCCAAAACGAGAACTACTTGAGATAAATCAAGCGCAGCCTTTTTGTGAGTGATCTTAAGTAGGTTAGCTCTGTAGTTTTAAAGTCTTACTACCGGCGATAAAGATCCATGGTACAAGGTGAGGTGTTGTTCTTTTCAAGTTACTCTTTTCTAACTCTATTCATTGTGGTGGTGGCATCGTTTTCTAAGAGAAAACGCCTCATTGCTTCACTATCATTGCCATTTCAGTCGGCAGTATGACTTCACTCTCTTTATCGCCCTCCAAGCAACGTGCTTTGCATGGTGAAAGAAGTCTATGTTTCATCTAATATAGATTAATTAGTTGGGTCACAGCTATGCTTAAGTCTGACTGTCAAATCAAGTCAGCAGCCACGGTTAGGGTCATATAAAAAAGAATGGGATTGTAAATGTCAGTCAGACTGTTACAACGTAGAACTTCATACGTACGTACGTACGTACATCAGTTCAGGTTGCCATAGCACATAAGCACAGAGACGCAACTGTCAGCTGAAATCCCATAGTGGTTGAGGTAGCAGACATAATAATGGTAATGGAGAAGATTAGGGTTCGAAGATATTTTTCAAAAAGTATAATTCAGTGAGATAAATTTAGAAAGAGAGAGATGATGAGGAACTCCGAGGTTAGGATTTGAGGGAACAAAAAAAGTGGATGCACTTGCGCCATTGCAAATGACTTTGGGCCATGTCGTTCAAGGTCTCTGACCATCGGTTACTTTGTCTCGAGGACCCCAATGAAGTAACCTACATGTGCCAGCATGACTCAATCCACTTGTCAGTGACTTCATGGATTTGTGCCATGTTTTGGTTTGGCCCCTTATAGCTTTCTTCCAACCTCCTCCTACACCACAAAACACAGCTCGTCAAGGCAGTTTGTGGTTTGGCATATGTAACATATGTGCCAACCACCTCACTCAGATTAGTGGGGCTACCTTCAAATACCATGAACTTACACCCCCCCCCCCAACATAATAATGTACGCGATTTCGAGTCATACAGTCTAGTCTGTAACTACATTGAAACTTCATCTGTTGAATCCCGTTATCACTATAAAAAAAGGACTTGATAAAAATCAAATCGATCACTACTACTCAGTGGTCAATCAATTGTAAATATATGTACCTAAATGAAACCAATAAAAAGAAATTATACTCGAGAATCAGTCCACTTGTCTACAGTCATTCACACCAGTATTTAAATATATTCCGATTGATCAGATTTTCTCTGTGTTCATTACATCAACTGTAGGTTGGTGCAGACCACCTGTTTCCTAGGATCCGAGTGATTATCGTGACCAGTTGTTAAAGACTTTGTATGACTTAAATCGAAATCGTTCTCAACGGTGTAGAGGGCATCCTTACTCTTTTCTCTATTTCCACTAACCACTACTAACTACCTCTACTACCATGCTGACGAACTCATTTCATTGTCTTAAATAGTGTATGACAACTTAAACTGATACCTTTATGTACCAGATTCTCTATTGCATATATGACCGAACACCAGCCGAAAGCAGCGAATCTTCCTTAAGTTTATCAATGTTACCTAGATATAAATGGTTTTTTTTCGTTTACTCTGACCACACTTAACTTATTTTCTTTCATTACAGACAAAGAAATGGAGCTTTAAATGCTCGTCAAGTTCAATATTTGAAAAATTTCCATCCAAAAAAACGTCTTCGAAATATTAAATCACAATCGGATCGATGTAATCTATTATAACCTTGTTCATAATGAAAATCCCAATGTTCGTCTATTTTCATCGATAAACATTGTGGTTTATTGTATTTACTGTTATTATTATCATTTACTTTTATTATCATTGTTGTTATTATTATTATTATTATTGTTGTGCAATTATTATTCTTTCAAGATTTCGACATCGATATCAGAACATTTCATCTCGCCGCCCCATGGCCTCCTAGCGTGTGTGTGTGTGTGTATGCATAATTTACCCAGTGTAATGTATTAATTTACTTTGTTACTTTTGGTTTGCCTCTGTGTGTGTGTGTGCTTTCAGTCAATTTGCCTTCTTTCATTTCTGTCTTTTTTCTACATGACATGACATTATTATTTCCCAGATTCATAAATAAATAGAGTCAATTGTAAAACAATGAAAATTTCTTTTTTGTTTGATTTACTGGCTAAAAATTGTGATAGTTTTGTCTATGTATGCTCGGACAGAATGGTGTCATGAATTGTAGCTGTTATCTTGACGTGGTGGTCGAGCTTTCCTATCCTCATGACCCAATCGAGCTATATTGGCTGCGACATATGTTCCTATAGGTTTTACCGTGCTAGGCAGGTCGATTGGAGAACGATGAGACTAAAAACAGCTACTCAAGGTGTGAGGGTGAAGTCGTACTGCTGACTGTAGAGAGGTGTGACAGCAGTAAGGTGTTTCTCTCGGACAACCAGCATCTGCAGCGATGTTGACTTCTTACAAGGAAGGAAGGGGTTAGAAAATGTTGACCGTAAAAATGTTACACCTCACCTTACCTCACGGATTTCTGTGTCTGGCTGTAAGGCCTTTTAAACAAGAACGGAACTAACACTTTAAATACTACCCATAAAAAGGCCGTGCGTGGCTGGCCTGAAGCAGTTGTCCCTTGGGCTCTGCGGTCACACTCTCAGGTCTCTAAGACGGACACTAATCTACCTTCCCTTTCAGGTCCCTCAAGAAATACCCTTACACGGTGTGGACAGCCGGGAAGTGATATCCGCCCTCATACCCGTACCAACACATGAGATCAAATTGTTAACAGACATGTGATTTTGTCAATTGTCAGCTTAATTAAAGTGTAAGGAATCGAATAAATTCAAAAACAGTTAGATACGGTGATTAGCGACGGATTCTAGGATGATCGTTTTTTCATCCTAGTTAGGATGGATATGCACCTGCCCCTACCTTTCCAGAATAATTGTTCTTCATTCTTGGACTTGAACTCGGTACCACTGGAGTCAAACTCCTAACGCGCGCTAAATCTAAATAGTCTTTGGCTTGTGCAAGCGGATAAAGTTTGATTCAATTTTACTGGTTGCTTGAATCTTCTCATTGATGTTGACGGCTGCAATTGATCAGTTTTTATTTTTGATCTATTCACATTCTGTGTGGATTGTTTCCATATTGTCATTAGCAATAGAAGCAGAGTTAGATGCTGGCTATTTTACTGGTTAGTCCTCATTTAGAACCCTCAAGGTCAAGGGAAAACAGGAAGACCAAGGAACACATCGCGCCGAGAGATGGAGACCAACGTGGGAAGAATGGACAAAATTTGACAGAACTCAAAAGGGAAGCTTAGGACAGAGTAGGTTGTGGAATACTGCTTGATAGACTATGCTTCTTTGGGGTTAGCAGGCATAAGTAAGTAAGAGGTTCGCCAAACCAATGATCAATTGCAGTTCTCTGAACATCAGTGAGGAGATCCAAACAACCTAAAGAAAAGAATAGTTCCGAGTTAAAACCATGATAAAATAAGCGATTAGACATACTGGTATTGTATGCACAGATTAGACTTCTAATTAGTGGGTAGCTATGAAGTTTACTGTGCACAAGTTTTTCATCTATATGCCTTTGCGATCGATTCTTGTAACTGAATAATTTTAAAGAAGGATTCTGGCAAATAGATTAACTAGATGTTCCCAGGATTGAACTACTGAGTGATTTTCATGGTCCTGCATATATATCGAAGTAGGATAATGTTTGGAGGTGCACTTCGAAAGAACTCTCTTTTTATGACTAACGTAACCTCTTCCATTCGATGTTCGAAGTGGTAGTTTGTTCTTTACAGAATTATAATGATTAGAAGACAATTTTCCGCCGAATTCAGTGCTTTTTAAAGGTCTCAAAATTTTGATTTCTAGAATTTCTGCCGAGGTAATATGAATCATAAAGGAGTGGAGATGATAGCGATGTTATTGTTAGTGCAAATGACTAAGTATAACTAAGGTAATGCATACGAGATTAAATAGTTCGATAATTCACTGAGTTATTAGACTACTATGGTAGATCACATAATACGCAATTCCAACCAACGGTTGAATTAACCTTCACTATCGCTACCGGTTCTGAATCATGTCTCACAGTTTCGCCAATCGAGGATCACGTGGATGCTAACCAGGTAATCGGTAATCACCAATACGTCTTAGACTAATATATTCGAGCTAATTCAACATTTTGATTTGGGTTCACTTAGCTTTCTTTCAACCTTTTATATCATTCGGACAGGTAAACTCCTACCGATCATCTCATTTGGTAAAAATCTACAGCCTCATCAACTTATTTGTCATCTTTGGGGGTTAGTATTCCAATTCTAAAAAGTATTAATCAGTCGATTATTTTACCATACATCAATGATCTTTCGAAAAGGTCTATTATCAGTTAATAGTAATCTGAACATTTTCCCTGGTCTGAAAGGCTATATTTCGCGAACAAGGTTAAACATGTGTATTCATCCCTTAAAAATTAAGATAGATGTTTCACTTACTCGAAAAGTGGAGCGAGTTAATCAAACCAGACAAGCCTTTTCGAATTCATATCGAGATTTTGATCACCTGCACGTTTATTGCTAAGATGGCAGCTCATTGGTCCAGAGGTTAAGCATTCACGTGTAAGTCCAAAGATCCTGGGTTTGAATCCTGCGAGTAGCAGGAATCATGGATACGTACTACCATTGATGAGTCCCATACTAGGACGAAACGGCCTTTCTTTCAGTACTTCCAATTCTTTTCTAATGGTTGTCTAACAATGGTTAATTCATGATTTCAAAAAAAAACTAATTTTTCTTCTTATTATGTTCCCTTATTTCGATCTCTATATTTTCACATGTGGAATTTCCTCCATATACATGTATATAGAACTGTTATATAAAGTATGCATACTTGTTTCTACTTTTTTTCCCTCATGACTAATACCACTACTGCTACTATGAATTCAGGGTGTTAAACAACTGAATACAAGCCACCAAAAATACAGTGTGAATTCATATTATTTCTGTTTACGAGATTTATTCTTCCTTTAACGGTATGTTTATCAATACAGAAAATTGTAGGCTATCTTCATTCTTAATTAAAAATCACATGTACTTGTTCATTTATTTTATTTATTTTTCTAACAGAATTATTGTAAAACATTATTCATATATATTTTTTTGGGAAATAGTTTTCAACATTAATAAAATATCATATTCATTTCTAACAGTTTTCAGATTTTCTGCAACTAGCTAGCTAACATTAAGACATTTGTAGTGAGTGTGTGTGTGTGTGTGTCAGTCAGTTAGTCAGTTACAACGTACAACTTCGTATGCACGTACAGAAGTTCAGATTGCCATACTGCGTCAGCACAGAGATTCAACTGTCAGTTCAAATCTCATAGTGGTAGAGATAGTAGAAGTATTAGCGGTAACGGAGAAGATTAGGGTTCGAAGATATGATTCGAGAAGTATAATTCAGGGAAATAAATTTACAAAGCGAAAGATAGAGATGATGAGGAATTCAGAAGTTTAGGATTTGAGAGAATACAATGAGTGGATGCATCTGCGCCATTGCGAATGATTTTGAGCCATATCGCGTGTGCAAATATGTCGATGAGAAAGATGAAAGTCATGAAGAATTCAGATTAGAATTTGGGAGAACACAAAGAGTGGATGCACCTGCGCCATTACAAACGGTTTTGAGCCATTTCATTCAGTCTCTAACCATCGGTTACGATTGTCTTACGGACACCAACCACGTAGCTTACATCGACCAACATGATTCAATTCATTTGTCGGTGACTTCATGGATTTATGCCATGTTTTGACTGGGCCACCTCTAGTTTTCTCACAGCCTACCCCTGCATCACAAAACATCGTTCGTCCAGGTAGTCAGTGGTTGGGCATACGAAACACATGTCTCAACCACTTCAACTGGTAAAGATTCACTGCTCCATCTACTGACCTGCCATCCTTGTCTAGTACACTTTTCCTAACAACTACATTGCTTCCTTGATTGTTCAAGTATAGATGAGCAATGCTTTGGAGACATCGATGATCGAATACCAGTTAACCTACAAATATCCTCGCTTCATAGTGACCATGTTTTGCTTAAGACTAGCCTAACTTCTAATAGATAAACTTAACCTTTTTCTTTTACTACACGGAATACTTTGTTGACATGTGACGATTAATTGTTCAGATCACAGTTATTATTATTATTATTCTACTGTTATTTTATGTGTTTTTCATTGTTCATTGTTTTTATAACTAAGCAACCTTCTTTTCTTGTTTGGCTGATAGGTCGCTCAAGGTCACCAGTGTATATTATCACTTTTACTCATACTACTTACAAATTTCTTTTCCTAAGCCTGCGGCTATTTGTCATATTTCAATGTTTAAGTATGTTGCATTCTACAGTCGGCATTTTTTCCCGCTCATTTAGTGGATAAGTACTGTATGTATGTAAGTGTTGCACGATAGATAGGCTATTCTAATCTGCTGCCCCAGGCCTTCTTAACTAGAAGTCTTGATAAGGCGTACACAGTGTATTCTACAAGCACACAGAAAATGCGAGGTGGCTAAGCACACAAATCAAGCTTATTTATACAATAATAGAAACGCCCTTGGTGAGAGCCACAAAATAGCGTACTAAAATAATCCATCAATCAATGACGGTCAAAACTTTTGCGAGTAGGAAACGTAAACTGTAGGTCAACTGGCGCGAAAACATAAATTCAAAATTTCAGAAATAACTTGTAAATTAGGATCATTTCCAAGTGAGTTCTAGGGATCTGACGTCCCCAACAGTACAGTGTAATCCTCACTAAATGAATCCGTTTTAAACTACTCTTAGAGTTATTCAAACTATTTTTTACCATGAACCAGTGATTGGAACGTAGTTCGTCAAGTTGATTAAGAAATTACACAAATAATAATGAAAGTTATGACTTGTGACATGAAATCTCTAATGTAAATTACACTGAAATACGATACAATATTTCCAAACCCACCATCCCTCTTACATGAACAGATGTTCATCTTGAACATCTGTTTTCTTTATCGTTTGAACAACATCCAACTCACGAATAAACTGTTCACATCAATGAAATAATGTAATTACTATTTAAATAAAATTATTTAAAAAACTTTTATTGTGAATACAATTCAAGTATTCATCAAAATTTCTCTTGTTTCTATTTTTAGAACGCATTATTATAAAAATTCAATTAGATGGATGAATAACTCTTATAAAAAAAAATCATAATCAATCAAGTTACTGCTAATTTTATTAAGTATTTGATATAATGAGCCAAATGAGAAGGTCATTTGATGTAGGTCGGTTACAAAACAACAGATAAATGTGAGCTGCATTAAACTTTCTCTTTGTCATTGATTTAATCAATCTACCACGGAGTACGTCACCACCAGGCACATCTCCATGAAGTTGTAGCTTTCAGTAGAGAAGTTTCGTGCTCACTATCGATAATTCTGTTTTCCTGTTGATTGGATGCGGATGTTTATGGTGTCGTTTGAGAATATTTTGCTAGTTCTGTTTGTAAGACATCCAACTAAGTTTATGTTATACTCGTCAATTAATATGCTTGAATGCTATTACGAGTTCACCTTAGTCGGTTAACGAGAGCGAAGACAAATAAATGATCCAGTGACACGATAGGCTACTCTAATCCGAGCATCCCAAGGCCCAACTAAGTAGAAGAAGTCTTGACAAGACGTAGAAAGTGGATTCTACAAGCACTCAGAAAATATGAGTTTGACAAGCACACAAATCGAGCTGATTCATACATGATAGAAACATTCTTGGGAGAGCTAGAAAAATTGCGTACTAAAATAATATACATCAACCAATAACAGTGAAGGATTTTCCTGATGAGAAATGTAACCTCAAGGTCAACTGATCAGCCCACGCTCAAAAACAAAAAATCCAAAATTAGAACCTCCATTAAATGATTTCTGGGGATCTAACATCTCCACCAGTCTCCTTCATAATAAAAGGGTACAAAGTTCCTGTAATGCGTTTATTGAATGGACGTAGATTTAGAAAGGCTTTTTTTTAACTATGAAGATAGGCGGGTATCCGAAGTATCGCTCTCCCCTCGATAAGCAAGAAGCCCTAACTATTCATCTGGCCTGAAATGTTTAAGCAAAACAGCTACATTTTACTTTATTGATTTACTACACATGCAAACTTTTCATCATAACTATATTTAACTCCACTTCTTCATATCACAAATTACATAGTTTTCTTACCCACCTTTATATTTATATATATATATATATATATATATATATATATATATATATATATATATATATATATATATATATATACAAGCAAGCACTTTAAGTTATCATAAAGAATCAATCAACCTTGACCGAGAATTTACATGACATTGATAAGTTCACACCGATTGATCGTACTAAAAAATATATTCTTTGTGCACTGCTTACCATTTAAACTTGTGTACATTTGTTTCTGCGGCCAAACTAAACAATGGCACAAATCCATGAAGTCACTGATGACAAATGGACTGAGTCATGTGGGTATAGATGTAGACTACCTGGTTGGGATCCGAGAGACAATGGTAACCGATGGTTAGAGATTATGAATATCATAGCTCTAAATCGTTCGCGATGACGCAGGTACAGCTACTCTTTGCGTTCTCAAAACTTCTAATCACCCGAATTCCTCATCATCTCTATCTTTCTCTTTCTAACTTTATCTCACTAAACTATACTCTAATCTTCTCCACTACCGCTAATACTTCTACTATCACTAGCACTAATGGATATGAACTGACAGTTGCATCTCTGTGCTAATGAGGCATGGCAATCTGAATTGATGTACGTACGTACGTACGTTATGTTTTAGGATGTGTAATAGAGTGGGTAAGTGAGTGACAAGTGTTTTTATCTTGAATCCAACAATAAAGAAGCGTTAATTGCTTGAAGATTGTAGGTGTACACTTAAGCCTATGAATGCCATACTATTATGAGATCGAAGTTATTCAGAGTATTGTTCTGACTATAGTGAATCTCACAACTACGATAGACTCTTTTAGAGTCAGTCAAATGATAAAATAACAGTTTTAGGTCGATTGTTTGTATACCATTTATTCTCAATATTCATAGTTAAGTTTAAATACCACATTGTAAAAGTTCTGCATATTTTCTTAATGTCTGTATTCTGAGTATTAAATCACAAAGAGACTAAATAAATGACCGAATTCATATTATACACTGGATTGAATATCTACTATTCCAAGATTAGATTAGACTAAATCACATTCACGATTCACAACCGAACTAATAAATCAGGGTATAAGCGATAGAAAATATTTCATTTCATATGCTTACCACCAGTTGCACTCATGGAGTCTGGAGTAGAACAAATTACATATTTTATAGCCAGAAGACTAAGTACTCTATGACCACTATCGTACATCATTATTCTTACAAATTAATATTTTCGCAATTATTAATCAAGCACTCAGCTTTCATATTGGCTAACAAGTGCACAAAGCCTTTTTGGTAGATATAGACTACCTGGTTAGGGACAGTGAGACGATAGTAGCTCATGGTTACAGACTTTGGATGATATGGGTCAAAATCGTTTGCAATGGTGCAGGTGCATCCATTCTCTTTGTGTTCTCTCAAAGTCTAGCCTTCCGTATCCTTCATTACCTTTATCTTTCTCTTTTTAAATTTATCTCGCTGGATTATAATTCTTGAATAATATTTTCGAGCACTAATCCCCATTACCGCTAATACTTCTAGTACCTTTACCAATATGGGATTTGAACAGACAACTGTGTCTCTGTATGCTAATGTGGTATAGCAACCTGAACTTATGTACTTACGTACGAAGTTCTACATTGTAACTGACTGATTTATTTAATGACTCAGAAAAATTAACTTGAATAAATTCACAAAATTCGTCAGAAATACAAATTCCTATTCACTGGAATATATCACCAATAATATATGAATAACTTTCCAATCAATGATCTATTTCTTTGAAGTTATCTTACCAAACTTTGGTGTGGATACCAATTACTTCGAATATGTTATTAATTATAAATAAGGAAGAAAGCACTAATTCTGTGTGTGTGTGTGTGTGTGTGTGTGTAGAACAGACAGAATGTGGTTAATAGTGGAATCTAGAATGTACGTTTCATCCACTGTAGAGCTTGTCATCTAGATAGATGCACATGCCAGACTCCAGAGTTGATGTTTACTGTGGGACTCGAACCCAGTACCATTTTCCTCAAACACCATCACGTTATCGAAATAGCTACACCGGTTCAAATCCCGGAGTGCACATTAATTCCGAGATACAGTTACATCTTTCTAGCTGATGCGTTCCAAAATAAAAATGAAACGTATTACCAACGTTCCAATAGATTCTATTCATTTATGTAAGATGACATTATGCCAATCAAAATTGATCACAAATCTCAGTCTACTTATCAACAAACAGAGAAAAATTCAAACGATTTCAAATTGAATTGAAAATGTTCAATCTTTCAGCATGTATTATTGAAACACTTACCTACTTACAAGAATATTTATTATATAACCAAAAAACAACCAAACGCTACACTCTAATCAATATAGAATAACATTTTTTTTTTCAATAAAAAAAAAATCTAATCCGATAAGATACAGAAAAATTCTACTGAATTATGTAAATAGAAGTATAATAGAGTCAACAGATGTGTTGATTTCACGAGAATTATTGATTTTTGTCGATAACACATAGGCCGTTACAGTTTCATGCGTGTGTTTGTGCGTAGGTGTGTGTGTATGTATGTGTGTCGGCTACTGAAATGATAAATGAAAGTCAGAATGAGTGTGTATGTGTGTGTGTGTGAGTGAGAGAAAGAGAGAGACTAGAGCATGTGAATTAGATTCTTTAGTTAGACAAGTTGAAAACAAAACTCATTTTCGTTTTCAATCTGAATAAATGTTGACGCCTATCTAACAATCGTCATCTTGTTCATACTATTATTATTATTATACATAGTAGGAATTATATGAAGAGTTTAATTGAAAAATATTTAGAATTTTAGTCAACTTACATTAGTTGTTTAGTAGTAGTAGTAGTGTGAGTGGTAGTAGTGGCAGAAGAAGTAGTAGTAGTAGTAGTAGTAGTAGTAGTAGTAGTGTGAGTGGTAGTAGTAGTAGTAGTAGTAGTAGTAGTAGTAGTTAGTAGTAGTAGTAGTAGTAGTAGTGTGAGTGGTAGTAGTAGTAGTAGTAGTAGTATTCTTACCAAAGGGTATGATAAGACACACATCAGTACGCTGTGTACTAACTGTACGATTGTGAGACATAATCATTTAGCATAGAAGAAGACATGCTCGGATTGAAGGTTTTTGATAATAGGCGTTTATCGAGTTTTCCTTGCATTTGCTTGCAAACAACGGAGTAAGCATGAAATTAAGTATGTTGTACTAGACAAAGGTTGCGTACTAATTGGTGAGGTTATAAATCGTGATCATCATCTGAGGTGGTTAGGATAAATATATAATGCTTATACTAAATAACCGTTAACCTTAACTAGTCATTTGTGCGAGAACAGAAGTAGGTTTCAGGAGAATTAAAGGCGGTTAGGTTGAAAAAAATTGTAACAGTCTGTGAGGTCACTGTCCTCATAGTTGTCTATGCTAAATACTTCAGATCCACTGGTCACTCACCATCAGCAACAACTTACTGTGGGGGAGAACAAACCAGATTCCAATGGAGGCAGAAATCAGAAAGAAGCGCTCGAATTAGTGAATAGAAAACACACTGAGGAAATCATCCAACTGCGTCACAAGGCAAGCCCTAACTTGGAATCCTCAAGATCACAAAAGAAAAGAGGTGGGGCCAAGATATCAAAAGAATGAACAGCGATAGGATAGAACTAGTGAAGAAGGCTCATGAGAGAGTAGGTTGAAGAATATTGGTTGGCGACCTATGTCGTATGAGGAGTAACAGGCATAAGTAAGTAATTGGTTAAGTAATGAAGTCACTGACTCTTGGTTTTAACTATTTTTGGTAGATACAAAATACCTAGTTGAAGTCCAAGAGATAACTACGATCAATGTGTTGGGAAACGTTCAAGAATATGACATAGACTCAATTATAATGATGCAGATGCATTCATTGTTTCTGTAAATTTTCTTACATTCATTTATCTATCTTATACCATGATATTTGGTTGAAATATAAACTGCATACTGATTCTCAGTGCATCAAGAATGAGAGAGGCTAGAGCATGTGAATTAGATTCTTTAGCTAGATAAGTTGGAAACATAAAATGTTTTTTTCTTTATTCATAAATAAAACTCACTTTTGTTTTTTATCTGAATAAATGCTGACGCCTATTTAACAATCATCATCTTGTTCATAGTATTATTATTATTATTACTATTATACATAGTAGGAATTACGTAAAGAGTTTAAATGAAAAATATTTAGAATTTTAATCGACTTACATCAGTTGTTTAGTAGTAGTATACTAACTAAAGGATATGGTATCAGTCATAGAACTTCGTACACATGTAGATCAGCTCAATTCGCCATACCACATTAACACAGAGATGCAATTGTCACTTCAAATCCCATAGTAGTAGAAGTAGTGGAAATAAATGAAGCAGTCAATACGCTCAACTGCTTCACTCCCTATCACTAGTTCAGGTTCGGACGAAACCCAATCTTGAAGCAACATTTTGAAGTAAAGAATTCCGACGACAGTTCGCCATAAGCTCTGTAGTGTTCGAGTAGAGAGCTTGTATAAGATTAATATACTTATCTGGTACACCTTTCAATGACAAGCACTGCCAGAGAACCTCACGATCAACAGAGTCAGGCAAGTGCGAAGTTGAGTGAGACTGATTGACTGAATATTTCAAGAAATCCTGTACATTTATAAATAGTAAATTGACTGTCGATAGTTAATTTCTTATTTATAAAATTACCGTGATCTTTTCATTACAGGGTTGTAAAGATTGTTGAGTTCCATTGAACTCATGAATTGATCAATGTTAAACCATACTTAGAAACCTAGAAGCAGTGTACGACTGTTTCGCCCGAATATGGGACTCATCAGCAGTTCACGACCCACGAGCGCAGGAATAGAACCTTGTGTTTCTGGTATCGCGCGCGAACTCTTAACCTCTGGGCCGCTGATCCAGCATCCAACGGTGTTGATGTCTAACTTTAATCAATCCACTGTTTTTGCGCAACCTAATCGATTTTCTTCGGTAGGAACTTGTCTCACTTCCGACTGTCCAATGATTAATTTCGATTGACTGATTAACTACTGCTATACGATTAACTATTCTCAATTTTTTCTCAATAAATTTCATTTAGTCTCCGTTATTCACAGACAATTTTCGGCTTACGTATGGTATGATGTGGTTCGGCCTGCTTGTACACAGAGTACGTATGATTATATTATGTAGGCTGGTAGATGACTGCTGGTCGTAGCAGAGAGAAGCTGCGTGGGGTAGTGTGAACCAATAGGGATCCAACTACTGACTCAATGAGTAGATGTGTGACTGTAAAGTGAGAGATATAAGAGTAGTGTTTAAAAAAATTCAGTGACTATTATATCGATTTATGATAATTCCTTACGCCATTTGATATTATTGGAGCATGGGCAGACGACAAGCGAATTATTTTCCTGGTTAAAGTTATTTCAGAGTGTTGGAATTCTACCGGATGGGGTCGCTAACCCTGCGCCCAACTCTCGTCCTTTATTCCGTAACCCTAGAAGGGCAGAGTTATCAATTTATGACAGATAGATATTAGCAACGTAAATTCTGCTTCTTGAATAATATCGGCAAACCCTGAAATTTCCGACTACTGCAAATACTTCTAATATCTCCATCACTATGAGATTTGAACTGACAATTGCGTCTCTGTGCTGATGTGGTATGGCAACATAAGCTTATGTACGTACGTACGTTGTAACTGACTAATTGTTGTACTCCATACTCAAGACTCCATGAGTGTAAAAGGTGGTTATCACATGTGATAAAATATTTTCTATCGCTTATACCCTGATTTATTAGTTCGGTTGTGAATCGTGAATGTGATTTAGTCTAATCTAATCTTGGAGTAGTGAATATTCAATCCAGTGTACAATATGAACTCGGTCATTTATTTAGTCTCTTTGTGATTTAATACTAAGAACACAGACATTAAGAAAATATGCAGAACTCATACAAGGTGGCAATTAAATTTAACTATGAATATTGAGAATAAATATTATACAAACAATCGACCTATAACTGTTATTTTGTCGTTTGACTGACTCTAGAAGAGCCGATGGTAGTTGTGACTAACACCAATCAGAAAAAACTCTGAATAACTTCGATCTCATAATAGCATGGCATTCATCGGCTTAAGTGTACACCTACAATCTTCAAGCAATTAACGCTTCTTTATTGATAGATTAAAGACAAAAACACATGTCACTCATTTACCCACTCTATTACACATCCTAAGACATAACGTACGTACGTACGTACACCAATTCAGGTTGCCATGCCTCATTAGCACAGAGATGCAACTGTCAGTTCATATCCATTAGTGCTAGTGATAGTAGAAGTATTAGCGGTAGTGGAGAAGATTAGAGTATAATTCAGTGAGATAAATTTAGAAAGAGAAAGATAGAGATGATGAGGAATTCGGGAGACTAGAAGTTTTGAGAACACAAAGAGTAGGTGCATCTGCGTCATTGCAAACGATTTAGAGCTATGATATTCATAATCTCTAACCATCGGTTACCATTGTCTCGCGGAGCCCAATCAGGTAGTCAACATCTACCAACATGAATCAGTGTACTTGTCAGTGACTTCGTGGATTTCTGCCATGTTTCGGTTTGGCTGCCCCTAGCTTTATTACAACCTACTCCTACACCACAAAACATGGCTCGTGGCGGCAGTCAGTGGTTAGGCATACGCAACATATATCCCAACCACCTCAAATGATGAAGTTTCACTACTTCCTCAATTGATCTGCCAAAGACCTTACAAGTGAGTTACGTTCACTGCTTGTTGGACTAAAAAGAAATATATGCATTTACAGTTGATTAATGATCAATTTCATCTTTCTTTAGTTTTCTAAGTAGAGACAGTGTCCTGGGAGGGAATGAGTTGGTTTTATGTGTAAATGAAAACTACGGCTACCTTTCTAAATATTTTGTATATTAAGTTCTTTGATAATAATAATAATAATAATAATAATAATAATAATAATAATAATAATAATAATAATAATAGAAACCTATTTTTCAATAAATCAATAAACATATACATTATTACATAATTGCAACATAACACATTTTGTTCTAGGAAAAAACACAAACTCATTCAAATAAATAAAGAAAGAAATGTTATCCTCTGGCCAGACACTATCAGCAACAACCGACTGTGGAAGAGAACAAACCAAATTCCAGCGGAAGAGGAAATCAGAAAGAAACGCTGGAGTTAGTAGATAGAACACACATTACAGAAAGCATCCAATTGCATTTCAAGACAAGCCCTCACTGGAAGTTCACAAGGTGAAAGGAAAAGTGGAAGGCCAAGGAACACATTACGCCGAGAAATGGAGATAGATATGAGAAGAACAAGCAGCAATTAGACACAACTGGGAAGGAATGTCAAGGACATAGTAGGCTGGAAATTGCTGGTCGGCGGCCTTCGCTCCACTGGGGATAACAGACGAAAGGTACATTATCTTTTGGTATCATAAATTCCATACATTTACAAATAATTATTTTGCATTAAGAGTATTATGGAGATCATTATTTTTAAACACTGAAATCATGAATGAATCATCGTTAGACCATTACACAACTGGAAACTTGGAAGTATTGAAAGACGACTGTTTCGTCCTAATATATGGCACTCATCAATGGCAGTGCACGTCCACGACGCCCGTAACTAGCAAGAATCAAACGCAGGACCTTCCGGTTAAGCGTACGAATGCCTAACCTCTGAACCACCACTAAGCTACCCGGCATCCAATAGCTGTCAATGTCTAACTCCGATCATAATGATTTCAATTTGAAAGACTAATAATATATATGATATGAGGCATAATTTGTACAAACTCTATTTTTTTTGGCTTCCATCTAAAATATTACAATGAAAATGTACAAAATATTATGAAATATATATAAACATATGTATATATAGTTTTTTTTTGTCGTGTAAATCCTTTCAATTCAACTGTCATCAACACATACACACTCGCACACATGTACACACACAGAGAGATGAATTGACAAATCTATACGTATTGAAGTTTCAAATAACTAAAATCAATGTACAATATAGATGAGGGAAACTTAAACAATGTTTATCTATTTACATAATATATAATTGGACAAATATGATTGCAGCCAATGTAAAATCACAAGAAAAAAAAGAGAGAAGAGAGAAGGAAAGAAGAATTAGAGCATATTGAGTAGAATAGGATAAAAACACAAACTGCACACATGTAGATAACATGTGATAAGAGAATACCAAAAAGGGTGGGGGTGTGGAAGCACAAGATAGATCGATCGATCGATATTTTTAAGGACTAATATGTACACGTACATCCACTTGATTGATTGACTGACAGATTGATTGATCGACTCGAAACTTCTGTCATACAGCATTTAACTATACGTAGAACACTATCATCAAGACAATAGTCATGTGGGTATGGGTGGGTATAAAAATATTTTTATTTTCTTTTACAAATTCAATGATGAATTATATTGTTTGTTTAATAATCTCTAAATGATTTGTTGAGTTTGATTTGTTTTTCTTTTTCTTCTTCTAAATTCCAATGGATGATATGATTCAATGTGTCAATATCTAATTTAAACAAAAGAAAAAGAATAGAATTAAAACAACAACAAAAAGTAAAAATTAATGAAAAAAACACAATATGTAAGATCTGATGAGCGAAAAATTCATTGATTGACTGATTGATTAGAGTATCAATGATCAATGATATTGATTGATTTTAAGATTATCTTGAAATCATGAATGAATTATTGTTAGATAAGCAACATTAGAAACCTAGAAGTATTGGATAGCTGTTTGGTTTCAGTGTATGGACCACATTACCAGTGTGTATCTATGACACTGCAAGTGGAAACTGAACTCAGGACCTTCGGTCTTGTGCGCAAACGTTTAACCACTGGACCACTAACATGGAATCTAACAGTGTTAATGTCAAACTCTGATTCATTTAAGGATTTTGTGTTTTGCGATATAGGAATAGCTTGGATGAAAGCTAAGGGCGGCCAAACCAAAACATGGAACAAATTCATGAAGTCACTGATAAGTGGAGTGAATCATGTCCATAGTTACCGACTATCTAGTTGGGGTCCGCGAGATGATAATAATCGATGGTTAGAGACCTTGAATGACATGGCTGAAAACCATTTGCGATGACACAGGTGCATTTACTCTTTGTGTTCTATGAAATTCTAACATTCTGAATTAATCATCACTTCTTTCTCTTTCTAAATTTATCTCACTGAATTATGCTTGTTGAATAACATCTTCTAATTCTAATCTGTCCGATTACTTCTAATACTTTTACTAGCTAGACTACAATGGGATTTGAATTGTTAATTATATCTCCGTGCTTATGTGGTATGACAACTTGAACTGCTGTATTTACGCACGAAGTTCTACTACGGTGTAACTGACTAAGGATTTTGCACAACCTTACCCATTGTCTTTGGTGGACACTGTCTCACACACGACAGGGTTGAACTCCACCGGTCATGTCTTGTTAGTAGAACTCAGAGAATTTCCTCACGAAGCTAGCCATCAGTGTGTACATTTTTTTTTGATTTTGCATTAAGGCATTATGGAGATGGTAGTTTTACTTTGAAATCATTAATGAATCATTAGATTTCAAAATGGAGTAATCTCATGTTGAGTTATTCATATCTGTTAGTTATCAAAATCAGTCGATGTTTATGGAGTAAATGTTTTTGAAAAAAACAAGTGCAAACTGGTTAGTTTAGTTAGTCAAATCAAACATTTCAATGACTTAAAAGGGAGACGAATAGATCGATTGAAAAATGGTACTAGTTAGTAATAATGTATTAAAAATCAGTTTAACATGAGTTTTAACACCTTAATAGTAGCAAATGAATGCATTTATTCTGACATTTTAATAAACAGTTTATCGTTCGGTTTATTTGGTTTTGATAATGCAGAAACTTGATCGTAGCTGCTACCTTGACGTGGTGGTCAGGCTTGATTATCGTGATGATCGAATTGAGTTAAATTGGATGGAAAATATGTTTCTGTAGGTTCCGCCGTGCCAAGCAGGTCGATTGGAGAACGATGAGAATAAAAGCAGCTACTCAAGGTTTGAGGGCGAAGTCGTACTGCTGACTGCAGAAGGGTGTGACAGCAGTAAGGTGTTTCTCTCGGACAACCAGCACCTGCAGCGATGCTGCCTCCTTATCACAAGGAGGGAGGGGGTTAGAAACGGTCGACCCTAAGAATGTTACACCTCACCCTACCTCACGGATTTCCGTCTCTGCCGTTAAAACTAAGGCCGAGCTAACGCTTAAAAATTTCCTAAAAGGGCCGTGTGTGACTGCCCTCAAGCAGTTGTCCTTTGGACTCCAGGCACATTCTACCAGGTCGCTCAGACCAACGCTAATTCGATTTCCTTTACAGGTTCCTCAAGAAACATCCATCCACGGTGTGGGCAACCGAGAAGTGACATCCACCCTCATACCCACAACAGCACACAAATGACTGATTCATCATACAGAAGCTGACCATACATACAGCATACAGACGAAATGATCGATTTCGAAAACTGATGATTTTGCTGAAAGTAAACAAACACCTACTTCACAAGTAAACAGAATGACTTTATGTATAAAAGATACTGTCAAGGTTATTGACGCACCAAATCTAAAAATTCCCTTGACCTTAAATTCTTAAATAACAACATATTATATGTTAGTTGAATAGTTTGATAACACCCTAACCATAACATAAATAAATATTTAGTAAATCTAAGAACGCTGCCACATGACTGAGAGGAGATAGGCCTTCATTGTTTTAAAAATAGAGCTGGATGTTTAGATACTCTACTAACCAACAGTCAGTCATTCAGTTACAACGTAGGGCTTCGGACGTAACAGCACGCGAGACCAAATTACTTACTTACGCCTATTACCCCCAATCAAGCATAGGCCGCCCACCATTTTACTCCAATCAACTCTGTCCTGGACTTCCCTTTCTAGTTCTTTCCAGTTTTTGTTCATTCTTCTCATATCTTTCTCTATTTCTCGGCGAAATGTGTTCCTTCGCCCTCCTCTTTTCCTTTCACCTTGAGAGTTTCATGTGACGGCTTGTCTTTTAACGCAGTTGTGTGTTTTTCTCTGTGTGTGTTCTATCCACTTCCACCGCTTCTTCCTGATTTCCTCCTCCACTGCAATCTGGTTTGTTTTCTCCCAAAGTAAGTTGTTGTTGATCATGTCTGGCCAACGAATACGAAGTATTTTGCGTAGAAAACTGTTCATAAATACTTGTATCTTATGGATGATGGCTTTGATAGATCTCCAAGTTTCCACTCCATGCAGTAGAACTGTCTTCACATTTGTATCGAAAATCCTGATTTTAGTGTTGGTTGATATTTGTTTGGAGTTCCAGGTATTTTTCAATTGTAAAAATGCAGCCCTTGCTTTGCCGATCCGTACCCTCACATGTGCATCGTATCCGCCTTGGTTGTCGACGATGCTGCCGAGATATATAAAGGTGTTAGCGTCCTCCAAAGAATCTGCATCAAGCCTGATTTAGTTGATGCATGTTGTGTTGTATCGTAGAATCTTACTTTCCCCTTAATGTATGTTGAGACCTACTGCTGCTGCTACACTGGTCGTCTTCTCTTGCATTTGTTGTTGCGTGTGAGATAGAAGAGCCAGGTCATCTGCGAAGTCCAGATCGTCCAACTGGGTCCTTGCTGTCCACTGAATACCGAGACCAAATTGGTCACAATTAAATCTTTTCTCTCTGCTAACCAACAGAACAACATGAGAAATGAATTGAAATTCACTGGGTCGATAACACATTTGAAGACCTTAGTCATACTACACTGAAGTGTTTTTTTAACATATTTGAAGATATGTGGTCAATTATCATGTTTAAGGTTTTCTTTTTAAAATTATTTCTAGATTAATATTTTCTAGGACGCCACAATTAGATATCGTGTCGACAGTACCCGTCGATCTCAAAATCCGGAAAATGCTTATCACACTGGCATAACACAAGACCTAATAATGAGTACAGGCGAACCCAGTTCACACACCGAAAGGGATATGTAAACTAAACCGACTTTTAAGTTCATTACTGTTTTATTGAATAAATATCATAAGCTTTCATTGAATATATCAATTATATTGAAATCATGAGTTGATCATTGTTAGACCACCATCAGTAGAAACAAAAATGGAAGCGATGGACGGTCGTTTCGTCCCAGTATGGAACTTATCAATGGCCGTGCACATCCGTGAGCTGATCTACCAAGAAATCAAAACATTTGCTCACTAGTGACAAGCATCGTGATGAAATACTCGGAGTTCTAGTGAGAAGACATGACCACCAGTGGAGTTGAACCCTGTCGTGTGTGAGGCAGTTGTTACCTACCGGAGACAATGAGTAAGGTTGCGCAAAATCCATAGATTGATCACAGTTAAAACATTAACACCCTTGGATGCTAACTCAGTGGTACAGAGGTTAAGTATTCACTCGAAAGACCGAAGGTCCTAGGTTGGTTCCCTGCAAGTAGCAGGAGTCGTGAACGAGTCACATACTAGGACCGAAACAACTGTCATCCAGTGCTACTAGGTTTCAAATGTGCCGATGGTCTAACAATGATTTATTCATGATTCCTGTGATAAACCACAATTTCCACACTTCTATAATGATTGATTTTCAGTCGAGTTAATTTTTTCCTCTCCTATAATTCGCATTGATTAACTTCCAGTGATCTACCAGTATTGTATTGATTGATTTAATTGCCCTTTATTTAATGTAATTCGCTTTGCAATCATGATTATTTTTGTATTCCGTAAAAAAAAAGAAAAAAAAACCCAAAAAATACAATAACAACAACGCTGTAATTAATGAACAGTCATTGATTGAACTAAATTAACTTGAATACAAAATAAAATAAAACAAACATCATTTCAATGATACAATACACGAAAACCTTGTAATATAATTATTATTGAGTGGGAAAATAAAAACGGTTCCATGTATGATAGAGTGAAATCGGACAGCAAATTTTGATTGGTCATTGAGCGTGGACAAACACACATACATATATCTATATATAGGCACTTCGCTTAATAACTAGGAGATAAATAATATGTAAGCTTTCTTCATGGCATTTTCAATTTCTACTCTGAACTACTTATTGAGCGTGACTGTTTTTCATCATCATCATATGCAGGAATACAAGATTGTCTGTTGTTTATATTGTGGTTTCCTAGTTTGATCGCGACAAATCGGGAATCTTGGTTTAGTATGATTGAATCTGTCTCTATGCGTGTGCAGTGAGTGAATATTCAATTCAGTGTTATGGTATTCACTCAGTCACTTATTTAGTTGAGCTGTTTAACACAGTGGATGTAGAATAGGTTGAAAACTATCATGATATAAAAATCAATTGAGAAAATATTGATTATTATTATAGATGAGTAATTAGTGTATATTCAAATAGCGTAATTACAATTGGAATTTATTACAAAACTCTTGTATCTATTGAAATTTCAATACAACTCACAAATTATCAATTGACAATTGAATACAATTCAGATTTTTTTTAAAAAAAAATGTTTAATAGATAAAAATTTTGTGTTTATTCAAGAATCCATAAGGTTGCAATATAATGTCGGTCAGTTAGTCAATCAGTTAGTTATAACGTAGAACTTCGTACGTGTAAAATGTCGATATTCAGTCAGTCTTAAATTTACTTTAAACCCTAGTGAAAAGTTTTCTGCAACTTTATAATCTGAAACCTTTAATTAAGATATAATGATATTTTAGTGAGTTCAAGGTATCGTATACGTGTTAGATAAATGCACAATAGCCACGAATCAAATAATCTCATGTAGTAGATTGGCTTCTTTAGAGTGATAGTACAAAGAAAAAATGTACTTCAGGTAGTTTGTATGTTCTATCAGCCAAATCAAGAGAAAAGTATTCCATTTGGAAAAAAAAATGAATACAAGAATTTATTCCTCTTTTTTTAGTAAGTAGACAATGAAAACGAAATAACCTAAATAGGATTCTCATTAGAACTGAATATACATACACACGTAAACTAAATCTTACCATAGAAGAATTCCATATCAGATTTCGCAGAGAAATGGATACAATGCCTGAGGATTAAGTATATGTAACCAGATTGCAATAGGTTGGAGAGTGAATGAATAACGCTGACAAAATGCAGAGTCTTCTGACTACCCTAAGCAACAATGCGAGCATGTTCGGCATGCGGTTCTCACCCTCGAAATGCAAAATGTTGCTTCAAGACTGGGTTGCATCGGCACCTGAACTAGTGATAGGGAGTGAAGTAGTCGAGCGTGTTGATCGTTTCACTTATCTGGGGAGTCTCATCAGCGCTGATGGCCTGGTGACTGACGAAATCTCAGCTCGGATGCACAAGGCTCGATTGGCTTTTGCCAACCTGCGCCACTTATGGCACAGGCGAGATATCCGTTTGCTAACCAAAGGACGAGTGTACTGCGCAGCAGTTCGCTCCGTTCTCCTATATGGCGGTGAAACATGGCCGTTAAGAGTAGAAGATGTTCGTTGGTTACTAGTATTCGATCATAGATGTTTAAGAAGCATTGCTCGTATACCGTGGGACAACCGAGTAAGCAATGCTGTCGTTAGGAAACGGGTGCTAGGTAAGGATGGCAGATCAATAGATGAAGTAATGAAACTTCATCAGTTGAGTTGGTTGGGACATGTGTTGTATATGCCTAACCACCGACTGCCTCGATAAGCTATGTTTTGTGGTGTAGGAGTAGGTTGGAAGAAAGCTAGGGGCGGCCAGACCAAAACATGGCAGAAGTACTTGAAGTCAATGAATAGTGGACTGAGTCATGTTGGTAGATGTAGACTACCTGATTGGGGTCCGTGAGACTAAAGGCATCAATGGTTAGAGACCTTGAATGACATGGCTCAAAATCGTTTGCAATGGCGCAAGTGCATCCATTCTTTGAGCTCTCTCAAATCCTAATCTTCTGGAATTGTCAGCACCTCTACCTTTGTCTTTCTAACCTTATCTCACTGAATTATACTTCTTGAATAATATCTTCAAAACCCTAGTCTTCTTCATTACCATTAATACCTCTACTATCTTTATCACTATGGGATTTGATTTGACATTTGCATCTCTGTGCTAATGTGGTATGGCAACATGAACTTATGTACATACGTACGAAGTTCTACGTTGCAACTGACTGACTGAATGACATAAATATGTGATTTCATTTCAATCTTTTATGATGATCGTTTATCGTGATTATTTTGTGTTGGCAATTTGTACATAAACAATTAAGTTTATGAGATAAAAAAATTATACTTCTGACGAGTCGGTTTTATCACCAAAGAGTTTATGTCTATGATATAATTGGTCTCATGAGAAGTAATCATCATTCAGTCATACAATATACCATCTATCGATCGATATCAATCCGTCAATCAGTCAGTCAGCTAGAACATAGAACTTCGTACTCACGTTCATCAGTTCAAGTTTTCATACCACACTAGGGGCCGAAGAAATCATTGAGAATTATAATTCAGTGAAATAAATTTAAAAGGAGAAGAAAACGGAAATGAGGAATTCAGAAGATTAGAATTTGAGAGAACATAATGAATGAATGCATCTACGCCATTGCAAACGAATTTGAGTAATGTCATTCAAGGTTTTCAACCATTGATTACGATTATCTCACAGACCCCAACGAGGTAGCCTAACATCTACTGACATGGGTTAGTCCAGCTGTCAGTGACTTCATGGATTTGTGCCATAATTTGGTTTGGCCGCTCCTAGCTTTCTTCCAACCTATCCCTACACCAGATATCATTGCTGTGCGTGGCAGTCAGTGGTAGGGCATTCGTAACACATATCACAACCACTTCAACTAATAAAGTTTCAATAAATCATCAATTGATCTGCCATCCTTACCTATTTGGTTGGTATAATTTCCGTTCATTTTAATAATCGAAAGTGATAAAATCAAATCTCCAAAGCCAACATGACAACAATCTACCACCCAATGCTTAATTTATTTGAAATTATCAAGTTAAAAACCTCAAAAAATATTGGTTTTTTATTAGCTTCTGAGGTCAGCTTGATAAGTTCACGATATTGAACAAAGTGATGATTTGGATAAAGAGGTTTCGTTCTCCTGAGTTGAAATCTTTCATTATTCTTCTGAAAAAAACATTATCAGCATCATAATTATCAGACAGAAGTGAAGAGGTATTCAAATCTTTTCATACTTATGATTGATAATTTGACTTATCGACCTTAATTTTTACTGGTCTTAGTTGACCTTTCTCATACATTGTTGTCTGCATATTTCTTTGGATTGTCTCCATTTTATAACCGATTTCTTGATTTGACATTTCTTCATTCTTTTTTTTAATTGGTTGATAAAGCAGATCGATTGATTGATGACTGAACTGAGTGTTAAGCCTTTAAAAACAGTTTGGTATTCTTGTGTTTCTCTTAATGTAAAATCTGATTATCTGTCAGCCGAACATTTGCTCACAATTGTCCACATACATCAAAGTATCAGACAGAAGCAGTAACCTAATGTGGAAGAGAATAAACCAGATTCTAGCAGAGGAAAAAAAATAAGAAAAAAGTCGTGAAAGTGGGATAGGGCACACATTGGGGGAAGCACCGAACTGCATCACAAGACAAGCTCTAACTTGGAATACTTAAAGCCAAAGGAAAAGAGGAAGACACAAGAACACATCACACCAAGAACTGGAAGCAGATATGAAAAGAATGAACAGCGACTGGATAGAACTAGAAAGGAAGGTGCAGGATAGAGTCAGTCAGTTAAAACGTAGAGCTTCGTACCTAAGTACAGCAGTTCAAGTTGCCATACCACATAAGCAAGGAGGTATAATTCATAATTCAAATCCCATTGTAGTAGAGGTAGTAAAAGTATTAGAAGTAATCGGAGAGATTAGAATTAGAAGATGTTATTCAAGAAGCATAATTCAGTGATATAAATTTAGAAGTAGAAATATAAAAGTGACAGGTAATTTAGAATGTTAAAATTTCATAGAACACAAAGAGTAAATGCACCTGCGCCATTGCAAACGGTTTTGAGCCATGTCACTCAGGGTCTCTAACCATCGATTATTATCATCTCTCGGACCCCAACCAGGTAGTAGACAACTACCAACATGACTCAGTCCACTTGTCAGTGACTACATGCATTTCTGCCATGATTTGTTCTGGCCATCCCTAGCTTTTATCCAAGCTATTCCTATATCGCAAAACATAGCTCAACGAGGCAGTCAGTGGTTAGGCATACGCAACACATATCCCAACCAACTCAACTGATGAAGTTTCATTACTTCACCTATTGACCTGCCATCCTTACCTAGCACCTAGCAGGGAGAGAGTAGGTTGGAGAATGCAGGTTGGCGTTCATGCAAATGCAAAGGGTGCTTGTTGTTATTGACATTTCTTATATGTTCTGTATACCTGGAAAGGATTTTCTCTGATTATACAATCATCTGAAACTACTAAACAAACCAAGAGTCGCACTAAGTTCAGTCGCATCCTTCCAACGTATAATAATTCATCAGGAAATTTCTTAAAAACATTAAAAACCTAGTATAATCATCTTATTACTTCATCAAACCACCGCCCCACACAATGATTGGATAAGATAAAGTAATTGGAATCAGCTACGACAAACTGATGATAGCTTACAATGTAATAATTTAATTCAACCTAAACGAGCTAAAATTAACAGAGGTAATTCAATTGGAGTTCCTAATCAATACATGAAGCTGCAACATTGAAATCTATTGAAACTCATAAGTTTACACTCAATTTAACAAAACGAAAATCTAGGAACATATAAAAAACACTTAATGGGAATATTAAAGATTCCCATTGTGAAAATTAGAACAACACATTATGATTATCACTCATAATGCCTTGATTGGTTTAACATTTTCATATAAATATTCATGTATATTAGAGTAAAGCCTGATGACGATCTAATCGAAAACAATATTGTTCACTTAATGGGAACACTTAGTTGTTGTAGAAGGAAGGATTTTAATGTGACCAGTTTTGTCTCGTGTGCTGTTACAGATACGAGGACAGGTGTCACTTCCCGGCTACCCACACCGTGGAATTGTGTTCCTTGAGGAACCTGAAAAGGAAGGTAGATCAGTGACGGTCCTAGATACCTGGGAGCGTGATCGCAGAGTCCAAGGGATAACTACTTGAGGCCGGTCACATACGGCCTTTTCAAGAGAGGTTTTTGAAGTGTTAGCTCCGTTTTTTTTAAAAGCACCCTACAGCTGGAGACGGAAATCTGTGAGGTAAGGTGAGGTGTAACATTCCTAGGGTCGACCGTTTCTAACCTCTTCCTTCCTTGTGAGAAGGCAGCATCGCTGCACATGCTGGTTGTCTGAGGGAAACACATTACTACTGTCACACTCCTCTACAGTCAGCAGTATGACTTCGCCCTCAGACCTTGGGTAGCTGTTTTTAGTCTCATCGTTCTCCAATCGATCTGCTTGGCATGGTAGAACCTATAGGAACTTATGTTGCAGCCAACATAGCTCAGTTGGGTCATCACAATAGTCAAACCCGACCACCACAGCGTCAAGGTAGCAGCTACGGTCGGGAATAGTAATTCATGAATAAGAAGCCTTGATTTTACCAATTAACAAGTTGAAAATGTAGATTCGTTAGTTGGACAGCAAATTTGTTATTATCAGCAAAAATAAGCTTGAAAATACTCATGAAATCTAATGAAGGAATGTAATTCAAAACTGGACGAAAAAATGTATTTCGGAATCGTTAAGCTGAATCAATATATTAATATTCTGTCTGCTGTAACTCTAATCAACACGATGTACGCTTCGCTTTAGAACATCAATTTAAAAATGTACAATGAATACTACAATAGCCTAATGATATAAAAATCTAGAGGGAATCGATACTTCCTGGTGGATTTCATCCTATATCATCCAGCGTTACAGTTAGACACATTAAAACCACACTAATCGACTTGAAATTGATCTCCCTTAGATTAGTTATAACACTTTCGACTGTAAATCTGGATGATACATGAAGAAATCCGTCAGAGTTTGCCGATTCTTTATCAGGTGATATCAGGGTTTCCTGTCGAATACCTTTCAACCATCAGCTGACAAAAGGCTTCAGTAAAGTATGACCAGCAAAAGTCAATATTCAATACAGTTAGAGATTTAAATGACCAACTCAATACGGCCTACAAATGACATAAGGGGCAAATAATTAAGCATAAAAAAATTGCATACTCATTAGTAATATATATCGAAAATCTTACAGTATACTCATTGAGCAGTAAAAATTTTCAAATTAATTTAGTGAAATCGCGAAATACGAACCTAAGCAACCCGAACAATAAAGTTTAAAGGTAATCTGTTACAGTTCTTTATTGTTAGTATTGTAGAAATTTCTAATCAAAGAGGAATTGAATAGTTAGTGTTAGTGTGACCTTGACACAAGCAGTACCATTAGGACTTAGCAATCTCTACATAACACTTTACTAATGATATTTATATGTACATTGGTAAGTAATGCAGAGAAATAATTCTTCAAGTTTTAATGACCACTGGAGTTTAATGATGTTCAGTGTGAACCAATTACTGATTGACAGCGATCAAACATGGTTAGACTTAGGTCACTGAAATTAGTAGGTATGTAAATAAGTGAACACCAAACTTAACAGTCTATACGTTAAGTTAGGTTGTTTTGAGAGCCCTGAAGACTCTGAGTATGATCTAGTGTGGTGCAGTCATGGATATGTCAGTCAGTCAGTTACAACGCGGAACTTAGTATATGAGTACATGAGTTCAGGTTGCCCTACCACATCAGCACAGAGACGCAATTGTCACTTCAAATTTAATAGTGGTAGAGATAGTAGAAATATTAGCGGTTATAATGAAGATTAGGGTTCGAAGATTTGATTCAAGAAGGATAGTTCAGTGAGATAACTTTAGAAAGAGAAAGATAGAGATGACGAGCAATTCAGAAGGTTAGAACAAGAGAGAACACAAAGAATGTATGCACCAGCGCCATTACGAACGATTTTGAGGCATGTCATTCAAGGTTACTATCGTCTAGCGGACACCAACCAGGAAGTCTACACTTACCAACATGACTCAGTTCACTTGTCAGTGACTTCACAGATGTGAGAAGTTTTGGTTTGGCTGCCCCTTACTTTCTTCCAACTTACTGCCACACCACAAAACATAGCTCGTCGAGGCAGTGTGTGTATAGAAACATAAATAAGACTTTTAGAAATAAAAAGTCTCGAAGAGGATCAAACGTGTTGGCGACGTTTGTTAAAGGTCCTAATTTTGGATTTTATGCTTTCGCACATGGGCTGATCAGTTGACTTCGAGATTACCTTTCGTGCTCGGAAAATCCTTAACTGTTATTGGTTAATGTATTATTTTAGTATTCTATTGTTGTGGCCCTCCCATGGACGTTTTTATCATTGTCTAAATAAAATCAATTTGTGTGCTTGTAGAGTACACTTTCTACGCCGGATCAAGACTTGCTGATATGGTTAGCAGGATAATTGAATCAGAATAGCCTATCGTGTCACTGCATTATTTGCCTTCACTCTCATTTACCAAGTAACATGAACTCGTAATAGTTTCAAGCATATCAAGTTATCTTATAAACCCAATAAATCAATAAATACATACTGTATCACAATCACTCTATATATATATACAAAATCTTATCTTCACAAAAATAGTATTAAAAATAAATTTTGATCAATTTGTGTAAAATTGATTTTTATTGATAAATTTATTTTTAAACTTAATTAATTTAAACAACTAAAACAATTAAAACAGAAAATAAGTAGAATGCAATTATCTAATGTGAAATGATAAAAAGGACAAAACAATATGATGAAATTTACTTACCCCAGAAAAAAAAATTATTCACTTCACCGATATACATATATACAGAAAGAAAAAACGAAATGAGTAGAATCTATTTTTAAAAAATATATTATTTGTTTTACTGGATCATTTCCAAGGTTATTTTTTATTTTTGACATTGTCTGCTTCATTCAAGTTGATTTTTAAGTGATACCTACGAACAAAAAAAATTAAAAATGAGGTAGTTATTTTTATTTGGAATGAAAATGTTAAAGCTATTTCCATTATGAATAATGGGGAATATCACAGAGATGAGATAAGCGAACAATATTGCTGCTTTCAATTAGATCGTCGTCAAGCTTTATTGTTTAGTAATATACATGAATATTTTTTTTTGTATATGACAATGTTAAATTGACCATGAATTTCTTTTGAACACACATAAATTTGTGATTGAATGTTCAGATTGCTATGGCTTCTGTTAAATAATGTAAGAGATGGGATCGATGCAGATTTTTTCTTGTTATTGTATTTTATTCTATTATTCTTACTTACTATTAGTACATTTATCTTCCTACTGTCAACTTGTACTTTTACCTAATCTGTGTAGTTACGTAATCTCTATAACATTGTGATTATTTAACTCATAATAAAATTGTCGTGTACATTCAGTTAGCTGACTGACTGATAATGATTGAACTGAAAGCAACAATAATTGTTCCCTTATATCTGTTTTGTTTAAATTACAATGAATTGAATAGTTAGGAATTAAATTAAAACATTCTACAAGTACTTGGATATAAGGTACATTTTAAGTGTGAGGGCCAGTGATACTACTCAGTCTAAAACGGATTAGAGTTTGGAATTTGAACCTGAAATTTAATGTTTGAAGGTTGAATGGATTAAGGAACAAGTTATTAAATGAAAATAAAACTGAAATAACTTTTTTATAATTATGTGAAGGGATAAATGTTCTTTAGACTTTTTGTACAAGAATATTTCTGCTTGTCAATAAATAATTAAAAACAAAGTCGAATTATAAAGTTCTTGTAAAAAGAAAACGTCAATGAATAATCAGATCTTAAAATATAGACAAAAATAATTATTAAACCATTGAACATTGAATGAAGAAGCAACATTTGCCAAATGTTCGAATATACAAATAGTTTTTCTTCAGAAGAACCGAAGTCAGGAATGTGTACATATGTGAAATAGAATAAAAAGAAACATAATTGTTGAAAAAAATTTTTCTAAATGAACAAATAGTTTGAAAGGAAAATAAAAAATCGTTTTTAATGAAACAATTTGTTATAAGTTATTGGACATTGAATAATAAATTGTATAAACAATTTCATTCATTATTCAATGATGATAATTATAATTCGATCATGTGTGTGTGTGCGTTTTTTTTACAAGAATGTTCATTTTAAACAAGGATTCATCCCTGAAGTGAGAATAAAATATAGTGCACTCATCTAATGCTAGTATATAGTCAAACAAACAATATATTTCAGTGATACATTTATGAAGACAGATCGTCAAGAGATTTAGTCCAAGGAGTGACTTTACAGACTACTCAAAATATTACTTATTACAAGTGTGTTTACATAATAAGAAGATACATAATGGATCGGACAATAAGTATAGAGATAGACACAAACACACACATGCACATGCAAACATTACACAGAAGACGTGTGTGACAGTGAATATGTAAATAAGTGATAAGTTAAAATATGAGTAAAAAGCCAAACAGAATAACTCAACCGATTGAAAAAAATTTATCTGTTCAAAAGCTGTGATATATTAAGTCTGATTGCTTAGATCTGATCAATTCCTATCAATTAAAGTAATCAATGTGATCGGAAGTTGAATAGTAAAAGAGTAGGGTTGAGCGTCAGTAAAACAAAATAACGCTAAGATATCAGAGGTATATTATACAAGAGTTTGTTTACATCCTATTTCAAGCAAGCAGTAATACATATTTCAGCATTATGCTTATTCATAATTTCGAATAATATTTATGATAGGAAAGTGTTATATAAATGAACCTATTAGATTTAAGATAGTAAGTGCTGGGTTTCGGCACGAAATCTGTTTATTTACATGGTTGAATATCTTTTGATTTGATGTCAACTCATGAGGAAAACACTAATTCTAATTTTAATACTAACATCTAACTCTAAATTTTAATTCAAACTCGTCATATTAATTGCTATCATTGTTTTAGACTTAGAAGGTGGGTGAAGTTCCTCAAAGTCACTTTAGTACCACTCGACAGTTGTCCATAAATTATAGCTGTGATTGAGTTTCGTTCAGTTAGCTGGATGTTTCAGTTGTGGAGCTTTCATTGTTCTGTTGAACAACATCATCAGCTACCTGAAGTTCGTACTGATGTTTGTTGTTTAACGGAACAATGAAAGCGCCACAACCAAAACATCCAGCTCAGAGAATGAAACTGCATCGCAACCATTCACCTGAGCTACAAAATTTCTCGACTATCTCATAAATAATAGTCACACAATGAAAGGTAACTAACAGTATATTTTCTTGAAGAGACTGAAGTAATACATTAACTGTAATGTTGACAATTTAGCTCGCTTGATTACTACTGCTTGTTCATTGCGTTGACATGATTAGGCAAACTCAATGTTGATGACTGAAGTCTATTTGAATAAGAGGGTTTTAAAGAATGTTGAGTTACTTTTTGAAATCATGAATCGACCAATGTCATACTGCCATTAGAAACATGAGAGCACTGGAAAGCCGTTTCGTTTTGGTATGGGACTATTCAGTGGCAGTGAGCATCTATGAACCTCGCTAATCGCAGGAATCGAACTTAGGACATTCGGTCTTACGCGCGAACGTCTAACCTCTGAAAAACTGAGCCGGTATCCAGCGGTGTTCATGTCTATCTGTAGAATGAACAAGGTTAGGACTTAAAGTATACTGATATTACAAAATTATTAAGCATACTGTATAGAATTAAATCCCTCTATCACCTGTATGAATGAATTGCTACATTAATTTAAAATCGATTGAATGACGCATGCACCTATCTAACTAGTGGCTCAACAATTATAAAATCTCAATTCTTATTGGTTAATTTCAAGATTCGGTTATTTCAATGACCAATCAGAAAATAGTAAACTGAAGTTATTCAAAAAAAAATATTCATTACTAATTATCGTGACCCTGAAAATCCACCGAGTAAATTAAACATGTAAATACAATGTCATATATAAAGAAACCATTAGCTATGCACAATCAATGTATAAGTGATACGAATAACAGAACAATAAAGCGCCTATATATATATATATATATATATACATTAAATGAAGTGTAGATGAAAGCTTATTACTATACAAAAAAATACGAAAAATATCATAAACTAAGATATTCAGTAGTTTGGAAAGTTTTAAATCTTTTACAAAAATCAAATTCCTGATCCTAATACCTTTTAGAGTAAATGTGTTTATTTTACTTTCGAATAAATTATTCTAATAATTAAATATAAAATAGCAAATAATAAAAATTGTATTCAAATTATCTAATAAGGTAGCATAGATTTATTATGTGATAGAAGTTGATGTGATGTGAAGTTCAAGTGTGTATATGAAAAATTTTATTATATAATTTTGGCAGAAAAAAAAACAAAAATACACTGATGATGTATGACTAACTACAATCTAATGATATTTTTAGTCAAGTGATTTACAAATTCACTGTGATTTAGATAACTATTAAAAGAAAAATAAGGTAACATTGGACAGAAATTTTTGTTTTAAGTGTCGAATTCCTTAAACTAATGAGTGTTCATAACTCTGAAAGGTGTTGAATTCAAGATATTAATGTATTTCGGTGAATAGTAAACATTTCGATTCAAATAGGCTAGTACTCATTAGTTTCATGTGTCAAACATAAATCAATTTACTATGCTCTTTGATCATTCTCAAATGTTAACAATAGGCGGATGTTTCATATCCGACATGGTAGAACTACAGTGATCATGAGTTTTCACTGGAAATTCTGCAATTAACTGACGGGGCGGCCAAGAAAACATGGCTCAAATCCATGACATCACTGACAACTGCATTGAGTCATGTTGGTCAGTGTCGACTATCTGGCTGGGGCCCGCGATATGATAATAATCAATGATTAGAGACCTTGAACGACATGGCTCAAAACCATTTGCAATGGCGCAGGTGCATTCATTCTTTGTGTTCTCTCAAATCCTAACTTTCTGAATTCCTCATCACTTGATACTTTTAAGTTTATTTCACTAGATTCTACTTCTTGAATAATGTGGTCGGACCCTAATCTCTCCGATTACTGCTAATACTTATACTACCTCTACTACTATTGGATTTGAATTGACACTCACATCTCTGTGCTAATGTGGTATGACAGCTTGAACTGATGTACGTACATATGAAGTTCTACATTGTAACTGACTGACATTCTTCAGATTAGTGGATAAAATTGCAAACATTATGGATAGATACATAAATCCCACGTTCGAAATATGCTCCGATTTTGGTTTGCACAACCAAATAGCATTACTAGCCCCCACACACTTGGAATATGGATCATAACTGGTGACCAGTTTGATTTGTTTTACTGTGGTGAGTAACCACTACCCTACGAAAGGGATTAGATCTGTCAGGCTATGTGAGGAGTGCTTAAGCTTGAAATCAATATACCAGGATCCATTAGTTGAGGTGTTTAAGTTTAATGAATTTGTAATATTAATTGACCATTTTACAACGTCATCAATCAACATTTGTCTCACATACGACATGACTGAACCTCGCTGATCACTGCCTCATTCTAGGACCCTGGGAAATCTCTCTCTCGAAATTAGTTTCTAGTGGAGACGTTGCTTACTTCATCCTAATGAAGCGTTGAACGTCAACTAGCATTATGTTTCCAGGTTAGCGTTTTTGTAGCGAACTGATTTTTTTCTACTGGATATGGACACTAACTCCATGTTCAATCCTTTTTCTTTATCCGGGCTTAGGACTAACAGTAACCTCAGAAGGACTCCAAGCGGAGTTCAGTGGAGACCGAATCATGTTCAAATAGATGTTCACAAAAATCAATTATTATTTTAAAATGCTGAAGAAAATTTGTGAAATTTTTTTAAAAATTAATGTTTTTAACTACAAAAACATATACATCCCTGAAGTAATAAGCATTACTTACACTTGGATACTAAATACGAGTCAACTAGGGATGAACATCATTTCAAACAATATGAAATTGGTTACAACTTTTTTAATAATGAATAAAAGAGCTATTTCCCACTTTTTTAAACGGGTAAATATAGCGTATAACAATGTACTTCCTCTCCCTTAGAGATTTGAATTCAATCATTTAAAGCTATCTACATATATAATTCCTATAAACATGCTACGGTAGGGCATGCCAACTTCTCCTCTGATGTAAGGATCAATTGAAAGTAGGAGTGTTTGAAATAAAAATCTAAGTGAAGATTATATTCTTACATGGAGCAATCACCCTTAGTAAATCAACAGGAAATTCACCCATAAATATTTTATACAGAATAGAGAAAAAATAGGTTATTGCACTGTAAATTTACGGATACATATTGTACTTCTTTTTCAATGATCAGTCAGTTAGCTACAACGTCGAACTTGATACGTACATACATCAATTCAAGTTACCAAACTACATTAGCAGAGAGAGAGAGATAGAATTGTCAATTCGAATCCCATAGTAGTAGAAGTATTAGCAGTAATGGAGAGGATTACGGTGTGGAGATATTATTCAAAAAGAGAAGACAAAGAATAGATGCATCTTCTTCTTTGTAAACAATTTTGAGTCATGTCATTTCAATGATCATTACAATATTAGGAAATGTCAGTTGGGAAAGAGAAACTTTAGATAAGATTGAAAAATATTAACTGATTGATGATTTCAGTGTGCAACTAACACTAATCTTCATAACTCTGATTGAAAAATCGTACTAGTAACTTGCTTCGTGAGGAAATTCTCGAAGTTCTAGTAAGAAGACGTGACCAGTGGAGTTCAAGCCTGTTGGGTGTAGGCAGTAACTAACAAAGACAAATGGATGAGGTAGCACAAAATCTGTAGATCGATTAGAATTAGACATTAACACCGATGGATGCCGGCGCAGTGGTTTAGAGGTTAGGCGTTTGAACGCAAGACCTGGGTTCGAATACTGAGAGGTACAGGAGTCGTGGATGTGCACTGACAATGATGAGCCACATTCCAGGACGGAACGGCCGTCAGGTGCTTCCAGGTTTCTAGTGATAGTGGTCTAACAATGATTGTTTGATGATTTCAATGTTCAAAACACACCGTCCATACTCATAGTTTTGCAGATGTTCTCATAAACGTAATACAGAAGAAATTTTAATAAAATACACAGAGTACTTCAAATCCCCTGGTCTAGCCGAAGGGAGTTGTCTCAACTCATGAAATGCTGCTACTTAGTTGTATGTTTATAGACTGCCAAGGAACCAAAATAATGCATACAAAAGGTATGTCGAATGTCATACAATACTACTGAAGATACTAACAGGGTTTGAACACATTTTTAGTTATATTCAACATAGAATGGAAGTTCCTGGGCTTGCTCAACAATTTCATGAACTAGATATTTAAATCATTTTTCAAGAGAGTGGATCTTCTAGAAAACCACCTCCTTCGGTTTGTCAGTTAGTTACAACTTGGAACTTCGTCCGTATGTACAACAGTCCAAGTTGCCATACCACATCAGCACAGAGATGCAACTGTCAGTTCAAATCCCATAGTTGTAGATATAGTAGAAGTATTAGCGGTGAACGAGAAGAAAAGGGTTAGTAGAAAGTATTCAAGAATTATGATAAATTGAGAAAGAGAAAGATAGAGGTGATGAGGAATTAAGATTAGAATTCAAGAGAACAAAACGAGTGGAAGCACCTGCATCGTTGCAAACGATTTCGAAATCTGTCACTCAAGGTCTCTAACGATTGGTGACTTCCGTCTCGCGGAACCCAACCAGGTAGTCTACATCTACCAACATGACTCAGTCCATTTGTCAATGACTTCATGGCTTTGGCTGCCCCTAGATTTCTTCCAAACTACTCCTACATCACAAAACATAGCTCTTCGAGGCAGTTAACCATGCATAACACATGTCCCAACCACCTCGACTGATGAAGTTTCAATACTTCGGTTTGAGTAGTCAATTAGAATCCTAAACACTTCAAAATTATTTTGTTCGGCATGTAACGTTTTCGTTTCTGCCTAGCGGTTGTTTAATAAGCAATACACTGTGTTATAAACTGAGCACATGGATCAAATCTTTTGTAAGCGCTTAAGATACATGCATCCTACCCTTTTAGTAAGACGGTTAACAATGAAAATGTTATAGTTTTAAGTTAGGATTGACTAATGAAAGACTAATCGGATGAAGGATATTGTTTTTAAAAAAAACATTTATAAAGGTTTAGGCCAATAAACAATTGTTTTTAATAAATACGGGAAATGTATTCTTGTTTTAAATGAACAATGCCGGTAAACTATTGGATTTGCTTCACGAACTCTATACTTTTTAGATTTAAACTGAAAAAAATTTTGTGGAAAATAAACGATAAATATTTACAAGTTCAACATTTTACGTGGAATTCATTACTAAACATAAGTGATTATCATATTTATGTAACTGAAATTCATAAATAAGTAGTCATTTTAAAGATAGGGGTAAATTGGGAAATAGGTTATTGAAACAACAACCAAAAAATTACATCGATTAAAGAAATCTTACACTCTTCCTGTAAGAATAAATAATCAACAGGAATTTATTTGCTAACCCCAATTTCGATTATCCAGCAATTAAACCAAGTTGGTGGGTATGGAAAAGCTAACTAGAGAAGTTGGGCAAACTTGATTCTAAATCAATGGTACATACTGTTTCGACGAAGGAGATGAAATAAATGATGTATGAACATGCATTCGGTCTCCAGCTGAATCTCCTAACGTTGTTACACTGTCTTGTGGATTAGATGCGTAATTCGAACGCTGATAGAATAGCTTCTCAAGAGAGCTAAATGATTCTTTGATTTGGGCTTCCGGAGAGAGTTTGCGCTTACTCAAGGATCCAGTAACTTGCATCGTGCATACATTTTATGATGCTACTTTGTACATGCAACTATGTATTTAGATGCATATATAACTACAAACTAAGTTTCATACATTGAAATCATGAGGTGATCTAAGTCATATCACAATTAGAAAAGCTGTAAGCACTAGGTGGTCATTATGTCCTAGTGTGAAACTCTCAGTTGTAAGCATTCATAACCTCACACACATGAGTCGAACGTAAAACATCCGGTTTTGCGCGCGGACGCTAAACCATTAAACCACTGAGCCAGTATCCAATGGTTTCAACGTTTAACTTTATTGATAATTTAAATTTACAAACAAGAAAATGATTGTTTATAACGAGGAGAACAACTTCAAAATTAAATTATTTGTGAATTGTTATGTATAGTTAGTACTTCAGAATTCCTCATCAAAACGTATTGATCAGTTTACAAAGTGATCACTAAGTCAATATTGTTTTGATGCTAAGTAGTAGTGTTAATATAGATGCTGGCTGACTTAAAATTTTGTGATATTTGTCACATATCACTCCTTTGGGCGTATCTACAATCTTACGAGAACTGATAGGATTTGAATCTGTATCGCCGCCTATCATAGCCTGATAAGATACCATTAGGACTAGAAAAAAACTTGGTGGTAGAGGAGAAAAGACAACATCAACTACGCACTGAATTGTGACCAAAAAGTGATAAAATTCAAAAATTGACTTAAAAAGTACTACTTTGAATGATAAAACTTTTAAAAATAAACATCTATTTATAAGCTTCACAAATTATTGAAGTTTGGATAGCATTCACGAGAAATCGAGGTATTTAGTGCAAGCACCTCATTGTCTTAACTGAAACTTGTCAGTTAGTTGTACATTTATTCCAGTGTTAAGGTTTACACTTACATTCAAATTTAATATATTTTGTTCTAAATTTATCCAACTGACAAGTCTTAAGTATGTCAACAAGAGCATCCTGGTTTCCACTGTTACCCATATACCATATCAATACCATATAAATACATATTATCTCGAGAAAATTCGCTGATGATGCAAAAATAGAAACAACCATGAGAAAGAAACCAACCTTTATCAATTAAATTTACGAAAAATACACTGTACCACTGTGAAAACATCTGTTCGAGTTTGACTTATTTTTATGTATTCGACAGTGATTGGACAAAACAAATTTCAACACTTCGAAACAGAAAATTTACAAGAAGAACAACAAGAACGCAGAAATCGTTATGAAGATATTTGAGCAAAAGATTAAATATAACGGTACCAGACTTCTAACTGCTAGGTCACAAGTTCAAGATCTATTTCGGTTTGCAGTAGCCAGATCAAGTTAATAGTCCACAGATAGAAATGTGGCTGAAAATCAATAACATGGATTGAGGATTTGATCGTACCAATTCGGTCTCGTGTGGCGTTATCGGTATAAAAGAGGATGCCAATTCCCGGCTGCCCACTCCGTGGGTTCCTTGAGGAACCTGAAAAGGATATCGGATTAGCGATGGTCATAGAGTCCTGGTAGCGTGAGTGCAGAGCTCAAGGGACAACTACTTGAGGTCGGTCACAACATGGCCTTTTTATGGAAAGTTTTCAAAGTGTTAGCTCCACTCTTCAAAAGGCCTTACCGCCATGGGCGGAAATCCATAGAGTAAGGTGAGGTGTGAAATTTGTACGGTCGATCTTTTCTATTCCATTCCTTGCTTGTGAGAAGGCGATATCGCTGCAGATGCCCTCAGACATTGAGTTGTTGCTTTTAGTCTTGCCGCTCTTCAATCGATTTGTCTTGCATAGCAGAACCTAAAGGAATATATGTTGCAGCCAATATATCTCGGTTAGGTCATCACGATAGGGAAGTTCGACCCCCTACGCCAAAGTAGCAGCTATAGCTAAGAACATGGATTGGTATTGTGTTATATCGAAGGCATTTAATTTATTAAACACTTCAGTGAACTATTGTGAATCATTGAAAGGATTCAAATTAAAGAGAAATTACAGCAGACAGACGGACAGCATAGTATGAAACGTAGAACAGCACCAAATGATCAAATAATTTATAAAATGAATCAAAATCAACTACAGACATATTGACGTGTATGAGATAAGCATATTTCTAATTGAACGAGTATTTATCAATTGGCATATATATTATATCAATGGAGTGCAGACTTGGAGAACTACCAAAGCCATCATCCAGAAGATACAAGTGTTTGTTAACAGTTTTCTTCGCAAAATACTTCGGATTTGTTGGCCGGACAATATCACCAACAACGTACTGTGGGAGAGAAAAAACCAGATTCCAATGGAGAAGGAAATCAGAAAGAAGCGGTGGAAGTGGGAAGGACACACATTACGAAAGGCACCTAACTGCGTCACGAGACAAGCCCTCACATGGAACCCTCAAGGCAAAAGGAAAAGAGGAAGGCCAAGGGACACATTACGCCGGGAAATAGAGAAAGATATGAGAGGAATGAACAAAAAATTGACAGAACTGGAAAGGGAAGTCCAAGACAGAGTTGGTTGGAGAAAACTGGTGGGCGGCCTATGCTCCGTTTGGGGGTTACAAGCGTAAGTAAGTAAGTAATATATATTATATACAAAAGATTTGGTATAGACAACAAAACACAATGAAAGTAATTCTCATTTTACAATGCTGCATTTACGCAACATTTTAAATTCTCTCTGACGATACAACCTGACTGTAAGGAATGGAAACGAATATAAAACATTTACATTAATAATAAGTTGAACATGGAAGTAAAGTGACATGAACGACTTTATTGTTTTAAGCCTTATACTGATCACAGTTTAATGATTAAAAAACACCTGAGAGCAATGAATTACTGTTTCATGCTAGTATGGGACTCCGTAGTGGCAGTACATAATCACGATCGCACTACAATAGGTTGGATACACGAAAATCTACTGCCTAGACTAACAAGATGGTACAATCAACTCACGATATTACGCAATCATCTCTTATTGCCTGTATTGGATAACTATATCGCAGTTAACATGTTTGAACTCTATCAGACACTGACTATCATCTGGAAGTTAAGCAATAGAACATGTGATAGAAGGCTAGGAGTTCAGTTACCAGTGCGATCGTGAATGCTCACTGCCACGGTGGAGTCCACTACTAGGAAGAAACAGCGGTCAATCTTATTTTCGTTTCCAATAGTAGTCTAGCTAATATGAGTAGATGATTTAAATTATGATCATCCTAGAATTTCCACAGGTCTCTTATACTAGTTAAATATATATCAGTAGTTTATATATTTGATACAGGTGTATTGGTTCACAATTTGAACGAAAAAAAGACCAAATATGAACCAGGAAAAAATATAAGCGGATCAAAAGTATGTAAATACTTGGAAGTTTTTCAAGATTATCAAAGACATAAACACCAACATCAGGAATGCCATGGAACGACAAGTATTAGGCTTTGATTACGATGACAGAATCATAACAAACTGTAGTCTGTTAGTCATTTACAACGTGGAACTTCGTACGGACGTACATCAGTTCAGGTTGTCATAACGCATTAGCACAGAGACGCAACTGACAGTTCAAATCCCATTGTGGTAGAGATAGAAGTATTAGCAGTAATGGATAAGATTAGGGTTCTAAAATATTATTCAGGAAGTATAGTTCGGTGAGAAACAGAGATGATGAGGAATTTTGAAGATTAGATATTTGAGAGAACACAGAGTGGATGCACCTGAGCCATTGAAAACGATTTTGAGCCATGTTGTTCAAGGTCTCTAACCATCGATTACTTTCGTTTCACGGACCTCAACCAGGTAGCCTACATCTACCAAAATGACTCAGTCCACTTGTCAGTGACTTCATGGATTTGTGCCATGATTTGGCTTGGCCGCCCCTAACAAACTGTTGACAATTTATTCTGAGAGTAGATAGACGATTGTGAATAGTCGGATCGAACGAGATAATCCTTAAGAGAATGGAATGTGTGTGTACCAACCCAAGGACAAGAATTCATGAAAACTGACTAGTATGATACGAGTAATTCTACATATGAGATTACTGAAGGGGGATATTTAAACTTTGTGTCTAAATAGATTACCAGTATGTATGTGACTATATTAAAAATTTGTTGTCTCTTATGATATTTTCTTCTTTATGAAATGTGAGTAACTAAAGCAAACAGTGATTGGATATCTATTCCATCATTCTACAGTGATCTTTCAAAAGCATGAATTCACTACGACCTAACACTTAATCGAACCCAGTATTTTTGGGTCTCTCACAACAAGTACGATACAGTGCAAGGCATTAAGTTTAAAAGAATACGTTCCCGAGAATTTGCGGCAGTTCAACAGATAATCTAATGATTACTATTATCACGTAACTGGTACATTCCTGATCTGATACTATTCATAGGTTCTAACTGGAAATTCATCTGATTCAAACTGGATTGAACGTAGCTGTCACAAACGATTAGCATCCACTGGATTACCACTGACAAATTGGCTACTCTACTTTTTATTATACTTCAGAATCTACAACCCAACAATAGACAAGTGCCGCAAGTGTTATGATGAGCAGGATACAATTAAGTCACTGCATCAGAAGGTAGGTTATATATCGAATAATGAAATCTACAATGATGACGATTTTTTTGAAAAGCATTGGCTTGGTTTGTATTTAACTAAACACATTATTACATGTACAATGTGGTATCGAAAAATACATACGCGATACAAATTACTCGATTTTTGAGTGAGTGCGAATACTATCCAGACACACAAACCGATACACGTGATTCTTTTCAGACGGCTGCTTCGCGAGCCTTTGACTTAAAGGTCTAATCAATAAGACAGTAGTGTAGCAACGTTAAGAGTTTCATGGTAGCCGGCGACCAACAATATGTTTATCTGTCACTTGTTCCATCTACATCCCGGAATCACTGTGCGAAATAGGTTTGGAATCAAGGATGACCAACTTCTTTGATTGGATTGTCCGTACTCATCAACCTGGTTTGAGCGCCGGATATTCACCCTTACAACTTTGTAAGCAGTCGCACAGCAGGATAGTAACTGCTATACACTTCTGATCGGACTACAGTATTTGGTGGTCATATTTATTTTATTTAAACACAATTATTGCTAGGTAGCTTATGTGAATGAAAAACTGTTCAATCTCGGTTTAAACTTGGATATAACATTATTTCACGGATCAGAGATGTAAACAGATGTAACTTAAGACTGATTTTATAGGTGTAAAAATTTATTGATTCATCTCCTTTAAAACTCGAACGTGTAGACCGCTTCACGTATCTGGGGATTCTCATCAGTGCTGATGGCCTGGTGACTGACGAAATATCAGCTCAGATACAGAAGGCTTGATGGGCTTTTGCCAACCTGCGACACTTATGGCGAAGGCGAGATATCCGTTTGCTAACTAAAAGACGAGTGTACTGTGCAGTAGTTCGCTCCGTCCTACTATATGGCTGTGAAACATGGCCGTTAAGAGTAGAGGACATTCGTAGGTTACTAGTCTTCGACCATCGTTGTCTCCGAAGCATTGCTCGTGTATCATGGGACGACCAAGTAAGCAATGCTGTCGTTAGGAAACAAGTTCTAGGTAAGGATGGCAAACCAATAAATGAAGCATTGAAACTTCATGAGTTGAGGTGTTTGGGACATGTGTTACGTATGGCTAACCAACGACTGCCTCGACGAGCTATGTTTTGTGGTGTAGGAGTAGGTTGGAAGAAAGCTAGGGGCGGCCAGACCAAAACATGGCAGAAATCCATGAAGTCACTGACAAGTGGACTGAGTCATGTCGGTGGTTGTCGACTACCTGGTTGGGGTCCACGAGATGATAGTGATCGACAGTTAGAGACCTTGAACGACATTGCTCAGAATCATTTGCAATGACGCAGGTGCATCCATTCTTTGCGTTCTATGAAATTCTAAGCTTCTGCATTCCTCATAATCTCTATCTTTCTCCTTCTAAATTTATCTCACTGAATCATATCTATGCTCCCTAATCTTCTCTCCATTACTGCTAATATTTCTACTATCGCTACCACTCTTGGATTTGAAGTGACAGTTGCGTCTATGTGTTGATGTGGTATGGCAACCTGAACTGATGTACTTGCGTACGAAGTTCTGCGTTGTGTCTGTCTGTCTTTAAAGCTCCATATACTTCTATATTTCCACACACTCAACAATACTGTTTTGCTGAGAAGGCAGGCGGAAAAATATATCATCACATTTAACTACTACAGTAGAATATTAGAATTATGATAGTTCACAATGAGCAAAAACCTTGCATATCAGAAAAATAAATAATCATTTTGACTACATTCATAATGATTGTGTAATTTGTAACTATTCAAAGATGAAAGATTTAACTGGACCAACCGTATCACCAGCCAAATCAACAACTGACTTCAATTAGACAACTAATGGATATCAGAAAGCACTGAACAAAAGTTTCGTCCTAATATCGAACTTCTCAAAGACAGTGTGCATCCATGACCTCCACAAGGGATTCGAAATCAAGAGCTCCAAGTGACAGAGAAAGAGAGAAGATGTTCGACGTGGGTTAGCATCCAACAGTCTACACATCTAACTTCAAACAGATTAAGAGAGACAAAGAAACACGCTACAACATGAAATGCAATACCGAAAATTAAGGGTAAAAAAACGCCTAAATCTTTATGGTCAACTAATTCTCCAGTAAATACATAAAGCCACATTCAATGTATGGAGAAGTAAGTTTAAAGTAAATGTTTTTTATAAACAAATAAAATTATAAATAACTAATAATATGAATCATAAGTAGTAATGACAATCTGGCAAAATATTTATTATTTTCAGTTTGATAAACTCCATATAACTCCACTCGGAGCCCTTCGAAGGTTACTGACGGTCTTAAGCTTGGATAAAGGAGAGGGGCTGGGCATGATGTTAGCGACCACATCACGTAGTAGAAAATCAACTAGCTAAAAAAATCTTACCAGAAAAAATAATGTACTGGTCAGCGGATCGTGCCTTATTAGGAGTAACAGAAGAACTTCATATATTTGCATATTAGAATCTCTTTACCAATGAGATAATAGTGATAACAAGCTGTATGCATTTACTTCAGGTGAATTTTATCATTATAATAAAGAAAGAAATGTACACCATCAAATCATTACTGAAATACATAAGGAACAATTTTGCGATGGTGGAGAAAATTTGTAGCTCGGGTGGTGTTTAGTTCTCTGAGCTGGATGTTTTGGTTGTGAAGCTTTCACTGTTCTCCTGAACAACATCATCAGCACACAAACTTCAGAAGGAGAACAATGAGAGCTACACAACCAAAACATCCAGCTCAGAGAATGAAACACCGCCACAAGGAACGATTTCGATTTAATGTCATAGCTGTAAAGTGATAAGTTTAATTTGATTTCATGGTGCATATTTAATCAAAAAATACAAAATTATAACCATAACTTTAAATGTATTATGTAACGACAAAGGTCTTTTTGAACTAGATCAAGTATGTGTGAGTTATACACTTTTCAATAAAATGAAATGATAAATTATTCGTCATGTAAAACATAAGACGAAGCGAAAAGCTTGTTTTATGTATTTCACATTGATTGTATTGTTTAGGCGCTATAGAACCTGATGATTACAGTTTGCTGAATTTATTCAGATGTTTCAGAAAACCAAGAATTCAAGGTTTTATCTGATCTATTGTATCGGGCATAAAGAAGATACCTAATGAAGACAAGATGGATGCGAAATATCATAGATTAATTGAAGTTCGGCAAATACACCAATGAACATTATCGGCGATTTAGAGTTTCAGTGTTCGAGAACGAGATCGACAGTCTTGAATTAGATCTTCTATGGTAGGGATGCGAATATGTACTGCAGCCGGTAATGATCCCTATACTAGGATGAAACAGCTGTTTATGGTTGCGAGATTTCTAACAGTTATTTAACTTACACTGTGGTCTATGCCCTCGACATCATTCAATAATGTCCAAACATTTCATATTAGGAAAAAAAACATTAGAATGATAACAATTCAATTTTTAGATAAAACACTCTCATTGTAAACCTACTCAAAACCGATTTAATGCAGAGAAACCGACATAGTAGCAATGTTTAGTGAAATAGTATCGCATGACAGATTTGTATGTATATATATATATATATATATATATATATATATATATATATTGTGGGAACCATAAGCGTCCACTTAATTGAATGTGGGAAATAAGAGTTTAAAAAAAGTATACTGTAGTGTAGTGGAGCAATGATTATGAATTGAACTCTTAAAATACACCGGAGATAAATCAATGCGATAATACGAATACGACTCATCTATTTTTTTTCTTTTTAGGAATAAAAAGCAACAATTCATAAAAATCGTATTGAGTGGATTATAAGACAGAGAGAGGAAGAGAGTGTGTGTAGGAATACTGCAAACATACAGTACTGAAATGAGGTATACACAAAAGATGCAGGTAGTGTTTATACTGGCAAAGGAGAAAAGTGTGCAGTGATTCCTACATGTGAAAGTAGTGTGTAAAATCATAATTTGAAATAGTTTCGGCAGAAATCGATTTCAGGTATATGATTCAATACTTTTTATACACAACTGTAATAGGTATGATTAAAAACACACACACACACAAGAATCATCTTGCAACCATCAAAACGTATTTCATTTTACACATGAGACAAAACTATTTTTAACTGGATCCATTCCATTGACACATGAATCAATACATGAAATCGTGTGACATCATCGATAATCTTAACAAGTAGGTCAGAGAGTTTGTTATTCAACGTTTACTTACCAAGGTATTATTAATAGAACACTAGAAAGATTAGTGTCATCTTTTGGCTTAAAAATGTACAGAAGGCGTAATAAAACTGTTGTTTAAAATTGAATTTGAGATGGAATGAGGTTTGAACCTATACATTTTAATCATTATAACAATAATAAAAGTAATAATAAAAACAACAATGAATCATAACCAACACACAAGAAAAAAATCATTCCCCCTTTTCCTAGTCAAGTAATAAATATACTCATTTCGATGTTTGAATTAGTGAATACGAGACGAAATTTTTATTCGAAACAACTTGAATGTAAAAAATCGATAGATATTATATTAGTATAGTTCTGGATCGTCGATTAACTGCAAACTTCTCCTGTTTGTTTTGATGAAGTGTTTTTGTTAACCTGGTGTATTTATAAAAACAAAAGTGTTTTTGCATGTGTACTTTAGTTGAAATAAAAAATATGTGATCATTATGTATTTGAGGATTTATATGTAAACCTGTATATATATATATATATATATATATATATATATAGACAGAGAGAGAGAAGGATATGCACCACGTACAGGCGCGCGCGCGCACATGCACACACACACAGACATTGTGAGCGTACAATTCAAACAAAAAAGATTGTACAATTCATTTTCTATATAAAAAAACAAGGAGTACATTGAGCCATTGGATGTGTGTGTGTGTGTTGTTTTTTGTCCCGGCATGTACACTGGAATTCATTGAAAAGCAGAAAAGGAACAAAAACATGCTGAAACGAGTATGTTCGATTTTGAATTTTACATTTTTTCTGATTCGATGAAGTAAACAGCTATAGTTCGCTTTTAATCAATCAGACGACATCACCGCTGTGATGATGACAATGTGTAATGAGAATGATAGATAAATGAAGTGTAGTAGTAAGTATATATTGAAGAAAGTAACAACAAGGAGAGAAAATTTGAAGAAACATAAAACTCATCATGTTTAACCTATGATGTTAACGGATTTTCAATCGATATATACAGACGTATGTGATAACAAGTAGTAGAAACTAAAAAGAATAGTACAATGAACGCACAAGATGTTAACGCCCGGTGAAGGATAGTGTAAAATGTAACAGCAGTGACAACAATAACAACAACAACAAGGCACTACTAGTGTACATTCAAAGAAAAAAGACAAAAGGATGTGGACAATTGGCTAACAAGAATGGAAACTTTATTTGATTATCCCAACTAAATGATACGTTGGTATGAGGTGCATGTGTGTGTGTGTGCGGGCATATATAGGCGGCTTATGAGGAGGGGTTAAAGGAGGTGTTCAATTCATAGTGATTATATATAATCATTGAGTTGATACAGGAACAACACAATACACACATACATATGTATCACTAATCGTAAAACTGTATATTACATTGAGAGTCGATTGATAACTATGTACTACGGCGTAAACACACTCGCATACAATATAAATAGATAGACAGATAGATAAAAATATACACGGTTTATTCGCATGTTCTCATTGTTGTCAGTATACAGATATGAAATAATGCTTAACAGGATAATGATGATCAGGATAAGATACACTGTTTGTTTGTTTGTTTATTTTTATACATAGACAAATATTTATATAAATATAAATAATTTAGATTAAAAAAAAAACTAATTGAATAAGTCAATAATGTTGGCTAAAAAAGAAAACAAACCTCATCAATGGAGGTCATTCTATAGAGAGGGAGTGAGATAGAGAGTGAGAGAGAGCAAATCACCATAGGAAGAGACCAAACGCATGATATTGTTTATTGGTGCATGAGAAATATTAGTAATAGTAATATTAATAATAATAATAATAATAGTGAAAAAATTTACACACCTAATAAATCATACAATTCTTCATCTTTCGACGGCATTTTTGTAGAATTCAACAATTTGGTTGAGTTGTGTGAAGAGGTGTGAATCGGAGTGGTGGATGATAGTTTCTCCACAATATACACTTCATTATTATTGCTTGATGTTGTTGTTGGTGATGGCAATGGTGAAGTGACTGGATGACATGATTTTATAGGTGAACCACCAGCTGCACGAACAGCAGCTAATTTATCAGCGATAACTTTACGTTTAGCTAAAAGCGCTGGTAATAGACTGGATGTTGTTGATGAACCGAAAGAGGAAGAAGTAGTGGTGCTGGCGGTGGTGGTGGAGGAGGAGAATGACGAGGTCACATTAGTTACATTCGATTGATTAGGATGAGATTTTATTGGTGGAGTTATTTCGGGTTTATTTGTTGTCACCATGACAGGATTTGAGTCAGATGGTTTGACTGGTTTTTTGGAACTTGTTGCAGACATGAACAATTGGATACGTGAATCAAGGTCTAAATGATCAACATTTGGCGATGTTTGTGGTTCGATTCGATCGGATGAACCAACAGAGCTGAGAGGTAATGGGGGTGGAGGCGGAGGAGGTGGTGGAGGAGATCCTAAACTGGTTGACGAATTGGAATAGTGTTGTATAGTGCTTGCTTCATAGGCAGCCACTTGTTCAACACGTGACATAACAGATTCTTCATCTTCTTCATCATGCATATGAGCAGTGGCAGCAGCAACAGCTGATGCTCTGATGATTCGACCTCCGGTGGATCTGATCGCAGAATTGGTCACGTGACTCGATATCGATTTATACGGTGTGTCAGGTCGTGCAGATGCAATCGCTGCTGCAGCCATTCGTTCTTCTGTTGCACGTATACGTGATAGGACATCATCAACTTTAGCTTCTAAATCCGCTGTTAAACTCTCGTGTTCATTGGTGGTAGTGGTAGTAGTGGGATTGGATGTTGATTCTGAATTATTATTATTATTACTATCATTTGTATTTGTATCATTTTGTAATGTTTGTTTATTGTTTATCTCAGTGGAAGTCGGTGGTGCTGCATCAGTTTTTGCAGTATTATCCACCGTGGAATCTTGCGAGGAATGAATTCGACTTTGATGCGAGGCAATCAGTGCTTGTGCTTGAGAGAGCTATATTATGGCGAAGAATAAACAAAGAACAAATTACAGTTTTAAATCGAGTGATTTAAATATTACAATAATAAGAAGTAAGTTTCTTGTTGTGTTTTTTTGTTTTTACAACAGTACAATTAAACAGTTTAGTGTTTAGATAATGATAAATTTTACAAAACTATTCAACACAATTCATCAACCACGACGTAGTGGTCGGGCTTGCCTATCGTGATGATGCTGGAACATATGTTCCTGTAGGTCCTACCACGCCAGACAGGTTGACTGGAGAACGGTAAGACTAAAAGCAACAACTCACGGTCTGAGTGTGAAGTCACCTTCCCACAACGGAATGATTGCATTTTACGATTGATTAATCAATGAACAGTGCGATCAATGTCAGGTTTGTTAAGTCTTACTTAGTGTTGGTCGAATTCCGTAGATCAAGTTGCAATGTAGTCGTTATGCAACTCAATGACTGGATATTTTGCATAGACTATGTTTACATATTAGTTAGTTAATGGTATTCAACATGGAAACCCTGCTTTTTGCATAAGGTTTCGAGTTAATCGTTACTGGTTAATCGAGACATATATGGAATTTTGAGGGAATCAGAAACTGCATGACCCAGTATCACCAATTTGAGACGTTAACAATGACTGGTTCTCGAAGTTTCGTAAAAAGAAATCATGAAAAAAAAAACGAAGATCTACTAGAGAATCGAATTGAAGAACAGTAGAGGTGACTTAAGTCATAACAAATAATTATGGCTTATAGAAGATTATAAATAGACCAATGGATCTAAAGAAAAGATAATTCAGACAGACAGATACAACGCAGAACTTCGTACATAAGTACATCAGTTCAGATTGCTCAACACGTTTGCTCTTCTTCGAGACTTTTTATGTCTAAAAGTCTTATTTATGTTTCCATACACAAGCACACTCCTAGACTAGACTTTATTTTAATGTCAATATTTTAGATTTGATCACGTTATGTAACCAGTGATGATGAGTTAATACCCGATGCAAATATTTAAGTACTTCTTACTATAATACACGCATCATCAGTTGCTTGATAGAAATAATAATAATTATAATCACACTAATATTAACTCGTTTTTTAATCGATTTCTTCATTATATTAAATAAATCGATTTGTTTCAAAGACAAACAACATCTTTGAGTAGTTTAGTTAGTTAGTTAGTTAATAAAAGTTTAATGCAAAGAGATAAGCCAATCAGAATACGAAAATGCAACCTTTTTGCAAGAAATTCAAATATTATATAAATATATATAATGAGCACAGTTAAAATACCTTTTTGTAGGCTGCTCAAAAAATTTCGAAATCGATTGTGTAAAATACACAATACGTAGTGTTTAGTGAATTGTATGCGCAATCATACCCTTGTATATTAATAATCATGGATATTTGATCTTGAAGCAAAACCTTACCCAGTAATACTACATTTTGATAGATGAACTATTCAGAGAGTAATCTGTTGATTCATTTTTTTCTTGGCGTTAAATTTATTCATTCATTTCACTGACTATATGGCAGTTTTACATTAGGCAAAATATGAAGATTTTGAAAAATCTATTTGAATTCGTAAAAATGAACAGTCTACATTTATACATCGTTGGCGATTTTAATTAACAAACGGATTAAACTACAGTAGAAGTCTTTAATCAATAAGCCAGCCCCACAATGTGTAACTTCATAAGTACATATATCAGTTCACGTTGTCATACCAACATTATCACACAAAGATATGAGGTTGTCAGTTTAAATCCCATAGTAGTGTAGAAGTAGTAGAAGTATTAGCAGTAGTCGGGAATTTTAAGGTTCTACGATATTATTCAAGTATAATCCAGTGAAGAGATATAGGTGACAAGGAATTTAGAAGATTAGAATTTGAGAAAACACAAATAGTGGATGCACCTGCACCATTACAACGATGTCAGTATTTAACTTTGATCAGTCTAGAGATTTCGTGCAACCTTACCCATTGTGTTCGGTAGATAACTGCGTACACCTGACACGGTTGAATCCCACTAGAACTCCGAGAATTTTCCTCACGAAGCTAGTCAGCAGTGAGCATATTGTACAATTTCTCAATTAGAGCTATGGCGATCATTGTTTTTACACATTGAAATCTTTAATCAATCAATGTCAGACCACCATCACTAGAAACCTGCAAGCACTAAAAGACAGCCGTTTCGTCCTGGTAAGAGACTCATCAGTGGCAGTGCGCATCTACGACCACTGTTACCCAGCGTTCAGTGCTCCCAGGTTTCTAATCGTCGTCTAACACTGATTGATTCATGATTTCAATGTGTGAAAACAATAAACTCCATAACTTCAAATTGTGTCGTGTTCACTGATCCAATTTATTTGACTTTCAGTTGGTGAACGCGAAACCACCACCACAGAAAAATAAAAAAACACCAATTTTTTATATACCTCTTCTTTGGTAGTATTCGCTTGCAATGATTGGAAGAATTGAAATGTTGTTTGAGCAGCCTCACGAACTTCACTTGATAGTTTATATCGTCGACACTAAATAAACAAAATAACGAGAGAGAGAGAGAGAGAAAAGAAGAAGAGTTAAATTTACAAAAGAAATAAAAGCATTGAACCAAATGAATAGGTCGTCTAAAAATAAAGAAGTGTAACACAAAAGTACGTAATCTTAAAAAAAATTACTTCGTAGTAAAAGATATCAATCAAAATGCAAGAAATTGTAGTTCAGCCAGTAAGTTACAACGTAGAACTTTGTATATACGTATATGAATACAAGCTGTAATACCAGATTAGCACAGAGACCTAGTTGTTAATTCAAATCCCATAGTAGTAGAGACAGTGGAAGTATTAGCAGCAATCAGAGACATTACGGTCCGAAGATATTATTCGAGAAGTAGAATCTAGTGAAATAAACTTAAAAGAAGATAAAGGCGATGAGGAATTCAGAAGGTTAGAATTTGACAGAACACAAAGAATGAGTGCACCTGCACCATTGCAAACGGTTGGTTTTGAGCCATGTCATTCAAGGTCTCTAACCAGCAATTACTATCATCTTGCTGGCCCCAACCACGTACTCAACACCTACCAAATTTCTAGTGAACTATTTATACTGACAGATGAAATCTATTGTGAATGTATTCGAATCATATAATTGGTATCAGTCAGTCAGAAACTAACGTAGAACTTTTTTGTCATCGAAAAGATTCGAGAGTGGAAGATATTATTGGGAGAAGTATATAATCCAGTAAAAGAATCTATTTTAAAAAATTCAGAAGAATATTGAATTTGAGAGAAGATAAAGAATGAAGGATGCATCCGCGCTAATAATAAATTGTATACAGTACAAGATAGTTAAACTTCGCCCGGAGACCTTCTGAGGTTGCTATACAAGATAATGAATATCCACTGGGCAGACGCCATCAGCAACAACCTTATTGTGGGAGAGAATAAATCAGATTCCAGCTGAGGAAGAATTGCTGAAGGTAGATAGGAAACACACTGCGGAAACCGCCCAACTGCGTCACAAGGCAAGCCTTCCATTTGGAATCCTCAAGGTCAAAGGAGAAGATGGAGACCAAAATACACATTACGCCGAGAATCGGAAGCAGACTTAAAAAGAATGAATAGTAATTGGTTAGAACTGGAAAAGAAGGTCCAGGACAGAATAGGTTGGCGAATGCTGGTCGGCCGCCTATGCTAGGTGTAAAAAGCATAAATAAGTAAGTAACAAGACGCTTTAAACTGTGTTTTATTGATGACAGCGATTGTTTGATTAATCAAGAATGAAGCTTTGCAAATTAGATAAAACCAATAAGCTAAAACTAAAATATCGGAATACAATATATATTTACAAACAGCTTTAAATTTCTTCGAATAAAGAGGAGATATGGCTGAAAAACCTTTACGTGTAATGTTGCTTGAAGTTGTAATAGATTGGCATTAAGTTACGAGGCGGTCAAAACAAAACCAAGAATCGATCCATAAAGTCATTTACTGTTGCAGATAACATTGTTAGGGTTTGCGTGATTCTGAATTGTCCATTAATCCATGAATCCTGAAATTTTTCTACTCAGAGATTTATTTTGATAGTTTTTTTTATTTCGTTTTGATAGTACGGTATACCAAATTGGAAATGTTGCGTTCTACGTTGCATATGATGGACTAGTCAACATCAAGTTAAACTGTATTTCAATTCATTTGGTCTATTAGTCAAATAGTACGTACGAACATTATTTCAAGTTTCCATACCATATTAGAACAGAGACGCAACTGTCACTTCAAATCCCGTAGGGGTAGAGCTGGTAGAAGTATTAACAGTAATCAAGAAGATTAGGGTTCGAAGATATGATTCGAGAAGTATAATTCAGTGAGATAACTTTAGAAAGAAAAAAGATAGAGATGATGAAGAATTCAGGAGGTTAGAATTTGAGAGAACACAATGAATGGATGCACCTGTGCCATTGCTAACGATTTTGATCCATGTCATTCAAGGTCTCTAATCATCGATTATTATCATCTCGCCGACCCCAACCAGGTAGTCGATACCTGCCGACATGACTCAATCCACTTATCAGTAAATTCATGGATTCGTACCGCGTTTTCGTCTGGCCGCCCCTAGCTTTTTTCCAACCGACTGTTACACCACAAAACATGGCTCGTCAAGGCAGTCGGCAGTTGGGCATACCGACGAAATCTTGGGACAGATACTGAAGGCTTGATTGGTTTTACCAACCTGCGTCACTTATGGCGTAGGCGATATATCCGTCTGCTAACCAAAGAACGAGTCTAATGCACAGCAGTTCGTTCCGTCCTATTATCCACATGTGAAACATGGCCAGTAAAAGTAGGCGATATTTATAGGCTACTAGTATTCTATCATTGTTGTCTTCAAAGCATTGCTCGAATATCCTGTGACCATAGAGTAAGCAATGCTGTGGTTAGGAAAAGGATACTATTGTTGTGGTGTTTCGATCTCTAAGCTGGATGTTTCGGTTGTGGAGCTTTCGTTTTTCTTCTGAACAACATTATCAGCATAAACTTCGGATAGAATTTCTGCACGTTTGACCTGTAGCTTTTTCTGTTAACCTCGATCAAACGTGGAGAAATTCGAATACCTTACTTCTATCCGAAGTTTATGCTGATAATGTTGTTCAGAAGAAAAACGAAAGCTCCACAACCGAAACATTCAGCTCAGAGAACGAAACATCACAGTCATCCACCTGAGCTGCAAATTTTCTCCACAATCTCAAAATGGTACTAAACTAGATAAAGATGGCAGATCAATTGATAAATTAGTGAATTTTCACCAGTTGACGTGGTTTAAAATTCGTTATGTATGTCCAACCATTGACTCCCCTGACGAGCGATATTTTGTGATGTACAGGTGGGATGGAAGAAAGCTAGGGGCGGCTAAACCAAAACATGGAACAAATCTATGAAGTCATTGACAACTTGACTGAGCCATGTTAACAGATGCAAACTACAAGGTTGAGTCCGAGAGACAATAGTAACCAATGGTTAGAAACTTTGAATGACATGGCTCAAAATCGTTTGCGGCAGCATCCACTTTTTGTCTTCTTTCAAATTATAATCTTCTGAATTCATGGTAACCTTTTATTTTATTTTCAAATTTACTTCTTTGGGAAATAATTCTTGAATAGCATCTTCTATCCCTAATCTTTTTAATTACCGCTTATAATTCGACTACCTCTACTGCTATAGGATTTGAATTGACAATGCGGTATCTCTCTGTGCTAGTGTGGTATGATGACTTGAACCGACATACATGCGTAATAAGAAATTCTACGTTGTAGCTGACTGACTGAACAGGGTGTTTACTATAATTTAAAAATTAACCATCTATGACCAACAAACATAATTTATGAAACTACTTTTTTTTTAAATGTGTCCAAATGTCATAGACAATTGGAAAAAAAAAACCAAAAACACACTTATTGAAAGAAATACCAACTATACTCACCTTTTTAATACAATCCATAAGATCCCATGCTTCAGCTAATTGAGGAAGTCGTACAGGAATAGTACGAACTTTATTTAATAATTGTACAGCTTCAACAAAATTCTCATGACCTTTAATTAGGCTAGTTTTCAAATCACGACAACATTGATGCAACTGAGACACAGGATCAATGGATGGTGCTGGAACTGGACGATTACCTTTACATTGGTAATCAGTAAATAGTTAAAAAGTATAGAACAAATAAATAAACAAACATCAGTATGGAGATTTCCAAACCCAACTATAAATTTAAGCATTTATTATAAAATGCCAAGAAGCATTGGACAGCTACTTTATAATCAATGTAGAACTCAGTGATCCACTTTGACGACCCAATCGCACGGGATAGAGATGAAACACAATACTTCAAGTCTCGCAGTAAATGCATACTTAATCTCTTCTAGATCATCTAATTGTTTGTTTATATGTTTGACCTTAGTTAATCACTAATAATATAGTTGAGAGAAAACCGTAACAATGAAAACAGCAGTGGTTAGCCAAAAACGATCTTGCACTTGATGATGTATACGTGTGTACATCTGCTCTAAAAATATCACATTGGACAGGGAAACAAAGTGAAAAGCGTAGACAGATCAAAATTAAAACATCGATGGCAATGAGGAAGACATACAGTGTAATTCAAAAAAGGAAATGAAAACAGTGGATGGAAAAGTATGAACATTAAGATCCAGGAATTCGAAGATGAATCAATGCGATTGTGTTTTACAAGTGGTTTGAAATAGTCGACAGGAAACCATGCTTGACAGCTGAGGTAAGAATAGCTCAATGATAACATCATAGATTGTGAAGCTGATCGACAAGGGGTTGAGCCAGTTTCCTCAAGATTACAGTTACACTTGGCTGACGAGAACCAATGAGCACGAGACTTAGACCAAGTAACATTTGCTGTTGATTACTTCCAAAAAGACAATATCAAAATATAGTGTACACGATTTCGAGTCATTGAAACTTGATAGACAGAATTCGATCAGCAGTGGAGAACTAGACAAATACAACTGACTGATTTGTAATTTTTAATAGCTTTAATTATGAACTCATTTTATCAAGACCCGCACTGAGCAACTATTCTATCTTAGTGTCGAACGTCACAACAGTATGCATCTACAACTACACCACAAGGAATGGAACCTAGGACTTTTGATCTCGCGTACAAAGACCTAACTCCTAGACCAATGAGCCTTCATCCAACGGTGCATATATCTAAATTCAATGAAGTCACGATACTGCAAAACCTTCACCCATTGTCTGCAACGGATAACTGTTTTACGCCCGAAAAAAACTGAACTTCACTGATCACGGCTTCTCAATAGAACTCTAGGAGTTGCAGCTTAAAGCTAGTCACTGGTGAGTATGTAGAATTGTTTCCTAGTTTTAATCACAAACTGGTTTCAGCCACAATTATTGGTAATATAAAATTGATTTAGTTGTCAGGAAAAACTAAAACAAGAATTTCCAAAAACATAGAGATGATGTATAAACACAAATGATTAATTACTGAATAATCGACAATGTCATGTCTGTCTAGTACTTTCTTGAAATGCTGTAGATCAAATTTTATCGATTCATTTACAAAGTAATTACTAGTCTGCTTTAAAACCAAATGCAGTATGTTGAAATGTGAGGTGATGATCGGAGACAGTTGAATGTAAATCCAAAACTCAAATAACTTTTGTACTACTAGCTGGCACTCGTCAGCAAGGTATAGTTGTAATCTTTACAGGAATCGGTGATAACTAAAGGATTTGAGCTTGTGTCAGTCAGTTTCAAAATTACTTAGACAGTTAATGACCTTTGGTAGAACTGAAATATTTACAATTTATTGATTAGTGAGTAGGTGGTGATGAACGGGATCATGTTGGTCTAGTACTACTGTATATTAATTATGCGAAAATAAATTTAATTAATTAATTAGAGTCAATTGCAAACTATTGGATTGATTATTTTATAAATAATAAGAAGATTTATATGAATTTATGAATATAGTCGACAAAAAACTTACTACTTGAATCGTTAGATAATCTAAAAACAATAACAAAAGATGTACACTTTTTGAAATGACAAATCACAGACAAAATTACGCATAAACTTAAAGAAAAAAATACAAACCATTTGGTTAGTCAACAAGTGAAGTAAATTTTTTGACCGGTTTATACTAATAATAATAATAATAATAATAATAATAATAATAATAATAATAATAATAATAATAATAATAATAATAAAATATCACGCTCATTGTAACTAGTAATAATAACCCTTTAGTCGTGACTCGTATGTTAAGGTGGTTGACTCAATAAAAATGACTAATATCACTAGCGCTACTTGTGGGTTGTTATGGACATGAGAGTGGGTGTTTCTTGAAGAACCTGAAAAGGAAGTTAGATTAGCGATGGTCTTAGCGACTTGAGAGAGTGACTGCAATTGCCAGCGGACAACTACTTAAGACTGGTCACACACGACCTTTTCGTGGGGTTTTTGAAGTGTTAGCTCCGATCTTCATGTATCGTTATCCCCAAAGACTGAAGTCAGCGAGGTAAGGTGAGGTGTGACATTTTTAGGGTCAACCTTTTCTAACCCCTTCCCAACTTTTGAGAAGGCAGCATCGCTGCACATGCTGGTTGTCTGAGGGAAATACCTTACTGCTGTCACACTCCTCTACAGTCAGCAGTATGACTTCGCCCTCAGACCTTAAGTTGCTGCTTTTAGTCTTATCGTTCTCCAATCGATCTGCTTGGCATGTTAGAACCTATAGGAACTTATGTTGCAGCCAATCTAGCTCGGTTGGGTCATCACGATAGTCAAGCCCGACCACCACGTCAAGGTAGCAGCTACGGTCGGGATCATGAGTGCGTAATATTACACTTAAATTAAGAACTATCAAAACTGAATACATGCATAGATAGGTAAAACAGGTTGCAAACACCATTCAAATGATATATAATAATATGTGCATAATCTTTTCAATAATTGCTATTACTTCTACTACCAGCTCTACTACTATGGATTGGATTCGCATTGACAAATCAATTTCTCTCTTTGTGTGTGCTAATGTGATGTAGTTGACTGACTGACTGAGGCTAATGATTTTTATGTTAAAGATAAGACTAGTATGAATGCGATTTTGGTTTTTTCCAACTATCTATCGATTGTTTTTGAAAGTTTGGAAAAAAATGATTAAACTCATTATTAATCACATAAGGTATTTTTTTTCATGAATAAGATTGCTATTAGGCCAGAACAAATAAATCAACATCATTCAATCATTAAAATAAATAACTTTTCACATAATTCAACGTAGAAAATTACAGAAATCATCTAATTAACTAAACCATAACACAGTATTATCTATCGTACAATTAAGAACAAATTAATGAAATCATTTTTTAAAACTTGATCATTACTTTCTCACATTGATTTCCATCTATCTAACCCTAACCAATGATTATAAAGTTTTAATCTTTTCAAATAAAATTTTCAAATGCCAATTATGTCTATAAATGTAAATGATTCCAATTAATTAGAACTATACCACAATGAACAATTCACTACAATGAATGTCAATTTGTTCAAGTTTAACATACAAAAGTTATACACTACTTGACTTATTAAACTATAATGTCTGTGGGCGTAATAGGCCAGTTTACAAATTATTCAATGAAAAATTTATCATTCTAATGTTTCAATGAATGTTGTCAAACAATCGGTGATTTGACAGAACACAAACAATGTATGCACCTGCGCCAATGCAAACGGTTTTGGGTCAAGTCATTCAAGGTCTCTAACTGTGGATCACTATCATCTCGTGGACCCCAACCAGGTAGTCGACAACCAACGACATGACTCAGTCCACTTGTCAATGACTTCATGCATTTCTGTCATGTTTTGGTTTGGCCGCCCCTAGCTTTCACCCAACCTACTCCTACACCACAAAACATAGCTCGTAGAGGTAGTCGGTGGTAACACATGTCCCAACCACCTCAACTGATGAAGTGTCAATAATTCATCTATTGATCAGTCACCCTTAACTATGACCAGTTTATTAACGATAGCATTGCTTACTCGGTTGTCCCATGATACGCGAGCAATGCTTCGAAGACACCTATGATCGAATACTAGTAACCTAAGAATATCTTCTACTCTTAGCGGCCATGTTTCACAGTCATAAAGTAGGACGGAGAGAACTACTGCGCAGTATACTCGTCCTTTAGTCAGCAAATGGATATCTCGCCTACGCCATAAGTGGCGCAAGTTGGCAAAAGCCAATCGAGCCTTGTGTATCCGTGCTGAGATTTCGTCACACACCAGGCCATCAGCACTGATGAAACTTCCAAGAAAAGTGAAGCGGTCAACACGGTCAACTACTTCACTACCTATCACTTCATCTCGTTTAATGTGATCTAGTCTATGTGTAGAGTATATCGTTCGAGTATCTAATCCAATGACAGTAAATCATCAATCACACAGACCAGTCGTCACATTATAGTGGAAGAGTGAGGGGAAAAAGAGTAGCCAAATCCACTGCTATAACCAATACTAATTAACCTATTTCCGATCGATTAACGCTAGATTTGTTATGTAAATGCAGGTTCCTTAAAAATATATATATATATACATTTAAAAAAGGAATCAACTATCATCATTCGGTAAGAGACAAAATACCATTGAAATTTCGCTATATAACATTTTTCACTTACCTTTTTTCATCGTGTACTCCTACTGCACCAGTATTTGATGCAGCAGTCGATTTAGATTCTGTTGATTTACTTTTCCCTTTTAAATTATTATTATTATTATTAGTAGTAGTAGTATTTCGAGTTTTTTTATTGGATTCTTGATTTCGTGATTTTTTCAGTTGATTCGATTTGTTGATGACTATGGAAGATTTCGGTGGTGAAGAGTTTCGGCTTTTCTCTTTCAATTTTGACGATAGCTGTTGTTTATCTTTGATTTTGGCATTCTCTGCATCAGAATCATTTGACAATGATAAAGCTGATGGTGAGGATGGCGATGAGGATGAAGAAGAATCGTGTAGGTTGATGACTTTTTTCTTAGAATCTATTTCATTAGCTTCTTCTTCTTCATCATCATCATCATCTAAATCCAATGAAATAACAGTAGGTTTCTTTGTACGTAAACGAGAACGTTGTTGTTTAGACTTGGTTTGTTTATTACCAATACTACTACTACTACTAGTGGTTCTACTATGGACAATATGTTTAGTGACCGTTTCTGATGTAGGCTGCTCAGGACTAGTTTGTTTTGGATTGTCCGACGACTCAACTTCTACTGATTTCTTAGTAGTAGTAGCAGTAGTTTCAATTATTGTTGCCGACTGCTGAACATCTTGTTCATTATTTAATTGAGAGTCATTTTCACCCATGATGAAACGATCATGTGATTCTGATGATGTAACTTTAGCTTCAGAATGACACACCACATCGTTGTTCTCGTTAACAATGATTTCTGTTTTAGCTTTTTTCTTAGGAGGAATTATTTCATTAGCTCCCAATTCAACTATTCCATTCAATGCATCACAATCATTTGAATTAGGCGATAGTCTTGAACGTTTATTTCCAGTGAAATTTTCATGTTCATTATAATCTAAAAGTGTTGTAGTATTTGAGAAATCCATGTCTTTGAGTACAATTTCTTCATTGGGAGAAAAATTGTCACCTTGAGAAGTTGGAAGTGTATCATCGTCATCATCGTTTTCGTCTTCTTCATCTTCTTCTTCTTCAGTTTGACGCTCAAATTCTATAAATGAACAAAATTTCATCATAAAACACTCTATTACATAATTCACTTACACATCAATTTCAAAATACACGCCAAATTTACTCATATAGGAAAAGTGTATTTTTGTAGCATTTCATAAAAAAAGGACGGAGTAACGCAAAGTACGCGCGTTTTGTCTAATTAAAGACTCATCAGTTGGATGAACCTGCCACATTCCAAGATTGATGTTCACTCCAGGACTCAAACTTAGTGATTTTTACTTTGAAAACCAATCCATTACGAATAAATTTTAATTTATCCCCGTTTCGTGAGGTATTAGCTTTCTGCATTCATCGGCTAAGTGGATAACACGCGTCGGAGTTTGAAGTGAAAGGCAGTGGGTTCAAATCCTGGCACGAACATTAACGGAGGGATGTGCCAGTTAATAAGTCTTAAGTACAGCGTAACAACAGTCTTAGAATCCATAGCCATCCACTACTCCACTCTATTTGAATCGACCAAATCGACTCAGGATGCATAAACCAGAAGATAATGAACGATTGAAGTTCAAAACACCAACAACAGGGAGATTCAAATCCTTACAAATGAATTATAATGGTTCGGGAATCATGATTAACGAAAAATTCTGAACATACACCAAATGTAACTCGAGATTTTCAGATGTGATATGTTACGCTATCACACTGATCAGCATATATTGAGAACTTGAACGTAAATCTTAATTAAAAGCTATACTACTGATTAGATATATAAGTAGTCTGGCGACTTGTTCGCAAAAGCATAACATCCACGAAAATGTCATTTGCTTAGAGCCCAGTTCAAATCAATGTTAGATCACCACTGAGAGCACTGGACAGCCTGTTAATCATAGTATGGGGTTTCTAAATAGTGTTCATCTAAAACACCGCAGGCGGAAATTCAACCCGAGATCGTGCGTCTCGTGCGCGAATATCTAACTTCTACATCACTGAGTCAAGATCTAACAGTGAATCCATGATATTGCATGGCCATTCACAATTGTCTTCAGTGGATAACTACCTTACAATTGACAGGAATGAAGTCTATAGGAATCTCTGTGCTAATGTGGTATGGCTACATGAACTTATGTACGTACGTACCAAGTTCTACGTTGTAACTGAATGACTGGTTGATTGAATGGTTGAAAATTTGGTTATTAGACACAGGGGTTACATGTGGCAGGAGTAAATATAAGAGTAACAAAGTGTTTAACTCAGACGTCCTATATAGAACTGATTCAAACAAAAACTTCGTTAATCGAAAACCAAGAATTAACTTGCTTAGCTTTAGAAATAATTAAATAATTAATACAAACCAAGATTACAATAAATACTGAAAAATATGATTTAATCAGACTTCTGCCTTGGCAGTAAAATTCACTATTCGTACTTTCGACAATATATTAAAAAAGGTTTTACTTTTGACAGTAGATAGACCACTGAGTGATCAGTAATATGCTCATCAAGTAGTTTGATAATGCTGACCGAATTCTATCGGTTAAATTGTAATGTAGCCACTAGTGTCTATGTGATTACACTTCGAGTGTACCATGATGAGATGCTAGCTGATCTGAACTGGTCAATAAGCAACCCAGTCTAATCAAGGTTTTGTTTCAGTTAGCAACCATTAGAAAAAAGAATGAAATTTACTAGTGATTGTTATTCCCTTCACGTTTTATGGGTACATCTTGTTGACTAGTCCCGACCGTAGCTGCTACCTTGACGTGGTGGTCAGTCTTGACTATCGTGATGACCCGACCGAGCTATATTAGCTGCAACGTGTTTCTGTAGGTTCTGCCATGCCAAGCAGATCTATTGAAGAATGATGAGACTAAAAGCAGCTACTCAAGGTCTGAGGGCGAAGTCGTACTGCTGACCCAGAGGGGTGTGACAACAGTAAGGTGTTTCCCTCAGACAACCAGCATCTGCAGCGATGCTGCATTCTCACAAGGTGGGAAGGGGTTAGAAAAGGTCGACCCTAAAAATTTCACACCTCACCTTACTCCGTGGATTTCCGCCCATGGCGGTGGAGTGGAGTGCGTGACCGGCCTCAAGCAGTTGTCCCTCGGGCTCTGCTATCATGCTCCCAGGTCCTTAAGACCAATGCTTATCTATCTTCCTCTTCAGGTTCCTTAGGAAACACTCTTCCACTGTGTGGACACCCGAGAAGTGACATCCGCCCTCATACCCATAACAGTACACGAGACTGACTGTTGACTAGTGACAAACTGCATGAAACCAAGATGAACTAGAGTTTCTTGTCAACTAGCTTCAACCACTTAACATAGATTACCTTCATTACGTGTAACTCATGTGACAAGTGAGTAGAGAAAAATAACACGTACATTACATATATCATATAAAATGTATGCACATTCGAACGAAAATTTTTAAAAAAAATCTCGAGAATCCTATTGAAATGAAACGAAAAGTTAAAGTAATTAGATTAACAGTTTAAAAAAGTAAAGGTATATCAATTGCAAGACTAGGTCAGCCAGACAAATAAAATCAACAAAATAAATAGACAAATAAGTTTAAATCATTGTAGTAGCAAAAATTATTTTAAAAAGAAACAAAGATTAGACATTGAGAATATGGTATGAGAAGACAAAATGAAAAGGCATGTATGCAAGAGTATGGAGAAACTCAAGGTATAAATAAAGATAAATAATCAATGAATGAATGAATGGATGAATCCGCAGCGTTATAACAAACTATAATTAATGTCTGCTATGGAGTGGAAAAATTAATCGATTACAGTGCGACTGATATGTGGAGTTCATAGTCCATGATATATAACTATATTTTGAAGAAATCATGAGTCAATCAATTTTAGACCATCATTAGATACCCGGAAGTACTGAACAGTCGTTTCGTCTTGGCACGGGTCTCCTCAGCAGTGCACATCCACAACCCTTACTACTCGCAAGAACCGAACCCGGGACCTTCGGTCTTTGGCGTGAACGCTTAACCTCTGGACCACTGGGCCAGTATCCGGTAGTATTCATGTTTAACTTCGATCAATTCACGGTCTTGTGCAAGCTCCCTCATCCACAATCTTTAGTGAGCACTGCTTCACACTGAACAGGATTGGACCCACTGGTCAAGACTTCTCATCAGATTTTGGGGACACTTCCTTACGGAGCTAGTCACTAGTGAGCACATGATAATTTTTATTATAGGGTTATGAATACTCACTGATGATGAGTTCTGTACTAGGACGAAACGGCCATCCAGTGCTCCCAGGTTTTAAAGGGTGGTCTAATATTGATCGGTTCATGATTTCAAAGTTGCCTAATTGCAAGAGATGGTAAATTCATGTTCAAACAATAAGTTACTGATTAATTGGTGTTAGATAGAACTTTATTCAATTTAGATGAATTTAATAGTACATAAACCAAAAGATGGACACAGAGGAGGCAATTCAAATAAAAATTTATACAACTAGAACAAAGGAATTGCGTAAAACTTACGAAGCTGTTTGATAAGTCCATTGTCCAAGGTAGGCGGGATAGGTTTGCCAGTACTGGAGTCGGTAGAATCTTCATTAGTTTGAACAGGTTCAGAATGAGAAGCAGGAGACCACTGATTATCACCCCATGCATGACTGATAGAGCTTTCCTGGTTAATCTCAGAATTTCTAGTATCCAATTCATGGATATCGAATGTTAGACTTCCTTGTTCTGTTAAACGGCATTTTTCAAGTTTATGAAGACGTTTTAACTCACGTTTAGCTTCTCGCCGAGCACGTCTTTCAGCTCGTTTCTCTTTCGCCAATCGTTTGGCTTCTCGTTTAGCAGCCTTCTTTAAAGCTTTTTTCTCAGCTTTTTTCTGCAATTTACGAGCAAGTCGACGAGCTTCTCTATCCTCTTGATAAGAATCCTTTTCATCGGATGGATGATCAATTGTCGAATTAGGACTAAGTCTGTTTGAGCAACTCATATCCACTCGTTGATAATCATCACTACACTGTAAGTGATGATTTGTATTATCCATCAACATTTCATCATTACTGTCGTCAGCAATTGGATCTAAGCTATCGACTTTCGACGGACCGGAGCTTATATCACTTGATGCATCATCACTGACACGATCTATTTGATCACGACTGCCACTACTAGCCTCTTGATTAGTAATACTAAGTGGTTGGTCATTGTCAACTTTCGACTTCCTAAGTATCCAAATCAAAGTGAGAATTGAAATACTTGATTACAATCAATGCCGTTTATTTGACAAAATTTGACTTTTTGTGATGATTAACACTTATCAGACTTTTTGTAATTCAAAATTGTTAAAGGTTTCAATGAGAATCGTCTATATAATTACTGTAAATTAGTATATACATTAGCTAAAGCAACATCTTTTACCAACACATAGATGACGATAAACTTTGTTGATGAAAACAACCTAAAGTATATTTTCGTACTGATCACAAATAGTTTCAGTAATAAAACGAAACTAGAATGTTTAAAATCTTTAACCCGGTTAAAAAATATATTCATAAAATTTAAAATAAATTGCAAAAACACAGTTAAAACAATGAAAATATCAATCCGGTTTAAACACTACAAAACTTAAATGTACAAGTGGTTAGCACTAATAATAAAAATCCCACGGTTTAAACACGTCTCACACATAGCATATTACATAGCCACAGAGTACTACAAAGTGGAGCAGATGAAAATCTCGCCTACAGCAACATTTTGCATTTAGAGGGTGAGAAGCATGTACTAAATATGCATTGATTGGTGCATAAGGTGATCGAAACAATCTGTGTTCACTGTGAAATAATATGGTGATAAAATGCTTGATTTTAAACTCCCTACTACCTATGAGTGAGAGGAACTAAGTCATCCAATACAACAATGTGCTTCTAACTATCTTCTAACCCGAAAATTCCTACAAATAAACCCTAACAATCATAAATATACACTTTGCAGTAAACAAATGAGCGTATAAACATTAGAACGCAAGTCCTACCTTATATGTACAAGATAAATACATTATCTTACATTTGCGACCAAACTAGTTAGGAACTGAGGTTGAAAATTCTGAACCAGTGAATAATCGTGTATCTAAATTGACTAAACTTATCTTATTAAATGCAAAAGAAAACCAATTTATTTTAAAATTAGGATGCTGAAAGTTACCTCGAATACTGACGTTTGTGTTGGCGAACACATCCACTACCGACTAAAATAAGAATTAAGAAAACCCGTTTTTAAAAAGTATACGTTTTTTGGTTAACTAATCAACTAAATCATACATAAGTATGAAAAATGTACGCTTTTAATTTGATATAACCCACTAATTAAACATAGATTCATACAATTGGTTTTCACTTTTACTTTTCTAGTGAGGACCAGTGATATTATTTGACTACTCAAACCAAGTAAGCGAAGTGATGTTCGAATACTTCTACGTGCTATGATCTCTTAACTGTATGGACAGTCATTTTAGACAGATCGAATGCTGTTTTAAAGTAAGATGATAGATGAGCGATGGAAGTAAAAACGAGCTATTATGGTGAGACGAATGTCGTTCGGTACAAATCACAGCACTATAATGCGTTTCGATGACCATAGGTTGATTGGATAGTTATAATAGGCATCACCACGTTAAAGTAACCGGTACAATCACTAATCATGCATACAATCCTCTTTTGCAAAATGAAATTATTTCAAGCCTAATAAACATATTGAAAACTTGTATTATACCTTATGCTTGGGCAGTATCTCAACTGATTAATCACATTACAAACTTTATTGAAGCCTTGCACACAGTAGAAATGAAATTTAGCTTTTCTTACTTCAAGAAAAATTACAGGCAGGAATAGACAATGAACCTCAGTAGGTTAGCATCCTACCTACAATAACAGGATCGATAATTCCAGTTATCGATTTTGAAGTAAATAACCGAATGTCACTATTATCAACTTGAGTGACCGGAAACGGGTACTAGGTAAGGATGACATATCAATAGATGGAGTATTGAAACTTCATCAGTTGGGATAGTTGGGACATGTGTTACTAATGCAAAACCACCGACTGCCTCGTCAAGCTGTTTTGCGGTGTAAGAGCAGGCTGACGAAAGCTAGGGGTGGCCAGACCAAAACATGGCAGAAATCCATGAGTTCACTGACAACTGGATTGAGTCATATTGATAAATGTAGACTACCTGGTTGGGGTCTGCGAGATGGTAGTAATCAATGGTTAGAGACCTTGAACAGCATGGATCAAAACCGATTGAAATGGCACAGGTGCATTCATTCTTTGTGTTCTCTCACATTTTAACCTTCGGAGTTTCTGATCACCTTTTTCTTTTTGAGTTTATTTCACTAGATTCGACTTCTTGAATAATATCGTCGAAGCCTGCTAGTACTTCTACTACCTCTACTACAGTGGGATTTGAACTGACAATCGCATCTCTGAGACAATGCAGTATGACAACCTGAACTGATGTACGTACGTACGAAGTTTTAAGTTGTAACTGACTGCGTGACTGATTTCATCTTCTGTAAGCAATATTTGTTGTCCGTTAACTGGTTTCAACTATTATCATCTTAATTCTCTATTGTTCTTTAACCCGGTTCTGTAATAAAGGAAATGCGGTACATTGATAGCCAATGACAAAAAATAGGCTTACACACCATTTGTTTCATCAGGACCCTAGAACCCCTGCGTGCCACTGGTTTGGAATTCGGGTTTTCCAACTCCCCTCTAGCCATCGGCTTGGGTAAAGCACCAGACATTTGCTTCTGATACTCTCAAATTCGCAAACAAAACCTGTGTCAGAAGGCAGTAAGCAGAAGTTATATACGCTTGGTCATATTAGGGCACTTTGAGAGGGAGAGTAGACACTACTCGACCGTACCTGGGCATTTGGATGCACTATAAGGTGTATGTTAGGATGAAACCCGACATGTATTAAGGTTTCCACTACAAAGTATACACATCACCTGGCACGTGCTTCATAACTATTTTCCTCTGAATGATTCTAGTGTGCTTTATTGACAATCCCCAACCTGACAAGTCATATCGTATGAAGTGATATCTACCACATAGTTAGGATGATGTGATTAGAGATAAGGTATAAAAATTTTCGTGCTTAACAACAATCACAAACTGCTTTTGGGATTTTATCTGAGTTTCAATAACTATGCAGACATGGAGTCACATGCACACCATTTGATCTATAATGAGGGGGGATATGTATCCATCACTATTAGTTAAGTTTAACAACGAGACAATTTTTGTAGTCAGTTATAAGTCATACTTTAAACAAGGGTTCTTGATAACACTATATAAGCTGAACTGAATAATGATGGGTGGTTCGAGTATGGAGCTCCTTGGTTGACTGATCTCAAGCAGGAATTCAGAAGGCAGAAATGTCAGGTATGTTTAAGTTAGGGCAGGCTTTGTGAAACCCTGACTTGCCTTAATATCAAAGCATCTCTAAGAGTTAAAGTAAAAAAAGCGACCTAGCACGCGCTTACAAGATAAAATATAACTGTTATTTTCTGATAAGAAAAAACGTAAACAATCTACTTACTCGGTTTGAAGTCATAAAATTGAAGCAGGAATTCCTCAGCTCTAGGGTCCTAGGTAGGCTTAAGTTTAAGAGGAATGAGGTTACCTCTCCCAGCATATAGATGCCTGGATTAGCTTCGATTTCTTTCATAGCTGTCATGAATTGTGCGCTTGGTTTTGGCTTTCCCCATTTTTCTTTAAACTTCTCATATGGGACAATATTTTTGACGGAAACGAATGAACTGAATGATTCAAAGATGAAGTTCGACAAGCTTACACTTGATAGGTTCCGTAGAAAAATATTGGAAGCTTCCCCTTGGGTATTTGCACATCAAGTGGAAGTGGGTTAATCTACAAACACGTTTAGAATATTATCAAAATACCCTAGCAGGCCAGTTTGGAAATCCCTTTATCTTAGCGAAAACTTTGTCACCAGGGGAATGCGACATTGATCCCTCGCAAAGCAAGAGCCAGCAAGTAACCAAAACTACGCCGAGTTCGTAAATACCGCGCCTTTGTCCGATATCCAATATGTCTTGATCTGTTTTAACAATTTTGAACGGATAGCCTTCGTTTTAGTACTTTGAGTGTCTTACGGACATCAAATAGACTTTTGTGCACATTAATAGTTACTCTCGTCTATTTCATAAGTTGGTTGTGAGTTTATCGGACGGTGAACACCCAAATTCATAAGGAGTGTGATTACATTACGTCATGTTAACATGGTGAGATACAAAATACTTTTCTGTTTACTAAGACAGTTAGAAAAATAATTTTTTAATATTGTTAGTAATTCACTACGTGAGGTTGCATTGTATGTCAGGTTATTTCGTAGTTCGCTTAGCAGCATCACAAACCTAAAGCAAACTCATGCAGTATTTGGCTAGTTACTGGCAGATTAGAGATCACTACAGTTATTTCAAGGTAAGTTTCATGTTTAAGTGGTTTAAAAAAATATGTACTGATCAGTTCTATGGTACACGTATAACAAACCAAATCGTGTCTGAGTGTAAGCGATTTCAGCCAAATATACTACGTTCATATATAGCTATGGCTTGCCTATGATGCTAAGACTACAAACGTCGTATTTAGAACACAAAGCTTCCAAGTTTTTACCTGATTTTTGACTTTTGATTTGACTTTTCGAATATGGCCAAACTACAAATCTACGTCTAAATTATATAGTGATCATAACTTGAAGAATTCTGATGTGATTAACTGTTACGTTTTTTTATTTCAGAACGTCAAATTAAGAACTATATACTCCGAACGACCATAGAATAATCGATATCCGCTATCGACCACGGTAGCCTGGCTAAAATTTTTCTTTCATGTGTGTTCCAAGTGAAACTTGCAAATCTTGTCCCAAAAGATCATATATCTGCTTCCAATAAATCAGTAAAATAACGTTTTCCAAGCACATGAACCTTCATACATTCGTGTATATACGGATTTCAAAATTTATTCAAATAAACATCGATAAAACTTACTTTTGGTATGTACAAGTATAAAGTCAATTGTCTGGCAATCGTTTGACTGTTATTAGCTATTGCTAGCTTTTGTTTGACCTACTGCTCTATCAGAGTGGAGAAATATTTGAGATTGTTATTGTCTGTTGATAGCTTTATTTTTCCAGAAACGTCTGCATCATCTGGACATGTTCATTTCCGTTAAGATGTTTCGGGTATGCACATCCTTACGGTTGGTAAATCTAGCACGCGTATTTTTGTCACTGCAGTTTGTTCGGTTGGAGTGATATTTTAAATACACTAGATATATAATAAAGAGATCTGTCTCGTATTTTGACCGAAAAAGCATTAATTGGCATTCACTGATATTGTTATCTATAATATCTATGTGAAGCAACTGGGTTCGCTGCACTCGTCGGCATTAGATATTCGACTACTGTGTTAACATTATGTAAAAGCTAAAGGATATCTTGCTAAATCGTCCAAAATCAGCGATAAAAATTTTATATTTTCTGCCACAAATTACTATCTCATTTTTCATGTTTTTTTATAGCTCAAAACTGTCCACTACCAACCAAAATGTAGATTTATTTAGCCGTGTTTCACGGTCAATCAGTAACACACCAACTAAGACTAAGACCCTCGAGTTTTGCTCAGTTCTTATTGCTCTTCTATTCGATAGGTTATTCCCCAGTCCTACTACTGAAACCAGAACACGGTAATCAGCTTTCACTAGTGAAGGCTAGCTTCAACCAAGTTCATCCTTATTAGGCAAGATGCTCAATGAATTCAAGCATCAATTATTAATCCGTAGTGTGTGTGAACTGTTTCGTACGACGGTAAATGGCAGTAGACTGTAAAGATATCACTACCATTAAAGTGGACCATGCCTTCATGAATGATGAGTGACGAACTTCTGTCGATCTCCATCCATTTCTAAGGACCAGTGAAGCAATTAAAAACTGAACTTTCTATGTTCTTACTACGAATAACTACTCACTACCCAGGGCATTTAAACGACTACTGCGTGCAGGACATTTTGAAATTTCTTTTCAAACTAGCTTTCCGCGTCTTACAGCCAAATGATTTTATTATCTACTTTTATTGTATCAAAAACTAGCACTGAGTGATTTTTGATACGCTCAAATAGAGAGCTTGCTGCAAGTGGCTGAACGAGGCCATCTGGTGACTATCTGAAGTGTCCTAAAGGAATAAGGCATATCATCAGTGAAGCAATAGATTCATTTTTAGAGGTTGAAATATGTGTATGAACGAGTACATATACAAATGATTCGACCGTTACATAGACTTTCTATTACATGCTTGACTTCTCAATTAATTAATCAGTTGGCGGGTTATCACGTACATATTATGTACTGTAGGCTCTTTATAGGAGTAGAAAATATGTTTAACGTCACGCACGTCAGACTGAAACTCCTGACTTGTCACGTTTCAGAGAAATCTCTAACTTACTAGACGGACTGCGCTGTGGCTGTAAAATATCCTCAAGGAAAATAGTCCTGTATCTTTGAAATGGATGCTGACGTCATTAGTTTTGCTATATATGCTCAAGGTGAAGGTGCCCAGATACACATAGCACCTGATCACCGTTGGATGCATCATGTTACGCAACCGTCTCTCAAAAATTAGCTAATTTGCGCAACACTTTGAACGTTTCGATCATTTGCCAAGAACAGTTATGATTTTGATTTCGGACTTCTGGTTTGACTGGGTTTTAGTTACTTGGTTATAAAGACGCTGAGGACAAAAAATTCGTCGAACCCTGAATATATACTGCATCACCGATTATTCTGTAGAGGTACTTATAGTCTTCCAACGTTGATTCAAGTCAAAGAATATTAGTTCAAGATCAATTATCAAAGTACGAATTCTTACTTAAATAGTTATTGGCGTCAAGAGTCAAAATTTGTCAAAATAGCACATGGTTGTTCTATTAAAGGGATGAAGGTGAGAGAGCAAGTGATTTTACTAGCCGAAGCTTCAGTGACTGCCACAAAGTTGCAAAAATCAGTTTAGTTCGGTATCTGAGATAGAGATACCAAAAGGTGTACAGGTACACCTGATCATATTTGTAATAAACACAATGTTAATAATTGCTTCTCATGGATCGGCCACTCTCAGGAGAGGAACTTTGTAACATATCTAGCACTTAGTGTAAATAAATGATGGCTTATATATGGATTTACAAGCTCAGAGATGACCGTTAAGTAAATTTAACAACCGACAATCCAAATTCTCGGTTGAAATAATTGTCAAAAATAGTCAGTAATAACTCCGACTGGAGCATTTCAATGGTTACTTTCCGTAGCAAGCTCCATAGTGTAGGAGAGTTGGGCTTGATGATAACGACTTAATACCGTAAAAAACCAACTTGCTGTGAAATATCCTAACCAGAATAAATAGATCGAATCACTCAAACTCAACCTTGGGTGCTGGACGGTGTTCATTTAGAAGAATTATGACTCCTCATGGTGAAAGCCGAGTTTCTACGAAGGCCACGATCATGATGTTCCTTCTGGTAAACACAGTAACCATTACCATAAGTACATGGAATGTTCCGTTAAGGTCCAAGATTCACAGAACTATTCATGTTACTGAGGAAATGAAAAAATAAAATCTGGCGGTGCGTGAAAAAAGTGAGATGCATTGGGCGCAAACTGGACGGAAAAGTCTAGCTCCAGGAACGGTATAATCTAGCCATGAAGAAAATACGCCTCATACACAGGGAACTGAACGGATGCTATTCAAAGAACTACAAAACTCACTTAGAAGGTGAGAATCTCACACTAAGTCTGAATAAATATATTTCATCGCGGAATTACCAAGGTAAATCCCGATAATCCAGAAGTCAAAGAAAATACAATTCTGGTTAAAGAAGTATATTTATCGATAGCCTCTTGATATCGAAATAATATCGAGACTAGAGTATAGGAGTGGCTAACAACAACCGAGGAGAGGAGCGGAATGGGAATAACACGCTTGGCATGCGAGAGAGATGGTCTTTAGTACATATATACTAAAGGAGTACAGTATAACAATTATTGTCAGAATTAATTACAATAATAAATGTTTATATCTCGGCAATTGTGTTATCTTCATAAAAGTATACCACTACATTAGCCCTCCCCTAGAAAGGGTGTATACTTTTGATATGTGGCTTTTTCGTGCGGAGTGGGTGTAATTAGATTTTCTACCGTAGCAGTTCAATTCGATCCAATAGACGTATGTTATACGCACCCCTCTCCTAGTCCAATATCAGAACACAATAATTCTAGGAGAAAGTGGTCTATTTATAGAGAATAAATGGAAAAACAAACGTTACCTAACGAATTTTACGTCTTCCAATTCAAAAGTACTCTGAATGAGTATCCAGGTTCCGGAGAATAAGTGATGCTAGATACCGCAACGATATCAAATGCAAAAATATGGCTGTAGCCATATTATATCAAATTTAAACAGTATATGTACAGTTCAGAAGCAAACATAAAAACTTCAATGTAAGTACAAAATATAGAAATAATAACAATATACAATGATAAAATCTCAAATTGGAATCAAGTAAAATACCAAAATGTCAACAGAAAGAGTCCGTCATGTCATAACAAAAATATATAAACATGGAGGGATTTTCCAAAAAACAAAACATTCAAAAAAGATTCTACACCGGCCCGCAAAATCCCTCCATGCAAGAAAAGGCAAGCGTTAGCGACACTTCAATTTAGGGTTCACTCTCATCCTCTAATCCACACCGGAAGAACGAGTAGGACTTACAGCAGTACGCCTACCCGCCCTCCAACATGGATATGACCTATCAAGCTAACTAGGTACCTATACCTTCCCATCAGGCCCTTGATTCCCCTATCTATCGTAGCATGACCTAACGGTAGTATAAACCTTATCCAATTAACCCACACGAACATGTACAACACGTCGTAAAGCTGGTCATATCCTATCCGGGAACTACATTCCATATCATGGGGATGAGTCGTCATTCCACCACCACTTGCTCCGGACAGCAGATACAATGAAGTCCGTGATGCTGACTTATCAACAGAAGTTCTTGACCCATAGATAATATGCAAGGGTGGGATCTCCAATTTTGATATTTCCTCGTCTCCCGAAGACTTTAAGTGGCATAACATGGGACCAATATTTATCTCTCCATCTCCTGATACAGAGGAGGTTTGATCAGCATTCGTCATCGTCGGCAACTCATTTGTCACATCAGTGACATCCAGATTATTATCAACGTCATCATGATTCCATTGTGTCAGACAGGTCACGTCGATTCGGTCTGCACTAGCATCCGTAGAGTGAAACTCTTCCATTGTTGTATAACTCATCTCTCTACATGAAAGAACAGCATTAGTGTCACAATCCAAAACCGATAAACTCACTTGTTGTTCTTCATGTTCCGTTTCAGAGACACACGACATATGCACATTAATGGCATCGTTATCATGCAACACTGTTGACTGACTGTTACCATCAGACACTTCCTTCTCATCATCACTTGACTGACAGTCAACCGAAGTAGGAACACTTACAGTTACACAACCTTGTGTATCCTCAATCAACTTAACATTCGCGACAAGGTCCGATGACGTCGAAACACTAGAAGGCTCGTTCGATGAAGTTGATCGACTAGTCACTATAGGTGGACTGCTCACACTTTCTGTCTCCTTACTATCGCTGTCACTACTAAGATTCCGATGACTACTATTTCCATTGCTAGTCATAACATCCGAAAGAGAATGATGTTTAGGCTTCTTAATAATAGTAGCATCATGTTGTTTCCTATGCTTCTTAGCTTGGGTAGCAGCATGTGAGCGTAACGTACGATCATTTCGATGACGATGAGTGTCTTTCAACTTCCATCGATCACTATTACTCGCAGGAGTATCATCAATGCTATTATCATTAATAGCCGCAGCTGTACAAGCAGCAGTACACTTATCATGATATCCAGTCGACTCATACACACTGTCCAACTTTACTCGATCAACATTACTTTCCTTACTAGGAATGCTCTTAACCTCATCTATCTTATCACTGTTGGTAGTGCTCATCCCGATACTTGTAGTACAAGTCAATGATGGTGGAGTGCGACAGGTGAACAATTCCGTGCTCTTTTCCTCATGCTGCATATTCAACACAACAGCATGTCCATGAAACCTAGATGACTCCTCATTGCACCTAGGATACCCAATGTTAGCCTTCTCAGTACTGCCATCACTGTGGCTTAAGCTATTGCCACCGACGCTTATATTCTCCACGCTCAAACAACCGATTTCGTCTTGATTCGAAGTACACAAGGAAGCTATATTAGCAACATCAACCGAAGAAACAGCACTACCTGTAGTGATTCCACTATCGTTACCATCACGTTTATTATTGTCCACAATGATGTTCTGACTATTCATAGTTAATGACAAGTTGCAAGATAGTTGGCATGCAGGCTTTAAAGCTATGCTACCACTTTCACTAACACTATCAATGTTGCTATGACTACTTGGACCAGTATACAACTGTCCATCCGTTGACCGTAAACAAACATCAGCAGGACGCGCTAAGCTGCTAATATCTTCCGCTTTAATATCATGATGCTCTATAGAACTAGATATAGTAGCCTGCAGACATCCTGATTGCTCAGCAACAGTGGGGGCTGGTCGCTGACGGGCGACTATAGGGCAAAATGGATGAGGGACAGGAAACGACCAATGAAGCTCGGGTTTTCATCGAAAGTCTTTTAGGCTGAAATGTACCAATAGTAACTTGCCAAGTTTAGTGCTTGGGTTGGCATACCACACGAGCGTGGCTCGTTTCCAGAGTCTGAAGATTGCGTTCTTAGGGGATTTGTACCAGAAAAACAACTGCAGATGTGGGACGGAACCAGATTGAGCGAGGGAGCCAGAAAGAACTAGATCAACCAAGTTCGAAACCATATATTTACCAGAACATTCGGAACCGAAACACCGACTGAGTGCATTGACAAGAGCGTGGGTGATCAGGCCAGCTTTCACGAAGATTGACCAAAGTGGACGGTACCAACAGGGTGATAGTCGTAGACGTGGGCACAGGATGCGAAATAGAAGAAAAAGAGAAAAGCGTGGCATACATGTAATACAAGGATAGTGTACTATCTGTTGCTGCCTGGGTGATTATTCGAGAAAACGTACAGATAGGCGGACGCGGCGACGGGAACTCGGAACGGTAGTCTCGTGAGTACCTCGTGAGCAATCAGTCTAATCCGGAGTCAAGGGCGGAGTTGTCTGCTGATCTGGACGTGAGACCGGAATCCCATCCGTAGATAGTGCAAATGACGCTTGCCGTTGACTGGAGCGTGAGAATGGGGTCTTTGATTTGTCTGGCGTGGGGTCAGAAGTAGCTTTAAGGATCCCGCCGGTAGGTTTGGTAGGTCTAGCATTGTGTCTCGGATTAGCAAGTAGGGCACTGTCATCAACTTGTGCTGGCTTCAGACGATTAGGTCTGACGATCTCGACCTATCGATGTTGTACTCGAGTTGACACCAGAGGCTGTACTCCCATAAATTCAGGCAATCGTGGATGTAGTCTGATTTATTGCAGTTATAACTGCTCCGTGGTGTGAACAATTTCCCGGGCAGACGGAATGTCGTGCCATATGCCAATTCATCGGCGGAACCTTGAGTATCTGTCTTTAAACTCGTTCCGAATCCTAAGAGGACGAGCGGCAAGGTTCCGTACTAACTGTTGTTTGCGTGTGCTCGAAGAGCACTTTTAAGTTGGCGATGAAACCGTTCAACTAAGCCATTTGAAGCTGGGTAGTACGCGGCAGTGTGTATGCGCTCCGCGTCAAGCAGCCGTGTTAGCGAGGAGAATAATTCGGACTCGAACTGATGTCCTCCGTCAGTTGCAACAGTCGAAGGACAATCATAAAGCGCTATCCGTTGTTTTACGAAGCGGTGAGCAACTGTTTTCGCCGTAATAGAAGTGATGGGTCAAGATGGGCGAGAAGCATGACTTCAGCTAAAGCTTTTTTTATCTCTAGAAATACAGTACGCGCGGCATCGTTCAGTTCTAATTTATTTGGAATTCCTCGAAGTTAGTCGGTTAATGGTCGTAACTGTTCTGCTGCGTGAGGAACAATACGTGGGTAGAAGTTAACCAAACCGAGAAAAGTCTTCAATTCCTTGAGTGAGGACAGTACAGTGTGCTCCATGATTGCACGCACTTTATCTTCACAAGGTAGAATACCCTTATGCTTTATGACGTAACCCAGGAACCTTATTTCTGCCTTGCCAAGTTCACACCTGTCTGGGTTAATTACTATTCCATTATCCAAAAGGCGTTGGAATAAGAGCGTAAGATGTCGATAATGTTCATCTACATTTGATGATCTGATTAGCAGCTCATCAATATGGGCGTGAAAAACATAGAAGTCTTGTACTATTCTATCGATAAACCATTGGAAAGTTTGAGCAGCATTCTGTAATCCAAATGACATTCGTAGGAACTCAAAAAGACCGAAAGCAGTCGTGATAGCAGATTTCTCGTTATCCTCAAGAGCGATTAGGATCTGATGATATGCTCGTACCAGATCAATCCTAGAACAGATAGTCGTTCCCTTAAAAGATGCCGTGATGTCGTGTATGTGGGGGATGGGATAGCCATCGAAACGTGTTACTATGTTTAATGCTCGGTAGTCGCCACATGGTCGCTAACCTATCCGTCCATTTTGCGAACCATGTGGAGTGGTGAGGCCCAAAGACTGTGAGAAGGACGAATAATACCTGTAGCTAGTAAATTGTCAAACTCACGTTTAGCGAAAGCTGATTTGTCTGGTGCCAGTCAGCGAGGTGCACCACATGGTGAGCCACCAATAGATTTTCCTCGAGTGTTTTATTTAGCTGGGGAAATGTCTCGAATAAAGCGTGGAAAATGTCATCACGCGAATGAAATACATCAAATACATTTTGATGATCATGTACGATTTCCTAATCTCATTAATTTTTTTGCAAACCTATAACTTTTATTTGTCAAATTCTGTACACTTCTTTCAGTTAATTTCAATGCTTCCCCCTTTAATAATAAACATACTAGAATACATTCAAATAATTCTTTTCAAAAGAATACACAAACTTTGGAGATTAGAAAATATGTGAAAGAAGATAGTTAATAATCTGCTTGTTTTTTTTCAAATGAATGTTCGGAGATAACGTGTATATATTTTGCTAGTGAACTATGTCTTTTTTAATTAAATAGTTTGTTTCATCCGGTTATACCGTCTTTGGAGATCAGTAATTTAAAATAATTAGGCCTAAATGAGACATAACTACAAGAAGCCTGAATTTCTGAAATTTAAGCGTCTGTACAATAATATAATCTCTAGTCTTCTATTGCATCTCTTCATTGAGTCGTGAAACATATTTCATGAATTCTAAGTAGAATCTACACCTATCAGATCAATGACCAATGACACGATTTACTCGACAATAAATACAACTTCCTATACATGCAATGTTAAATCCCAAAGAAGATGACAGGAATTGTAATTCCTAGGATTTACTTATGGATTACTATTACTATTATATGTGTTGGCATTCTATAATTCTTAAATAACAAGATTATTAAAAATTCATATTCTTTTCATCATAAGCTCTGTTAGGATATTCATCAAATATCCTAAGCGAATTATACGTAAGTCCGATTCTATTGGTCACTCCCTATTGGTCGCCCTAACTATCAATGTTACGTACTTCAAAGGTCGTGTCCCATTCGACGTAACTGTATAAATATGCATTGTCTGTAATGCTTTATAATCCGGATCCTTATTCCGGGATCCTTATTCTCTTCTGGACTCGAACCTCATATTTCTGGGTGAGTGTAGAATACACTTCTACTTCATATCAAGTCTTCTTCTTCTTCTACTTCGTGGGACTTAGGATGCTCGGATTAGAGTAGCCTGTCGTGTCACCAGATCATCGATCCTCACTCTCGTTTACCGACCAAGGTGAACTCGTAATAGTTCAAGCATATCAAAATGACGTGTTGACGTGCGTTCGTAACAAGCTCTTGACTAACCCATTAAATAATTCTGCATAATTTACTATTCTTAATCTTTTGCCGGTTTGTCAATCATAGACTTCTCTATCCACAGACAGTTTTGGCTTACTCATGTTTAAATGTATTTTCTCATTTTATGATGTAATATGATTTAGTATATTTTGTATATAAACTATTTCTCTTCGAAATATGATAAAATTCTGTCTTCTGGGTAAAAAAAAGAACCTACTGAGTTGTGGGCCAATTAGGATTTAGATCTGATTCGAGGTTTATGGTGTTAAACCATAATTCTAATTGGTCTTTTGTATTTGTCACGTGATAATGGTCAACGTTTAGGGATACAATACTCACTAACCAATCAAATGTTAAGCACGATGATCGAATATGCCTTCAATGTAACAAATACGTAGCAAAGACACAAAATGCGTCGCAACGATTCACTTATTCCAATTGCCCATTTCATCTTAATATATATTATCTGAAGATAAAATACTAACGAAAATGAATGTTTTGTAATGACGCTATGTAGCTATTCGAAATCCTACCGATTGACCGAATTCAGATATTCCAATACGACCCCAAATACTGTTCCCAAATCTCCAATATATCAGAACACAACACCGTTAGATGAAGTTGTTTATGGGGTCGAGTACAGAAGGAGTGAATGAAGGAATAAAAAGCTTTACAGATAATGCAATTAGGTCGAATAGGAAACAACATTGAAGTCTGTGACGTTGACAGTTAGGATGACCATAATATTGACCAGTAGGAATCGACCAATATAATGAGACTTACAAAAATGATTCTCTTAGGATATTTGATGAATATCCTAACAGAATGACACTGAAACTTTTGGACTATTATATTTACAGTTTCAAGTGTAGTACTATGATAAATAATCATAAAAATAAAATGTAAAAACTATTCATATCTCAAGTTTATAAATTTGCTTATCGGCTTAGTGAACTCTAAATCATTTTAAACATAGTATTATCCATTTTAACTAAATGATAAATGAAAGTTTGAATTTGCTCTGTTACAAATTATAAATAAGAGATAAGAAAACTTACATAATTGTTGTCAGTTAGATCGCCATCAGGCTTTACTCTAATGTATATGGATATTTTTATATGAAAATGTAGATAGCAATATCCTGCATGAGAGATTGACGGAAGTACTTAGTGGGATATTCTGTGCAGCCAATCTTGAGTTGACTTTCGCGAGTCGACCAGTGATGTCTATTCAAACGGAAGATGAGTCACCTGAAGTGGTCTCCTCAATGTGTATTCACTAATTAAGCCGCTCCTGTGCAGATAAGCTATATGAGCTTACTACGAGGCAACTTAACAAACGGATAAGTGAACATCTCCCAGCATGGGCTGGAAAGGGCCAGATAAAGACAATACTCAGCTCTATCCTGGCATATCTGATCGACAGCGGTCATAATATAAATAAATCTGAATCATTTAGAGTGATCTATCGCATACCTCCATCATTTCCCAACGGAGTTCGATCCTGTTCCCTGAATACATGAGGAACTATTTATACGTTCATAAGAAATTCATAACATCCCCTGTCCTTACCTTGGCTGAATATAACTCAATAAACGATTTTAAAAAATTTGTTAATTATCGTTAGCGCTATTTTCCACATTCTGCATATGACAGTAATTTGTCGCCTCTTACTGTTTACATTCTTCACTATCTAATTATATACACACTTCTTATTACATAATTGTAATAATGTTTAGTGATGATTATCTCAAGTCTATTTATCCACGTTTGATCTGCTACTACCTCTAATGTTGAACAATTGACAAAAACTTTTGTTAACATATTTTATCATTCTTACTAGTATAAGTATACCTGACTTCCTATTATCAACTCGTACTTTTATCTATTATGTATAGTTACGTAATCTCTATTTCATTGTGATTATTGACTCATAATGAATTGCCTTGATTCGGTTTAACATTTTCATATAAATATTCATGTATATTAGAGAGTAAAAAGCCTTATGATGATGACCTAACTAAAAAACAACATTAATTGTTCAATTATTTAACTGTGTTGTTCCTAATAATTCACAATGGTAATCCTTAGTATAAATAATTTTTCTTCGTCGAAGAATAGATTTTAGAATTTGTTTTTTCATTACCGGGTTGTGAAGATTGGTAAGGTACACATTTGAAATCATGAATCGATCAAAGTTAAACCACCATTAGAAACCTGGAAGCACTGGACGGCCGTTTCACCCTGGTATGGGACTCATCAGCATGTGCACACTAGTGACTAGCTCCGTCAGTCAGACAGTCAAATGCAACCTAGAACTTTGTACGTATGTACATCAGTTCATGTTGCCATACTAAATTAGCACAGAGATGTAATTGTCAAATCAAATCCAATAGTAGTAGAGGTAGTTAAGGTATTAGAAGTAATCGGAGAGATTAGGGTTCGAAGATGTTATTCAAGGAGGATAATTCAGTGAGGCAAATTTAGAAAGAGAAAGATAGAGGTGACGAGTAAATCAGAAGGTAAGAATTTCATAGAATACAAAGAATAAATGTACCTGCACCATTGCGAACGGTTTTGAGCCACGTTATTCAGGGTCTCTAACCATCGATTATTATGATCTCGCAGACCCCAGCCAGGAAGTCTAAAACTACCGACATGACTCAGTCCACTTGTCAGTGACTTCATCGATTTCTGCCATGTTTTGGTAAACTAGCTCCGTGAGGAATCTTCATCGAGTTCTAGTGGGAAGTCGTGGCCAGTAAAGTTCAACCTGTTCAGGTGTAGACAGTAACTACCGAAGACAGTGTTCTAGGTTGCGCAACTCCGTGAATTGATTAAAGTTAGACATTAACACTGATAATCGCCGCCTCAGTGGTCTAGAGGTTAGGCGTTCGAGCACATGACCGAACGTCCTGGGTTCAAATTCTGCGAGGTGCAGGAGTCGTGGATGCGCACTGCCATTGACTAGTCCCATAACAGGACGAAACGGCTGTCCACTGCTTCGAGGTTTCTAATGGTAGTCTAAAATTGATCGATTCATGATTTAAGATTTGTTTATTCCCGAGTCAATGGAATTATGTACGAAATAATTCACAAGTGTACCTTAGAGGGTTTCAATTGACTTTTTATATCTGCTGATATAAATTGATAATGATATATGTAAAATAACTTTTTTCTCAAAAAAACACTGTGTTCGAGAAGATGAACATATTGTTGATAACTTACTAACAAAGGGAAATTATTTACACAACAAGATCACAAGATTGAATGTGATATGATCGACAATCACTTAGATGAATGATTAAAAAATATAGTGTAATTGTAATCAGAAGACTTTCATAAAATTTGTCTAAACAAATTGGTCATTAACAATAACATCTATTAACTAGTACACTTTTGATCAAACGATTGTCATACATTTTTCATTGAAATCACGTGTCATCAATAATTGTGTTTTGGTGTTTTTTACTTTTTATTTACTATAATATGAAAAAAGGATTATAGTTCTGAGAAAACTTAAAACAACTATCAACTAATAATAAAGTCAAATTTTTTTCCAATACAAATGTCAAGATAGTTTTATTGTATGAAAGCGGAAACTTGAAGCTATCATCCGGAAGATAGAAGTGTTTATTAACAGTTGTTTACTGAGGATCCGCTAATCAGACACCACCGGTAACAACCTATGGTGTTTGGAAACAAACCAGATTCTAGCAGAGGAAGAAAGCAAGAAGAAACGCTGGAGGTAAGCACACAACTGCATCACAGGACCTTGGAATCCTCAACGTCATAGGAAACAATGAAGAACAAAGTACATATAGCACCGAGAACTGGAGGCAGATATGAAAACAATGAACAGCAATTAGATAGAAATGGAAATGAATGCTTAGGACGGAGTAGATTGGAGAATGATAGTTAGGGGCCTATGATCCATTAGAGGTAACAAGCGTAAGTAAGTAATAGTTTAGAGACTTTTGTTGTTTGTCCTTTGAGCATAGTGACGGGATAGGTTTATCTCATTTTTCACAACTTATGTTTTTACTGTGTGTACTAATTGTTAGGATATTCATCTAATATCCTAAAAGAATTACTTGCACGTCTAATTTTATTGGTCAGTTCCTATTGGTCGACCCAACTTTTAATGTTACATACTCCGGTGTTGGTTCCTATTCGACCAAAGTGTATAGAAATGCGTTATCTGTAACGTTTTTATGACCCAGATCCTTAAGCCGGGATCCTCATTCTCTTCTGGACTCGCACCTCGTACTTCCTGAATGTTTGTAGAATACATGTTCTACTTCATATCAAGTCTTCTTCTTTACTCAACCGGGGTTTGGGACAATCGGATTAGAGTAGCTTGTCGTGTCGCTAGACCGTCGATCTGAGGTAAACTCGTAATAGTTCAAGCATATCAAATGACGTGTTTACGTGCATGCGTAACACTAATATATTAAGCCCACATAGCTTGTCCTAACTATTATACAAACTAATTGACCTCAGTGTGTATGTGAATGCTTACTTCACTTATTAGAAGTTCAGCTTATCTTTACCTGACTATAAATACTTATCCATGCTCCATTGCTCTCCTTCTTCACTCCTCTTCACTTCGCCTTTATGTTCTATATCCTCATGTCTGTCTGCATGAACAATTGCATGAAATAAATTCATCCGCAAAACTGTATTTGGCTTCTTATTATTGCCGCCACACAAACAAGGTTTGCTTGAGTATGATATACAGAAATGGATAGGCCCTCGCACTTACAGTGTATCCTTATAATCAACTATCTGATAACTGACTTAACTGTAATTTTGAAACTACAATTGAGTATTCAAATTTAGATAGAGAAGATCAATACTTAAGAATAAAACAGCCTTTATGTATCGAGACTGATTACATAACCATAGAACTCCTCGGTAGTGAAAATCCACAATCCCACTATAAGGAATCGAACCCAATACATACAATCTCCTACTCAAATGCTTGATTTTTACACCACTACACCAGAATTCAATGATTTACATTTCTAGCTTCAAATGATTCATGATACTGCTAGATCAGCTTCGATCGTCTCTATTCCATATCTGTCTTACATTCTATTTGTGGATAATTGGAATTCCAGCTTTTCTATTGGACAATAATACATCACACAAATCGTTTCATTTGTAATTTAAAATTGAATTCTAGAATATTCTTAACACAATAAATACATGATAAAGCAGAAAAAACAGACCCACAATCTCAAAGTAGATATGACCTTGAATGTAGATAATTAGACACACACAGACACACACAAACACACACACAAACAGATATTATAATAAGCATAAAAATTAATATTCAAATGCTGAGATACATTTAATTTCAAGTTTAGTATTCATACAATAATAATAATAATATTGAACAAATAAATATTGAATTGAAAACTGAACAACACGAATAAATAAACACAATAAAAATATAATGTACATATTTTAAATTTGGAATTATTTAAAAAATTTTTTGTGATTTATCATTGGAATTAAAAGGAAATTTCATTAGTTTCATTATTTATTTGTACAAAACATTTGATTTAACTTTCAATGTTCAATAATTCGTTTGTCAATGATTGGATTTAAATGAAACAAAACACGAAAGTAAGTTGACAAAAAAAGAGAGAAGATACATGTTTTTTAAAAAAACTGATTCTGTATTTTGATGTATTATATAATTTTTGGAGCAATATTTAAAATTTGTAAATGTTTTTGTTTTAATATTTGATTTTACTTGTATTAATCATGAAGTTATATATTACTTAATTACGCTTGTTACCCCACCGTCTGGCATCCTTTTACTTTCTAAGTCATGGGAGTTACTTTCCAAGTCCAACCCAATCACTATTCATTTGTTACATATCTACCTTCGGTTCTTGGTCTTCCTTTCCTTCTTTGAGCTTAAGGGTTTCCAAGTGAGGGATTGGCTCGTGATACAATTTGGTGCTTTCCTGAATGTGTGTCCATATCTTCCGGATGACGGCCTTCACGGTTCTCCCAGTTTCCACCCCGTATAGTAGAAGTAACTTGATGTTTTCATTTTGGTGATTCTGAGCTGGAAGCACTGGACGGCCGTTTCGTGCTGGTATGGTACTCACCAGTTGCAGTGCGTACCCACGACTACAGCTAATCACAGGATTCGAACTCAGGATCATTGGTCTTGAGCGCAACCGCTTAACCTCTAGACCACTGAGCCGTTATCCAATTGTGTTGATGTCTAACTCTGATCAATCTAAGGTTTTTGCAAAACCTCTTGATTCACAGAACTTGTACATTTCTCTGATCATACTCACTACTGATTTTTTCATTACGTAATCCTATTCTTATTACTAATACAAAATCAAATCAAGAAAAGAAACTTATTTTCACAATCATAAACCCCTAAAGAGTAAACCGAAATTCAAAATTTCTACTTTGAGTATCATCCTCATCTTAAGCAAAATGAAACATGTATATATCAAATCAAAAAGATTTGTTGAGATCATAAAATTTTCATTGTGTATGATTTCACAATATCTCGAATTGATTAAAGTTAACCATGTATATCATTAGATGCCGATTGATTGGTGTAGAGGTTAAACTTCTCTATTGAAGATGAGACATTCTGAATTAGATTCCTTGTGGTAGGTTTATGAAATGATGAAGAAAATTTGTAGCTCAAATAAATGATTATAAGTGAAGTTTTATTCTCTGAGCTGAATGTTTTGATTATGAATGCAAAGTTTTATATAGTATTTCCTGACTTTTTAATGTTATTTAAGTGAAGATTATTTCGTGATTTAAGCTATAAGAATATTTGCTTAAACTGATAAGTAACAAAATAAGTTTAATAGAAGTTTTGATTATTCAGTCTCGATTCCACTTTCGGTATATTTGTGTGCATGTTTACATATATATTGAAATGTAGAGAGAGATTTTCCAGTAGTATTCAAAGGGGATCGAGCTGAAGATACTTAATCTCATAGAGAATGTTTAGTATATATCTTGAAAAGGTAATCCCAAAATCTTAGTGAAAAGTCGTAACCAGTGGAGTTTACCTGACGTTGGATATGAAGAAGTTACACTTCAAAGACAATGAGAGATCTTATTAATTGAAGTTAGACATATACAACATTGAATACCAGTTAAGTTGTTTTGGAAGTTAAGCGTTCTTGTAAAAGATTAAAGGTCATGAGTTCGATTCCCTATGATATTATAGTGAATACAATTTTATATTACAAATTTTGATGCTAGAAATAGACAGATGTTCAGTACTTCTTGATTCTAACATAAATTGGTTCAAGATATTAATTAACATTCAATCATCAAACAATAAATGACATTTCTGATTATTATTTATCGAACTTTAGTACAACCAAATAAAAATCAATAATTACTTTGCTTACTTGCTTTACTTAAGCCTATTACTCCCCGATGGAGCATAGGCCGCCGATCAGTTTTCTCCAACCTATTCTGTCCTTCGGCCTCCCTTCGCAGTTCTGTCCAATTAGTGTTCATTCATCTCATGTCTGTCTCCATTTCTTGCCATAATGTGTTCTTTAATCTCCCTCTTTTCTTTTGACCTTGAGAATCTCAGGTGAGGGCTTGTCTTGTGATGCAGTTAGGTGCTTTCTGAAATATGTGTCCTATCCACTTCCAGCGCTTCTTCTTAATTTCTTCTTCCACTGGAAACTAAAACTCAATGACATTCCCTTTTTTATTCTAGAAAAAATTTATCCAGACAAAAAGAAGTTATTTCTCATTGTCTAACTTCGATGAATCCATGGTATTTCTCTACTTCATCTACTGTCCTCGGTTGTTACGGCCTACTACAGTCGACAGAGCTGAACTCTTTTGGGGCAGAGTTTTGGAGGTTTGCGTTTTTACACATTTGAAATCATCAATCAATCATTGTTAGACCACCATTAGAAACCTGGAAGTACTGGACGGCCGTTTCGTCCTGGTATGGGACTCATCAGCAGTGCGGATCCACGACTCCTGCTCCTGCGATTGATTGATGATTTCAAATGTGTAAAGAGTTGAACTCCACTGATCACAGCTTCTTACTAGAATTCTGAGAATTTCTTCACAAACCTAGTCACTAGTGAACACATGCTTATGATTTTTACATAACACAATTATTGAAATCGTTGTTTGACATTGAAATCCAATACTACCAGATTTCTAATGATAGTCTAACAATGAATGATTCATTTATCAATTTTATTATAAACGTCTTCGTTTTCATTGATTATTTTATGATATAATTGATAAATGAGAACAAAAAAACAATTATACAACTTTTCTGTTTATTTTTTATAGTGTTTTTAATTTGTATTTGAAAACAAACAAACAAACATTTTGACCTGAAATAATAAAAAAATTCACTGTATATACTACAAACTAATTTGGCTCATTCAGATTCTAATATATATGTATGTAATATATCTTTTTCACGAGCTAGTATAAACCAATTGATTTCTTTGCGCTTGATTCTTACAGTACGGTTTCAGGTATTTTGTAATGTCCAATGAATGGGGATCTAGCCACTTGACTGCACTAAGTCTAGTCAGTTGACAGCTGGTTGTGAGTTTGTGTGTCTCGTGCAGTAAAGTTTGTGGATACTAGCAGCTATCACATTACCAGATAGGAGATCAGTTAGTTGTAATGTGGAGAATAATAAGGATAGAACCTGAGTATTAGCTCTTTGATGTGCAATTTTTCACAGATTGCGTCCAGGAGAGTGGTGGTGATGCATCGGTAAGAAGCTCACGTTAGGATGGTTCGGCGAACTCAATATATTGCACGCCATAATCAGATAACCTCTGATTCTCCTGTAACCCAGTGGGAATAAACCCAAGTGCTGGAGTCTGTCATCGTAAGGTTTATTTTTCAAACCTATCACCCATTTCGTTGCTCGTATCTGCACTCGATCTAAGAGATTTATGTCTCTTTTAAGCATAGAGGGTGCGATGACGTTGTGAACCTCCAGGTGTGGGCGCGCGTATGTCTTAAATAATGTTAAGAATAACTGTGGGGTGATAGCACCAAGTTGTCTTCGTATAAAGTAAAGAGTCACATTTGCCTTGGCTGCGTCCCCTATATTTTGACAGGTTCATTTAAACAGAGCATGACTCTATTTTTTTGGTATTGAATAAAACTTATTATGATTTCTGAAGAAATTCATGTTTTTTTTAAAAAAAAATGTATTGACCCTTGATGATGATGCTTCTCATTGAAATCATGAACCGATCAATGTTAGACTATGATTAGTAATAAAAACATGGAAGCATTGGATGGCCCTTTCATTCTAGTATGGGACTCATTCATAGTGCACACATCCATGACCTCTGCATTCTAGGAAACGAACCCAGGCGCTTCAGTGTTTCACGAACCAACTACTTAACCTCTAGACCAATGAGTTGGCATTCAATGATATTGAACATTTAACTTCAATCAATTGCATGTTGTTGCACATGATCTTACCTATTTGTTTTGATTTCAAAGAAAAACATTGCGAAGCGGTGAAAAATTCAAATGATCATCATTTCTCTTCTTTAATCAACATTAGATTAGAGTAAATTCTTTCACTAAAAGTTTTTTTTCTATAAATCATGTAATGTTTTTATTTAGTGAAGATTGAAATAAACAAAAACTCACAGGTGTTATGTTATGTTTAAATTTCCAGATCTAATCGTAACACATGCTAACCACTTTAAAAAAGGGTTATTTGTGTAAGAAGATATGACTGGCATAGGAAGTCTATTTAACTACCGTTTACTAAATACACATACTCTCCCTTTCTCTCTACTTATATGTATATACATTCCACGTCCTCAGAAAAGGTTATTCGTTCTTTAGCAAATGTTCTATCTGGGAGTCTCATCAGTGCCGATGGCCTGGTGACTAACGAAATCTCAGCACGGATACAGAAGGTTCGATTGGCTTTTACCAACCTACGTCATTTATGGCGTCAGCGAGATATCCGATTGCTGACTAAAGGACGGGTGTACTGTGCAGTAGTTCGCTCCATCCTACTTTATGGCTGTGAAACATGGACAGTGAGAATAGAGGATAATCTTAGGTTACTGATTTTCGATCATAGGTGTCTTCGAAGCATTGCTCGTGTATCATGAGAAAACCGAGTAAGCAATGCTAAAGTTAGAAAGCGAGTACTAGGTAAGGATAGCAAATCAATAGATGAAATGGTGAAACTTCATCAGTTAGGTGGTCAGGACATTTTTTACGTATGTCTAACCACCGGCTGTCTAGACGAGCTATGTTTTGTGGTGTAGGGGTAGGTTGAAAGGAAGCTAGGGGTGGCCAGACCAAAACATGGCAGAAATCCATGAAGTCACTGACTATTGCACTGAGTCATGTTGGTAGATGTAGATGAAGGTCACGTTGCTATTGATTGATTGATTCACATGTTCTATTCATCATTCACTGCTCATTTTATTTGGCCATTTCTGATCGGCTGACGATAACAAAAAGGGTTAGGCGCAAATTTCTAACTGATTACTTAACATGTGCAGATTATATTTCGGTAATCAATATCGTGTTATTGATAATAGAAAATATTATTACATGAATTAAATATTTTTTTGGAAAATTAATTAAAAACTAAATTTTAAATTCTGTGTTGAGTAAGGAATCGTGTATCTTAATTAACAAATATGTAATGTTAGTCAAAGATACTTTATGATTTTCGCATTATAGAGTTATGGAGATTGTAATTTAACATAAAAATTGTCAATTAATCATTGTTAGATCACCACTGGAAGTACTGGATGACCTTTTCATTCTAGTATGAATCACTTTAGCCGTGCACATTCACGAACCCCACCTGCTGTAATCGAACTCAGGACCTTCGATCTTGCACGCGATTAAGTAATCTCTTCTAGACCAATGAGAAGGTGTCCGATGGAACTCAAAAGTCTTCACAATCCTGTCATAACGATTACCGTATGCTTACTAGTGAATAGCTTCGTGATCAAGTTCTCAGGGTTCTAGTGCGAAGTCATAACCAGTAGAGTTTATCCCTGTCGGATGCAGGCAGTAATTACCATAAACAATGGATGAGACGATTCAACACCTTCGATTCATTGGAGTCAGGGACTAACATCGTTGCATGCCGGTTCAGTGGTCAAAAGTTTTAGAGTTTACGCGCCAGATCGAATGTCCTGAGTTCGATTCCTGCGAGTAGCGGAGATTGTGACCGCGCACTACTGATGAATATCACACCGGGACGAAACAGCCATCCAATGCTTACAGATTTCTAATGGTAGTCTATCAATGATCAATTCATAATTCTTTAATGAAAAATTACAAATAGATCATTCTATTTTAACATTAGAACAATATATATCCATCAAAATTGATTCAATAATTTAACTGATCTAGAAGTAGTAACACTATGGTTACATTTCTAACAACAGCAATAACATATATGAGCATATTATACAATGAATATTTCTATTTTATTTAACGAAATAGTACATTGAAAAAAAATGTATAGATTATGATTAAAATTATAAAAATGTATTCAGTGAAGAAAAAAATGAACAATAAATTAATATTTTTTTATAATAATATTAATATTAATTATTATTATATTTATAATTATTATTATATTTTATTGATAGATTTTAAAGTTGATACCTCATTTTATTGATCAAATGAATAGATAGAGAACACACAAAAAAAAGTTTTTTACTTCTGGTTTATCACATGTGTATTATTGAAACTTAACCCCATACACGTACATGAACATGTATATGTACTTTATAGAGATGAATAGTTTTAATAAAAAAATTAAGAAATTTTGTTAATCATCATTATTATTTCAAATGTGATTTTCTGTATAACTATTGAAGTCGTGAATTAGTCGTAGTTAAAAACCTGGAAGCGTTGGATGACCGTTTTGTCCATGTATGGGACTCATGAACAGTTCACAGCGTCTCAGTAAACAGACAGACAGATACAACGCAGAACTTCGTACATCGTACATCAGTTGTGGTTGCCATACTGTATTAGCGCAGGGACGGAATCGTCAGTTCAAATCCCATAGTGGTAGCGATAGTAGGAAGTATTAGCAGTAATGGAGAAGATTAGGGTTTGAAGATATGATTCGAGAAGTATCATTCAGTGAAATAAATTTATAAAGAGAGAGACGGAGATGATGAAGAATTTTGACGGTTAGAATTAGAGAGAACAAAATCAATGAATGCACCTGCGCCATTGCATACGGTTTTGAGCCATGCCGTTCAAGGTCTCTAACCATTGGTGACTTTCGTCTCACGGACCCCAACCAGGTAGTCTACATCTACCAACATGACTCAGTCCACTTGTCGTCAGTGACTTCATGGATTTGTGCCATGTTTTGGTTTGGCTGCCCCTAGCTTTCTTCCAACCTACTCCCACACAACAAAACATAGCTCGACTAGGCAGTCGGTGGTTAGCCATAAGTAACACATGTTCCAACTACCTCAACTGATGAAGTTTCAAAGCTTCATCTATTGATTTACCATCCATACCTAAAACTCATTTCCTAATGACAGCATTGCTTATACGATTGTCCCACGATACACGAGCAATGCTTCGGAGACATCGATGATCGAAGACAAGCGATCTACGAGTATCGTCTACTCTCACTGGCCATGTTTTACTAACACTCAGAGAAACTTTCTCACAGAGTTAGTCACTAGTGAGCACATGATAATTTGCATTATAGAGTTGTGAAGATTGTTGAATTACTTTTTGAAATCATGAATCGATCAATGTTAGACCACTACAAATAGAAACATGGAAGCATTGATTGGCAGTTTCGCTCTGCAAATGAGTCCTAGTCAACTTTAATCTACACTTTAAATGTGCTCGAATCAAAAACAGATAGAGCTGAGTTTGAAGTTGAAAATTAATGACCTCAACTATAGAATCTATATTCTGAAAATAGTGAATTCCTTCTACTTATTAATAACAGTATGCTGTCAAAATTTATTCAGTTTATTACTGTTCAATCAGTAGTTATTGATAGCTGTTGATGTCGTTCCATTGACCAAGTTGTAATATGGCCATCAGGATGAGTGACATAACATTGTTGAGATACTAATAGTTTCTTTCAATCAGAGTTATGGAGATTAGTATTTTTACACATTGAAATCATTAATCAATCAATCAATCAATCATTGTTAAGTCACCATTAAAAACTAGGAAGCAATGAATGGCAGTTTTGTTATTGTATGGGACTCATCAATGTGTAAAAACATTCATCTCAATAACTCTAATAGTAAAAATCGTAATGTATGCTCACTGGTGACTAGTTTCGTGAGGAAATTCTCGGATTTCTAGTGAGAAGTCATGACCGGAAGATTTCGTCCGTGTTGCTTGTAGGCAGTAACTACCGGAGACTAATGGGTGAGGTCGCGAAAAATCCTTAGATTCATCAGGGTTAGAGAGTAATATTGTTGGATGCCAGCTGAGTGGTTCGAAGGCTAGACGTTTGTAAGCAAGACCGTAGTGTTAGGAATGTTAGATCCTCAGAACTCGCTTGATAAATGTCTTGACTTGGATTTTATTCATGGGCCAATCAGTTGAATTTGAGATCACATCTCCCACCAGGAGAAGCCTTGGCTGTGATTAGTTGAAGGGTTATTTTAGTGTGATATTTTTGTGACTCCTCAAGGACGTTTCTATGATGTATAAATAAACGCGATTTGTGTGCTTGAATTCATTGAGTTTGCTGGTTGTTTGTTGAACACACTTTCTACGCTATATCGAGACTTCTTCGTTAGTTCCTTTGGGGTAACCGATCAGAGTAGCATAAAGTGTCACTACTTCATTGTCTCGTTCTCGTCTATCGACTAAGATGAACCTTTAATAATTTCAAGCATATCAAGTGACGAGTATAACACGAAGGTCTTTGGTCCGAATCATGTGAGGTGCAAGAGTTGTGGATGTGCACTGCCCCTGAGTCCGATACCAGGTCGAAACGACCGTCCTTCAGTGATTTCAGGTTTCTAATGCTGGTATAAAAATGACTGATTGACAATGCCATTTGTTGGATTTGAACTCATCAGAATGTAGAACTAAATGATACGAGTTTAAATTCTAAAAATTATATCATTTTCTTCAATATTATAAGTACTTCATATTGATGCTTATCTCAGCTAACATGGAATATAGTAGGTCAAGTAAAATTTTCTTTACAATTACATCCCAATTACCAAAAATTAATCTGTTTCCAGAACTTTCTTATTTTTCATTTATTTCCACTTTTATTTATCATACCATTAAAATCTTTATAATAATATATATTTTTTCATGATAGAGTTATGGAGATCATTGTTTTTTCCATAAAATTTTTAATGAAAAGTAATGAACTATACTTACTAGTGACTAGATTAATGTAAAAATTCTCATAGTTCTAGTGAGAAGTCGTAACCAGTTTAGTTCAACATTGCCCAGTGTAGGCAATTACCTAGCTATGACAATGGATGAGGTCGTGAAAGATCCTTAGATTAATCGGAGTTAGGTGCCGGCTCAGTGATGCAGTGGTGAATCGTTTGCGAGCTCAAGACCAAAGGTCCTGAGCTCGAATCCTATAATTATTGGGAGTCGTGGATGCTCAGTGACACTAATGAGTCCCATACCAGGACAAAACAGCCGACCAGCGCTTTCAGGTTTCTATTGATGGTGGTCTAACATTGATCAGTCCATGATTTTAAAAAGTAACTCCTCAATCTCCACAACCCTGTAATGCAAAGTTAAGTATACAGCTTTGTACTTGACTAATGAGTTAATAACAATTATTATTATTATTATTATTATTATTATTATTATTATTAACAATTCTTATAATTTTTTAACTCTTACGGTAGTTCAACTAAAGAAAATTAATAAAACCAAGTAATAGAAATATTCTGCTAAAAACGGTTTTTGTTTTACTACAAAAATAAACAAACAAACAATGATTTGGTGACTAAAATGAAGTACCGTTATTCATTGATCAATGTTCAAAGTAGATTGACGATACTGATTAACTGTAAACGAATATGTAAATTGAATTATTTTTTTGAAAAAAGTAAAGAAAAATTTTGCTACATTTAAAAATTAATAGTTAAGGTAATTAAAAATTTACTTTTTATACAACTTGTCGATAAGTTTGACCAATTTCATATTTGTGAATTATTGAATATTGATACAATTAAAAATCATTCATGTGAGATGATTATTTAAGTATAATCTAATCAAATAGATTTGTTTTAATGTAAGCTATTTATTACTTTTACAGCAGTATTGGATAACTGTTTTGTCAAAGTATAAAGGATTCTTTTTAGTACTGAAGACTTAACAGCCTGTACAACCGCTTTCAGTTAGTCAGTCAGTCAGTTGCAACGTAGAATTTCGTACGTATGTACATAAGTTCAAGTCACCATACCACATTAGCACAGAGACGCAAATGTCAAATAAATAACATAGTGATAGAGATAGTAGAGGTATTAATGATAATGAAGAAGACTAAGGTTTGAAGATATTATTCAAGAAGTATAATTCAGTAAGATAAGTTTAGAAAGACTTAGGTAGAGATGCTGACGAATTCAGAAGATTTGGATTTGAGAGAGCACAACGAATGGATGCACTTGCGCCACTGAAAACGATTTTGATCCATGTCGTTCAAGGTCTCTAACCATTGGTGTCTTTCATCTCGTGGACAACCGTTTTATGCTATTAATAGTAAAGATGTGTTCAGAAATGACTAAATTTAAAAGATAATTTTTTCACTTCCAATAAAAAGCTATGATTAATGAATCTAAACTGTAAGGAGTGTACATCAGTTAGTTATTAACTACCTGCATTGGATTGGAACTAGAAGTTTAAACCATTAAACTCACTCACTGTAAAACCTGACGATCTCAGGCCCGGTTCTCTGTTTAATCCGGTTGCATAGAAGGAATTTCAATATCGTGTTTTGAATGACTGTTTAACTGAAATCTCCGATTATAACAATAAGTTTAGTGTAAGAATGACAATTATTTAGAGAAGTTTGATTAGAACACTTATGATCTTTCAAAGTATTGATCATTGATCTTGGATAGACTGAATCAGAAGTATTCACTTCTATCATTAATACATTGTCCGTAAAATATAAACAAATAACTCATTTAATACGTAACATTACAGATAAGATAGATAGATAGATAGATAGATGTGTGGATAGATAGATAGATAGATAGATAGATAAATTGTAGTGATTTCACTTTCCGATTATTCTCTCAGAAGTACCTATGGTAAGTATTATTAATCTGTCCAAAAAAGTACACAAATATTCATTTTATTTATTCAAAAACAATCTTGAGAGAAAAGAAAAGAGTAAATAGATCGGTGTGAATAAGTAAAACACAATTCATTTTTCACACACATTCAACAGTAAAACAATTGAAATTAGATTAAAACAACTGTAAAATAAAATAATTCTCAGATAGTTTTTTTTAAAAAACTAATTAGAATAAATCTTTTACATTGAATGAATAGTTTTATCAAGAAAACGAATAACACGCAATTATGTGTTATTAAGTGTTAATAAATATTATGAAATTTAAGAAAAAAAATTATCTACTCATATCTTTTTTATTTACTTGTAATTCGATTAACTGTTATCTGCCGAGATATTACTTACTTATGCCTGTTACCTCGAATGAAGCGTAGGCCGCTTACCTGCGAAATAATCATTCTGCTGGTTAGCGTTTTTTCTAGCGAGTTGGATTTCTACAGGATGGGGTTGTCGCTAACCCCATGTCCAACACTCCTCCTTTATACGGACATGGGACTGGCAGTAAACCTAGAGGGTTTCCAGGTGGAGTTTGCGTTGATAGAGATCATCTGTATTTTCACAGAACTATGCGGATCGTTGTTTTACCCTGAAATCATGAATGATAGATTGTTGGACGACCATTGGAGTCCGAATGAGAAGCCTTGACCAGTGCAGTTCAACCATGTCGTGTGTAGGCATTTACCTGTCAAAGAAAATGGATGAGGTTGTGCAAAATCCTTAGATTATTTAAAGTTAGACAGTAACACCGTTGGATGCCAGCTCAGTGGTCAGAAGGTTAGGCGTTTGTGAGCGGGAGTAGTAGATGTGTACTACTGATGAGTCCCATACTAGGAAGAAACGGCCGTCTAGTGATTCCAGGTTTCTATTGGTGGTGGTCTAACATTGATCGATTCATGATTTCAGTGTAATACAAAGGTTTTGAAAGACTATGCATATTGTTCTCAACTTATAATTGGAGTTTTCATCACAAACTAACATCATCTGAGGTCGTATGTACCATTTCATTTTGCCCCAACAATATCAAAGACACACTATTTGATTATTGATTCTATCAAATGTTTAAAGTTTTTGCAATCACACGATTTTCAACAGTGTCAATTAACGTGTTATTATATAATATAGAATAGACAGAATGGACCATCTGAAACATTTCACACCACCAGTGACACGATAAGCTACTTTAATCCAAGCGTCCCAAAGCCCACTAACCAGATCAAGAAGTCTTGATATGGCGTAGAAAGTGTATGCTGCAGGCACCCAGAAAATATGAGGTGTCTAAGCACACAAATTGAGCTTACTTATACATGATAGAAACGTCTTTGGGTACGTACTAAAATAATACATCAATCAATAACAATGAAGGATTTTCTCGGTGGGAAATGTAATCTCAAGGTCAACTGATCAACCCATGCTCAAAAACATAAAATCCAAAATTAGGACCTTTATCAGTTGAGTTCTGGGGATCTAACGTCTCCTACAATTACCAGTGTTCGATGCCATTTCGGTGGTTCGGAAGTTAGGAGTTCATGCGTAAGACCGAGGGTTCCGAGTTCGAATCCTGCAAATAGTACGAGTCATGAGTTCACACTGTTAATAAGGACGAAAAGACCATCCAACGCTCTAACAATGATTCATTCATAATTTCAATGTGATACAAACAGAGGTTTTAAAAACCTATTCACTTAGTTCTCAACTTATAGTTGGAGTTCTTATCACAAACTAACATCATCTATGGTTGTACGTATTGCTCTATTTTGCCCCTAACAATATATTTGTTTCCATCAAATGTTTATAGATTGTATGATCAGAGGATTTTCAACAATGTCGATTAACTTATTATTAAAATCTAAAATCTAGAATAGGCAACAAAATGAACTATCTGTAATAATTCACATCATCATTTTTATTCAATGTTACCAACAACCAGAATACAGCACACAAACCATTTTCCGTTAATACTTTTTAAGTGTTTTAAACAGTAGAGAGAAAAAAAGTAATTTTCTTATTGTATTGTGTTGTGGTAGATTGTATTGTAACCTTAAAAAATTGAATTCTCAATATTCATTTTATGCACTTTCTATTTTAGAAAGAAAAATATACCTAAAACATTTTCTTTTTTTCTTACTGATAAGAAAAAAAAATCGATTTAAAAATTTGAATTTTTTTTTCCAAACAAAAAAAAATCTAATACATTATTAATATCAATATGAGAATTGTGAATATGGTTCAGTGTCATGGGAAATTATCATTGAAAACTTATGCTTTCAGATAATCACACTTGGATCGATCGATGATTGCAATAGTTTCACATTTTAAAAAGATCTTAATATTGTAATTTATTTCTGAAATTTTGAATTTGTATGTTTTCGCACCAAGAGACGCTCAGTCTGACCTTCAGCTTACATTTCCCACCTGGCAAAATCCTTGACTGTCATTGGTTGATGGAATATTATTTTTGTACGCTCTCATCAGGGGTGTTTCTGTCATTGTATAAATATGCTTGAGTTGTGTGCTTGTTAACCTCGTATTTTCTGGGTGCCTGTGTTATACATTTCTCTGTCTTGTGAAGACGTGTACATCTAGTTAGTAGGGCCTAAGACATTTGGACTAGAGTAGCTTATTGTTTCACTGAATCAATGAGTAAGACGAACTCATAATAGCTGCAAGCATATCAGTTTTCTATGATAATCACATTTGGATCGATAGATGGTTTCAGTATTTTTTTTCTGAAAAATAATAATTTTTGATATTAAAACAATAAAATACTGTATTCAATGAAGTAGTTGAATCATTGGAAAAAGTTATACGTTGTTATTGGGTTGAAAAATGTTGTCACGCTAATATTTGAGTATCACTGTAATCCAAGCTTCCCAACACACCACCAAGTAGAGGGAGAAGTCATGATATGGTGTAGAAAGTGTATTCTACAAGCATCCAGAAAATATGAGGTCGACAAGCACACAAATCGAGTTTATTTATACATGATATAAACGTCCTTGGGAGGGCCACAAAAATATCGTACTAAAACAACACATAAACCGATAACAGTCAAGGATTTTCCGAGTGGGAAATGTAATCCCAAGGTCAACTGATCAACCCATGCTCGAAAACTCAAAATCTAAAATTAGGACCTTTATCAATTGAGTTCTGGGGATCTAACGTCTCAAACAAATATTCAATCTGTTTAGTACAATATAGAATTCTTAGCATGGAATATTTCCTCTACAAAACAATTCGTGATTAGTATTTGTAAGTAGACAGTTCAGGAATCAACACTTTATCAGTGTACATTCTTTTCACCACAAATATCCAGCAACCACGATGTTTCGGATTGTAATTTATTGTACCATATGAAGTGATATATTATAAACTCTTTATATACGCGCTTAGATAGATTACGCAATTAATGAGTATAATTGGCGTGTTAAAACAAAGCGAAGGAAGTAGCATGTTGAAATACTTTGATTTTAGACCAAGGGTAGCCCAAATATTCAAGCAGTTCACCAAAAAATATGAGAATAATGTCGTATGTGCACTCTTAGGTCGAGTGCATAGGGCTTGTCTCACCCTTTAGACAATCGGATCAATCCATTCTTCACGAATTATTATTCACTCTTATTTTGACCTTGTCATTCATTCGCATATTTGTAGGTCGTTTTCATTTGAATGTGAATGTGTACATGCTTACTTCGTTTATTACATGTCTAGAAGATTTTTGTCTGACTAGAAATGTTTAGTTATGTCTCATTACATTGAGTTGACTCACTCACCTTCTCCATTGGGCTTCGCTTTGCTTGTACGTTTCTCATTCTCATGTCTATCTGCGTGAACGATTGATTGCTGAATCCGTATTTGGCTTCTTACTACCGTCGTCCTACAAACCGGATTTATCTATGACATACGGAGTTTGAAGAGAAGATTTATTTCATAGCATATTTCACTGTTCATAAATATCGGAACCAAATAGCGCGCCACTAAAATTTTTAAAGTAATTGGTTATTTTATAAATAAATTACAAAGTATACCATTAATATTCTGTTAACATCTACTGAATATTTTTTTAAATATTCGCTCAAATCTCTTCTGATCATTGTTTATTCTTCTAACAAAATATTATTTTACTCTCTTTTTTCATATTTCTGTTACGAATTTCAGTGGCAGCACAGTGAGTTGATATTTTGTTATTAAAATTAAATGTACACAATTATTATTATTATTATTATTATTATTATTATTATTATTATTATTATTATTATTATTATTATTCAAAATGTAATATGCACAGTCACATTTTAACTTGTCTGTCTATCTATCTATCGATCGATCGATCGATCTACCTATCCATCTTTATTTATTGATTGATTGCAACATATCGATGTTTGTGGTATATTAGGGCAATAAATTTGCCCTCTCAACACACGCACACAAATGAGGTTCCGAAAGAGATGAGAGAAGGAATGTGAGTAAAATAAAGGAAAGAACCAAGAAGGATTAGAAATTAGTGTTTGAGAACGATAATAATAACAATAGTATTATCATTAGTAGTAATAGTATTAATGGGAGAGGCAGTTTAGTTAAGAAAAATATAACTAGTTTAGTAGCTGCGATGTAGGGTTCACCACTTGAACGTTCCGCACTTTGACTTCTTTTTGGGCAGACAGTCAAGTATATGATGAAATAAACTTTCCCATCCATTTCCGTATATCATACTTCGGAGATAATAAGAAGTCATATATGGATTCTGTCGGATGAATTTATTTCATACAGTCGTTCATTCAAACAGACATGAGAATGAAACGCGTACAGGCAAAGCGAAACGAAGCAAAGTGGAGAAGGCGAGTGAGCCAGTTCACTATAGTGAGGCATAACTTAACATTTCTGGTCAGACATAAGTCAGGCACACATACGATAAACGAATTAAGCGTTCACCCACATTCAAATAAAAACGACCAAGTAATGAGTGAATGATTGACCAAGTCAAAATACGAGTGAATACTAATTCGGGAAGAATGGATTGAATAAATTGTTCAAAGGCTGAGACAAGCCCTATGGGCTCGATATATTAATAGGCACATAGCACTCGAGAAAATTCTTTTAGTTAAACAAGTTCTCCCCACTTAAATGAAGAAAGTAAGAGGAAATTACATCAGGATCGCCAGTGCTTCCATGTCTGATAACATGTCAAGGCCACCAGGGAATCGTAAAGGTCCAACAGAAACCAGTCCTGTACAGTTTTATTTCATACCGCCACCACCACACCTAAGCCATACATCGATCTACTTTTCCTACCAGTACCAGAGTTGCCAAACGATGCAAGATCTAAATACAGGTGCAGAAGTCATGGTTAGTGTAAGTGTCTCAGTATGAAAGAAATCTGTACAGAATTGGTTTTAGTTGGTCTTTCACGATTCCTTGGTTGACTTGAAACTTTATATACACGTTAAGTTGCCTGGATGATGGATACAATACACTCTTGTTTGTTACAGTCGAATTATTTTGAGTGGAAAAATTACAAATCGCATTTACTAAGTCAAGAATTGATCAATGTTAGACAAGCATTAGTAGGAATCTGTAAGCACTGGATGGCAGTTTTGTCCTAGTATCAAACTCACCATCAGCAGTGTGTATTATTGAATTCAACGAAACTCAGTAATATCTCTATAACGCTATGATGAATATCATATAAAATGTGCTCACTAGTGACTAGCTTCATGAAGAAATTCTCAGGGTTCTAGTGAGAATCCATCACCAGTGGATTTCAACTTCGACGGGTGTGAGGCAGTTACCCATAAAAGACAATGGATGAGGTTGCGCAATATTGTGGATTGATTGAAGCTAGACATTACTACAATTGGATGCCAGCTCGTTGGTCTAGAGGTTAAGTGTTTCTGCTCGAGACTGATTATCCTGGGTCCGATTCCTCTGACCGAGATTTGTAGATGATCACTAACGATGAGTCCTGTACCAAGACAAAATGTCCTTCCGATGCCTCCTGATTTCTAATGATGGTCTAGCAATAATTCATTCATGACTTCTGTGAAACGCAACAATCTTCACTAACCCACAAAAATTTAATTGTTGGATCATGAAACAATTTACTAGTGAAAACCTTATCAAAAATTTTTGAACTATTTCATTACATTGTAAAAATGATTTATAAGTCGAATACTAACTAATAAAGAAACATCATTTCAAATCTTAGCATCTTCTAGAATTTTCCATATAATCAATTCCATAACAAAATAACTAACTTACTTAATTGTACAATCATATTTTGTATTAAATTCATTGGATTCAGTGGTCCAGAGGTTAGACGTTCGAGCACAAGACAGAGGGTCCCGGGTTCGAATCCTGTGAGATACAGAAGTCGTGGACGCGCACTGTTGATGAGTTCCATACCATAACAAAACGGCTGTCTTTCAGTGCTTCTTCCAGGTTTCTAATGTTGATTGTCTAACACAATGACTGATTAATGATTAATTTAATGTGCAAACAAAAACTCATCTCCATAACTTTAATTGAAAAATATTGATTTACTTGTTTGATTCGATTCTTTTCATTTCTTTACAATAGATCGTTTCGTTATGATCTGCAGTTGATTATTCCATTAGCGCTGGGTTTATTTGGAATCATATGTTTACTTGTAGCATTGCTACTTATCCTTTATTATAGAAGAAAACGAAATGAACAAGATAGTGAGTAAAAATCAATATTATGGTTGTTTGAATGATTTCCATCTTTTTTTTGCCTGACAATGTTTGAACACGGTATATAAATATTATGAAAGATTCCCATTGTGAAAATTAGAACAACACATATTAGATCGTCATCAGGCTTTATTCTTAGCAGACCTGGTTGAAAGTGGTCATATTGTATATAAGTCTAGATCTTTTAGTGTGATCTATCGTATACCTCAATCATTTCCCAACGGAGTTCAATCCCATCTCCTACACATAGCAGAAGCCATAGGAATTCGTACATTCAACCCCAATTTACATGTTTTCGATGAGATCGTCATCCAGCTTTACTCTAATATACATGAATATTTATATAAAAATGTTAAACCAATCAAGGCAATTTGAGTCATAATCACAATGAAATGAAATAGATTACGTCACTACACATAAAAGGCAAACGAAGGATAAGTTACCTGAGTTGGCCTCCTCCATGTGCATTTACAAATTCAGCTGCTCCTGTGGAGATAGCTATATCGGGCGTACTACCAGGCAACTTAACCAACGAATGAGTGAACATCTCCCAGCATGGTTTAAGAAGGGTTAGTCAAAAATAATACGCGGTTCGATCTTAGCACACCTGGTTGATAGTGGTCATATTGTAGATAAGTCTAGATCTTTTCGGGTGATCTATCGTATACCTCAATCATTTCCCAACGGAGTTCAATCCCGTCTCCTACACATAGCAGAAGCCATAGGAATTCGTACATTCAACCCCAATTTATGTGTTCAGAAGAAATTCGTGACACCCCTATCTCTTCTGTGGCCGGATAGGACGTAAAATTTTTATTTTTTATTTTTGGG
>OX103977.1:15563949-15566583 GCA_944470395.2 Schistosoma turkestanicum
TATGGAATAGATTTTTGTTAAAATCAACATTTTCAATTGATTGTAACATGATGAAAGGTCACTCACTGGTTACTTCAGGTGTGCTATCATTACGGGTGTTTTTTTTGAAAAACATTGAATGTATAGTTTAAAATATTCTTTGCTCAGTTAATTTTTTGTCAAATAAGCAGACAAAGAAGAGAATCTGTCAACAAGTGTAGTGGTTCAGTTGTAATTTAATGCAAATAAACAAAGACATTAAAGATCAAAAGGGAATAAGTGATTTATTTTAAATAGTTTTTACAAAATAAGCAGATTGTTGGCTCTCTTCTGTCACGTCTTCTAGTATTCAAAACATTTTGATTACTTCATATATCCAAATCCAACACTTTTCACTTTAGCAGTCACTTCTAGGTGATACTCCACTGGAAACTACTAATTATTCAAGTTATGGGTAGTATACATTACAATAGGTTGTAAGTGTTTCAGAATTCTATCTGATTATATACATTTTGTAATGATCATATTGATTTTTGGTTTAAAAATATTTGCAAAACAAATGTTTGTTGGAATACTTATTTAATTATGCTTATTACCCGTAATGGAGCATAGGCCACAGACCAGCATTCTTCAACCTACGCTGTCCTGTGGGCTATTTTACAGTTCGATCGAATTGTTGGTCATTCTTCTCATGTCTGTATCTAATACTCGTTGTAATGTGTTCTATGGTCTTCCGTTTTTTTCTTTGGCCTCGAGGATTCCAAATGAGGGCTTTCCTCAATGTATGTTCTATCCACTTCCAACACATCTTCCTGATTTCTTCTTCCACTGGAATCTAGTCTCATCTATCCCGCAGTCAGCTGGTGCTGATGGTGTTTGGTCAACGGATCCGAAGTATTTTGCGGGAGACAACTGTTAATAAACACCTGTATCTTTCGGATGATGTCTTTCATGGTTCTCCAACTTTCCACCCCATATGATAGAACTGTCTTGACATTTGTATTGAAAAGTGTGACTTTGTTATTGGTTGATAGTTGTTTTTAATTTAAAAATGTTTTTCAATCGTAGAAATATGCCCTTGCTTTGTCGATCCACATCTCATTAGTAGCAGATCCAACTTGCTCGTCAATGATACTGTCCAGATATGTAAAGGTTTTTATATCCTCTATATCAACCAAAGCTTTGATTGGTGCATATTGTGTTCTGTTTGATCTAGTGCATACACACTTAGCAAATAAATGATCGGAATATTTAAACGAACTCACTGGAACCACATGTTAATAATTTGATTTAAATAGAATAGTACACATTTTAAACGAAACCGCTTCTGCTCAATATTTCATATGTCTATTATTTTGAAGTGTTAATGTTCTTTAAAATATTATTTTAAAAAACTTAGAAAAAGCTTTGTAATATTTGAAGAGACATTTGAAGATATTTTACTGAACTTTATTACTATATGATGTTAGTCTGAATATTTAAGTATTGTATTCGCTCAATGAACATATGATATGTACATTGTCAGACCGAACCTAGAAGTACTGGAGAGCCGTTTCGTCCTGTTACGGGGCATTGTCAGACCGAACCTAGAAGTACTGGAGAGCCGTTTCGTCCTGTTACGGGGCTCATCATCAGTGTGCACTCACAACTTCTGCTATTCACTGTATTCCAACTGAGGACCTTCGGTCTTGTGCGCATTTGAGTCCCATACCAGGAAGAAACTGCCATTCGGTGCTTCTGGGTTTATAATCCTGATCTAAAAATGATTCATCCATGATTTTAATGTGCAAAAACAAAGATCTATGTAATACTTTAATTCAAAATCAAACATTGTGCTCACTGGTGACCTAGCTTCGCGAGGAAATTCCCATAGTTCTAGTAAGAAGACGTGACGAGGAGAGCTCCAACCCAGTCGAGTGTAGTCAATAACTACCAAAGACAATGGGTTAGGTTGCACAAAATATTTAGATTGATCAGAATTAGATATCAAGACTGTTGAATGCCGGTTCAGTGGTCCGGAGGTTAAGCAATCACGTACAAGAACGAAGGTCCTGAGTCGTGGATGCGCACTACTGTTGAGTCCCTATACCATGATGAAATGGTTGTCCAGTGCGTATTCATGTTTCTAATGGTAGTGGTCTAACAATAATTCATTCATAATATCAATGACTATTATTTCTTTTTAAAACTAATTTTTTTAGAAAATTCTCCAAATTCTACCACTAAAAATCCTAAGCAACAATATAAAGGCAAAACAAACGCTGAAACAAAATTCAACGTTGATGAAACGCTGTACACAGGCAAAGCACAATTTCCACCTTATCCAGTCAATTCACAAATTGTTCTTGGTTCACTTAAATCATCATCATCGTTAACACCTCTACAATCATCTTATCCAATTGCTGGAATTGTTGCCCAATCGTCGAATGCACGTAATCCAACTCAGCCACCATTTCCTTCAATACAAAATAAAGCATCCTTCAAAGTAATAACTGTTTTTTTTTAAAAATAGTTTAAATCTTGAATTAATTGGTTCTAGAATATCTATTGAACTCATGGAAGCACTAAACGGTTGTTTCGTCGTATTGCGGGAATTCCTAGTGTCGGTGAACATTTATGACTCCGTATCTGGCAATCGAATCCAAAATATTCGGT
>OX103977.1:15567082-15631770 GCA_944470395.2 Schistosoma turkestanicum
ATGTTGCATAAATATTTTTCAAATCTAGGTGATGGGCTTGGTCAGATTTATGATTCGTCAGATGGATGTGCTTGCATCGGACAGATGATTTTTACTCAAAGATCTAAACGAAGTATCCTACTTTTTATCTACTTAGGTATTTGATATGCTTGAATGCCATTACAAGTGTTCACCTTACTTGGTAAACGAAACAAAAATCAATGATACATTGACACCTTAGGTTATTCTAGTTCGTTTGTCTCATACCCTGCTAACTAAATCAAGAAGTCTTAATAAGGTGCAGAGAATGTATTCTACAAGCACCCAAAAAATACGTGTTGTTTAAGCACACACATCGAGCTTATTTATACAATGATAGAAATGCACTTGATGAGAAGCCACGAAAGAGCGTACTAAAAAAATCCGTCAACCAATGACTGTCCAGGATTTTCCGAGGGGGGAATCTAAGCTGGAGATCGAATGGTGCGAAAACATGGAAGTGCGAAATTTTAGAATAAACTTAAAAAATTAGGACCTTTTGAAGTGAGCTCTGGGGATCTAACGTCCCCAATGATTTTCTGTTGGTCATTTTCATCTTCCCACTGATGTTGAGGACTGCAATTGATCAGTTACTTGTGTTCTATGTGCATCCTGTAAAGGCTATCTCAATATTACTATTAAGTTATAAACATTTTTGAGCAGAATTGGATGACTATATAAAGACAGTCACCACAGGACGAACATATGTTAAATGAGACTGTTCATTAGCAAACCTAAATATCAATGAAAAGTTTAAAATGACCAATACAAGTGTGGGGATATAACATCATTGAAAATATTTCATGTCGTATGTTTCGTAGTTATTCAAACTTGATATTAATGAATAGCTCTGTCTGTATCCATTAATCCAACCAACTACTTGACTGTGAGAACCAAGTGTCAGTTAAAAGCTGTTATTGACTCAATCAATTTTAAACTTCAATGAATAGCTTATTTATAACTATATATATTGATCTTCCTCACGAAATTAGGTTAATTTCAGACAATAGTGTATATCTAATTCCTCAGAGCTTAAAGTCAGATCTTGATCAATATCTTGACATTATAATTATTATATATGAACATAATTTATATGGGTTGATTATATAGTTATGATCAGTAAATATTACAACACTACATACTGTCTCCTTTTTGACAAAAATCATTTAAGTATCAACAGTCCTACTGATAAAATATTACTTACTTACGCTTGTTACCCGGAATGGAGCATGAGCCGCTGATCAGCATTTGCCAGCTTACTCTTTCATGGGCCTTCCTTTCTATTTATACCCAATTTCTGTGCATTCTTTTCATATCTGCTTACGATTCTCGGTGTAGTATGTTCTTTTAACTACCTCTTTTCCTTTGGTCTTGAGGATTTCAGGTTGAAGATTACCTCGTGAAGCAGTGAGGTGATTTCTGCAATAGGTATCCTATCCACCTCTAACGCTCCTTAATAGTTTCTTACTCAGATGAAATCTGGTTTGTTGTCCCCCACAGTAGAGTAATGCCGATGGTGTCTGACCGAAGAATCCTTCGTAACTTGCGTAGACAACTGTTAATAAACTCTTGTATCCATTGCTTAATAAGTTTTATGGTTCTCCAAGTTTCTTCTCTATATAGAACTGTCTTGTCGTTTGTATTGAAAATTGTGACTTTGGTTTTGGTTTTACTAATCTATCTCTTCGAATTGACATCATATCCATCTTTTTTAATCAGTGATGCTGCGCAGATATTGTAGGGCTTTCACAACTTCCAAAGTTTGCTCATCTTGTGTGATTTGGTTGGTGCATGCTGTGCTATATCGAGAGATTTTGGTTTTTCCTTTATATAAGTCAAAATCTACTGCTACTACACTAACCGTCTTCTCCTGTAACTGTTGTTGTGTGTGGTATATAGGGGCCAGATCATCTGCAAATTCCTGATCGTTCAGTTGCATCTGAGCTGTCCATTGTATTACGTGCTCCCCTCCAGATGTTGACATCTGCATAATCCAGTCAACTACCAGAAGAAGTAATAGAAATGTTGAGAGTAGGAAACCTAGTATGACACCAGTTTTCACTTAGAATGTGTCTGCAAGATGTCCTTTATGCACGAGTTTGCAGTTTAATCCATCATAAGAATTCTGAATGATATTGACTATCTTCTCAGGCACACCATAGCATCGAAGAAGCTTCCATAGTGTCATCCTGTCCATACTATCAAATACTTTCTCGCAGTTGACTTATAGTGATAAACTCCATTTATTTGAATGTTCTACATTCATTAACATGAAACTATAATTAGGCAGTATAGATAAAAAGCTTTTTCATTGGAAATCGATTTTTCTTTCGCTTTAAGTGAAGATTTCATATTTCATCTTATTGTCAATATAAAATTTTCGCGAAATTTCTTTATTCAATTCTATGATGTGGTCATCTTAGAGCTTTTCACAATGAAAATGTTTCATAAATGTGACCAACGATAGTGACGTTTATCCGGTTAGCCGAAAAATGACAACACATTCAGAGTCATACCTTCAATGAACGAAGATATCACTGATTGCGATGCTTTTAGATAACACGATAATGTGGAGTTTATCCCCATTCGTCCCCTTTAAGTACAGATTTAGAATACAGTTTAAACTAATTTAATCATTTACAAAATAATTAAAATCCATAATATCAATCAATACCTACAAGAAACATCAGTTCTCTAACGATAACAGATACACCAGAATGTTGATTTGTGTTAGCCAGTATGAAACTCATGTAAATCGACGTTTCCTGTTCACTACCTCTCATCACTTAACATGTTTCCCTTTATAAATGGTGTTATCCAGCCACAAGAATGTAACTCAGATAATATTGTCTTCTTCACTATTCTAATTTGTAAATCATTCACTAGTCCTAACAGAATTCAAGTTTTCATTATAATGTTGTGAAGATTGTTCAGTTTCACCAAAATCACGAATCAATCAATGTTAGACCGCCATTAAAAACAAACCTGTAATCACTGGGCAGCTATTTCATTCTAGTATGAAACTCATCAGGAGTAGTGAGCATCTACGATAGAATTCAAGTGGTGATGTGACCACCAGGCTAACTGACTCACTACCATGAACATTACGCTTTGATAGTCACCGGTTGAAAGTTGTCAATAAGAAATCATGAATAATCAAAGTTATATGTTAATCTATTCGCATTAGGAATATGTGCCTAAAATCTAGAGAGAATTAATAATTCCTATGAGATCTTGTTATTAATTTATACTTCAGTGTACAGGGTTTTCCCACTGTTCAGAATGTTATTATAATATGTATATATACATATATATATATATATATATATATATATATATATATATATATATATATATATATATATATATATATATATATATATATATATATATATATATATATATATATATATATATATATAATGTCTTCAGAGAATCTTTAGTATTTAGTCTTCAGTTACTGCTGGTGTATGGTCATCATATTCAAACACAATTTCTAAACTTATTTTGAACATTGAAATCATGAACTAATGAATGTTAGACCAATATTGGAAACCTGAAAGCACTGGAAGGTCGTTTCATCCTAGTATGGGTCTCATCAGTAATTTGCATCCATTACTCTACTCTACTCTACCCAATCAATCAACAGCAACGTAGAACTTCCTACTTACGTACATCAATTCAGGTTTCCATACCACATTAGCATAGAGACGGTATTGTCGATTCAAATCCCATAGTAGTAGAGATAGTAAAATTATTAGCAGTAATAGAAGAGATTAGGGTTCGACGATATTATTCAAGAAGTAAGATCTAGTGAAATAAACTTAAAAAGATAAAATGATGAGGATTAAGAAGTTTAGGATTTGAGAAAACACAAAGCATGAATGTATGAATTTCATTCATGGTCTCGATTATTATCATCTCCCAGGCCCCGACTAGGTGGTCGACACTCACCAATATGACTAAATCCAGTTTTCAGTTAATTCATGGATTTCTGCCATGCTTTGGTTTGGCTGCACCTAACTTCCTTCCAACCTATTCCTATGTGGCAAAACATAGCTAGATGGGGCAATTGGTGGGACATTAGTCTCAAGTACAAATGCTTAACATCTTCTACACCATTGAACTGGTATCCAAAGGTGTTATTGTCTAACTTGGATCAATCCAAGATATCGTACAGACATCATCTATTCAGTAAATAAATAAATTAACTATGATATTCTCTATTTTTGTTTATATACGACACACATCAGTTAGTTGACTGATTTTTAAATAATACTTACCTAGTTACTGACTTACTTACATACAATTATCTGTAGTCATCATGTAAACATGAAAAAGAATTATTGCACACTTATAATTTACTAGAAATAATTAATTTTCACTGTCATATTTAGATTACAAATCATTAATTGGCGTTTTTACAAATAAATGTATAGAAATAAATTGAAAATTGAATAACTACTCTATTTATCATTTTTAAATGGTACTTTATTATTAATATTTTTGCAAAAAAAAACTTACTAATGTTCAATTCTTGACTGCTAACAATAATGATAACTATGATAATAGTAATAATAAATAATAGTAATAACTGTAATAAAAACAATGATAGTAACAGTTATAACAATAGTAATCTTAATAATAATAATAATAGTTTTATGCATACAATGATATTTAAAAATTGTATTCTATGGAATAGATTTTTGTTAAAATCAACATTTTCAATTGATTGTAACATGATGAAAGGTCACTCACTGGTTACTTCAGGTGTGCTATCATTAAGGTTGTTGTTTTTTGTTTGAAAACACATCAAATATTGAACATTGAATGTATAGTTTAAAATATTCTTTGCTCAGTTAATTTTTTGTCAAATGAGCGGACAAAGAAGAGAATCTGTCAACAAGTGTAGTGGTTCAGTTGTAATTTAATGCAATTAGACAAAGACGTTAAAGACCAAAAGGGAATAAGTGATTTATTTTAAACAGTTTTTACAAAGTAAGCAGATTGTTGGCTCTCTTCTTTCACGTCTTCTGGTCTTCTGCTCTGATATATCCAAATCCAACACATAATAATAATAATTTAATAATTTGATTTAAATAAAATAGTACACATTTTAAACGAAACTGCTTCTGCTCAATATTTCATATGTCTATTATTTTGAAGTGTTGATGTTCTTTAAAATATTATTTTAAACAACTTAGAAAAAGCTTTGTAACATTTGAAGATATTTTACTGAACTTCTTTACTATATGATGTTAGTCTGAATATTTAAGCATTGTATGCGCTCAATGAATATATGATATTTACATTGTCAGACCGAACCTAGAAGTACTGGAGAGCCGTTTCGTCCTGTTACGGGGCTCATCATCAGTGTGCACTCACAACTTCTGCTATTCACTGTATTTGAACTGAGGACCTTCGGTCTTGTGCGCATTTGAGTCCCATACCAAGAAGAAACTGCCATTCGGTGCTTCTGGGTTTATAATCATGATCTAAAAATGATTCATCCATGATTTTAATATGCAAAAACAAAGAACTATATAATACTTTAATTCAAAATCAAAAATTGTGCTCACCGGTGACCTAGCTTCGTGAGGGAATTCCCATAGTTCTCGTAAGAAGACGTGACGAGGAGAGTTCCAACCCAGTCGAGTGTAGTCAATAACTACCAAAGACAATGGGTTAGGTTGCACAAAATATTTAGATTGATCAGAATTAGATATCAAGACTGTTGAATGCCGGTTCAGTGGTCCGGAGGTTAAGCAATCACGTACAAGAACGAAGGTCCTGAGTCGTGGATGCGCACTACTGTTGAGTCCCTATACCATGATGAAACGGTTGTACAGTGCGTATTCATGTTTCTAATGGTAGTGGTTTAACAATAATTCATCCATGATATCAATGACGATTGTTTCTTTTTAAAACTTATGTTTTCAGAAAATTCTCCAAATTCTACTACTAAAAATCCTAAACAACAATTTAAAGGCAAAACAAACACTGAAACAAAATTCAACGTTGATGAAACGCTGTACACAGGTAAAGCACAATTTCCACCTTATCCAGTCAATTCACAAATTCTTCTTGGTTCACTGAAACCATCATCATCGTTAACACCTCTACAATCATCTTATCCAATCACTGGAATTGTTGCCCAATCGTCGAATGCACGTAATCCAACTCAGCCACCATTTCCTTCAATACAAAATAAAGCATCCTTCAAAGTAATAACTGTTTTTTTAAAAAATAGTTTAAATCTTGAATTGAGTGGTTCTAGAATATCTATTGAACTCATGGAAGCACTAAACGGTTGTTTCGGCCTATTCTGGGAATTCCTAGTGTCAGTGAACATTTATGACTCCGTATCTGGCAATCGAATCCAAAATATTCGGTCTTGCAAGCTAACACATAACCTCTAGATCACTTAGACGGCATCGGTTAGCGTTAGACATTAACATCAAGGGGTGATATCTGAGTTAAATATCCGTTTATAAGACCAAATACCCTGGGTTCGATTTCCTGTGATCGAGCTGTGGATACGCACTACCGAGGACTCCCATGCTAGGATGAAACAGTTGTCCAGTGTTCCCAGGATCTCAATCGTAGTCAGGCTGATGTCAGCTCATGATTTAAACTATGATAATTTTTCTTAAGTTATTATCTTGAATGCATTGAACTATGGAACTAGATATAATATTGATAACTTAAAAGGAATACACATTCTTGTATATCATAGATAGCCAAATAGTGAGTACTAAGTATCTATTTCATCCATGTAAGGGATAAATCTTATATTGATCGATCAAATTGCATTATGATCGTCAGCTGAAGTAATTCAACATCTTCTGAACTATGGTGAGATGTTGGGTGGTTGGAAATAGTCAGAAAATCCGTCACGGTTCATGTAGCTCCGCGTTAAAATCTCAAATCTTTAGGCTGAATGATACGAATAGCATCGATTGTCTAAAGAGTCAAGATACATCTCACACTTCGCCTCTAATTCCATTGGTGCTTCGTTGCCTCATAACCGACATGACTGAACATCATTTACAAATGAATCAATAGGTTGTAGGTATCTAAAGTTGTCAGAGATCAATAACTACTATTATTCTTAACGGATTCGTTAGTAAAAATTACCTCAAGATCGGTAATAATGGTTTTCAGTTCAGTGGTGACAATTTACTAACCGTTTAGGGTTTACATCTTGTTCATCTAAGATAAGCATAATCATACTAGACTTTTTTTAGAAAGAAATTGATCTATTTATGAGTAGCATAATTATTATGCCTTTAATTTTTTTCAGAAATAATACCTGAGGATTAATTGTCAACTGCCGTTTACACCATATACAATTACTAATAAACAAATTTGTTCAGATATTTTTCCTAATGGAAATATTGGAAATAATTTTGATAGCATGAAAACGAAAGATTTTTAAAACGTTAATTTTACATCTGTACTGTACTTCTTGAATAAAAATTCTCTATGTTCAGAGAGATTTCAGTTCTTCCTTATTACTTTGTGCTGTACTGTTCAAAGTTATATCGTTTAAAATATTTCTATTCATTTAAGTCAAATATATTTTAATGAATTATGTCTTTCATAAATTATGTATACTACTCTTTATTTTTCAGTAGTTTATTAATATTATCGGAAAAATAATAATAAAATAGTTGTTATATGGGGACCCAACTTGTGAGTTACTTATCTACATAGAAAATTGGTTCGTTTTATATGATTTAAAAATCTAATGTGTTGGTTTCTGCTCACCTTCATGTAAAATTATTATATGTAGTTTTGTGAAATTGAATGTAACACCTTTTACTGAATAAACTGTTGTGTTATGCAATCGTCCGAGTTTGCTATCGACATATGAACTTCCTATAAGCAAGCACAATCAGTTACATGAGTAAGTAAACCGACTGAAGATTACATGCATAGCTCATTCGTAGCTGTACGTATAGATTAAACAATGCTTCCGACCAAGAGGATTTGTCAGTTTCCGTAGAAACATTTTGACTTATAGCGTATACCCGTCAGCATCTTTCACTTATCACTTAAATGATATCTGTTTGGTTCAGCTCAACATAAATCTATCGATTTTATGAATCGTAATAAACGTTTTGTTAGTGCGCTTATTCGGTTTCAGGTGATGTGTCACGTTTGTTTTAACTTATTAGGTTTTTACAAAATCGAAGTTAATCTTCATTGATTTTCATGGATAACTAGTTTCAGAATCGATAGCCCTGATAAGTTCCTTCTATGATCAGAAAAGTTATATGAAAAATTATTGACTATACGTGTAGCTATGTAAAATTATTCTGTTTATTTTAAAACTGCCGTATAATCGTTTTGTTACCCAGTCGTATGGTTATTATTTGGGACTGGGAACTGCTACCATTCACATGAAGTAAGAAAATACCTAAGATTGATTCGAATGAAAATTTATTAACCCTTCATAAACATCATGCCATCGCTACTGTAACCGTGAGTATATCTTGGTACTTCAAAAGCTAAACCGTTGACATAACTGGCGACATGAATAAGAACGTGAAAACGATGGATGATAATTTGTATAGCCGCCATAATAACTGAAAATAACTATCTGAATATATTTATATTATGTGTTCACCATATCAGTAGTGTATTTATATACTCAGCTAGCATTTTACAACATCAACTTCAGTACATTAAACAAGGCTACCTTTTCCCGCTTCCTTCAGTCTCTGTATAGTAAATTTCTTGATCAAGACCCCAGAAGCATTTATTGATTTTGTTCGGGACGTTAGATACTCAGAACTCACTTGATTAAGGTCCTAAAAATGGATTTTGTGGTTTGGCGCATGGGCTGATCAGTTGACCTTGAGATTACATTTCTCATTCTCAGAATCCTTGACTGTCATTGGTTGACGGATTGTTTTAGTACGCTACTGTTGTAGTTCTCCCAAGGACGCTTCTACCATGCATAAATAAACTCGATTTGTATGTTTGTGGACCTCATATCTACTGGGTGCTTGTAGAATACACTTTCTACGCCATATCATGACTTCTCCCTCTACTTAGTGGGGCGTTGGTACGTTCGGATTAGAGTAGCCCATCGTGTCACTGGATCATTTGTCTTCGCTCTCGTTTACCGACTAAGGTGAACTCGTAATAGTTTCAAGAATATCAATTGACGAGCATAAGAGATTTTTGTTCGTGGTAATTAAATTATACGTTGATGATACAACGAATTTTACTCACACAATGTATTCAATTGATATGTAAATTGTATTAGGAAGTATAGTTGTGTCTGACGAACTATTTTAAGAAGATACAGATTACTAACAAAATGCGTATACCTTATCGCTAGACTTCCATTTGAAAAACAAGGAGACTATCAGCTATCTTTTCTTCCACATGTTCTAGTCATCAAAACACTGTGATCGTGTCACAGATTCGTATCTGATACTCTACACTTCAACAGTAATTCCTAGGTGATACTTTGCTGCAAACTATTAATAAGTCAATTAGTGAGTAGTATCCACCGCACCAGAAACTGTAAATCGAATAAAACAAGTAAGAACACGAATTTGATGAATATACATTTATTAAGAACCAATAATTGATCAAAATGAATATCTGAATACATTATTTTTCGTATGATTTATGTATCATCCGACTGAACTAACTAGTATTGATCTAATTTCTATTTAATTGATGAATAATTCACATTACTTACAAACGGACTTAAAGTCACACTATAAATATCATCATGATAAACAAATTGTTTCACATCATAACCAAAGTTGTTTAATTTGAAACGATGTAAGAAACAATAAGAGGAAACAACATACCTAATATTATAGTAAAGAGTGATTAGTATTTCATACGTTGAAGATAGAGTCTAAAAAATAGAAAACTGTTTACACACGTGATTACTAGACATTGAATGGATAGTGGATACAATCTAGACAGGAAAAATGCCTTTCAAATGATTAGCAACCAGTGAAAACCGCTTTTACTGGGTTTCACAGTGACATTTGCGATCAAGCTCTTTCATTTTGATCTTGGTACGCAGAAAAGAAGTACTATCAACCTTTTATTGAAATCACTGTTATACGAAAGTTTAAACCCCCTTTATGTAATCAAAAACACTATGTTTATACTCTAAACCTACCTTAATAATATTGTGTTCATATCCAAGGTGATGAGTTTCACAATGTGTTTTTTTCAAATTAATGTTCTTTTCTCAATCTTACACTTCATGTGTTTAGCTGACCTTTTGTTTTTTTATACATAAATGTTAATGACAGGTATTTTTGTGACCTGATGGTTCGAAATGTATTACGTTGAAATCTATCATATAGTTCTGACAATCTTCGTCTTTGCATTACAGTATTCAAATACAAAACATTTATATCATTACATTTTGTCTTAGCTGTAAATTATCATTTAAAAATCTGAATAAAAATTTCACTGACATTCACTTAAGACTTTAATTTGAATTTTATATTGACTAGGTATATTGAATTCTCATCTATTGCTGCGAGCGGGGGTCGTGGATGTGCGCTGGTGATGAGTCTCATACTAGGACGAAACAGCCTTCTAGTGCTTCCGGTTTTCTAATAGTGATTTGACAATGATTGACTCATTATTCCGATGAAACTCAACAATCGTCACAAATCTATAGTTAATAATATCCATTTCATCTCTTTAGTGTTTTTTATGTCCTTGGGAAACAAATTTCATTGGTTATGGTGTGCAAAACTTTATTGATTATTTTATTTGTGTTATTCAATATTGAGTGAGATGAGTCAGAATTAAATTAGTACACCTTGAGAATATCTACCAATTCATTAAAACTCTATTCAGTTGAAGTTTGAATTTCACAGCAATAGAATATTGATTATGATTACACTATGATGTTTACAAAATATTTACCAATATGTTCAGTATGATGAAAATTGAAAGTTATTATTAAAAGTCGATTGAGATTACTGTGAAACAATCATAATAAATCAACCATTATTAAATAGTCAAAAAGAAAGTCTGTACATGAATTCTTTTTCGTGACTAGTTTAAGAATCAATCTATTCATTTGTCCTACTCTGATGCTAAGTGAGAAAGAAAATCAACAGTATGAAGGAAGATTTATTGACTGAAATTAAGTTGAAAATAAATTCACTTTAATCTGTATGTTGATCATTTTTTCTTGAGGAAACAAAGCCACATTGTCAACTAATAGTGTTTCTTTCTTTGACCGGTGGTGATCCATCTACTGACCTATATTTGATTGGCGAAACATAGTAAATATTTTAAGTAAAACCAACTAACTTACTAAAAATCTTCATTCATAGACTTTGATTAGTTTATGAAACCTTTTCAAGAAGTTTATTGGTCCATCTATGGTTTAGATTATTCATCGAGGAAGAAATCAGGAAGAAGCGCTGGAAGTGGATAGTACACATATTGAGAAAAGCACCCGAGTACGTCACTTGGAAGTTTCAAGGTCAAAGGAAAAGGAGGAGAAAAAAGAACAGACGTGAGACAGACATGAGAAGAATGAACAGCAATTGGACAAAACTGGAAAGGGAAGCACAGGATAGAGTAGGCTGGAGAATGCTGGTCGTCGACCTGAGCCCCATTGAGGGTAACAGGCTGGGTGGCCTATGCTTGGACAAATAATGTTTGTCTTGTGGCGTTAGACTTTCGTTATCTTCGATTTCCCGTATATCTCCGTCTTGATGATCGCTACAAGAGAACGCGACTCGTTGCCACAATTTCTTTATTATTCAAATTATGATCGATGCAAATATCGAATTTAATTCAAATATGTATAGTCGATACTGACATCGAATTATTTAAACTGTTAATCGATACAGCTAGTCAAGTAACTATTTGTGTAGGTGGCAAGTAATGCCCAAATGTACATGTTCATACAAGCTTAACAATGATAAAAGTACAAGATATATGTGAGGTGCTACAGTCTCTCACTTATGGAAACCAGTTCCATACACTAACGATTCTATGAGAAAGTCAATAGTTTTCTGACAAGTAGTTTGCTTTGAGCTTGTGAACTTTTTTAGTGTGTTCCCGTAAAATCTCTGTAACGGAAGGCTCAAAGAAGAGAGCAGGTCAGATGTAAATTCATCGTTACTTAACTTAAAAACTTTGATTAGGTCACCTCTGGTCCTTCTTTGTAACAAGAGAAATTGATTTAATCTAGCCAATCTATCTTCAAATAGTAGCTTTGAGATCCCAGGAATCAGCTTAGTTGCTTTTTGCTGAACCCGACAGCTCACTGTCATTTTTTAGTCAGATGCTAGTTGTTTAACTGCAATAATGAAGTTTAGAACGAACGAAAACTGTTTATAAAGTCGAAAAATTTTCATACATATTGGCCATAGGGTTCTAAAAACGTTGACGGCTAAAAAATATGTTTGTCCCAATAACCTTGGTAGTCGATGGTCTATAACTTGTTCACTTACATCTATTAAGTGTGATTTTGTGATAGGCACTTAAATTACTCACTTTGCGATCGTACTATACAAAAGATATGATCCAGCTATTTTTGAATATTTGTAGCATTCCATTTTTAACTACTATGATTAAAAGTAGTACTAATGCTCCTCATATTTTCATTCGAATAGATTTCTTCGAGTGTATATCTTTGCGAAAAGCGGAAATCCTGTTAATGTTTTACTTGCCATGGTTAGTGTAACAGCCACGCAATGGAGTTGATTCTCTAAACTTGTCCATTTTCTACTTCTTAGTTCCTCACCCCTAAAATTATTTCGGTGTACCAATACACAAAGAACAAGATAATTGCAAAAGGCATTAGAGTAGCCTATTTGCACATCACTAAACGTATGCATAGAATAGATGGAATGGAATTCAAGACGTGAGTTTCATCCTACTTGGGATTCAGTAGATCGATGTATACCACCACATTCCACAGTTGATGTTTACTCCAGAACAAGAACCTAGTACCGTTTGCTTCAAACGCCATCTCGTTCTCTTTTTAGTTACTCTGTTCATATAGTTACCAACCTGTACAACGGATATGAAATTTAATTCAATTTGAAATAGTTTGGATTATCAACTCTTAGTTGTGTCTCAAACTGATGGGTTCAAAATGGGATGTAACGCACGTCCTTGATTTCACTACCATCAACATTTCATCTATTCTATGTAAAATTGTGTCATATTGGTTATATTGAAGTAACTCGCTCATGATACCCATATACCAGGCAAGACTGATCGAATTTCAGTGAAAAATATTAATAACATTATAATACAGATCATTTCAAATTAAATCACTGAGTGTATCATTAAATTTTCAACGACTTCATTCGCTCCCTGAGATTACTGGTTTGTTTAAGCCTAGGTTTAAAACTCGTTTTGTTCACATGGGTATAGAATTACAGATCTTGATTACACCACGTGTTGGCCTTTTGTTATTACAAATTCAATTTTCATTGATATAACGCTATTTAGCTTAAGAAATATACGCAGGTATAGAGTTATTGTACATTTGTTTTGCATTTAAAGTCAAATGTTCATAGGACGAACAAAACAGTAACTTAAACTAGTCCTGTGTAACGAAAGCTTCTCTACTACTTTTCGCTTATCTGACTATTGACTAATTAAAGTTTTCTTTTTCCAAATCATAATCACACTGCACTTCAAAAATTTTCTAGTCTGTCTAACAAAAAAAAGCAGAAACAAAAATTACTTAATTTTGATTGGTTCAATAAAACTGATCAATGGGATTATCTTAAACAAACACACAAATTCTACATCGAATGACCTAAAATATCGATTTCCATCTACCCATATTTTGTATTGATGAATAATACTGGTTGAGATAAACAATGAATATTGGACAATGCCAAGAAATACAAAACAACCTCATTTCGCCAAACTGTTGAATATCAGACAAGGTCTTCAAAAAAAGTTCATGACCAATTCAACTAAAGCTTAGTCACAGCTTATATATATATATCGATTAATTTAATTTAACTACAAGATGGTAAGTAATTAGTGTAGTAAACAAATAATTAGTATAGTCTAAATAATATCCGTTTTCTCATGAATACATTAAACATAGAAAAAGAATACAATTAGGATGCATAGATAGATAAGTTGATAAGAGTTTAAATTTGACTAATAAATAGTAAAACGAAATGATAAACACTTTGAAAAGAGAAAAAAAATCAAAAAACAATACACTACACTTAAACATTGTCATATGACACTTGAGTTTATATATATTACCAATGTGATTAATAATGGTAGTGTATACATTCACGTGTTTGTTTGTGTTTGTATATATGTGACTATTTTAAAATGTTAATTAGTAACGTGGTTAGAGCTTCTTTTTTTTAAAAAAAAACGAGTAATAATAGTAGTAGTAATAAGACATTGTTGTAGCATTATTGTATTTCTTCTGTGAACAAATTTCTATATATATATATATATATATATATATATATATATATTGACAAATGTATACACGGTAATTAAAACTCTACATCTTCATCACAAACATACACTGTATATATTATTTATGCACTATCTATCTCTCTCTCTCTCTCAGTCACACGTACGCACAAACAAATGTATTAAGAACAATATTTGGAGCAATAGTTATTGAACAACATCCACTGTACTCATTTGACAATGTCATTACAAATTGAATAACTGGAATAATACAATTGAGTAATATTATTATTCTCATTATTATTACTGCTATCATTATTACTCAATATTAATTATTTCATCTCTCTTTATATCATTGTCATTATCGACTATTTATTAATTGTATGGGGTCAAGAACAATTGCATTGATTGTTTGTCTACCATTACTATTGATAGTTGTAGCATTGGCAATTGTAATCTTCTGTTGTCTTCGATCAAAAAAACGTGCTAGTAAGTTTTTTTTTTTGAAAAATAATAATGATGATTTAACTTGAGTGTTTGATGATTTTATTTTATTTTTTGTTAATTTATCCTAAATATTAGTGTAGTTCACAACTCAATGCTGAATAGATTGTTCGATAAAAAGTTGCTTAAATCTGATTTGCTTTTTTCAATGTATAAAGTCGATAAACATGTCAGTTACGCAATCGCACAGGGAATTTATTATCGGATGAAGATCAAATTAAAAGACGCACATATTAGTAATGTATACTGTATATCTGAAATGTTGATGATATAACTGAATGTACTTGATGTTCTTCAAGATATAATGAACGATGTTTTTGAAGAGGTCTACCAATGTCACCAGTACATAACAACCTAATCAATAAATAAATATGATGCATACCAATAATATGGTTTCGATTAAACAACTATCTTCAACGTAACAAACTTTGTTGCAGTGAAATGAACTAAAATCATATAAGTGATATTATGCATCAAACTTGAGTTAATTTTTATGATCGATGAACTTAGTGTGAATGTGAATAAATTTATATTAGTCATGTAGAAAATCCATATACTTTTCGAATTCTTTGTTCAAGGTTGTCAGTATTGTAAATTTTAGACTAGCTTAAAGTCTTGAGTTGACATTATCACAACAGGAAAATAAGGGTTGTAGCGTTTTTCACCAAAATTATTTGATCACCATTTTTCTTCCTCTTACGCCTATTTCCTCTAATGGAGCATAGGCCACCAACTAGCAAATTATTTATGCTAATTAGTGTTTTTTTAGCGAGTTAATATATATGAGATAGAATCTCTAACCCCATACCTAACCCTCCTCTTTTATCTGGGCTTGGAACCGACAGTAACCACAGAAGAGCTCCAAGCGGAGTTAGTTGGTCGCCATGGCTGGTATTTTATACAGTTAATCTGATACTTTAGTCAATAGTTCATATATTCAAGTAGCAACGAGTAATTTGTTTATGAGTGTCTTCAGTCGGTTGGATGGCCTATGTGACTTAACATTTTTCGGCCGATTTCAGTATCATTTGCTTCAAACTCTACCGCAAAATCCACTTCGCTCCTTAGTTCAATTAGCCACTGGATTGTGTAATGGACTAAAGTTTAATTCATTTGTGTAAGTTATTTGAATTGCCTTGTTGATGTACACGACGTCATTGATCAGTCTCAACAAAACAGATCAAGTAGTATTTGTATTCAGTCAGTCAGTTACAACATAGAACTTCCTACCTAAGTACATCAGTTCAGGTTGCCATACCACATTAGCACAGAGACGCAATTGTCAATTCACATCCAATAGTGGCAGATATAGTAGAAGTATTACTGGTAATAGAGAAGATTAGGATTTGAAGATATTATTCAAGAAATATAATTCAGTGAGATAAACTTAGAAAGAGAAAGGTGGTGATGAAGTATTCAGAAGATTAGAATTTGAAAGAACACAAAGAGTAGATGCACCTCCGCCATTACAAACAATTTTGAGCCATGTTATTCATGGTCTCTAACCATTGGTTACTTTCGTCTCGCGAACCGCAACCAGGTAGCCTACATCTATCAACATGACTCAGTCCAATAGTCAGTGACTTTATGAATTTCTGCCATGTTTTGGTTTGGCTGTCACTAGCTTTCTTCTAACCTACTACTTCTATACCACAAAACATTGCTCGTTGAGGCAGTCGGTGGTTGGGCATACGTAACACATGTCCCCAGCACCTCAACTGATCACGTTTCATCACTTCATCCATTCATCTGCCATCCTTACGTAGTACTTGTTTCCTAACTATAGCATTGCTTACTCGGCTGTCCCAGGATACATGAGGAATGTTTCTAAGACATCTATGATCGAATACCAGTAACCTACGAATTTCTCTTACTCTGACTGGTCATGTTTCACAGCCATAAAGGTAGGACGGAAAGAACTACTGCTCAGTACACTCTTCCTTTAGCCAGCAAACGGATATCTCGCCTACGCCTTAGGTGACGCAAGTCGGCAAAAGCCAATCGAGCCTTCTGTATCCGTAGTATTATTTATATTCAACCATATAAATGAATCTGTTCAGAATTGAAGTTATAATTTTAAATTAAATTAAACTGATTATTTGATAAACTAGATGAAAATTTGTGGCAAATACATAGAACATACTATATTCTTATTTCATAATAATTTATAGTCGATATTATGTACAAAAAACGTTTTTTTTTTTTTTAAATATGATGGTTGTAAGTACACAATAGGAAACCTTTTATTGACCTATTTCTCATAATATTTGTCATTCATTGTCACAAAGCTATAATATAAACATTGCTAATAGAGAACTTATACTATATCTCCTCCATATGGGCTTGAAACAATTATATCATGTCGATTTCAATGAACATTGATGAAATAAGGTTTCCTGGTGATTTCCTCTAACCACCTTAATGTATATATATTTCTAATACAGTTTTTAATTAATACTATCATTTCCATGTTATTGAGATTTTAAAGGAAAAGCAATAATCATCACTTTTCGTGGTGTTTCGTTCTCTGAGCTGGATGTTTTGGTTGTTAACTTCTATCTGAAGTTTGTGTTGATGATGTTGTTCAGAAGAACAGCGATGTAAGCTCCAAAACCAAAACATCCAGCTCAGAGAACGAAACTCGAACACACAATCATCCACCTGAGCTACAAATTTTCTCCATCATCTCAATAATTACTTATTTAGTCATGAAATTATTAAAAGAGTTATGAAAAACTATTAATTTTGTATACTATACAATTGTTAATCGAATGGGTTATTTTCAAAACAAGAGTATTACTGCTTTTATTACAATCTTATTTCTATGACTTGCTTAATTACTTACTTACTTACTTACACCTGTTTCCTGTAATGAAGCATAGGCCTTTAACCAGTGTTCTCCAACTTAATCTATCTTGGGCCTTCTTTTACAGTTTTAGTTAATTTCTATTCATACTTCTGATGCCTCCTTCCAATTCTCGAAGTAATGAGTTCTTTGATCTTCCTCTATGAATTCTCATGAATTGAAAATTAACTGATTTATTATGAAACAATTCAACACAGTCGAAATCAAAATGTTTATAGACTAATAGCTCAAGTATTAACCATTTACATACTCTCTGATTTGTAATGAATCAAAATGAATATAGGCTTCCAATTCTCGATGTAATGTATTCTTTGATCCTCCCCTATGCATTTCTATAAATTGAAAGTTAATTGATATTATTTGAGATGATTCAACACTCAAAATCTAGGTATACAATTGTTTATAGTCTATGTATACTTTCATACCTAGAGACAAGTATTAACCAGTAAAATTTTATGGAGACAGAAGTAGTCTTCACTTCAGTTAGATTTGAATAAGAGTATACAGCAGAAAAATTTATATTATCGCCCACTTCATCCAATTATAAGTTTATGCACGTTGATTATCAGACAGGAGCATATCTGGAATTATAAACAACACTTTATCGATAATCATGGTATATGCTGAGAGAGAATAAAATAAGTATTCAACTGATAAATTCATTTAGTTTTGTATTATTTATAAAATTAATTATTGTTCTGGTAGTCAGAAGGAGCATCGGTCTCGATGAATCAGTGCGGCCTCTCATAGAATTGATCTTTACTGTCTTCATTTCTATCATTGGTGGACATTCGGCACTTAAGGGCAGTCATTGTAATCCCCTCCTTCCTTATCTTGGGAGTCTCATCAGTGCCGATGGCATGATGACTGACGAAATCTCTGCACGGATACAGAAAGCTCGATTGGCTTTTGCCAACCTACGTCACTTATGGCACAAGCGAGATATCCGTTTGCTGACTGAAGGAGGAGTATACTGCGCAGTGGTTCGCTCCGTCTTACTTTATGGCTGTGAAACATGACCAGTAAGAGTAGAAGATATTCGTAGGTTACTGGTTTTCGATCATAGGTGTCTTCGAAGCATTGCTCGTATATCGTGGGACACCCGAGTGAGCAACGCTGTTATTAGGAATCGGGTGCTAGGTAAGAATGGCATATCAATAGATGAAGTATTGAAACTTCACCAGTTGAGGTGGTTGGGACATGTGCTACGTATGCCTAACCACCGACTGCCTCGTCGAGCCTTGTTTTGTAGTGTAGGAATAGGTTGGAAGAAAGCTAGGGGCGGCCAAACCAAAACATGGCAGAAATCCATGAAGTCATTGACTAGTGGACTGAGCCATGTCGGTAATTGTCGACTACCTGGTTGGGGTCCGCGAGATGATAATAATCGATGGTTAGAGACCTTGAATGACATGGCTCAAAATCGTTAGCAATGGCGCCGGTGCATTTATTCTTTGTGTTCTCTCAAATGCTAATCTTCTGGATTCTTCAACCCCTCTAGTTTCGACTCTCTAAACTTTTCTCACTGAATCATACTTCTTGAATAGTATCTTCTAATCCTAACCTCTCCGATTACTTCTAATTTCCTTACTACCTCTTCTACTACTGGATTTGAATTGACGATTACCTCTCTGTGCTGATGTGGTATGGCAACATGAACTGATGTACTTATGTACAAAGTTCTTCGTTGCAACTGACTGACTGACTGACTGACTATCTTGAAGGATGCAGTCATAATCCTGGGTTCATGAGATTCTCATTCCACAAGTGCTTTTCGAGCTTCTTTGGACAGCATCAGTGCATTTCCTCGTATGTGAGGCATTTTCTTCTCCATGATCAGAGTATAACAGTATCTCTTCCAATCTTTTTTGTCCAGTCTGTGTCCATTGTATTTCACTAATTCCAAGTACCATCAAGTTGTATCTCTTCATTTTTACAGTAACTTGAATATCACCCATTATGTAAGGAAATTCCTTTTGCCTACTTTCTGAGAGTCAGAAAAAGTATTAGCATCATGACTTTAGTAGAACACTCGGCTTTCATCATAAGGCTTCATAACTCTTCTCAGTGAAGACTTTCTAACTCCCACGACAAAGTTTAAATGGTTTCAATTATTTGTTCTCGTTAGCGTTTTATTTAGCGAGTTGGCTTTCAAAAGGGTGAGGATGCTAATCCCATGATCAACCCTGCTTCTTTACCCAGGCTTACGACCAGCAGTAACTCTTGAACGGCTCCAGACCGGGTTTCTAAAACCATAATTATACATTAAAAATATGTTTTAATACGTTTAATATATGTGAATTTAGGACTGATTATAAAATCAAGCAGTTCCACGCTTAGAAATTAAACAAAATCGTTAACTGTCAGTTTAAAATCATGAAATCAAACATTGATCAACGTTAAATCAATAAAGATTGAAGTTAAACATTAACACCGTTAGATCCCTACTCAGTGGTCAAAAGCACAGACTAAGCAATTGCCAGCGAAACCGATAATAGTTGGTTCAACTCCCAATCATGGGGCCATTCATATACACTGCTACTGAGGAGTTTCATACTAAGACAAAACAGACGTCTAGTGGTTTCAAGTTTTAAATAATAATAATAATAATAATAATAATAATAATAATAATCTAGCTAAATCAGTTTGATGATTTTTTAACAAAAAATTGTTGAATAGAGAAATAATAAGACATATTTTGTGAGATAGTACCATTTCGTGCTTTCTCGTCAGTCACATACAAGCAACATGTTATTTGTGTAAATACAGTTTTGAAGATAAGGTCAAAATTCCTTATTTAGCATGACATTCACTCACTAGAACCATGGTAAACAAAGGTCAACATACAGTTGTTTTGCAACACATAAAGTTGGACTTTTCCGACCAATCAAGATAACTTCGAGTAGTTTCAGTGTGTGTGGGTTTTGATTACATGTCACAACTCTAAAGGCTGATTTTGGGTCAATTTGATGACCACTCATCATTAGATGTTTTGCAATGGATGAGGCTGGGTTTCTTGATCGATTTTGAGATGATGGGCTAGGTTGATGAAACATGGATTTGATTAGCCATTTTGGAATATGTTCCCCTATCCTGTCTCCCAATCGGCGATCTGTCCTCCCTAAGTAACTTTCTGCGCAGTTACATGTGAATTTATCAAAGGGAACCACTGTTTTGAATTTCTAAAAAATTGTTGATTTATAAATGATTACCTTGAATGAGATTATACATTAAATGAAACTATAAGATTTATAATTCGAACAAATCTGTGAATAACATGAAGGGAGAGAAATTAGAATAAAAAAGTAATCAGATTAAATATTTTGGTGAAATAATAAGTAGCGTTTAAAGTAGTATAAATTCAGTATGAAATACGAAAAAAAGAATAAATGGTAAATTAATCATCCATATGTTCACTAGATTAGTAGTAATGGGGAAATAGTAATGTTAGTAATGACAACAATATTCATGACACAAAGATATATGAATAAAATAAAATAGTGATCTTCCAGACCACTAAGTCAGTGTCCAACAAGTGTTAGCGTCCAACTTCAATCATTTCACAATTATTACTCGATTTACTTACCTGTGCCTGTTACTCTCACCGACCAGCGTTCTCCAACCTACTCTGTCCTGAGCTTCCCTTTCCAGTTCCGTCCAACTTTTTATTCATTCTTCGCATATCTATCTCCAATACTCAGCGTAATATGTTCATTGACCTTCATCTTTTCCTTGAGGGTTCCAAGTGAGGGCTTTTCTTATGACACAGTGGCATGCTTTCCGTAATCTGTGTCCTATCTACTTCCACCGCTTCTTCCCTAATTTTTCCTCCGCCATAATCTGATCTTTCCCTCCCCCACGCTAGGTTGTTGTTGATAGTGTCTTTCCAGCGAATCCAAAGTACTCTGTCTAGACAACTGTTAATAAACACATGTATCTTCTGGGTGATAGCTTTGGTAGTTCTCCAAGTTTCGACCCCATAAGTAGGACTGTCTTGACATTTGTTTTGAGTTCGAGATGTTGTTAAATTTCTAGAAATGCTGTCCTTGCTTTTCCGATCCGCTTTTTCACATCTGCATCACATTCACCTTGCTCATCATGGATTCTGCCCAAATATGTAAAGGTTTTTACGTCCTCCAAGGCATCTCCATTCATTCACAATTATTGCTCAACCTTAAATAAATAATAAACATATATGCACAATAAAAACTGGCTTTCAGATGCAATTCTTAGAATTTCAATGAAGAGTCGTAACTAGTAGACTTCAATCCACATCGTATGTAAAACAGCTATTCCCTGTAGGCACTAGATTACAATCAATCGATTTCGTGGATTAACTAGAGTTTGACTTGTACATCATCATATCACAATTCACTGAACTAAATGAGATTATGTGTTTACAATGAAAAACAAAAATCTTGTGTCTGACTCTCCGAGGCAGAATTATGAATGTGTACTATCACTGAAAAGTCCTATACAAGGACGAAACAATCGTTCAATACTTTCAAGTTTTTAATAATGATTTGATTATATCATCATTTCATGATTTCAATTCTGAAAATACTATCAAAAATTAAATCACGAATAAAAACAATGAAATTAAACTGGTATTTTCACTTTTAATGAATTGTTATTTTAGAGAAAAACATGTTAAATATTTTTTTTACTGTATAAAACACGTAATATAAATTTTCAGGACATGTTGTAGAATACACATTAGAGTCAATGAACTTAAGCCAACAAAGAATATTTAATTTTAGAAAATTAAATTATCAAAAATTATTATTATTTTTTTTTTGATTTATATTTAAGTCAATAGCTCTTCTATACGTAAACGTTGATTAAAACAAAAATTATTTCAATGATCAATGTCCAATTATAATTTCAACTTTCTTTTTTTTCACATTCACTTCATTTATGAGTAGTGTATCTATCGTACAACAAAAAATAGGCTATTGTAATAAATCTTAAATTTTGAAATGTGAAATGAAATAAAATCCACAATTGAAAATTATACATTTGAAAAAAAAAATTATGTAATATTCATTAACTAAGCTTTTAATAGACTTTTGTGCATCAATGTTTTTTTTCTTTAAAATATTTAAAAATAAACACAAAAAGTAAAATACATTGCAAAATTCACATGTTGTACTAATCAATACTTTTTGAATTAATTGAACTCTTAGTTTTATTGATACTATAAGGCATAGTCTATTAATGTTCAATGTTGAAACTTTTGGATAGTTTGTTTTTTTCTAAAAATGAATGAATGAAATTACTTTCTACTTTGTATTATAATTATTAGTATTAATAGTAGTATTTATGTATGTGTGTATGTAAGTATGTAGGTAAATATGAGTGAGTTATACCATGTTTTAACAATCTGAGCAGCCTTATATTGATAAATATCATGTGCTCAATAGTGATTAGATTCGTGAGGAAATTCTTGGAGTTCTTGTGAGCAGCCGAGACCAATGTAGTTCAAACGTGTCGGATGTGAGACTGCTACCCATCGATAACAATGAATGATGGTTAGGCAATGATGTGGATTGATTTGAAGTTAGACATTATTACCGTCGAATGTCTGCTTATTGGTCTGGAGGTTAGGCGTTCATACACAAGACCGATAGTCTTTGGTTTTCATTTCCACTTGCAAGATCATAGATGTACACTGTTAAGCAGTCCCGCACTAAAAAGAAACGGCTATCCAATGCTTCTAGGTTTCTTAATGGTGGTCTTTTAGCGGCTCATAACTAGACTCCAGAGTGGACAATGAAATTAATTTTACTGTCGTTTTCCGTAGATCATACTTAGGCAAACCCCATTTGTGTGACGGTGGTAATAAGAAACAGAATACGGTTTCACGGATGAATTTATTTCATGCAATCATTTTTGCAGACAGACATGAGAATGGAAAGCGTACCAGCAGAGAGAAGGGGATCGGAGAAGGTGAGAAAATGAGCCAACTCTCATGGGCCAAAACAATGACAAAGTATTTATAGTCAAGAAATGATAGGTTAGATAAGTAATAATTAAGTAAGCATAAAAAACACAGACACAATCAAGTATACAATAGTCGATACTGTTTTCGGATAATTTAAACTACTAATCATTGAAGTATCAAAAATAAATGATGAGATGCTACATTCTGACATTGATCCATTCATGATTTCAATGAAATTACTGAAAATTGCAGAAAATTCTATATAATCGGTAGATATATAACAGTGTGTCTAGATGGGTTTTTTTATTATTTGGAGTTGATCAGCGTTAGACCACTATTAGAAACCTGGAAGCATTGGATAGCTGTTTCATTTTAGTATGGGACTTCACAACAATGCACATCCATAACTGTTCACAAGGGAATCGAACTCAAAACCTTCTGTCTCACAAGTGAACATTTAAGCTCCACAGCGGTGTCAATGTGTAATATGAATCAATCCATGTTATTGCGCAACCATCATCCATTGTCATCGATGAGTAACTGCCTCACACCCAACACGGTTGAACTCTATTAATCATGGCTTCTCACTAGAATTCAGAGAATTTCTTCAAGAATCTAATCATTAGTAGGCACTTGATATTTGTCAGTTCGTACCAAAGGGTTTGGGTTCTATTCCAGCTTGTTAGGTCATAAATACACATTACCAATGAGTTCCATACTACAAAACAACGGTCTTTCAATGATACTTGATTTTTAATGATTGTGTAACATTGGTCAGTTCATGGTTTCAATGAGATGTAACAATCTCTATAACTCTATACTGTCATATTTTCTCTTCAAATTATATTGTATATCCGTAATGCTTTCTAAAAGCATTTGAAATGTTACTATTGGTCAAACTCGGAGAAATTCGAATACTTCACTTCTATCTGAAGTTTGTGCTGATAATGTTGTTCAGAAGAACAATGACAGCTTCACAACCAAGACATTCAGCTTAAAGAACCAAACACCAACACAAATGTTACTACTGGTATTACGGTAGAATATCAGTGTTTATGTAGTGTGATAATTTGAACTGACGCATATATTCTAAATTCTTCAATAACTATGACTGACTACCTCTTCCACTATACTTAGTAGATAAACCCAATAAATAAATGAAATATTACTGGTTTACTATTGAAAAAAAAATGGAATTGTTAAAAATAAGTCTGTTTTATTGATTCTCCACAATTTGAAATTCTTGTTCTTTTTTTCGACCTTGACGATGAAATCTGCATTGACATGTATCGTTTTCATGGTGTAAAAATTAATTTGTAAGAAAAATCAATAAAATTCTTTCCGTAATGGTATATACATGGTATATATATATATATATATATATATATATATATATATATTTGCTTTTCAAATTCGAGTTAGGCAGCTCTCATTCACCTGAGTGTCATTATTATCTCATAAGACCGAATGGAAAACATTTTGAATAACAAGTTAAATGAAATGAGAAAATATACACAATAATAATTTGATGAAAACAATGACAACAGTTTGTGTGTGTGTGTATGGATTGAAAATGAACATTGAAATTAGGTAATTCTATCAGTTAGCTATATATTTCATGACATGGTATTCAAATCTATGGTGACGTCTTAGAAGATTGATAATTATGTGAACTACTGTTTGCTAACTTGGTGATGTACTGATTAAGAAGCGTTCACTGTGCGGTATCAAGATCATAGGTTCGATTCAGTGTGATGGGATCGTGGATGTATACTGCCGTTGAACAGTCCCATATTAGAACAAAACATCTGCCCAATACTTGACAGTTTTCAGCAATTGTCTAACTAAGGTCATTTTGAGACGCAATTATCGAAAATAATAATTTCTACAAATTCGATACACACTAATAATTCGATTTCATTTTAATATCTTGATGATGTTTCGTTGTCAATCATTGAATAACGATAACTGTTGGGGATGCTAGATCCATAGAACCCACTTGATAAAGGTCCTAGTTTTGGATTTTATGCTTTCATGCAAGGGCTGATCAGTTGACCTTGAGATTACATTTTCCACTCAGAAAATCCTTCACTGTCATTGGTTGACGTTTCATTCTAGTAGGCTACTTTTGTGGCTCTCCCAAGGACGTTTCTATCATGTATTAATAAACTTGATTTGTGTACTATCGACCTCATATTTTCTGTGTGCTTCTAGAATACGCTTTCTACGCCGTATCTAGACCTCTTCCTCTACTTAATGGGGCCTTGGTATGCTCGGATTAAAGTAGCCTATCGTGTTACTGGATCATTTGTCTTCGATCATTTTTGCCGACTACGGTGAATTCGTAATAGTTTCAAGCATATCGATTGACGAGCATAACAATAACCATCAAATTTTTTAATTAAATGTAAACAATTAGGTGATTTAATTTGAAATTTGTTTTGCGTAATAAATATTTCTGCACAATACTGAATGCTAATCAATATCACATGTAGTATTAACTAGACAGAACTTCAACTGTCAATTAGTTTTCTTATATTATCAATGGAACTAAATAAAAATTTGATTCATTGACCATTGAACAACAATCAAGAACGTAATGCTTATTGGTCCGTCAGCTACAACGTAGAACTTCGTAGGTAAGTATATAAGTTCAGGTGGCCATACTGCGTCACCACAGAGACGCAACTGTCGTTTCAAATCCCATAATGGTAGAGATCGTAGAAGTATTATCAGTAATGGAGAAGATTAGGGTTCGAAGATATGATTCGTCAAGTATAATTCAGTGAGATAACTTTAGAAAAAAAAGATAGAGATGATGAGGAACTCTGAAGGTTAGGATTTGAGCGAACACAATTAATGAATGCACCTGCGCCATTGCAAACGATTTCGAGCCATGTCGTCCAAGGTCTCTAACCATTGGTGACTTTTGTCTCGCGGACCCCAACCAGGTAGTCTACATTTACTACCATGACTCAGTCCACTTGTCAGTGACTTTATGAATTTTGGCCGCCCCTAGATTTCTTCCAACCTACTCCTACACCACAAAACATAGCTCGTCGAGTCAGTCCGTGGTCGGGCATACGTAACACGTGACCCAACCACCTCAACTGATGAAGTTTTAATACTTCATCTTTTGATCTGCCATCCCTACCTATTACTCATTTCCTAACTATAGCATTGCCTACTGGGTTGTTTTAGGATATGCGAGCAACGCTTCGAAGACATCTATAGTCGAATACTAATAACCTACAAATGTCCTCTACTCTTACCGGCTATGTTTCGCATAATGCTTATTGGTGCTCTGAACCCTTCTCAATCTAGTAGTCAACTAGAAAATGTAGATAGAAAATAGATTAGTTCGCTGTTGTACTCAATCAAATGATGACCGAAAACATGTACGATAACATAGGAGACCAAAGAAGAAATCACAGCATCAGTATGTAGTTATTTTCTAAGCACATAACTACTGGTACAAAGTGGCTTTTGTGTGCCAGACGAATTGTTCAATTTGTGTGTTGGATGGGATACTACCTGACTGCTCAAACTGAAACAAAGTGGTTTTCTTAAAGGGGTCACTTTTTGATCAGTTCACCAAGGGGTTCAGTTCTCAAGGCGCTGGAGTAACGTTAAGAGATGTTGTCTCATGTTAATTGGTGACCAAGGACACATTCACATTCTATTCGTTCAGTTAGTATCCACGTACACCATTGGTTTGGAATCCTAGGTGAATCTTCTGAACCTACTAAGCTACGGATATTAGCCTCCCGTCATTTTAAGTTCATAAATAACACCTTTGCAACGAGAAGGCAGTGAGTCAGACTCTCGTAGCAGTGGCGTTATAAGAATATTTCGAGAGGAAGTGTGAGCTATCCCCATTCTCGATCGTACCATGACATTTAAGGGCTACCAGCGATGAAAGAAACAAACTTTTGTTTTCTAAATTCATTTTTTTTGTTTTTACACTTTCTTTTCACAGAACAACGCACTATACCAAATGCAACACCAAATCGCTTATCTAGATCTCAGCCAACTCCAACTTCAAATTTTACTAATATTCCTGCACAAGCCCCATATCCAATGAATTCATCTCAGATCCCATATCCAATGAGTACATCTCAAACTCCATATCCTTTAAGTTCATCACAGGGTGGTATGCCAACAGCAGCAGCAGCAGCAGTGGGATCGTCAGCACCTAACTTCGATCAACCGCCGCCCTATCCTGAAGCATCTGAATTTCCACAACAGCAACCACCACCACCATATTATTCTAAACTCAACAACTAAATAGAAAGAGAAAAAAGGTATGTACTTTACTATTAATGTGTGTTAGGTTTATTGTTATCAAGTTGATAGCAATGTGTCTGTTTATTGTTTATATAACATTTTCATTGTACACATAGATGAATGCAACCCTGTCAGGTATGAAGCAGTGCCTGCTGAAGACAATGAATGAATGAGGTTGCGTAAGACTGTGAATTAATTGAAATTAGATATTAACACCATCAGATGCCTGTTCAGTGCTTAAGAAGTTAGGCTTTAGCGCACATGAGACTTATGGTCCTGGGTTCGAATCCTATATGCTAAGGTAGTGGATGGGCACAGTGATGGGTCCTATGCTAGAGCAAAACGGCCTCGCTGGGCTTCCAGGTTTCTAATGGTGGTCTAACATTGATCGATTCGTGATTTAAATGAGATGAAACAATCTTCATAACCCTATAATATGGGTTTCAAAACGTTTACACGTCAAATGAGAAACATTACCGTTACTATTTCTAATTGCTGATAATAAACGTTTGTCATTGATATGTCATGTTTAACTGTGTAGATTTCATATAAACAAATACGAAATGTATATGATACTTCTGTTTACTAATTTCAATGATCTATTGAAATATAAAGTTAACCCTACTATCTGCTGCTCATGATAATTTGACCCGTGAACATATTATATCTGAAGCTAGTTTTTAACAACCACAGAGCTGACTATTTACAGGAACAAACGTTTCTTAGAAGGCTTCTATTATTTAACTCTACTGAAGTACCGAACAAAGTAATTAATTTAAAGTATGTTAGTATTTGTTACCTTTGTGTAGTTGACCAGTTTCCATATGTCTTTTTAGTTTACTCACATGATTATACGTTTTAACTTCCGTTCATGTATAATCAGGGTTCAAGTTTGTGACGCCTTGTACACAATGTGTTTATAAGATTTATGCAACTGATATGATATATCAATGTTCAATAATTTATATTCAAATGTCAAAAAATAATTTCGTTTGACTAATCATATTTAAATTAGGATTGGAGCAAAAAAAGTAATCCCATAACATGATCAACAATATAACATGTATAAGTTCAATTATAAATGAATTCTTTTCATCACCTGTTACCCTAAGTGAAGCATAGGAGGCCTACCGGCATTTTCGAACCTAATCTACCCTGGGCCCTGTTTTCCAGTTCTATCCAATAGTTATTCATTCTCCTCATGTCTGACTCCAATACTCGGTGTAATATGTTCTTTGATCTTCTTCTTCTCCTGTGGCTATGAAGATCCCAAATGATGGCTTGTCTTGTGAAGAAGTTGGGTACTTACCTAAATGTGTGTTGTATCCACCTCGAATACTTTTCCCTAATTTCTTCTTCATTTGGGATCTGGTTTGTTCTCTTCCTTACTAGCTTATTGCTGATCGTGTCTAGCCAACGGATCTTCATTATCTTGCATAGTATTCCTTTCATATTATAGTGGTATACTTTTATGAAGATAACACAATTACTAAAATATAAACATTTATTATTGTACTTAATTCTGACGACAATTATTATATTGTACTCCTTTAGTATATCGGTACTAAAGACTATCCCTTGTGCGCCAAGCGTGTTTTTTCCCATTCCGCTCCTCTCCTTGGTGGTTGTTAGCCTCTCCTGTACTACTCTAGTCTCGATATTATTTCGATATCACGAGACTAGCGATAATTATACTTCTTCATCTAGACTAATCTTTTCTTTGACTTTTGGATTATCTGACTTTACCTTAGTAATACCGCGAAGGCGTATATTTATTTTAACTCCCTATAATGTACTTTCATATATATTTTATATTCTTCTTCTTCTTCTTCTTACAGGATCATTCAAAAATTTATTCCAGATGAAATGAATAATGAATAGAAATCCAAATGTTGAAATCATTGTTTGAGGATTAATTAATTGGTCTACATATTGTTAATTATATATATATATAAATTAACAAAATGAATTTTTAAATTTTTTTATTTTTAAAAATTATTATCAAACATTACAATTTCATAAATGTAAAATTACAGTGATGCATCACTTTATGTACAAATGTCAATGTTATATGGTGAATATTTTTGTTTTGTTTTTCAAAAAAAATTCATGAACGTTGTTATGATTATTGATAGGCAAAATGGAAAGGATCAAACTCACTGGCTTGGATTTTCATTTTTCTTTATTTCAGATCATTCTTGGTTGAATTGTATTTGTTATGCTTGTCATTTGATATGCTTCAAACCATTACGGGTTCACTTTGGTCTATAAATGCCCGACCGTAGCTGTTACCTTGACGCTGTGGTGGTCGGGCTTGTCTATCGTAATGATTGAAGATATACAAGGTTGTTTAACTTTGACTGCTTCTTCTCAGATTGACAGTCACTTTGTTGATGATGGGAAGAAAGTGTCTGTTGGTAACTGCCGGTAGACAGTGCTGCCCGATAAAGATATTAATGATGCGCACATGACTTGTGTTTCTGAAATGCAACGAAGACATTCTGTTTCATTGTCTGCCACTAGTACTGTTTCTACAACGGGCACCCCGACCGTAGATGCTACCTTGACGTGGTGGTCGGGCTTGCCTATCGTGATGACCCAACCGAGCTATATTGGCTGGAACTTATGTTCCTGAAGGTTCTACCATGCCAGGCAGGTCGATTGGAGGACGATGAGACTAAAAGCAGCTACTCAAGGTCTGAGGGCGAAGTCGTACTGCTGACTGTGATGGAGGGGTGTGACAGCAGTAAGGCGTTTCCCTCTGACAACTAGTATCTGCAGCGATGCTGCCTTCTCACAAGGAAGGAAGGGGTTAGAAACGGTCGACCCTAAAAATGTCGCTCCTCACCCTACCTCACGGGTAGGGTAAGGGTGCCCACTAAGGGCTTTCAAGAGCGGAGCTAATACTCAAAAAACCTCTCATAAAAGGCCGTGCGTGACCGGTCTGAAGCAGTTTTCCCTTGTGCTCTGCGGTCACGCTCCTAGGTCTCTAAGACCAACACTAATCTATCTTTCTGTTCAGGTCCCTCAAGAAACAACCTTCCACGCTGTTGGCAGCCGGGAATTGACAACCACCCTCATACTCATAACAGCACGCGACTGACTGAGTCAGTAAACGAGAACGAGACAATGAACAAGTTTCCGGGTAGGCAACTCTAACCCGTTGATCCAAAGGAGCTAACAAAGAAGTTTTGATATAGCATAGAAAGTATATTCTACAAACACCCAGCAAACTCAATCAAGTTTATTTATTCATTGTAGAAACGTCCTTGGGATAGTGACAAATATAGCACACTAAAATGACACAGTGACCAATCACAGCCAAGGATTATTATGGTAGGAGATGTGATCTCAAGGTCAGCTGATCAGCCCATGAATAAAATATAAAATTAAAACCTTCATCAAGTTAGTTCTGGGGATCTAACATCCGCAAAAGTATCTATATGGATTGATGAAAATAAGTCGCTAATGTGGTGACAAATGGACTAATGACTCTATGAGTAGAGGAGATTTAAATGAATTGAATTGTTAAAATTTCTTTAGATCTACAGAGTGTAGTAAAGAAAGCAAAGTTATTTGATGTACAATTGGTGCATCATTCATTATTTTTTTCTGCCACTTTTACTTACTCCTTTGTTGGTAGGAAGTGAAATCAGATCAAGTTTACAAACCCTAGTCAAAGAGCTGGTTGACATGGAAAAGTAAAATCATTATGAGTGTTTATATACATGCTGATAGATTGTAAGATGCTGTAAGCAAACAAAATGTTTTGTTTCATAGACATGTGTCGATTGAGGTTATCACCCCACTATCATATTTACTGGTCATATACACCATTCTCTTTCCTTTTGTGATGTTAGCCTCTTGTACGTTTGTGATAAGTTATAGCTGTGCTTTAGTCTAAGCTCTATTTTTTGCACACCTTGTATAAATACACTATCTTTACTAGTTCCAATGTTACAAACAAACCAGACAGCTTAAACTTCTATATAGTGGATTGTATATATTCATGTAGCATATCTCACTGATATTAAGTTAACTAATGGTAAAACTTGTTAGATGAAGGTAGTTTGGGAAAAATTGGAAAGATAGATCGCTGAAGAAAGAAAATGAAGAGAAATAGTGTTAAAAAATATATGATTCAAGCGATAAGTAAGCAAGAAAGTGAGGTTTTTGAATGTTAATAAATTGGGGAAATAAGAATTTACTGAACTGATAGCACATGAACTATAAGGAACTCATAATGATAGCTTGAGTTTCGTGTAATCGACGATATTTGAACAGCATCTACAGATTTTGTAATTTATTTGTCTATTAGAAAGAAAAAACTAAACGGCATATGAAACTTTATGAAAAGAAACTCAGAATGTCAGCGGTTGGTGCATAAAAGGCATGATCTACTATGATTAGTGGGAGAAGGGGAATCACATGACTAATCATTTGATCATACTTGCCTGAATCACAGTAGGGGCGCAATATATCCCTGGTAGGTTAATAGTTTCTAGGATAAATCTAGATATTAATTGTCTATAAAAAAATAGGCCTCGTGATTGCATAGGAGGTCTGGAAATATTTAATCAGTCTCTTTAGAACTATGAACAGTGTCATGAGTTTCTTGAACCTGATGATTGTATCACAGAGACAGAGAGAAATTGATAGTCTGTTCCACAATAAGCTGAACCATGTTGTAAATAAAATACAATTTGTTGAATTTTTGTGTTTTACAGTTAGTAGTGTATATGCATTGTTCGTGGATCTTTCAACAGAGTCGTAGTTTAGTATTAGACGGAAAGTAAGAAATGAGTGCCCAGATATTATGTTGTGGAAAATTGTTATTCTTCAGTCGATAGCACAATATATGTTCTGCAGACCGATGCTTACATCAAGCTGTCTAATTAGGAGTATGATCATATTCTAACAGTCGATGTATGAAGCTTCCTTGGACATCTTCCACTCATATGCTGTTTGTGATATTCATGTATGCAAAAATAAGTGTGTATAATGAAAAAGATTGGTTTAAAATAGCTCGTGACCAAACTTGACAGATCCCTCCATATGTTTTATTTCTACCTATTTCGCATACTAAAAATGTTTTTACACATTTGAAATCATCAATCAATCATTGTTAGACCACCATTAGAAACCTGGAAGCACTGGACGGCCGTTTCGTCCTGGTATGGGACTCATCAGCAGTGCGCGTCCACGACTCCTGCTCCTCACAGGATTCTAACATGGGACTTTCGGCATTGTAGGCGAACGCCTTACAATCGAACCACTGGGCCGGCACTGCTGATGAGTCCCATACAAGGATGAAACCTCCGTCCAGCGCTTCCAGGTTTCTAATGGTGATCTAACAGTGATTGTTTGATGATTTCAAATGTGTAAAAACGCAAACCTCCAAAACTCTACCCCAAAATTAAAAATGTTGTACATTAACTAGCAATAATCCTACCTGTATATTTCATTACTCAAACACCTCAAACAGCCTTATTATTCTCGATACTATCCTCTGTGCTGCCATGATTAAACTAATTTTTTATGGCTTTACTTTCACCAATTTTCCTTCGAAAAATCTATGGTTGTCGAAGCTTGTGTAAAGTGTAAAACCCGGTACAACTACAGTCAGCCACTTCTACGACAGTGAATATCCTATAACAGGGTATTAAGATTTATAAGTACCTGCTGACTCACTGCATTTGCTATCTCCCACAGTAGGTCGTTGCTGATGGTGTCTGGTCAACGGATCTGAGGTATTTCGCGTCGAAAACTGCTAATAAACACTTGTATCTTCTAGATGATTGCTTTGGTAATTCTTCAAATTTCCTTCTGACTAATAGATAACTGTTGACTCACTATTTTTAATTCTATCTCATTTAAATATGCATAGGGAGTTGAAATATAAACAGTATTCAGTTATTGCTATCATCACTGTTTCCCTTTTTATCCTTACAATTCGGCCATCTCACATTATCTGCCCTATAGATCAATTAATTCACTGCATCTATTCAGTTTACGAAAGCCATCATCCACAAGATACAGGTGTTTAATAACAGTTGTCTACTAAGAATCCCTTGATCAGACACCATCAACAACAACCTAATTTGGAAGAGAACAAATCAGATTCCAGCTAAAGAAGAAATCAGGAGAAAGTGCTGGAGGTGTATTGGACACATATTGAACAAAAAGCACTCAACTGCGTTGCAGGACAAGCCCTCACTTGGAATCCTCAAGGCCATTGAAAAGATGCAGACCAAAGAACACATTACGTCGCGAATTGGAAGCAGACATGAAAAGAATGAACAAAAATTGGATAGAACTGGAAAAGAAGTCTGAGGACAAGTTAGTTTTGAAGAATGCTGGTCAGTTGCTTATGCTCTATGCTCTATTTAGTTTTTGAAACATTTGTCTTTTACTTAGCATTAGCACTAGCACTCTATAGTTATTATTTTCCATATTGCAACCAACTGATCTGCAACCTCATAATGTGATAAGTGCTGGTATTTAGAAACCTACTCTACTCATATCACAGGATATACTAACTCACAAACGGTTACCGATCGACAAGAATTAGTGCATTCAAGGTGAAGACCGGTGTCAGGCAAGGTTGTTTACTCTTACCCTTTCTCTTTCTCCTGGTGATCGACTGGATTAGGAAGACATCAACATCTGGAGGAAGCACGGTATACAGTAGACAGCCAGGATACAGCTGGATAATCTGGGCTTCGCAGATGATCTAGCATGCAGCAACAAATGCAAGAGAAGACGACCAGTGTAGCAGCAGCCTCAGCAGTTGGTCTCATCATATACAAAGAAAAAAGCAAGATCCTCCAATAAAATACAACATGCGCCAACCGAATCACTCTTGATGGAGATGCCTTGGAGGACGTAAAAACCTTTGCATATCTCAGTAGTATCATTGACCAGCAAGATGGATCCGATGTAGATGCGAAGGCGCAGATCAGCATAGCAAGGATAGCATTTCTACAATTGAGCAACATCTGGAACTCCAAACAACTTTCAACCAAAACCAAAATCAGGATTTTCAATACAAATGTCAAGGCAGTTCTATTGTATGGAGCAGAAACTTGGAGAACTACGAAAGGCATCTTCCACAAGATACAAGTGTATTCTTATTCCTGATCTTGTCGTATTTTCTGCTGTTGCTACACCCATGGGTGAGAAATTCAACCAAGGTGGTTGTTTTGAAGTCAATAAGTTATTTTCACTATTACTATTGTTCATCTACACGGTAGTGCCCATTTCCTGTTTCGAATTGTGCGTTCTTTCGTTGGCAGTATTGTCTTTTTTTCGGGCAGAGTTTTGGAGGTTTGTTTTTTTGTACACATTTGAAATCATCAATCAATCATTGTTAGACCACCATTAGAAACCTGGAAGCACTGGACGGCCGTTTCGTCCTGGCATGAGACTCATCAGCAGTGCGCATCCACGACTCCTGCACCCCGCAGGATTCGAACCCAGGACCTTCAGTATTGTGCGCGAACGCCCTAACCCTCGGACCACTGGGCCGGCATTCAACGGTGTTAATGTCTAACTCTGATTGATCTAGGGATTTTGCGCGACCCCACCCATTTGTCTTTGGTAGTTACTGCCTACACCCGCTAGGGTTGAACTCCGAGAATTGTCTTTGCCTATGAATAAATCTTCGACATTAAGAGCTTGATGTTCATGCATCATCACTTACTGATATGTAAAATAAGTTAAAGAAAAACGAAACAAGTGTGAAAATGCCTCCAAGTATATATTTTTCTATCATAATTTATTACTTTAATTTTAAATGTAAATTTTATCTTTTTTTTAGTTTTTTTTAAACGTTACACACTGATCTGTTGATCTTTTGACTGTTAATTAGATAATTTTCTCTCCTTAAGTAAAATGACTTTCGTATTGATTCGTTACCATTTTTTGATTGTATTACTTTGAATTGACGTGATTTTCACATTTCGTTTCAGATTTTGAATTGAAGCACATTTACAGAACTTGAAACTCTCTTTTGTAACATGTAACCATTGATCGTATGCTATTGACATTACCCAAAGATTTAAATATAAACTTTCGGGTAAACAGTACGTGATCTACCACCCCCCCCCCACAATATGATGGAATCATATTCCTGTTTACTTGTTTGCATTGAAATGATGAACCATTTTTCATTGAATGACTGGACGGTGATATTTGTTTAAGTAATAATATATATTAACGTACACAAATTTAGATGAAACCATTCCTCATTCAACTACTTTGTTTTAAATTTCGATTGAACAAGAACAAATATGTCTAAATTAACCACAATGGTTTTGCATCACTCCATACTGTTTCAAACATACAATCATCTCCTAACTATTACTACTACTGTAGTGAAGGAAAACACAGGTGGGGCAACCGGAAAATCACAGAGTTACTCAGTAAAATCGGAACACCATATCGTAAATCGTTAATTTGCAAAATATCAGTTCATCATATCGAACTGGACTGTTCCTGTTGCAAAACATCAATCCATTGTCACTATTCATGCGTTTCATACAAATTCCATTGTGTTCTAACTCTTCCTTTTTTGATCTTCCCCCATCTTCTGCTGCCAGACATTACGTTGACACTCACGTCATATACTACTTATAAGTAGCTCACACCACACTACTACTATTATTACTACCAACAACCACGTAACTCTTAGGCATGAATCATACTACTTATAAGCAGTAAAACAAGTAATTGAAATTTTCTGTTATTAGGTATTTAATTTATTATCATTACTAATATCATGTTAAATCATTCAAAAAAAATTAAACTTATTACAACAGATAAATAAGTAATATATATATTTATGCTCATAAAAACTGTCAATGTTCAATAAGATTTTCAAATTTTTCTCTGGATAACCAATCTAACCAACATGCTGTTGTTTAATACAAATTAAATAAAATATAAATTAAAACAAAATGAAATATTTTTTTAAAAAAATCAACAACCAAAAAACACACTGATCAATAATAAGTGGAAAAAAGAAAAGAGATTATTACTCACAACCAAAACATTTTTCACAACCAATTTTTTTAACATATACTACTGAAATAAATATTATAAGTATTATTATTATTATTATTAACAATAATACTGACTAGCTTGAATTGTAGCTAAAAGTTAAAAGTTAACCAAAATCACCATAAGATTCAACATTGACTTGATGATAAAAACAGAAATTTGATTTTGAACAAAATCTGATGATTTAAAATGCGTCAAATTGTCAAATAAATAAAATGTAATAAGTTAAATATTGAATAACTTTCACAACCTTGTAGGGGAATTACAAAAAGAAAGCTTGTTTAAATGCATCAGCATCAAGGTCACAAGAAAATGTTCAGTGTCGAAATGACCTTCACAACCTTATATATTATACTTAAACAAAACAAAAAATCAATTACAAAATGATTGAATAATTTGATATCAATCGAAAAAAAACCATAATTTCAACATAAATTTTCTAATTTTTATCAACAGAAACGATTGACTGAAATAAAAGTACCCGCCGAAAAAAAACCAACGACAACAAGCGAAAAAAAAACAAGAAAAGAACCCAGAAAAAAACATCAATAAAATCATCACAACCGATTATTATTATTGTTATATAAATGAAGAAAAAAAATGTAAATTTAATTTGTTTTTTTACTCACAACCATCATAATTCATCTCAGAATAATCAAATCACAACCATGAAAGCAATAAAAAAAAAGACTTCATAAAATCTCAATGAGTTGTTGCCAACAACCAGTCAGTCATTAATGATTAGCAGTACTAGTAGTAATAATAATTATAATAATAATAGTAACAATAAATCATCATATATATACCTAACATGTAATTGCTTTTTAAATGGAAATTATCTGATGCTTGATTACGTTTAGTTGTATTGAATTCCAATGATTTAATTATATTTGGATAAAGTGTACTGAATGATTCAACATACGGTGGTTTTTGTGGATCACTTGTTGCACCATGCTGTGTCATTATTGGTTGACGTGATTTACACGCGGAATCTAGCACACACACACACAAAAAACAAAACAAAACAAGTAACGACGAGTAATAAAAGAGGTATAAATGAATGATTTTTATCCGTTTTGCAATTAAAATATAATAATGATATGACAGTCATAATAATAATTATCAACCATGGAATTGATTTATAAGCATTGTTTCAATCATTTGGCTGTTGATGTTAAGGTGTGCGTGCGATTGACGAACAGATGTAAATCTATGCAGTATTGTTTTCATATTTCCATTAAATCACAAACGTTTTTCAGCAGAATTAGATGGTAGCTAACAGTAGAATCCACAATGTATGTTTTGACTTATTTGAGACTGATTTGTTGGATGTACCCAACACATCTTTGAGTTAATGTTCATTTTGAATTACTTAAACCCTGTACTGTTTGCTTTAAACGCTATAGCCCTATTAACCTAGCTATGGGGTGACAAATATTTCACATAAATGTAACTAGTCAATTGTTGTTAGACGCGTAAGAGAGGTTGTTAGTTCTTCATTTTATAAATTGCAGAAGGATACTTCTACTTGAGGAAATTAAAAAATGAAATTAGATTATTGATCTGAAAGTTTGACTGCAATGTAAAGGGGATATCTATTCGATGTCAGTCAGATACGGCCTTTTTTGGCTTAGCTTTAAGTGTTAGCTACATTTATTTAACACCTAGACTGGTAGTGATGGATATCAAAGCAGTAAGATGAAGTCTAGAATTCTCAGGCTCAACCTCTTGTGACTTTTTTCTTCCAAAACTGTTACATTATTTTGACCTCTTTCGTAATTTATCTTTCTTAATTTCATCTATTCGTCCTAATATAGTTTAGATAGTTGGGTCAACCTATATCTTTGTCAAGTTATCACTCCTAAACACCTAACTTCTTGTCCATTGAGCCGGCATTCTCTAGTGTTAACGTTGAACTTCAACTAATCCACGCTAGTTCATGACCGTCATTCATTGTCTTGAGTGGGTAACTGCTTTACACTCATCTGGATTGAACTCCACTAATCATAGCTTCTCAATTGAACTCTGGGAATTTCCTAAACAATCTAATCAATAGTCAACACATGACGTTAATTGTCATTAAAGGGTTGTATAGGTTGTTGAGTTTTATTCAAATCATGCACTGATCAATGTTAAATAGATCCTGATTGAATGTTTGAAAATTCAACAATCCATAAATTGAACTTTATTAAAATTTTTCAGCTAAAAATCTTATCTTGTAACTGATTACCAATGTGGTTTTGATATTCAGCCTAGGAAAAATCAAGTACACTTTCTCAAAAAATCTCTACATTTGTAACATTTTGGGTATAACAAAATGTGATTGATATTATAAGACGTTAACACCGTAAGAGACCAGCTCAATGGTCCAGAGGTTGGGCGTGTGCTTGCAAGAACAAAGGTCCTAGGTTCAGATCCTGAAAGTTGCAGGAGTCGTGGATGCGCACTGTTGATGAGTCCCATACTAGGACGAAACGGCCTGCCAGTGCTTCCAAGTTTCTAATGATGATCTAACAGTGATCGACTCATGATTACAAAAATTCTAATTATTATTGAAAAACTAGAATATAACTCAATAAAGTTTCAATAATTTAGTTAAAATACATTATACTATTAAAAAATCTAATGAAAATGAATTTTAATTCATACTAACTATGAATCAACATGATAATCGGGTCAAATATTCAACAATAAATTAACTGAAGACTATACCTATTTTAAATTGTCTAATAATCAATGTATACAAAGTATTGATTATTGAAACATGTTTTCTGTTTATTAAGTAAACTACACCGTCAACTTTTATTAGGTGATTAATTCTAGAGTACACATTGAATTGCCATTTTTTTTAAAAGAAAATAGAATTATTAAAACAAACATATTCAATGTTTCAATGAATAAGATTATTAAATTAATAGTTAGTTAGATATGTAAGATCCATTTCGGAAGGCTTTGTTCGTGAAAATCCCTCCTGTGTATACATCTGTAATATGTCCTTATTGATTCCCTCAGTTGTACATTTTGTTAATCTGTTCGATTCCATTTGGAGATGACAGTATTTGTATTTTATTATAATTTCTATATTTTGTGCGTTTACTGAGTTTCTACGTTTCTTTCTGAACTGCGTTATGTTGTTTAAGCTGATACATAGTGTTGGGGATGTTAGATCCCCGAAATTCGCTTGATAAATGCCTTATTTTGGTTTTCACGTTTGCGAGCATGGGCTGATCAGTTGACCTTGAGATTTCAATTCCCACAAGGAAACTCCATGGCTGTGATTGGCTGCTGTGCATTTTATTGTGCTATTTTCTTAACTGTCCCAAGGACGTTTCTATGATGTATAAATAAACGAGAGTTGTATACTTGCAGAATATACTTCCTACGCTTACAAAGCCTTCTTACTCTATTTTGGGGATTCAAGGTAGCCTACCTGGACGCTGGTAAAAGTCTGGTTCGCGTTTATCGACTAAGGTAAACTCGTAATAGCCTCAAGCATACTTAGTTATGGCGACAGCCATATTGCTTTGTTCTTCTGTTGGTTGGAACCATTTCACTGAATGGAAGTGTGCATTTTGATTGTGAATTGGAGCACTCTTCCAGAATTGGAAACACTCTGTGTTATCATTGAACGAATAACAGTGGTAATATTTGTTTAGGTAATGATGTATATTTATATTTATGATTAACATTAGAATCGTTAGTTACCCAAATCACTTGTTTCGGATTTCAACTGGGCAAGATGCGTGTCTAAACTTCCTTGGCAGTTATTCTTAAATCCAAACCTCAGTTTAGATTCTTCAAATATTTATAAAGTTAATGATAATTTGAATGAAAATTTCATGGAATAATCCTAACTATTAAAAGACAATGCCTAATATTCAACATTACTCTATTCAGTTAAGGAAAGCAGGATGAACGACTATTGAATAGAGCTACACTCTGGATGTGAAACACTACGGAATGGAGAAGACGTATTTGATTGTTGGTTAAAAATAAGGATTTTTTAACATAATTCAAAGAAGGACACGGATTAACTGTTATTATTATTATTATCGTCATTGAACGTAGGTGAATGGACAACCATACACATAAGATTTCAGCGGTTTATTGTGGATACTAAGAACTAAGTGATGTTCAATCCTTCAAGTATAAGCTGTGGGTTGGAGATAATCAACAGAAAACCGTGGATTTAGATTCCGCGCTATTTAGTATTTATCAACAAGATATACATGTTATCTTAAGGCTGTTGATGCTTCCCGTTGAATCTGATCCCGTGTCACATAACTTTACGAAATCAATATCAAAGTAGGGTTTCCTGTCAAATATTTCCTTCCTTGTGAGAAGGCAGAATCGCTTGAGATGCTGGTTGTCTGAGGGAAACATCTTACTGCTGTCACCCCTCTACAGTCAGCAGTACGACTTCGCCTTCAGACCTTGAGTAGCTGATTTTAGTCTCATCATTCTCCAATCGACCTACCTGGCATGGTAGAACCTTCAAGAACATATGTTCCAGCCAATATAGCTCGGTTTGGTCATGACGATAGGCAAGCCCGACCACCACGTCAGTTTAGCAGCTTCGGTCGGGGTAGGTGGCAGCAGAATTATTGGTAATCAAAATGATTAGGGATTGAAGATAAGATTTGAGAAGTATAACCCAGTGAAATAAATTTAAAAAGATTAGAAAACCGGTCATTAGGAAGATTACAATTTGTGACAAGACAAAGAATGAATGCATCTGCGCCATTGCAAGTGATTTTGAGCCATGTCAGTCAGGGTCTCTAACCATCAGTTAATATCATCTTGCGGACCCCAACCAAGTAGTCAACATCTATCAAATTAAATAAGTCCACTTGTCAGTGATTGGTGCCATGTTTTGGTTTTTCCGCCCCTGGTTTTCCTTCAGCCCATCCCTACATCATATATCATCGCTCGTCAAGGTACTCAGTGGTTGGACATACGTAACACACAGCTCAATCACCTCAATTGATGAAGTTCCAATACTTCATCAATTGACTTGCCATTCTTGTCTAGTACACTTTTACTAATACGATCATCGCTTACTCTATTGTCCCAGGAGAGATGAGCAATGCTTTGAAGACACTTGTGATCGAATATTAGTAACCTATGAATCACTTAATCTGATCAATAGTAAAGAAACAAATAACAATCACACTCAAAGTTAAAAGCATCATACAACATAACAATAGTCTAGCAGATACAACTCACATATCAGATAGTCTCTTATATTTAGAGTAGCTAAAATGTCTACCTTCACTTATTAACTGATCACAGCTTATTCTGACTGACAGATTACTACTATTTACAGTTTAAAAATCATAAACATGAACGTTGATTACACTTATGCAAATTTCCAATATATTAATATATAAGATCTTTTTTCTACTTACTATATAAAATTCTTTCTCTTAACATTGGTAATTGTTCACGCCAAAACATACAATAATGTCTACGTAGATTTTTACTCATATATGAATGTGGTAATGTGAATATCATATGTTTACGTGAATCATCAGTTCGTGTTTTCAATAAGGAAATTTCTGAAGACAGTAATGATGTTGACGATGATGGTGATTCACTACTTGATACTGTGGTTGAGGATAGTCCCGATGATGACGATGCTGATGATGCGGATGACTCACTGAGCATTGCCACAGATTGTGGTGAATAAGTTTCATATCGATCCCAATAGAGTTCTTTATTACGTGTATGAAATTCTCCAGGATTTAAATTTGGTGACCTATTTAACAACAGTAACAACAAGAGAAATAAAATCATGACAAGTGAACAAAAATATTGAATTTTTATTTACAGTATTTTTTATTGATTCAAACAACTTGTTTAAATTTCAGTCGATTTAGCATTATGTGATATATTTCAAGCAGAATGAAATTATATTCATTGTTCACTGTTCATAGGAAGAAAGTCTTAAGTGAGTCAGTTAGGTATATATTCATTACGCAATAACTGATCATATTTTTAAACCGCATCAGTACATGAAGATCAGAGTAACAGAAGTAATCACAATATCAATAGTAGTAGAAGTTATAAATACTTGAGATTATTGAAGAGTAAGTTAAAAATCCATTGATCATGACAGGAAAAAGATGAACCCATCTGTATTAGTGTGACGAATTTTGAGTCATGTCACTTAAGTAATTCAACCATTGATCGTGGTTATCGTATGAACACTAACAGGTAGTTTGTATCTATCCACATAGCTTGTTCCAATGGTCAATGAAGCTCTAGACTGGCATTAAGTCCTAGAATAGGACTTCCCAGTAGCAGTGCACATCCATGACCCCACACGCTTAAGACCGAAGGTCCTGAGCTCACTGATTTTGAGTAGTCTTATACTTGGCACGAAACTACCGTCCAGTGCTTATAGGCTTCAAGCAGTTGTCTAACATTGATTGGTTCATGATGTCAATAAGTAATTCAATAATCTCCACAATCCTATGCTGATAGTCAATGAAGTCGTGCACTGATATCGAATGGTAGTTTGGTTGTCATTAGCTTTTTTTCCAAGAAGATATCACACTCTGAAGTTGGCAATAGCTTAGCATGTATAATACATGTTCTCAACACTTCGAATAACAAGGATTCACTACCATCTCAATCGACCTAAGCGTTGGTTACTAGATAAAATCCTGAATACGCAAGGAAGTATTTTTAATCAAATAATAGTACTCTTTGAATATCTAGGTTCCAAAGACTACGTTCTACAGCTATAAAGTCGAACAGAAAGAACAGTTGTTCAGTAAACCTGTCTCTTTATTACCAATTAGAAATTTCTCCTACATTGCAGGTTATCTGAATTAATGAAAGCCTATATTTCGCGGTAATTTCAATTTATCAACAAAGGTGTCTTCCTCAACACAACGAACATGATCAATTACTAGGTGTTTTTTTAGTTATCCTACTCTATTTGAAACTACAATCAGTAATCTCACTACTTTTGATTAGCTCTATCTTAAAGAATTTTCGATGACTGTCGATAATAAAATGAGATGGCTGATTGTTTATCAAGTTCAACTTTGTGCCGCTGTTTCGTTCTCTGAGCTGGATTTTTTAGTTGTGGAGCTTTCATTATTCTTCTGAACAACAACATCATCATCACATACTTCAGATAGAAGTCTACAAATTCTCTCCACCATCTTAAAAGTTTTGCCTTTTTTATCCAAAAGAATTCGATATATTCATCGATAGAATGAAAATTTGAAAATTTGAATGATTAGTAAGTAAAATATTATAATTACAAACATCTTTAATCATTGCATAACTAATGTAACAGTGAATGTGTGTCTTATTGATCAGTACGTACTGCTTTAGATTAGCAAATCATTGATATTAGTCTTTCAAATGGCTCTCAAAAACACTCAAAGATGAGTACATGAATAGGCCGGAGAGAGAATCATCCTCCTACTTGAAATACTCTCTGAGAACAGTACATTTATAGCTTTTCCCAAGTAAAAATCAAATCATCATTTTCACGAAACACAGTTATTCGAACCAGGCTGAAAAGATGGAAATGGATATCTATGCCTTACAATCAATAAAATTTAATTGCATGTAATCTTTTTTTTTCTAATTAATTGTTCTCATAACAGAATTTGAAATCAATAAAATTTCTACTCACAGTTTAATTCAATAAAACAGTGATGGCTTCATTGAAAACTATGAACTACTAAAGCCATCATCCAGATAATACAAGTGTTCATTAACAAATGTCTATGCAAAATATTTAAGATTCGCTTACCAGACACCATCTGTGGGAGAGAATAAACCATAATCCAGTGGAGGACGAAATCAGGAAGACTTGCTGGAAGTCGGTAGGAAACCTATTGATAAAAGAACCCCACTGTGTGACAATACAAGCCTCCACCTGGAATCCTCAAGGCAAAAGGAAAAGAGGAACGCCAAGGAACACATCACGCCGAGAAATAGAGACAGACATGAAAAGGATGAACAACGATTGGGTGGAATTACAACGGAAGCCCATCACAGAGTAGGTTAGAGAATGCTGGTCAGTGGCCTATTCCCGATTGGGTGTAACAGGCGTACGTAAATGAGTAAGTATGCTTCATTAAAAGTATCATCTAACTGAAGGGTAAAGGCAGTTACCTATCGAAGACAATGGATGAGGTTACGCAGTACGTTGAATCGACTGAAATTAGATATTAACACCATTGGATACCCAGTCAGTAGTCTAGAGATTAAGCATTCGTGTGCAAGACCAAAGTTCCTAGGTTCAATTTCTGCATGCAAGGGTCGTGGATACACACCACTGATGAGTCTTGTACTAAGACGAAACGGCTGTGCGTTGTTTCTAGGTTTCTATTAGTGATTTAATATTGATGATTTCACTATCATCTAACTACTAAAAACATTTGTTTTCATTTCATCTACTAATCATTTGGAATGAATGACTTACCCTGTAGAAGCAAAATTTGTCCAAAATTGCATCATTTCTTCACTTAGACGTTTTTCTTCTGAAGTAAAATTATAATATTTATCAGTAAATGCTTGATTAAATGGAGCACCAAAAATGTATTCAGCTTCATAACCTTGCATAACACCTGTCCATTCAGGCCATGTTAAACCAGATGTACGATGTTCAAATGAATAAAGAAATACCTTGAAACGAAAAAAAAAGGAAAGTGATTATTACGAAATATGTACTCCCTGGTAAGGTGTGATCAACCTCTCGCAGAGGTAACTGCAGGTGGCTTGATAGAATTCGGGCTAATCCCCCCCCCCACTTTATCCTAACTCTGAATAAACGGAAAGAAATGATCTGTAAAGATAAATGTGACAAGGTTTTTACAGAAATCTCATTTTTAGATTTCTCTGGATTATCTCCAGATAGCATCATTAGATTTGATTGAAACGGACCAGACAGATAAACATAACCTGTTCCGTAATCAGTACGCTAATGCGACGTGAGCATGAAGGAATATACTGTCAACTGACAACCCATTTGCTAAACTGATTTGGGTACTCTATAGTCAGTCAGTACAACAAATACAGCTGTGCTAAGGCTTGGGGTAAAGATATCTATACCTATAGGTACAGAAGACAGTCTGTGCTTCGGTTAATGCGCTCTATGTATATCCATGTAACGTATACTCGCGAGCGGAAACTTCTATATCTATGTAGATTTATGGCACGTGCCTGTGAGTATATCACTGGAATATATGTATATATATATATAAAGGCAGATTGTTTTTCACAAAGATATCAAAAGTCTGTCTTTCACAACTCCTGAATATTCATAAAGATAGTGTTCTTTGATGCCAAGGACACTTTTTCACAGAAGGGTGAATCAGCTAAGTTGTGAAAAGTTTTTCTTCATGTTTTCAATGAAATATTGTATTTATATAAATTAGTAGTATGTAAAAAACTTGCTTGAAACGAAACGATAAAACCAATATGTCTTAATTTTATAAAATTTTATCAAGAGAACTAATTGTGTGTAATAAAACTCAAATTAATATTTGGAAGTCTGAAGTCTTTGTAAGTTAAACATTTTTATGCTTACCACAATCTACTTATAAGTAGTTCAAAACTTTGTATTCAAAATACAGCCAACATGTTTGACGATCCTTATCCTTGATCTAAAATGCTTGCATTTTATTTACAATCATCTTTTAAAAAACTATTCTGAACTTATATAAAACACATCTTTGATATAATTCAATAATCATACCTGTGCATTTGGTCCACGAGAATAGAAGTCAGCAAATTCAACAACTGGACATTTTATATTATAATCTCCACCAACTTCATTCAAGGCTTTCACAACTTCTAATGATGTCCAACTACCAGTACCTAATGCTCGGCTAGGAATCTAGGAAATGACATTAAAAAATTGAGAGTTATGATTTCAAACATACTGAAAAACCTGTTCATAGATTTTATTTCAGGAAATAAATTATTAGCAGTCTAAAAGTTAAGCGTTTAGTCACGAGACTGAAGTTCCTATGTTCAATCCTCTGTAACAGAATTATAGATACACATTGTTGAGGACGAAACATCTTGGTCAATACTTCCAGGGTTTTGATGATAAGTTTATAATTTAAGCTGTGATAAGAAATAATCATGATAACTCGGAAAAACTTACAGAAATAACAGGGTTTTCCATGAAACTTCACAATTCACATGATTAATAAATTCTATCAGTTATAATAGATTAGATTTTTAGTCTTGTTTTCTTTTAAAGCCTCGAAGCTATGAAAAACATTTGAGTTTGAGTTTTTCTTGGCAACAACATTGTATACATGGATTAAATGAATTTCTTACAATAATCCTAATTTTTAAGAGAAGTTTATCGGTTTATCTAAGCGGCCAGACTAAAACATGGCAGCAATCCATGAAGTCATTGACAAGTGGACTAAGTCATGTCGGTAGTTGTTGACAACCTGGTTGGCGTCCGCGAAATGATTATAATCGATGGTTAGAGACCCTGAATGACATGGCTCAAAACTGTTTGCGATGGCGCCGGTGCATTTATTCTCTGTGTTCTATCAAATCCTAATCTTCTGGATTCCTCAACACCTCTAGTTTTAACTTTCTTAACTTATCTCACTGAATCATACTCCTTAAATAATATCTTCTAATCCTAACCTCTCCGTTTACTTCTGATACCTTTACTACCTCTACTACTATTGGATTTGAATTGACAATTATATCTCTGTGCTAATGTGGTATGGCAACATGAACTGATGTACTTACGTACGAAGTTCTACGTTGTATCTGACCAATATCCTCTTCATATTATGTCATTCGGTTTTAAGTTTATAGTATTTAGCAAACTTGTAAGCTTATTAAAGTTGATTTCGTTTTAGTATATATGAAACATATAAACTTCTTAAATAATTGGAAATTTCTTATTTTATGCTAAAATATCAGTGACTAAGTTTTAACATATCCCCGCCTATAGACCCCTTCGGGGCCACTGCCAGTCCCAATCCCGGATAAAGGAGGAGGGTTGCACAAAGGGTTGGCGACCCCATCCTACCAAAAAAACTAAGTCGCCAAAAAAACGCTAACCAAAACAAATAATTGAAACCATTTTAACTCTGCCCTGGGAGTTGGAAGAAGAATTATGATGTCTCATCATGATGAAAGTGTAGATGAGTAAGTCAGTAAGTTTGGCCACATTGTCAAAATATGATTATTTTGAGTATTTCAAGAATGTGACATTGAAATTCTAACTCTATTACTAATGTACATATACAGTGACTTGTAACTTGTTTCATTAAATCTTACTTACTTACTTACTTACGCCTGTTACCCACAATGGAGCATAGGCCGCCCACCAGTATCCTCCAACCAACTCCGTCCGAGGCCTACCTTTCTAGTTCCACACAGTTGGTGTTCGTTCTTCTCATGTCTGTCTCCATTTCTTGGAGTGATGTGTCCCTTGGCCTGCCTCCTCTCCTTTGACCCCAAGGGTTCCACGTCAGGACTTGTCTTGTGACGCAGTTAGGTACATTCCTCAATGTATGTCCTATCCACTTTCAGCTATTCTTCCTGATTTCCCCCTCCATTGCAATCTAGTTTGTTCTCTCCCACTGTACGTTGTTCCTGATGGTGTCTCGCCAATAAATCCAGAGTATTTTGCGAAGACAACTATTAACAAATACTTGCATCTTCTGGATGATGGATTTCGTAGTTCTCCAAGTTTCCACTCCATGCAGTATAACTGTCTTGACATTTGTATCGAAAATCCTGATTTTGGTGTTGATTGATATTTGTTTGGAGTTCCAGATATTTTTAAATGGTATAAATGCAGAGCTTGCTTTGCCGATCCACGCCCTCACATCTTCATGAATCATTAAATCTTACGTTGTATTGATTTACCATTCAGTATACATTTGTAAGTTTGAATTGATCAAAGTTACGCATTAAAACCATTGGATGCCGGCTCAGTGCAATGGTGAGTGAGATCGAAGGTCCTAGGTTCGATTCCCGGTAGTGGGTATCATGAATGCGTACAGCTGATGAGTCGTATATTAAAACAAAACAAACAAAACAAAATGCTTCCCCTGTTCCTAATGGTGGTCTAACAATGATTGATTCATATTTTACTCATCAATTTGATATGCACACACACTTTCTTTAAAAAAATAACTTACTTGATATTCAAAAACAGTAGCTTGTAATAAAACTGACTGGAGAAAATTTTCATCCATAATATAAAATGCCAACAGATCTAATGGATCCATTAATGCTAAATCATGACGAAATTCTCTTGGTATTTGTGGCCATAAACCAGGTGACATAAAATACATTCGTAAACTTTGTACAAGATGATACATTCCTATATAATAATAATAATAATAATAATAATAATAATAATAATAATAATAATAATAATAATAATAATAATAATAATAGTAATAATAATAATAATAATAATGACAAAACAATATTTGAAATTAACGTATTCTGTACAAAAAAACCAATCAGAATCAAGAATAAGACTGTCAGGTTTCGGTGTGCGATTCAAATATCTTATAATATATATAACGAATATCGGCTCAGTGGTCCATAGGTTAGGCGTCCACGCGCAAGATCGGAGGTCCTGGCTTCGAGTCGCACGGGGTTCAGTAGTCGTGGATGCTCATTACTTATGAGTCCGATACCAGTACGAGACGACCATCCAGTGCTTCCAGGTTTCTAATGGTGGCCAAACACTGATCGATTCATGATTTCAACGAGTAACTTGACAATCTTCACAACCCCGTAATGCATATTAGAATATAACCTATTCTTAACTATCCACATTGTATACTTGTCAGTGAAATGAAAATTCAGGCCACCATTAGTCATATTCATCTTTAATATTAAGAATAAAAATTCCTACTTATATTCACTTATTTCTAGAAACCATATCAATCTTTTTTCAAAAATAAACTACATTCACTAAATTGACAATTGAACACAGATCACATTTAAAAAAATAACTTTTAAACAAACCTTCATCTCTATTAACTCCCATCATAATACGATGACGTATGTTTAATTTACCAGAACCTAACACTTCATATGGCCATTCAGGTAAAAATGGTGCACTAACTACCGGTTTAAATGGTACATCAAAATAATAACCAGCAGTACTTAGAAGCTGTAGGGAAAAATCAATAAAAATCAATACATTCGGGTATGATGGGAAATAGTTAACCTATTAAAAACATATCTAAAGAATATTTAGTCCATTGTTATTATAAGTTCAATAGTTAAGAGATATCCGTTTGAAATTCTCATATGAGGATGAACATTGTTTTTTTCAATGTCCAATCAAAATATGAGAGTATTTTCCGTACATTCAATTTGTCAGTGCTATATATAAGAGAGCATGATTTTCAATGGAGATGTCATTTTGTCTGTTAACATACAAATGACTACTTATAGACTTATGTAAGTTAATTCGATTGATGACATCCAACCTTCATTGACCTTGAGATGCTGGGGAAAATTTGTAACTCAAGTGGATGATTGTGGTGGAGTTTCGTTTTCCAAGTTGAATGTTTTGATTATGGAACTTTCATTGTTCTTCTACTGAACAACAACGTCATGAGCACAAACTTCAGGTAAAGAAGTGAAGTATTCGAATTTCTCCACGTTTGATTCGTAGTTTGTTCTGTTGACTTCGATCTTGATTGGTTGTTATTGACTTTAAACCTGTAGATGTTTGTACCTTTGTTTTGATTGTATCCCCCTTTTGATCTGTTTCTTGTTCCTATGTTTGCCTATGATTTTTCTGGTTGCTTGATAAATTGGGTCTGTGTCGACATTGTTTGTTGATTGCTAATTTACCTGAGTGCGAAGTTTCTAAAAATTCTCTAGTGTTCTTTGTACTTCTTCTATCCAATAGTTCCACATTGTTCCAATCAAATGTATGTCCATAAATGTCCGTATCTATTGATTTAAGCGAATAATTGTCGTGGCATTTGACTGATAATTGGTATTCACGTGAACGAAGCTAAAGAGGACATCCAGGTTGCCCTATGTAATGTTTTTCACAATCTGAGCAATTTGTTTTGTAGATGATTTTTAGATAGAATCAAGAAACCGATCAAAGGAGGTTACAATCAAAATGAAGGTGAAAACAACGACTGGTTTAAGGTCAATAACAACCAATAAAAATCGAGGTTAACAGAATAAGCTACGGGTCAAACGTGGAGAAATTCGAATACTTCATTTCTGCTATCTGAAGTTTGTGCTGATGATATTGTTGTTCAGAAGAAGAACAATGAAAGCTTCACAACCAAAACATCCAACTCAGAGCACGAAACTCCACCACAATACTTTTGACCATTTCTCAACATTTGATCTTAGCTTTTTCATATATTACAATGTTGAAAATGTATAATTGTGAAACAGTTACCGTCCAGTTTGAACAAAATTACTTATCAGATGAAAAATGATGAGTAATTTTTTAAATATATATATTTGTAAACATATGCTCTACAAAGACCACTTTCAGACAGAATTTTCAAAATCCTCTCATGAGAAGCTGTCACTAGTAGTGTTCAACTATCTACCAAATGTCATAGAAAATGGTTATGTAATATCATCAACCAATTAAAGTTAGTTGTATCAATCATTGGAAATTAACTTAATGATTTAAACATTAATTATTTAGCGCACAATTTGAAAATCTTCATTTCAATCCCCTTACAGTAGGATTATAGGTGTACACATTCTTATTACCCATGTCTAATACACTAAGATGTAATAACTGTTGAATACTTTCTGCATTTCATTTTGTTTCCCTAACAAAATCTACTGTCACACCTCTATACAGTCAGTCAGTAGTACGATTTCGCCCTCAGACCTTGAGTAGCTGATTTTAGTCTCATCGTTCTCCAATCAACCTGCCTGGCATGGTAGACCCTACAGGAACATATGTTCCAGCCAATATAGCTCGGCTGGGTGATCGCACGACAGGCAAGCCTGACCACCACAGCGTCAAGGTAGCAGCTACGGTCAGGCTAACAAAATCTAGAATACATAATCGAAACTATGTAACAATATTCGTGTTTTGAACATTTTATAACCAAAAATGCTAGCTTAACAAATTCCCAACACAAACACACACATGATGACTTGCTCTATTTCGATATAATTTTTTCAATTGATTAGTTCTTGACGAATTCTCTCCATTACGTAATAAATGCATATGCCATTGATTGATAACCAGTGTTTCGGAATCAACACTTCGTAAACATTTGATTAATTCTTTAGTGTATTGATTATTTGAATCGGTTACCGTATTACAACCACTTAATTTTGCTAATAAACGTGTCTAAAATAAATTAAAAAAAAATAGATGAGACATAACAATCAATAGAATTATATCATTTCCTAATATGAAATAAATGTCATCATTTTGAGTAGTTTATCAATATAAGGTTGTGGAGATGATTGCGCTTCATTGAAATCATAAACTGATCAATGTTGGACAACTATCGGATATTGTTGGGGACGTTAGATCCTCGGCACTCACTTGATAAAAGTCCTAATTTTGGATCAGTTGATATTGAGATTACATTTTCCACCAGGAGAATCCCTGGCTATTATGGGTTGATGTATTATTTTAGTACGCTATTTTTGCGGCTCTCCTAAGGACGTTTCTATGATGTATAAATAAACTCGATTTGTGTGCTTTTCGAACCTCGATTTTCTGGGTGCTTGTAGAATACACTTTCTACGCCATATCAAGGCTTTTTGATACCGTTAGTGGGGCCTTGGGACTCTCGGATTAGAGTAGCCTACAGTGTCACTGTATCATTTGCCTTCGCTCTCATTTACCGACTGAGGTGAACTCGTAATAGTTTCAAGCATATGAATTGACGAGCATAATGGAAACCTAGGAGCACTGGAAAGCGCTTTCATCCTAGAACAGGACTCATCTGCACTACGCATCCATGACTCCATGAGAGGGAGTCAAACCCCAATAGCTTCAGTTTTGCGTGTGAACGCTTAACCTCTTGATTAGTGAAAATTACCATGACTGGCTTCATTAGGAATTTCTTAGAGATCTAGTAAGAAGTCTTGACCAATGAAATTCAACCGTGTAGGTTTTGGAGGCAATTACCATGCAACGACAATGGATAATGGTTGCGCAATATCATGGATTGATTGAAGTGGGACGTTAACATCAATGAATACCAACTTAGTGGTCAAGAAGTTAAGCGTCCACACGTGATATCGAAAGTCCTGAATTCGATTTCTACTCATAGGGGTCATGGAAGCGAACATGTGAATAGTAAGTAAATAGAATGAATACAATTACGATGAAATAGAATTTAAAAAATATAAATGATGATGTATACGTTTCATAACCCAAAAAGAGGTTTCGATGGGCAAAATAAAACAAGATAAAAATTTGCACACAACGTGATTAGATAATCGATTCCCGATAAGTTCATGAAAGTACATTTTCACTTGTTAAATTGCAAGGAGTATTCGACAGGAGACCCTGGTTATAGTAGGCTTCGTGCTTACTGGCACTCATCAATTTCATACCAATTGAAATTGTATTACGATTGGCAGTTTGATCGGCAAAATCCTGATAGATCATATAAATGAGACATTTTGGTCACTGTATTGGGACCAATCAATCGTATTTTCTCAACATTAAAGTGATATACTGAATTAGGAAAATTAAAAAAATCGTTATCAGTCAAGTGTGGATGGATACGATACACTAGTCTAATCAGATATAGGCTAAGTTATAAGTGAGAGATGTTGACTGGCACATATTATTTCTGATTTTTCACACTATATGTATCTATAGCTATGAGTTTTTCACATATGGTCTCGATTCGGTCTAACCCAGAGCAGCCCTTCTGTTCACTACATTGGCACACAGGGAGATCGAATGGTCAATTCAAATCCCATAAGTAATAAAGATAGTAGACTTGTAAGCAGCAACTGAGAAGATTATGGTTTGAAGATATGCTTGGAGAAGTAAAATCTAGCGAGATAAATTTGAAAAGAGAAAAAAGGTAATGAGGAATTCAAAATATCAGAACGGATGCATATGCGCTATTACAGGCGATTATGAGCCATGTCATTCAAAGTCTCTAACTACTCGTTACTATCTTCTCGCGGACCACAACCAGATAGTCTACATCTATCACCGTAGCTCTGTCCAGTTATCAGGGACATCATGGATTTGTGCCATGTTTAGGTGTAACCGCTCCTAGTTTTTTCCAAACTACCCCTACACCATAAAAAATAGTTTGTCGAAGCAGTCGGTGGTTGAGCATTTGTAAAACATGTTCCAACCATCTCAACTGATGACGATTCAATACTTCATTAATTGACCTGTCATTCTTACTTAGTACTCGTTTCCTAACTACAATATTACTTACTTGACGGTTCCAGGATATAGAGGCAATGCTTCAAAGACGTCAATGATCGAAAACCAGTAACCTTACTGGCCATGTTTCACAGCCATAAAGCAGGGTGGAGCGAACTGATGAGCAGTACCAGAGTTCTTTGGTTGTTAGACGGATATATCTCGCCTATGCCATAAATGACGAAAGTTGGCAAAAGATAGTCGAGCCCTCTGTATCTGTAGCGAGATTTCGTCAAATCCCAAACCACTAACACTGATGATAAGATAAGTGAAGCAGTTAACATGCTCAACTACTTCTATCCCTATCACTAGTTCAGGTGCCATCACAAGCCAATCCTGAAGCAACATGTTGCATTTGGAAGGGAGAATCGCATTCCAAACATTCTCACATTGTTACTTAAAGGTGGTCAGAAGGCTCTGCATTTTGTCAGCATTTTCACCAAAAAATTGGTCGATGTTGTTAATCAAAGTGATTTTTAATTTAAGCATTATCAATACCATAGATTGATTTCTTTATTCAACAATCAATAAAAACAAAAAAGTGATATATTGAACAACTTTGTTTAAAATACTGATTACGTTTCTTAGAAATGATACGAAAAAAGTGAACATAGACAATTAAGAAATTATCAAACATCATGGAACATGAATATGGACATATAAATGTATGTTATCAATAAAATCAATAAAAATTTACTTTTTCTAAAGCTGTATGAGAACTTTCCACAGCCCACCATGCTAATGGTGAACCACTTTGTAATATTGCTTGTTGAAATAAATGATTCGATATTGGTGAGATTAAATGTAATGCAACACAGATTACACCACCGGAATGACCAAAAAGTGTAATTCTATAATAGATTTGAAGAATAAAAAAGAGTAAATTAAACAACATAACAATTTGAGAGTGTCTTTTTGCAAAATTATTGTAACACTCTGATAAGAAATGATCGAATTTGTAGGATGAGTTATGTTCGTCGTTGGGCTCTTCAATTCCGTGGTGGATGTACGCTCACCAGTTCTGTGGAGGTTGGCATTCGGTTTACTCCCTAACTTTGTATACTGCTCTTCCTGATAACCATTACTAGATTACGCCCAACGGTGTACAAACTAGAAGACGAATACGAAGGTTTGAAGATGTTTATTATCGCACACCGCCTAGATCACGAAACCACAGGTATACGACGCGAAAGTGAAAATGACATGAGATCGAGAAAGCCAACTCCATGTAATAGATCATGACTAAGCATTTATGATCAGACTTAAATAAGCGAGATAAGTGTGCACACACATATTCAAGCAAAAACAACCAAGATCTGAGAGAATTACTGACTGGGTCAAAAGGTAAGTAGTGAATATTAACTCAGGAACAAGCCCTGTGGGCTCTACATAAAAGTACACACACACTACAAATGCAATCAGTCAAAAGGAATCTAGAGTTTGACATATAAATCTATCAGTTCACATCATCAAATTATACTGACACCAAACAGTGATAAAAGAAATAATCAAAATAAATCTCTGAGTCCTTGAGATAGTCACATTATCCATTTTAATAGTGGGTCCAAGAAAAAGAAGTATACATTATGTGCATCTGGGTTGCTATGAACAGTTCTTAGCAATACCATTCAAATTATTTAACTATTGATCACGATTATTATTATGTGGATCCTAACCAGGTAATTTGACATCTCGTAACATGACACAAATTAGGGGTTAATCGTTTCTTGGGCTGATAATAGTGCGCGAGGTGCAGGAGTCTTGGCTACACACTGCTGACGAGTCCCATACCAGGAAGAAACGGCCGTCCAGTGCTTCCAGGTTTCTAATGATGGTCTAACAATGATCGATCCATGATTTCAAATGTGTAACTTAACAATCTTCACAACCTCGTAATGCAAAAACATATTTCTAACAAAACGTAACAGGTTCTTGGTAGAATTAGTTGATTATAACTAGCAATAGATTATAAAATACATATTTTCTCTTATTTACAAGTAATTAGCTGATTACATCTGTCTTCTTCTAATATTAACGTTCTCAATACACCTCGAACCCAGTATCTTTCACTTCAAAACACTGGTAACCTTATACACTGAGCTACTAAAGGGCTTAAAATTGACCAATTTTTGGTAGGATATATGCAACCTATGTAGATTGCCTCAATATAAATATTCCAACATAATTTTTATGGGTCTAGTCTATCTATTCTATAAAAAATGTACTAAAATCAACAAAGACTGATCGAATTTCAGTCAACAAAGTTAAAAAAAGTAAGTTAATTCAACTCTGTCGGGTGTGAAGCAGTGCCTATCAGAGACAGTGGATAAGGTGAATTTTTAAGGAAAAAAGTACTTAGATTTTAGTCACTTTGAGAACATCTACATTAGAAAACAACTTGTACATCTGACTGATTAATCGTAAATAGAATGAAATATGTAACAGGGACTGTATTGCTAGCCATAATCTACTTATTTTATTGACAAAAACCTACTACTTTGTAAGTAGTATGATTTAATAAACAAAATAAATTATGGCACCAAATTGAAATTTATCAAGTTAAACAAAAAATAACTAAGATTGGAAAGACATAAAATAATCAAAATTTTTTTAAATTTACTGTTGTGGATTTCCTCCAAAATAAGCTATATTTTCACGAATCCATTGTAATGCAGCAACTTGATCCATTAATCCTTGATTTCCAGGTATTTCATTATCACCTAAATAGAGAAAACCTAATGGTCCAAGCCGATATTGTATACTGACAACAACAACATTCATCTGTAAGAAAAAGAAGAACAAGAAGAATAAAAAAGAGAAACAAAACAGCATTGATCAGAGTGAGATACATTTGAGGTCAACTAACTTCAATGTTTTCTTTAAAATATTCTAATCGAGTAACTTATTTTATAGATTGAACTTTTAAAATAGCATCATCAAATCAAATTGTTTTTGGAAAACAGATATATTTCACATAAAATTGACTCAGAAGATCATATCTGTAATGTATAGAGATTGTGATAAGCATGAGCAATGTTTAGTGTATGGACTGATGTAGTGATCAATCTTTTTGCTAAATGAATGTATTCTGTAAATCAATTTAGTAAGTAAAGTGACTCTAGTGAGTTGGTTTGTTTGGCAATCAACCATAGAACGAATGGTCAACTTAGTTTATAAATTTTTAGTGGAATCAGGAATCAATCAATGTTAGACCACCAATGAAAGCCTGGAAGCAACGGAGAGCCGTTTCCTCCTACTATGGGACTCCTCAGAAGTATGCATCCAAAATACCCATACAAGGAATCGAACCCCAGGATAGTCGCTCCAGTACTCAAACGCTTAACCTCTTAACTACCAAGCTGGCATCCAATGGTACTAACGTTTATCTTAGATCAATCCATGATATTCCGCAAACCCACCCACTGTGTTCGTTAGATAACTGCTTACACCTGACACGGTTGAACTCCGGTAGTCTCTGCTTCTCACTAGAGCATCGGGAATTTCCCCTTGAAACGAGTTTATGTACCCATACATTTTGTGTAATAAATGGATAGATAGACAGACAGACATTCTGTGCCCATCTCTACCGTTATGAGTAGTGATTTGATTAGTGGACAAAGATAAACAAGCACATTCAATACTGTGTATCAGCAAGCTGTTAGTTTATTGTGTTGCATAGACTATTATCTGGCTTATAATCTGGTTCTATATTGTTGATTTTGAATCATGTATAAGTGTGTAAGAAAACTGTTATGATGTACAATATCCCCATGATCTGATAGCATTATGTGCTAACAACCTAAAACCTGCTACTTGGACTGGAAGGCAAAAGTGGCTATCGAATATTATACATAAATACTCATTGATAAATATACATTCCTCCTTCCTGACAAGTGATATGTATTCGTCACATTTCGAATTGTCATTAAGTGACCTTCTCGTTCACTCACTTCTGATTGGCTGCCTTTATCTATAAATCTAGCTGACAAGTTCTAAATGGAACGAAACATCATTCCTGGATTTCATTTTTGGCCACCAGCTTTATCTACTTAAATAAATGAAGATAACTTTTGAGTGGAAATTATTTCGGTTTGTACTTTGATGTTTTAGTTAATTATTTACATTGGGGAATCTAAATGGACGAATACAGGATACAAGATTTCTCGGTCATTTATTTTTGATTATTGTGGTCGCTGATAAAAGGAAAGAGTATTGATCAGAAGAGTGTAAACGTGTCAGTTATGGACTCTACGATCAAATGACTCAGTCAAGCGGAACAGAACAAACATACTTCGTTCTTAATTCATAAAATGAAACAAACCGAAGATATATTGATAGCGACCGAAAATTCGTTATAATACTCTCTTCTTAATCTGTAATGTTTGTTTTTTAACGGTATTGATCTTTGAAACTTAATTGGTTGCACTGAACACTAGACAATGTGTTGGGGACGTTAGATCCCCAGAATTCACTTGACAAAGATCCTAATTTTGGATTTTAGGCTTTCGCGCATGGGCTGATCAGTTGACCTTGAGATTACATTTCCCACCCGAAAAATCCTTGGCTGTTATTGGTTGATGTGTTATTTTAGTAAGCTATTTTTGTGGCTCTCCCAAGGGCGTTTCACTGATGAATAAATAAACTCGATTTGTGTGCTTGTCAACCTCATATTTTCTGGGTGCTTGTAGAATACACTTTCTATGTCTTGTCAAGACTTCTTCCTCTATTTAGTGGGACCGTGGGACGCTTGGATTAGAGTAGCGTATCGTGTCACTGGATCTTTTGTCTTCGCTCTCATTTATCAACTAAGGTGAACTCATAATAGTTTCAAGCATATCAATTGACGAGCATAACACTATGTAGTCTCTAAGTCAACATTTATTTTCAACTCAAGTCACTCTGGAACTAAACATAAAAATCATTTATTGTGCAGATCATAATTTCCCTACATTTGTTCTCTCTTAAAGACAATGATATAAAGTGGATAATTATTCAATTAGTTCTCTGTCTAATATTATTCAGTTTATCGATTTGCAATAGTGAATAGTCTGTATCATTTTATGATTAGTAAAAATAGTTAAAATGAATTAAAAAATATATTTGCTTGCAATTGTTACAGTCAATGGTATATGTTTTATGCATAAGACAAATTAAAACAACTACCTACACTTGATATGATTCAATGTACAATAAAGTGAAAAGATTATATAATTTGTGGATGAATCAATAAGATTTTAAATAGTGAATGTTAAATGTTGGCATGAAATTGATTCATCCATTCATTTATTTATTTGGATAAATATCATTCAGGCATTGTAGATTATGTCACGTCTCATATGGTTGAAAAATGAAAATTTCGCTACAGTGACATGAGACAAAGGGTAATAAGACTGTTTGAGCCCATTCGTATCAAGCTGGACTGTTTCTCTTGCTATCATCCTATGCCCATACTATGTGTATACCATATGCTATACTGCTGTATAGAGCTGAAGATTTCCTATGAGACCAGAGGTTCGTTGTGAACATTGTGAACGGTTTGGCATTACTTTGGGTAAGTATTGCTAATATTCCATATACATATTTGGTGAACAGGATAACCGATTTCATTATTACTGATGGATGTCTTGCAGCTATTTCCGAGTATTGGGGTACTGTATTGCATATCACCATTGTTAATAATAATGAGTTTAACAGTCATGTAATCAGGATGAGTCAAACTGGCTTGTTCATGATGCGCATATTGATTGATGCGATCATGAAACAGAAATAATCACTATATATATCTAGTGTATATAAATGGTGTGAATGGTCGTCCAGGATGTTAGGTACCTGTGTGGTTGCGCCGCGGGATTATGCCGAACTGTTCACGTTGTAGTGTTAACACGTGGGCACTCTTTTTGGTTTTCCTGAAAACCAATGTAAAATAACCCTTGCCTATTGAGGCTTAATTTGTACAACTGTGAATAAATGTAATAATTGTGTAGATTATCTCATTTCATAATGGAAACTTTAATTATACTAATTTCAGTCTATAGGAAGACTTAAATAACCAATACAAATTAATCAATCTTTACTTCTTTGAACCAGTTAGTGGCTATTTGGACTCAGTAGCTAAGTAGATAACATGATGATGTTTTGGATTTGAGTCATGGAGTGAAGATCAACTCTGGATGTGAGTGCATCCAGCCTATGACACGTCCGGAATAGGGATAAAACGTGCGTCCTGGACTCCACTGCTAGCCACTATCCATCTCTACTAATAATGCTTATGACTTGATGGAAATATAGAGGCAATCCACATAGAATACATTTATACCAAAATAAATAATCGATTGCAGTCTTAACTATCAATGAGAAGATTCATAATCCTATTTTGAACCTAATAACCGATAGAAGTACCTTAAAAGTTATCTATCTAGCTCATCAACACTATTAATCCTAACTGTTTTAACTCTAATTCATAACTCTAGTTGCATTCATATCTTTTTATCTCTTTTGAGTTTCTCATAAATAGAAAATTCAATATGTTAATGTTCATTATTCAAGTGAGAACTTCTTGTTTATCCGAATGTTTTAATTGTTGAATAATAAACACTGTTTTTTGATTGGTTCATAAGTCCCTCAAGGTCATCAATATGGTATAACTTTATTGTAAACATCTTAACCTATAGCAAAAAACGTATTTATTCTTAATATAATCACACGCACACACACAAATAAGTAAAATCTTTCATTCATGATGAAAAAAAGAGCGAAAAAACCCCCCATATAATTAATTTTTTTCTAAATGACTTACTTTTCCAGCTAAATAAGCACCATTATACATTTCAATAGATGAAGAGCCTCGAATTAAACTTCCACCATGTATCCATACCATAACAGGTCGACCACCTTTAGGACCGAATACAGCGCTACTTTCAAGCATGAAGTGATCATTTGAATAATTATTGTTATTTGCTCTTGTCCATATATTTAAATAAAGGCAATCTTCACTCATTTTTGTAGTATTCAACCATACACGTGTTGTAGCATCGAGAAATTCCTCTGAAATATATAGAATAAGGTATTCATTAAAATACGATCAATATACAAATATGGCATAATTGAATACAATGTAGACGAAATCTTTACAAAATCGCATACAAGACTCAGATCAAAAACAATGAAGCCCATTCTAAAAATTGACTCAGTCAGCTTAAACTTCACAGTGAACACCTGAGAGACAAGCTCCAACCTAAAATTAACAAATCTGAAGAATTCAGACCACAAACAGTTGGAAGACGTTAACAGATTCACAAATACCGAAATTAAAACTGCAATAGTCTATTTGGTACCATAAGAACAATAAAGAGACCTACGAGAAATGACCATTAGTTGCATAAATCAACAAATGCCCTACAAGACGATTGAAATAAAACATAAAAGACTATAGGATAGTTAAAACAATACCTCTTCAAACATGCCATCCGTAGTAACAACAATCTACATCAGCAATTGATGCCTATACACGATGAAACCAAAAAGAATCTGGACAGCTAATAAAACCAAATAATATAAACAGCATACAGAGACACCTACCTATTGTGTCCTACATTCATGTACGCCTTTTCCTCATCAATAAAAATCAATAACAGCAAACCTTTGTATGATTACTTTTTTTATCAACTCAACAATAATTCACTGAGGTCATAAATTGTCATCAATCATTAACTCATCATCATCTAATAGGCTCATGAAATTCAACTGTAACTTAGTTAATGAACCAATGAATATAGATAACAATTCTTATTTATTCACTCCTTTATTTATTACCATATCAGACATTGATGATACTACTTAACTGACTAGATTTCAGTAGGAGTATACCATAATGAAACGAAATGAAATAAATGTGTAATTAATCATTTGAAAATAGGCTGTCATTGATTTCTATCTGCATAGCTTTGATTAATGAGTTGTACAGTCATAATCAGTGCTAGTCAACAAAAGGACAAATTAAAAGTTATCAACTATTATGTGGACTTGAATTCTTTGTCATCGTTCTATGGCATTCTATGGTGTACCTACCATACACACATACAAACACTTGATTAAACAGTGTTAAAATATAAGGGAGACTTAGGAATGATTTCTGAAGCTTTGTGTTATTCTCGTCACTTGAGATGCTTGAAACTATTATGAGTTCACATTAGTCGATAAACGAGAACGAGATAATGAACCAGTGACACGGAAGGCTATTCTAATCTGTTTTCCCTTGCCCGGCTAACTATATCAAGAAGTCTTGATATAGCGTAGAAAGTGTATTCTACAAACACCCATCAAATACAATGATCTCAAGCATACAAATCGCGTTTATTTATACATCATAGAAACGTCCTTGGGAGAGTCACAAAAAATAGCACACTATAATAACACATTAACTTATCACAGCCAAGGATTTTCCTAGTGGGAAATGTGGTCTCAAGGTCAACTGATCCAAAAATAAGGCCTTTATCGAGCGAGTTCTGCGGATCTAACGTCCCCAACACTTTGCATGAATCTCAGAAATTTTAATTGGTCTAAACTAAAGAACAATAACTCTGTAGATAATATTGCAACCCCTATATTTCACGTAAAAAATATTCAAGATACAATTTTCCCTTTTTAGAACTCAACGTGAATTCCTGAGTTAACATTAGTAGACATGTTTACAAAATTCATCCAAAGCTGAAATTGTCTAAACTGACAGTAATAAGTACAGATGAGCTAACTTTATTATTTAGGAATCTAAATTTCATATTACATCACATCATATCAAAAATCACCGGATAGGTTTTGTGCACCCGTAACAGATTCCTTATAATCAATCATCAATGACCCCACCTCGCATTTGACCCTGTATATACTCCAAGTCGTGTAACGATCGGTTAACGTTTCGACTACTGAACAGAAGTCTAATAGTTTGCTTTCTGGTTTTTAGTGGTGATTAAGAACAATCTGAGATGTAGACTTTGAAATTTTCAATGTAATTTCGTTATTGAAATCATGAATCGATCAATGGTAGACCACCATTAAAAGCCTGCAGCACTGGATGGCCATTTTGTTATCCTAATATGGGACTCTTCAGCAGTGCTCATCCACAACTCCTGCATGTGGGAATTGAACCTGGAACCTTTGGTCTCACATGCGAACGCTTAACCTTTGAACCACTTAGCCAACATTTGACTGTGTTAATCAATGTCTAACCTTGATCAATCTAAGGTCTTGACCAACCTCAACCATTGCCTTAGATAGTTACTGTCTACACCCGACAGTATTGAACTCCACTGGTCACGGCCTCTCCCTAGAACTCCGAGAAATTTTTCACAAAACTAGTCACTAGTGCTCTACAACTCTATTCCATACTAAGACAACACGGCCGTTCAGTGCTTCCAGATTTCTAATAGTACTCTGAAAATGATCGATTCATTATTTCAAAAATTAACACTTTTAAGAAATTCATTTATATGTGAGAAAATCTTCATCAGAAAGAATTAAACACGTATAAAATACTTTTTTGACTTTCGTTTCCTTTTATATTTATTCATTCATGTGTAAACACCTATGATTGGTGCATTCAAATCATTTTTTTTATTAATGGCTATTTAGATAAATATCGATCAGATTTATAAGTTTATGTTTAGGCATAAAATACTCACTCACTTGTATCAATGTGTTCGTGTTGATTTAAAATGTTTAATTCATATATATACTTACAAAAATAATCCCTTTCTAGGATAATAGAAAATTGATGAACATTATTCATGAATAAATATCTTTGCCTAGGATAAAGTAGGTTGGTGAATGCTGGTCGGCGACGGCCTATAAGCTCTCTATGACGGGTAACAGGCGTCAGTAAATTAGTAAGTAATAAACATCTTAGTCGATACTAGTCATAACCGGAAGGTATTAAAAAAAATCAGCTAGTCAATAAAATTCTCTAAAATAACAACAACTTGAAAGCTTAAACATAAGTAAGAAACTAACATCCCGTGAAGATATTGCTGTGTTTAAACAAAAGATTAGTAAGTTGTAGTCTATCTAGCTCTTAAAACAATCATCGTTAATGTTTTGTACTTTAAATGTGTATTTTTTTAAAATTTCATAGTTATAACTATCCTCAACAAACTCCACTTGGAACCTTTCTGGGGTTATTGCCGTTCCTAAGCCTG
>OX103977.1:15632267-15739238 GCA_944470395.2 Schistosoma turkestanicum
TTTAGCGACCTATTATTCTCAATGGACACGAAAGACCTATAACTAGGATATTATACAACTTTGATGGAGATCTTATCTTTACTGCCGCCAAAAATCAAAGTGTATGTGTCTGGTACAGTGTAAATGGAGAAAGATTAGGCACATACGATCAGCATGATGGTGCTGTTTGGTGTCTTGATATAGACTGGACATCCACCATGTTATTAACTGCTTCTGCTGACTGGTCGTGTAAGATCTGGGATGTAGAAACAGGTAAGTCCTGTAAATGAACTGACATCTGAATCATTTAGGACAATGCACGAACACTTACGTCACTGGAAACCCAGTTCGCACATGTGGTATCTCATATTGTGCAAATTTGATTTTTCTCACTACGGATGACACTGGAGGTAAAGAATGTGAAATAATTGCTCTGGATAAGCGGGATTCGAGTCATGTAAGTATGATTTTTTTTATTGGACACCCATCCACTGTGAACTACTTATATATAGTCACGTTACCACACCCCATTTGCACAGTAATACACATTTTTAAGGCCAAATCCAGGAGTAGTAAAGGTAGTCACAGCACCAATGGCGTCGTGTGTACGATTCACAGAAATAAATTAGTCAAATCATGAAATTTAAGAGAACCCAATGCACGGGTACATCTGTTTCGTTTCGAAAGATTTTGAGCTGCTATTCAAGGTCCACAACTGTTGGTTACGACTGACTCGTAGGCCTCTATCAGCTAGACTACACTTTTTAGCGTGGTTCAGTTCAATTTTCAGTGACGTTATCTACTGCTAATGCCACGTAGTCAGTGGTTGAGCATACATAACAAAACCTCAACTGATGTAGGTTCGCTAATTCATCAGCTGATCTGCCATCCTTATGTAGTACCCTCTTTCTAACACCAAAACTACTAAATTAATGGTCCTATGATACATTATCAACGCGTCAAAGACATTCGTGGACGTATACTAATACATCACCGATGATCTCTCTCCCTAATATCCATATTTTAAATCCAAAAATTCGAATGATACGAACTGCTTCGCAGTGAAGTTTTCGTTGGGTTAGCAGACAGATGTTTCGCATACGCCACAAGCTTGTAAAAGCCGACCAAGCCTTCCATATCCGTGCCAAGTTTTTGTATGACCGCAAGCTACATTTTAAGTTTAAAATAAAGTTCTGTTACTGTCCATTACGTTTATTATCAAGGCTTTCTTAGTCACAAATTTGATTTAGGAAACACCACTTAAATCGAGACAAGTTTTTTCTTGGCATGTTTTGGGACCGCCGTATATAATCCAGTCCAAACTGTTAGTTGAGTTGGAGATTATAACAAGCTTATTTTTATCATTAATACAATGGATCTCTTTCCTTAATTGGATACTTATTTGTGATGGCTATGTCAATAATACTCTTGGGCTAAGAGACAGAAGCTCTCGAGCAGATATATGTATCATTCCATGATCTGAATGTTGGTCTACGATATCTAGGTGCTTGTCCTCATTAATAATACGAATATCCTCCTACCTAGTCTACTTTGACTCAAGTAGTCGAATAGTATTCATTATCCTGTGGTTCAATATTTGGTTTAAAGTTGAGTCACTGAAACTAGGTTTGTGAATGAATTACATATCAAAACACCACTTGAAGTAATCAGTTTGAATGAGGGTTCGCTATAAGCTCTCAATCGACCACTTGTGTTCGAGTAGAGAGTTTGTATAAGGGTACTGTGCTTTTGTGGCGCTCCTTTCAATGACAGACATTGTCATTGAACCGATCGACATATTCGAGCGCCGGCTTAAAGTCAAGTAGTATGACTACTGTCCAACGTCGATTTATTCGTCTTTGTTCTGGGACCAGACGAATTGTAGACATTTGATCTATGCAGCAACGTCCAGGTCTAAAGCCAACCTGGTCTTCTCTAGTCTGCTCTTCACGAAGTTAATATTTTTAACACTATACTAGTTAAACTTATTCCTCTGTGATTGTCACAAGAGGACTTGTTTCCTTTTTTACAGATCGGGAAAATTAGTGGTTAAAACCAGTCAGATGGGTTTGTGTCCAGTTCCCAGATTCTACCTAAGAGCTCAGTCCATCGATCGTTAAAAATCTCAGTGATTAGTGCATCAGGTCTCACTGTATTCCCTCGTCCTGGACTGATCATAGCCTTCTCAACATCATTAAGATTTAGAGGGCTCATATTAACTTGCCATTCAGGTTGAGGTGTAGGAAGGATTTGATTGTGAACAAGTTAATCTCTTGTTTTGTCATGGTTCAAAGATGGATGTCACTTCCTGGATGCCCACACCGTTCAAGGCCATCTCTTGAGGAACTTGCTCACAATCAAGTCCTTCCTAGACCTCTTAATAACGCTTTTCTCCAAGACTAAACCTCGTATATATTTGTCACCTCGCTCCGCTAGTTCTAACGATTTTAGTACACGAAATGTAATTCCTAGTCTCCTGTAGCCATTCTCCAAACTACATGTTGGAGCTTTGAGCGCTCGAACCATGTCCTGAATAGTACAACAGGCATCCTTAGCTCGGACTCTAGAATCTCGAGTCATTGACATATGCTGCTTCTCCGAAACGTGCATACAGCACCCGACCACAGTCATTTGTCTGATCTCATCATGTTAATATAAAGGATAGACTACATTTACACCATGTATCTGTAGCTTCGTTGTTGTATGTATAGCATTGTCGTAAAACAGAACTAGCATACTAAGACTGTATTCCAGAGGATATTCGCTTGTTAGCTACAGTTTATAAAGAAGAACGAATATTGTAGCTTTAAACTCAAAAGGAGACAAGAAATTAATGCATCCGTAACACTACAATTGATTCTAGGCATGTCACTCAACTTACCCAAACCACTGTTTACAGTTATCGTGCAATTATCAGTGTATATTTATCACTAAATTAGTAGAATACTCTTTAAAAACAGATTCAAAAAAGCAACTCCAAGAAAAACGATAATGCTCATAGGAAATACTTTTAAGTGATATGTTTGAATGAATTTTCAACTCTAAACGACTCTTCAGAAAGTTTTAACAATAGGTACACTTTCGGTCGTATTGTTGTAAAACTATGTGTATCTTCTGCATTAAAAAAAATCTTATTTAAACATGACTAAAAATAATTTTATAACCAATGTTTTTTTTACTATGATCCATTTTTTCGTTCATTTGTCAATAGATGTCGAAAAAGTCCTGTATATTCAAGACCAAATCTTTAGATGGTACTAAAGTGACTGGAGCTGTATGGGGTCCAGTTAATCGAAATATTATTTGCGGACATGAATCTGGAGCCATCACAGTGATAGATTTAAGTTCTGGAGAACTTGCCGAGCGTATCACCCCTCATAAAGGATCTATTTCGGACATGCAAATGCACCACACTCTTCCGATGTTCATAACTGGATCGAAAGATCATACTGCTAAGGTAAGTTTAGTTTTATGAAGTATGACTACATACACTTTTCTTCCCAATAAACATAAGATATTTCGCCGAGCACCAATGAATTTCTTACCTATTACCTCAATGCAGCGGTCAGGCTTGGATATCGTGATGATCCAACCAATCTATGTTAGCTAGAACGTTCATCCCTTTAGATCTTACCATTACATCCAAGTTGGTTTGAGAGCAGCAGTAAGACTAAAAGTTGCGACCATGTGATGGGAGAAGGAATTCAAATTGCTTATTGGACTGGATGTGATAGCAGTAATATGGGACACTCAAGCAACAAGCTTCTGCAGCGATACTGTCTATCCACAAAAGAAGAAAAAGGTTGGCAAATATCAGCCGTAATAACTAACTAATTCATGACCGTATGTAACGGGCCTCAGACAGTTGTCTCTTGAGCATTGTGATCACGTTCCTAGATCTTTCGACGTTGTTAGCAATCATCATCATACTTCAAACAGCACTCTTATTTGCACTATCAAACCTCATCTTTTCTTTCTAACTTCCTTCATAGCTCCCAGCAGTGATAACGATTTAACCTCAATAAATGCTATCCCAATTTTATCTAAATTACTTTCTAGAACTTTCAATGTCCAAATCCTATGTTAAATCTGGCAACAATTGTTTTTAGCTATAATCCCAGAATTGCATCCCATTGATTTACCCATACAGGGTTTTAGCGGTATATATACTTGACCTCATCTAGCCAGAATGGATAACCAGTGTGATATATGTTGCATGTATCTGAAATTGTAATAGCAGTTAGTTAGTTAGTCAACTACAACATATAACTTCGTACGTACGTACATCATTTCAAGTTTCCATGCCACATTTAGCACAGAGACCCAACTGTCAGTTCAAATTCAATAGTGGGAGCGATAGTAGAGATATTAGCAGTAATGGAAAAGATTAGGGTTCGAAGATGTTATTCAAGAAGTTTAATTCAGTGAGATAACTTTAGAAAGAGAAAGATAGAGGTGATGAGGAATTCAGATTAGAATTTCAGAGAAGCTTAAGGGTGGATGCATCTGCGCCATCGCAAACGATTCTGAGCCATGTTATTCAACGTCTCTAACCATCGGTTACTATCATCTCGCTGACCTCAACCAGGTAGTCTACGCTTACCAACATAGCTCAGTTCACTTGTCCGTAACTTCACGGATTTGTGCCAGGTTTTGGTCTGGCTGACTCTAGCTTCCAGCATACCCTTACACCACAAAATGTAGCTCGTTGTAATAGTAGCTTCTCGTTGTTTTTTCAGTACAAGTATGATATTAAATTTAAAGGGAAGACAAGTGTTCTTAATTGAATTTCTCTTGACTATCATTTTTATGTTTTCCATTTAAATGGTGCAGTAAGACTCTGAAAGAAGAATAAGAACCTGTACATCTGCCTCATCATTAATGCATTCTTAGATAGCTCTTAATGGTAGCTCAAGTAAAGTAAAAGTTAAGTTTTACAACAAACTATATATTTTAAATTGAATATCTATAATTATATCCACTTTTTTCTGTGTTTGTGTGTGTGTACTTGTCACTTGTCCAGCTTTTCAGTGCTTATAATTTAAGCTGTATCCGAACTTATACTACTGAACGTCCAATCAATTCCGCTGCTATTTCACCAGATAAAGATCATGTAGGTGAATTATTTTATTATTTAAAAACTATTTTTTTTAATAAATATATACAGTGCTTTTTTCAAAACTTCCTCACAATAACATCTCAAATTTAATCAAATGTTAATTATACTCAAAAACTAAGTACTCATAAAATATAACTGACGTTGTCTCCAAACACTGAATAAGCAAGATCTCTATAATTCTATTCACGAAATGTTGATAAGCCAATGTATGCTCACCTAACTGGGATGTCTTTTATCTCTTCCGGTTATGTACATTATCACAGTGTAATCATGACACTTCAAAGACAACGATACTTGAACTCAAGAGCTGTAAACTTATTAGTCAGAACAGTTTGTTTTCAGATTAACGCTGATGACCTGAAAAATAGTTCAGACTGTTGTATATTATCTTGCTTTTCACCATTCATGAATTTATCTTTTCAAGCAGAATAGTATATAGATTGTCATGGTTTTAGACGTGTTTTTTTTTACTATTGGCTGATTCAAAGAACATTCTATGCCAACTAATAATGAAATTAACAGAAAAAAAATAGAGAACACTAGTTCGGATTAAATTCTAGTTAACAGTTGTTTCTGTATTCAGAAATCAATTGGATATTTTTATAAGAACTTTGTTAACGGTTTGTTCTTGACTAGCGTAACGATTTAAAGTCATATGCTGCGTTTAAGTTAAGGTATATTAAATCATGTTCTCTAGTTTACTGATGAATAATTGATATCTAACATCCAACAATCGCATTACAGAGTTCATATCGTGATGATCCAACCGAGCTATATTGGCCGGAACATATGTTCCTGTAGGTGCTACCATGCCATGCAGGTCGATTGGAGAACGATGAGACTAAAAGCAGCTACTGAAGGTGTGGGAGCGGTTTGACAGCAGTAAGGTGTTTCTCTCGAATAACCATCATCTGAAGCGATGCTGCCTTCTCACAAGGAAGGAAGAGGTTAGGAAATGTTGACCCTAAAAATGTCACACCTCACCTTGCCTCATGGATTTCCGTCCACGGCGATAAGGCCTTGAAAACAAGAGCGGAGCCAGCACTTCAAAAACTCATAAAAGGGCCGGTCTGAAGTAGTTGTCACCTAGGCTCTATGGTCACACTCCTAGTTAGTTAGGACCTAATCTAAGTTCGTTTCTTGGTTCCTCAAGAAACATCCTTCCATGCCGTGGGCAACCGTGAAATGACATCAGCCCTCATAACCGTAACAGCACACGAGACCAAATTGGTCACACTCAAATATATCTAAGCATATTGTTTTTTCTTTCTCACTAAAATGAAGGTCTTATTAGGAGGTGGTCAAGAAGCTCATGAAGTAACAACAACTGCGGTTGGTCAAGGAAAATTCGATGTCAGATTTTATCATCTGGTTTATGAAGAAGAATTTGGTCGTGTTAAAGGACATTTTGGTCCTGTTAACAGTGTAGCATTCTCACCAGATGGCAGTGGGTATGTTTATTGTATAGATGGATATCCTCCAAAGTTTATCTTGTTTTATTGTTGAAATAGGTTTTAATGAACCTGTAAGCCTAGAAAATCAAACACAATTATCTAATTAAAGACTGGTATTGTTCATAGTTATATAATTTATTATTTCTCGCCTAGAACTACTTGTCACACTAGTTAGCGTATTGACTTTGTTATTGACATGCTTCTAGAGACGACACCCTCATGGTCTGACTTTTCAGGAGTTGACTTCCTACCAGGAGGTTCACTTGTTGACATAGTACTGTTTGGTAAAGACTCTCAGAAAGTGCTGAGTCTTATGAACACCTTAAGCAACAATACAAGCATATTCTGGATGCAACCCTCCCCTTCCAAATACAAAATGTTGCTTCAGGATTCACTTGCATCTGCACCCGGACTAGTGACAAAGAGTGAAACAGTTGAGCTTGTCGACCACCTCACTCATCAGTGCTAATGGCCTAGCGTCTGAAGAAATCTCGGCTGGCTTTTACCAACTTGCGTCATTTATGGTGAAGGAGAGATATTCGTCTTCTAACCAAAGAATGAGTTTACTGTGCAGCAGTTCGCTCCATTCTACCGTACGTGTGCGAAACATGGTCTGTAAGAGTAGAGGATTTTCGTAGATTGCTAGCATTCGATCATAGGTGTCTTCGAAGCATTGCTCATATATCCTGGGACCACCAAGTAAGCATTGTTGCTGTTAAGAAAAGGCTACTAGGTAAGGATGACGAATCATTTTGTGGGGTACTGCATCTTTACGAGTTCAGATGGTTGGGACATGTGCTACGAATGCTCAACCACCGACTGCCCCGATGAGTGATATTATCTGATGTGGGAGTAGGTTAGAAGAAAGGTAGTGGCGACCAAACTAAAACATGTCACAAACCCATGAATTCATTGACAACTGGACTGAGTCATTTTGGTAAGTGTAGGTTATCTGCCAGGTATGGGATCCGCGCGACAGTCGTAACTGGTAGTTATGAACTTTGAATGACATGGCTCAATGTCGTTTACCCTCAAATCCTAATCTTCTGAATTCCTTATCGCCCTTAACTTTCACTTTTTAAACCTACCTCGCTGGATTATACTTTTTGAATAATTTCTTCAAACCTTAATCTCTCCGATTGCTGTTAATACTTCTCTATTACATCTAATAGTATGGGATTTGAATTGACACTTGCTTCTCTCTATGCTAATGTGGTATGGCAACTTGGACTGATGTACGCACGTTGTATCTGACTGACTGACCAAAGCCTCTGAAAAGAAACATAATGCACGCACATACACACACATGATATAAATTTTGTTTAGTTTGTTAACTGCTTCTTGCTAGGCTTTTAATGTTATGCACTATGGTTGCTTTTTGTGTTGTTGTTGTTGTTTCATATTCATCTCCTTTTCTAACTGTTTTTTTTTGGTGGTCAATAGATTTGCAACTGGTGGAGAAGAAGGCTATGTTCGATTGCATACATTCGATAGTGATTATAATGATTTAGATCAACGTCTATTTGGATGAAAATAAAAATTTCATATTGTTTTCTTTTGGTGATTTGTATCTATCATAATTCTCTATGATAAAAGAAAATAATCATGATAATAATAATAAATGAGACCGTACTTTTTATTGATATTTTTGTTTGCTATTTATTTTAGAAAAATCATGTTCATACCGTTTAAAATATCTCTGAAACAAAAACGATTATAGATAATTAATAAAAACATGGGCAAAATCTGAACGAATTTCTAGTGGCTTTTTAAACACCATTAAACATAGCTTCTAATAGAAACATCAGTACAAACATGTATTATTTATTCGATTATAGACGTCTTCAAAGAATTGCTCATATATCCTGGGATAGCCGATTAAGCAATGCTATAGTTAGGAAACGAGTACTAGGTAGGGATGGGCAATCAATAGATGAAGTATTGACACTTCATTAGTTGAGGTGGTTGGGACATGTGTTACATATGCCCAACCACCGACTCCCCCGTCGAGCTATGTTTTGTTGTGTGGGAGTAGGTTGGAAGAAAGCTAGGGGCAGCCAAACCAAAACATGGCACAAATCCATGAAGTCACTGACGACAAGTGGACTGAGTCATGTTGGTAGATGTAAACTACCTGGTTGCGGTCCATGAGACGAAAGTCACCAATGGTTAGAGACCTTGAACGGCATGGCTCAAAACCGTATGCAATGGCGCAGGTGCATTCATTGATTGTGTTCTCTCAAATTCCAACCTGAATTCCTCATCGCCTCTATCTTTCTCTTTTTAAAGATATCTCACTGAATCATACTTCTTGAATAATATCTTCGAACCCTAGTCTTCTTCATTACTGCTAATACTTCTACTGGATTTGAACTGACAATTGGGTCTCTGTGCTGATGCGGTATGGAAACCTGAACTCATGTACAAAGTTCTACGTTGTGACTGACTTACTAAGTGCAAGCATGCAGTACAAGGTATGAGAAGAGTAGTTACTCCTCAGATATCTATACCTGTGATAGCGAGATCATGGTGACTAAGGGCACACTACTTGTAATCGATTATATGCCAGCTTTCTGTATTAGTTAACTCCATATATTAAAGTTCAAATGACATCTGCTTTAAATCTTAACACTGACGGTGGGAAACTACGGAGCAAAGTGATGTACGTCATATTTTAGGACCGACTTGTTCCTTTCGTTGTAGGAATGCAACATCACTACAATTGTTGGTTATCTCGGTAAAACACCTTAACTGTGTAATCACATTCCCAGTTCATTCGGTTGTATAACTTTTTCCTTTAACTATGAGTTTGCTGCTTCTAGTCTTACCTCCCTCTCCTATCTATGAATCTAGTCCATCATGTTAAGACCTAATTAAACGAGTTATCCAATCAATATAACTCAATTTGATTATCACGCTAATATACGATTCTGAATATCATTTTGGGATGGCATATTAAATTAGGCTTTCATCATATTGATTTTCTTTGGTTAACATCGTAACGTAGTCAAACTGTCCTTTCGCAGCATTGTAATAAAAATTGTTGGAGCCTAATTCAATAAACCACTGTTCTTAAGAATGAATAATTGCAAACGTACATTTCTAATTTTTTCAATATGAAGTAAATAAATTATATTTATAGTGCCATATTTAGAAAGCGCTACAACACCTGCTTCCAACCATAGCTGCGTAATGGTCGGGCTTCCTTATCGTAATGACCCGACCGAGATACATTGGCTATAACATGTTTATTTAAGTACTGGGCAGCTTAAACGTAGAACAGTAAGGCTAAAATCAGCAACTTATTGACTTGGGGAAGTCGTACTGCTAACTGTAGGTGAATGTGATGCCGGTTAGGTGTTTCTGTCACCGATGGTAAGGCCTTTCGAAGAGTGGATCAAACACTAAAACTTGTCATTAAAAAGCTGTACGTAAGAGGTTCAAGCAGTTGTCCCTTGGTCTTTGTGGTCACGCTTTCAGGTCGCTAAGGCTAACGCCAATACTATTTCCTTTTCGGGTGCCTCAAGAAGAAATACTTCCAACCTTATCTCCAAGATTAACCCTTCTAGCATATATCTATAACCTCGCACCGCTGCTGCTTACGATTTGGGTACACGACAAAAGAATCACCAACCGGAGCTCCAAATTTTCTCTACGAAACCTTATTCCTGACCTGAAACCTCTCTCTAAACTGCATGTCTAGGCTTTTAATGCTCGAACCTTGTGTCAAAAGGAACAGCAGGCTTCCTTAGCTAGAGTTCTACAACCTCGTGCCAGTAATGTGTGCTGCATCTGAGACTGGATTTCAGTAGAGAGTCGCTTGAGCGCCACCCAAATAAACTCGACATGATAGGAATACTGTTCGCTGTCTCTACCTACACTCCCACTGATTGCAGCTCAGATGACATAGAGAATGAATTTTACGAAATGCTTTCCAATGAGTGACGTAGTTGGGCGTACAGACCGCCTCACTTATCCCAGGAGTCGTATCAATGTTGACAGACAGATGTCTGATGAAATCGCGGCACGGATGCAGAAGGCTCGACTGGCTATTGCCAACTTGCGTCACTTATGGAATAGATATCTATCTGCAATCAAAAGACGAGTCTACTGCGCGGCAGTTCGCTCTGTCCTACTATATGGGTGTGAAACATGGCCAGTTAGAGTAGAAGACATTCGTAGGTTACTAGCATTCATGTGTTCTAGAACCATGGCACGTATATCCTGGGATCACCGAGCAAGCAGTGCCGGATTTATAAAAATGGATAAGAATGTCAGGTCAATAGATGAAGTAGTGAATCTTCAGTTGAGGTGGTTGGGACATGCGTTACGTATGCCCAACCAACGAATGCGATGTTTTTTGATGTAATAGGCTTGAAGAAAAGTAGAGGTGGCCAGACCAAAACATGGCGCGAAGTTACTTTTTTACGGGATCGGGTTACTTACCCCATGCCCAATCCTACTCCTTTTTTCCGGCCTTGAGATGACCAGCAGTAACTCTAGAGAGCATCCTCTCTGGCTCATTGCCTATGCTCCATCGGAAGTAAATAAGTTTAAGTTTAATATCATCATTATACATGTGTATTATATATCACCACATACTACTTACTCTATGTTAAATTAATTGAAATCAACACTTTCTCACACTGTATAATGATAGAAAACAAATAAAATCAGAAAACAAAAAAAAATCAAACTGCAAGACTCAACGTTGAAGTTAAAATAAGATAACTCCTCTCTCTCTTTTTCTGTTGACATGGTCAACATATACAAAACCTGTATGTATGTGTGTATGTAGGTACGTATGTATATGAATATATATATATATATATATATAATACAGTATAGTCTAAGCATGAGTAGACTTAGAATTGGTAATAATAATAATAATAATGATAATAAAGACAATGTCTAATTATATAACAAAAACACCATAACATAAGCGGAAACAAAACCGGAAAATAATAATGATAATCATAATTTTATAATAACATAATTGTACACAACAACAAAGAAGGAGGCGCATTCGAATATTCATCAAAAATTACATCGACTAATTGATACAAGAGGTAGAGGTAGAAGAAGAAGAAGAAGCAGCAACATAAAAAAAAATGAACAGAAGAGTAGAGTAGAAATGAAACGTTGAAAATAATCAATAAATGGGATTGAATTAATCTGTTGATTCATTTTGTGAATTTATGACATGATTCATTGGGTGTAGTACAACATGTTGCAGGTTTATGATTAGATGTTGTTTTTAAAGTGGATATAAATGAACGACTCATTGTTGAAATAGTTCGATTCGGTGATTTATGCTGACGAGAATAAAATGGTCCATTTAATTCGTTATTATTATTACTATTATTATTATTATACAATGGTTCAGTTATCTGTAAAATGTAACAGAGAAAAAAAAATACGTAAAATTGCATAAAGAAAGGAGGTTGTGGAGATGACTGAATTGTTTTTTTTTTGAAATCATAAGTCGATCATTGTTAGACCACTTTAAGAAACTTGGAATCACTGGATGGTCGTCATGTCCTGGTATGGGACTCATCAGTGGCATTGCGCATCCATGTCCCTTGATACTCGCAGGATACCCAGGACCTTCGTCTTTGCGCACGAACGCCTAGTCACTCATCACTGGACCACTGAGCCGGCATCTGATGGTGCTAATGTCTAACTTTGATGAATCCACGATCTTGCGCAACCTCATCCACTTTGTTCGGTGATCACTGATTCACATTTGAACAGGGTTGAAATCCACCGATCACTACGTCTTACTGGAGAGATTGTTGAGTTACTTATTGAAATAATGAGTCGATCATTATTAGAAAACCATTAGAAACCTAGAAGCACTGGATGGCCGTTTCGTCCTAGTATGAGACTCATGAGCAGTACACATTCCATACCAGGACGAAACGGCCGTCTAGTGCTTCCAGGTTTCTAATGGTAGTCTAACATTGATCGATTCATGATTTCGAACAATGTAAACATAAGTAGTATGGCGGTGGTTAGGAGGACATGAATTACGTTTTCTCAATGCACGGCTTACCTCTCAATGAGTGATGCTATCTTGAATAGGATTTAGTTGGAAGAAGTATTTAAGACGGTCACATTAAAACACGCCACCAATCCAAGAAGTCACTTTAGTAGGTTAAGACTACTTGGTTGGGGTCCCTGTGGATTATCGTGACAAATGGTTAGAGACATTAAATAAAAGTTCAAATTCATTTGGAATGGTACAGATGCATTCGTCTTTTGTCTTTCCACAAATTCTAATCTTCTAAATTCTACATGATTGCCTTGTACATTTATTTCACTGGTTTATATTTTTACCTCGAATCATACCTTTGATCCCTAATCTTTTCTATTACCGTTAATACTGCTATACTACCTCTACTACTACTATGGAAGTTGAATTGACAATTCCATCTGTCTCTCTGTGTGTGTGTGTGCTAATGTGGTATGGCAACTTGAACTAATTTACATATGTATCAAATTCTAAATGTTATAATCGACTGACTGAAAAGTCTATCAAGTATTAATATCTAGTCTTATGACTGCTTTATTCGATAAATTATAAGTTTTCGTGTAATCAATAAATCGTTGTCACATTTATGTACCTTTTTGAGTTGTGTTATAATGCCCTCTTTTATTACAATCCAGCTATTCTTAATGCTTAGTATTCTCGGACACCAATTCATTCGAGACGTTCTCCCAAATCAGAACACTGTTGAACAGGAAATAGAGATTATTTTCCAATAACAAGGTTAGATGGAAGACAGAGAAGTCCAAAAAGTTATTATAATTATAGTTTTTTTACATGAGAAGATTCTAGAGTGTTCCACCAGTATCGACTGGCGCTTATTAGGTACGAAAAGAGCCAATCAGCGTGCAACAATGCAGTCGTGCGTGGAACACGCTTTAATCCAATCTATGTCCCACTAACAAGTCGATTTAAATTATGAATAGGTTGGATAACTGTTCCAGTTAAATTATTTTCTCACACTCTGCTAACCAACCTATCAGATTGTAAGTGTTATGAGGTGCGGTGTCTCACATCTGAGATCACGAAAACGTGTTAACCACTCAAACTGGTGACTTGAGAGAGAAGGCAAGAGCAGAAACGGAAATCTATTTAGCTACCGAATCATATGTACAAATACTCACGAATGTATACAGTCAGTGATAAAATAGTACTATCCTATATGCCCGCAAGATTGTTTATTTACAATCTAATTGACAGATTTCAAGCCTAAAGGTTGGAACTAAGTGACCTACCACGTACAATTTGTTGAATTCCCCTTTGTACATTAAGCGCGGATAGATCAAGAACATAACAATACTTGTGTACTGCATACGGCTTTAAGTTACTAGTTTTTTGAATAAATTTTCTAATGTAGCGCTTTCTATTTTATTCTAGTAAAAAAAAAATAAAAGTTAACTTTGTTCATTTATTCAAAATTAATTTTTTTTTCGCATGTACTTTACGAGCATCAATCAACAGGAATATTCACACATGTACACGACATTCAAGGCAGAAAATAAAAAACACTAGAACAAATTTCTCTTTGAACTAATCAAAAAGCTTATCAAAATACTTGATTTGAATAAAAAAAACTAGGAAGGTAATTTGATTGACATTTAAGCAACAATTGTTGTGTTCATCATTTGAAACACAAGTATAATGTATTATGTATGATCTAAGAAAAGTATTCCAGTTTAGTTTATGACTTGTAAATAAATGTCAAGCAACATATTTATAACCTCATATTTGATGATTGAAAGCTTAGGGAATCGGTTAACATCAATCAGATTTGGTCAATTATTTTTTATACGTAGGCTCAGTTTTTTTTTCTCACAATTTTGAATCAAAGATATTTTCATCAAGAATAGTATACTTCACTGACTCTCTACTAAGTATCCTATTTTTACTAGTAAATCAATCTTTACTTACTTTGTACGTATATGAACATTTGTTAGAACATAATATGATGATACAGTTATGTTTCAAGTCATTGTGAGCCAACTAATTAATCTGAAGATAGTAATCAATTTAGGGATAAGCGAGGTGTCTTAACCTAGAACCTCTTTAAAGCTTCACAGCTTTACAAACAAGACTGTTTTTTTTCACAACCCATTTGATTATATCACAATTAAACTATTTTTAGTTCTGTAACAAAAAAAAGAATAAAATAAATACATATTTGGGATGTGACTGGTTGAGTTCAACCCTGTCAGATGTAGGCAGTAGTTACCTACCGAAGAAAATGGATGAGGTTGCACGAAAATCCTTAGATTGATCACAGTTAGACATGAGTGGTCTAGCAGCTAGGCGTTCGCGCACAAGACCGGAGGTGCGAGGTTTGATTCCTTCGAGTAGCAGGAGTCGTGGATGCACACTGCTGATGAATCCCCTATCAGGACGAAACGGCTGTCCAGTGCTTCCAGTTTTCTAATGCTGCCGGTCTAACAATCGTTGATTCATGATTTCAATAATAAATATATATATATAGCAGCTATCAATATTCACTTGTAATACATAATTTACTTTACTTCGTAAAGTGTTACGCATGCACGTGAACACATCAATTTGATATGCTTGAATTATTACGAGTTTACCTTAGTCGGTAAGCGAGAGCGAGGATCGAGGATCCGGCGACACGACAGGCTACTCTAATCCGATTGTCCCAAACCCCCATTGAGTAAAATAAGAAGACTTGACAGACAGACAGACAGATACAACGCAGAACTTCGTACGTAAGTACATCAGTTCAGACTTGATATGAAGTAGAACATGTATTCTACAAGCATCCAGAAAGTAGGACGTCCGAATCCAGAAGAAAGCAAGAATCCCAGATTAAGGATCCGGGTCCGGGTCATAAAACGTGACAGATAAGGCGTATTTATACAGTTAGGTCGAATAGAAAAGGAAACAACATTGATAGTCAGAACGACCAATGGGAAACAACATTGAAGTACGTGACATTGACAGCTAGGACGACCATAATATGAACCAGTAAGAATTAACCAATAGGAATTGATCAATTCAATTAGACATACAAATAATTCTCTTAGGATATTGCATGAATATCCTAACATAAAGTATGTTAAATTTTCTAAATAATTTTCAATGTAAACTGTATAGAATTTTAATACAATGGCGCTTGTATATGTAACTGTCCACTAGGAAGAGTATATTGTTGAAAAATATCAAATATCAAATAGGGTTTCCAAGTTATCTACGCCTAATCAATAAACCTTCAAAACAAACCAACGACAACAACAATGTATGCATTAAAAGTGTAATAGGAGGAGGAGGAGGAGGAGGAGTGAGTACATACAACTAACTAACTTACCAAATCAGCTAATGTTTTCGGTCGTTGAATACTTTTATGACGAGTTAATGTTAAATCAGTGGACTGATTTTTTTTCATTATTGATCGATTTTCATGACTATCCGATTGTTTATTATATGTTGTCAGATTATTATTATTATCATTATTATTATTATTGTGAGTATTATTTGTCACAGTTTTTATTGGATTATTTCTATGTAAATCCCATGGAGTTGAATTATCACAGTCAATAGGAAATGATTTATTAATATTATTCATGATAGACATTGGATGAATGTGAGTTGTTGATGCAACAATGGAAGGGATAGATGGAGATAATGATTTATTATTATTATTATTATTATTATTATTATTATTACGCAATTGAATAAGTTCTTTTAATATTTCTACAAAACTTGGTCTATTACTTGGTTCACTATGCCATGTACGTAACATTAAAGAATAGATTGTTGATGGACAATCTTCCGGTGATTTCATTCGATAACCAGATTCAATATGACGTAATACTTGATTAGCCATCTGATAGTAAAAAAAAATTCATTATTATTATTAGTAGTAGTGGTAGTAGTAATAGTAGTAGTGGTACTAAAGTGATTTATGCTAGATTATTAAGGGATAAACAGTATAATTTTAATTGGAATTATTCAATAACAATAATAATAATAATAATGCCAAACCAAAATATGGTACAAATCCATGAAGTCATTGACAAGTAATGGATGTAGGCTAGATGTAGATGTAGGCTACCTGGTTGGGATCCACGAGACGTAAGTCACCGATGATTAGAGACCTTGAATGACATGGCTCATGATCGTTTGTAATGGCTCAGGTGCATCCAGTCGGTGCGTTCTCTCACCTTATCACATCTATCTTTCTATTTTTAAATTTATCTCACTGAATTATACTTCTTGAATCATACCTTCAAATCCTAATCTTCTCCTTTACCGCTAACACTACTACTATCTCTACCACTATAGGATTTGAACTGAAAATTGCGTCTCCGTGCTAATGTGGTATGGCAACATGAACTTACGTACTTCAGTACGAAGTTCTGCGTTGTAATTGACTGACTGACTGACAGACAATGATGATAATAACATCATCATTAGAAACTCTGGTATGATTTATACAGATTTTAGTCAAACCATTGCTAAGTCACATATGATACAAGATAAATTAAAGGATACCTTGAAATAATCATAGTAGTAATGATAGTAATACGAAACTAATAATATGATGGGATGATGAATATTAAGAAAAGTATAAATTGTTTTCTAACTGAATTTTATTAAAATAATGAATTGAACATTGATAGACCACCATTAGAAACCCGTTAGTACTGAAAGGTCGATTCGTCCTAGTATGGGATTCATCAGAAGTGCAGAGCAACCACCCCCGTTCAAGTTAATCGAAACCAGGACCTTCAATCTCGGTTAACCAGCATCTGCAGCGATGCTGCCTTCTCACAAGGAAGGAAGAGGTTAGAAAAGGTCGACCCTAAAAATGCCACACCTCATCCTACCTCACGAATTTCCGTCTCCAGTGGTAAGGGTGCCCACTGAGTGCTGCGTCTGCCTAACCACCGACTGCCTTGTTAAGCTATATTTTGCGGCGTAGGAATAGGTTGGACGAAAGCTAGGGGTGGCCAAACCAAAACATCGCAGAAATTCATGAAGTCAAGTCATGACAAGTGGACTGAGTCATGTTGGTAGGTGTCGACTACCTGGTTGGGGTCCACGAGATTATAGTAATCGGTGGGTGAGGAAATTCTCGGAGTTCTAGTAAGAAGCCCTGACCAGTGGGGTTTAACCATGTCGGCTGCAAGCAGTAATCAGAGAAGACAATGGGTAAGGTCGCGTGATAACTCGAATTGATTAAGATTAGACATCAACGTTGTTTGGTGCCAACTCAGTGGTCTAGACGCTAAGCGTTCAGGTTCGATTCCCGCGGGCGGGGTTCATGAGTGTGCAATGTTGACGAGTCTCATATTAGGATCAAAAGAAACGTCCAGTTCTTCAAGGTTTCTAATAGTGGTCTAACAATGATCGATTCATTATTTCAATGCAAATTAACAATCTCCATAAATCGATAATGAAAAAACTGAACTTTTATTGAATAATTGATTAAATATATACTTAAACTAGTGTAATTTTACATTATCCTGCTAGTAAGTGCTTTTTGTTTTAATGTATAAACTACTGTTACATGTTATAGATTTTTTTCAAGTTACTGTGTAGTTATTTATTGTGCACCTATATAATTTAGTTAGTTCATTATTGTATCTTCTTAATTATGCTGATGTGTGGTTCAAGAGTTTACTTCACGTTTTGAGTTATAATTGGATTGAGTACATTAGAGAATTGATCTTTCAACCTTTGTCTTCTGATTGATCAATGGGTTAGAAAGAGCTCAACAAGTAATAAGCGTTAATATTTTAACTGTTCTTCATTTGTCCATGTGTCAATAAGTAAGTAGGTCACCTGTCCTATTGACAATACAAGTAAAATAATCAATAATCGGACTGGAGAGAGAATTATACAATTGCTTCCCTATCATTATGGCCTCATTACATGAGACCTAGTTAAATCTAACGAAATAAATCGTTGTTAGCAGGGTGTCGGTGTTAACTATGAACGTGAATGGTCAAGTTTAGCGTTTAGAAGAGATTTAATTGAGCGATTGGTGAGAACTCGATAATTGCAGTTGAAGAAGAAAGGAGGCAACTTATCTCTGGTTAGAACGATACAGTTATTACTTGATGCATTACTAAACGTCTCTACTATCCCGCTCAAGCATAAACTCAAACCAATCGCATTCCAACTAACTATCGGAGATATGTTTTTGAACAAGTGTCATTTCTTATATCTCCAGATTTTCATCGTTTACTGGTATACAGCGAACCTATCCTTTGTTCCAATAGCCAATACATATTTATCTCATTAGAATGGTTTGTCCAAGTAAGGCGAGCGATATTCTGGGGTGTAGAGCTAGGCTAGAACACAGCGACGGACGACCAAACCATGAAGTCATTGACAAATCCATGAAGTCATTGACAACTGGTGTAAGCTATCCGGTCGGAGTCCGCGAAAGGATAGTAACCGATGGTTAGAGACTTTGAATGACATGGCTCAAAATCGTTTGCAATGGCGCAGGTGCATCCACTCATTGTCTTCTCTCAAATTCTGATCTCCTGAACTCTTCATGACTGTTTTTTTCTCTTTTTAAATTTATTTCATTAGGATATACTGATCCAATCATACCTTCAAACCCTAATCTTCTACATTACCGCTAATACTGCTACTAGCTCTACTGCATACACAATTAGCATTCACTTCTTCTGTTCTCTTTGAATCATTTCATTGTCTACTGTCTAACTATTTTGATCAAAATACTCAACTGATAAATTTTACAATGAAATTAATTTTAACTTACCATTCGTGGATATGGTATACGTCCATACGAATAAATCTCCCATAATAGAATACCATAACTCCAAACATCAGATTTTGTTGTAAACAGCTGTGTTTTGTTTTGTTTGTGTTTTTCAAGTTCAAGCAAGCAGAATAAACAAATAAATAAACATTAGATTAGTCAAATTTAATTAGTAAACACAGTCGGTTTGTTTTCAGTATTAACAGCTATACACTGACCCCCCTACACACACACACACACTCATTTAAGAGACACTGTCATTAAACAAATCTAGAATTTCAGTGTTTCATTGTAATCATGAAATCACCAACGTTAGGCTAATGAATACAAACCTGGAAGCATTGGACGGCCGTTTCGTCCTGGTATGGGAACCATCAGCAGTGGGCATCCATGACTCCTGCACCTCGCAGGATTCGGATACAGGACCGTCGGTCTTGCGCGCGAACAGCTAACCCCTGGACCACTGGGTCGGTATCTGACGGTGTTACTGTCTAACTTTGATCAATCTACAGATTTTGCGCGAACGCATCCATTTGTCTTCGGTAATTACTGCCTATAAATGACAGGGTTGAACTCCACTGGTCACGTCTTCTCACTAGAACTCTGAGGATTCCCTAACGAAGCTAGTCAGAAGTTAGGCGTTCGCGCGCAAGACCGCAGGTCACGGGTTCGAATCCTGCGAGTAGCAGGAGTAGTGGGTGCGCACTGTTGGTGAGTCTCATAACAGGACGAAAAGGCTATCCAGTGGTCCAAGGTTTCTAAAGGTGGTCGGACAATGATTGACTAGTGATTTCAATGTGTAAAAACACTAATCTTCATAAGACTAATTGAAAAAATATTATATTTGTTTAGTTCCTTAATGCTGATTAAATTCCATCACTCAAGTCTAAGTAACTTGACATCACACGTAAATATCATAATCGATGTTTGGAGACTTTGAGTGGTATGATTTTCAGAACCCTTTTTAACGGTGTAAGTGTATTCACTCTTCGTCTTTCATTATAAACCAAAGTCTTTAAATCTCCTAAGGCATCTTTGCTCTTTTTCGTTACCTAATCTTTCTTTTTGCTACTACTAATACTACTGATGCTTTTACTAATGTGGGATATTTCATGAAAAAAATATTTTTTTATCTAGCTTTTAGTGTAATGCAACAACATGAAGCAATGTATACGTACCAGATGACTGACTTACTGTATTATGTTGAAAAGTTGTATATGGACTGGAGGTAGTCAGTCAACAAGAAGAAACTCTGTTTGACCAAGGTCCTACGCTAGTTCAAATACTACAGAAAGTAACAGTTCCTTTGACATTTAAGATACACCATGCAAACGAGTGTTACTTAATTTAAACTGTTACTTACCTTACTTACCTACTTACATCGGTTACTCTTAATAGAGCATAGGCCACCCACTAGCATTATATTTTCTGGTTAGCGTTTTTGTAGCGTAATGATTTTCTACGGTATGAGGTCACTAACCCCATGCCCAACCCTTCTCTTTTATATGAACGTGGGACCAATATTAACCTCAGAAGGGCTTCACATGTCCCAACCACCTCAACTGATGAAGTTTTAATACTTCATCTATTGATCTACCATCCCTATCTAGTAATCGTTTCCTAACTACAGCACTACTTACTCGGCTGTCCCAGGATATACAAGTAATGCTTCAAAGACACTTATAATCGAAAACCAGCCAGCTACAAGAAAAAATTGTCAATGCACACCTCATAAAGGACCTACTTACCTACCTACCTACCTTCCCATCAACTCCAAAAAAAAACGATCAATCTCAACTTTACCATCAAACATGACAAACTATATTTATTCTTACTCGATCGCGCACCGCTTCAGGAGCTGTCCATTTCAATGGGATTGCTGCATTATCATGTAATACCATTGGATTTAATGATGGAGGAGATGTTAAATTATCATCATCATCATTATCATCAACTGGCTCATTTGATTGACAATGAGTTTCATGATGATGATGATGATGATGATTAGTTTTTGAATATTTATCAACACTATGATCACTTGTTGGCGAATTACTGCTAATTACTAATGTTGGTGTTGTATTCAATTTATTTGATAATGGTTGATGCGACAGAACACCGGAAAAACTTGATAAATCGTGTAAATCTCTAGCCATACCGAAATCTGCAACTTTAGCAATTAAATTAGGCATTTTTCCAGATAATAAGACATTTCTAGCCGCTATATCACGATGAATGAAATCACGTTCTTCAAGATAGACTAGACCACGACAAACATCACTGTAAAGTAGTAGAGAAAAGAAATCACCAAACCTTAGAAACTTGTTTTTTTAAATAAATAAATAAACAAACAAGTGTTTTAAATCATATAAAATTCGCATGAATACAAACTGGACAACATCAACAGGAGTTTTTGATTGTATGTTGTCGTCATGGTTACTAGTACACTACTCTAAAAGACCAATAATTATGTTATTTTAAGCATTTTCTTAAAAACATTAATATCGAACATCGAATTGTGTGTATCAGAGCAATTGACATTATATTTTCTGTACTAATTTATGTAGACATATTAATTATAACTGTATACTTCCTACCTCGTGACTGGTCACAATGAATAAGGAAGATCTTCGTAAAAGTTTACTGATTATGTGTATAAACATATACATTTAAATATAGTAAGTGACTCTAGCTGCTGGTTTGAGGCGGTAATCAGGTTCGATCTTTTCTAACCCCTTCCTTTGATTGTGAGAAGGCAGAATCACTGCACGTGCTAGTTGTCCGATGGAAACATCTTACGGATGCCACATTTCTCTACAATTAGAAGTACGACTTCGCCCTCAGACTTTGCTTGAGTTGCTGCTTTTAGTCATACTACTCTCCAGCCAATATAGTTCGGTTAGGTCATCATGATAGGTAAGCCCGAGCAGCACCGCGTCAAGGTAGCATCTACGGTCAGGAACGGCTCTTGTGGCGTTTTCCAAACATGGCATTTCAAACAATCTATTTTATTTACCTCATATTCAAAAAAAATTACAAATCTTTGGCTGTAATTATTCATTAGATGGTGGAGAAAAATTTTAGCTCAGGTGGATGATTATGATGGACTTTCTTTCGTTCTCTTGGAACGTAGTTATTCATTCTTAAGAACAATGGTGCATTGAATTAAGCTCCAACAATTTTTATTACAATGCTGCGAAAGGACAGTTTGACTACGTTACGATGTTAACCAAAGAAAATCGATATGATGAAAGCCTGATTAAATCTCCCACCCCGAAATGATATTCAGGCTCGTATATTAGCGTAATAATCAAATAGAGTTATATTGATTGGATAACTCGTTCAATTAGGTCTTACCATGATGGACTGGATTCATAGATAGGAGAGGGAGGTAAAACTAAAAGCAACAAACTCAGAGTTAGAGGAAAAAGTTATACAACTGAATGAACTTGGAATGTGATTACAGCTAAACTGTTTTACCGAGATAACCAGCATCTGTAGCGAGGCTGAATTCCTACAACGAAAGGTAGAAGTCGGTCCTAAAATATGATGCACTTCACTTTGCTCCATAGTTTCCCACCGTCAGTGATACGATTTCAAGCAGATGTCATTTGACCTTTAACATATTGAGTTAACTAATCCAGAAAGCTTGCATGCAATCGATCCCAAGCACTGTGACCTCGCTATCCCATATATATAGACAACTGAGAAGTAATTACTCATACCTTTGACTGCATGTTTGCACTAATCTTTCTATTAGAAGCTATGTTTAATGATGACTAAAAAGCTACTTCATCCAGATAGTAGTGGGAATGATCTATGAATCCTGACTCGGCTTGACTCAATATCCACTGAGTATGATATATGTTCATAAATATTGGAGTCAGATCGTGGGTCACTCTATATTATACGATTAAAACCAATAATAATAATGATAATAATAATAATAAAAACTTACGTGCTGAATTTTAATTTTGTCAATTCAGTAATTTCATCACGTGTACGTGAGTGTAAATAAGTCAACAGACTACCATTGGATAAATATTCTGTAACTAAATACACTGCATCGTCTGGTTCATATACTAAACCAATAAAGGACACTAAATTAGGATGATTTATTTTTCTAAATAATGTTGAGAAAAGAAAGGATAAGAAGAATAGGTAAGAAGAGAGAAAAATATGCATAAATATATCTATTTTAACCATTATTCAGAAGATACAAGTATTTCTTAACAGTTAGTTGTCTGTGCAAAATACTTCGGATCCGTCGGTTAGACACTATCACCGACAACCTACTGTGGGAGAGAACAAACTAGATTCTAGTGGAGGAAGGAATCAAGAAGAAGCGTTGGAAGTGGATAGGACACACGCTGCGAAAAGCACTTATTCGCGTCACAAGACAAGCCTTCACCTGGAACCTTCAAGGTGAAAAGAAAAGAGTAAGGCCAGGGAACACATTACGTCCAGAAATGTAGACAGACATGAGAAGCATGAACAAAAATTGGAAATAACTGGAAAGGGAAGCCCAGGACAGAGTAGGTTCGAGAATACTGATCGGTGGCCTATGGTTCATTGAGAGTAGCAGGCGTAAGTGAGTAAGTAATATCTATTTTAAATTATTATTATAAGTGAAAACGGTAGCCGTCAAAAACTAATAGGCTGTTGTGGTGGCCGATTTTGTTGACGTCGGGATCACCATTTGTAGTGTGTCGATTTACTGCGTGTTCTCAAGCTCGGTAATTAGCTCGTCCAGACTATCGTTACTAAATAGCGTCTGACGGTTTATAAATCAGAAGGTGAACACAAAGTGTTGAATACGTTTATTTTTGACACACCACAAAGCGAAGCGGAGAAGCAGCGAAAAAGACGAATGAAGCGACGTTAACTGGAGAAGGCCAACTACTTGGATTAGAATGCGAACGAATGGGCGAAGGAAGCGGATGAATAGGTGAAGCGCGTTGGAGAAGGCTAATGAGCCAACCCCCTAAGAGATAGAGCATGACTAAGAATATGTAGTCAGACAGACATATGACAAGCGAAATAGGCATGCAAGCACATGAATAAAAGCGACGAATAATTGACAAGGTTAAAAGTAAGCGAGACAAGTCATGTGAGGTCATGGGGATATTAGGAGATTAACATTAAAGCGAAAAGGATGAGTAAGCGCGTAGGCGTAAGCCATGCTCAGTCGTACAAGCTCATACAAACCAGATAATAAAAAATACCAATGGTACATATAGGTTATTGCTATACAAATAGCATGGTTACATAAGTTAATCGAAAGGCTTAATCAAATTAAATATGAGCGAACTCAATTTTATGTGGAGTCACTACAAAGCAAATATTTCTTTTCATCATATTCACAATATATCTGCCAAACAGTAGAAAATTTTAAAGTTTTTTTCTGTCATTTTGTGACTTAGCGTAGGTAAGCCAGTTTTCTTCAGAGAATATACATACAGGAATTCAACCAAACCGAAGTACAAACAGACAAAATAAAAATATTTAATGAAATCAATCAAAAAATGACCGAATCTGACCGACTCAATGGTCATGTCACTCCGATCAAGATAATTTAATAAATGAGATCTATGTTAGCGGGTGTGAAAAAAAAGAAGAAAATCTTTCTCTTTCTAAATTTATTTCACAGGATTATACTTCTTGAATCAAAATCTTCAAACCCTAATCTTCCCTATTACTGCTAATAATTCTACTACCTTCACTGCTATTGGATTTGAATCGACAATTAGATCTCTCTTTGTGTGTTAATGTCGTATGGCAACCTGAACTGATGATGTACGTACGTAAGTACGTATCAAGTTCTACGTTGTAGCTGACTTGACTTAAATTAACTTGAGTGAGAAAGGACAGACAGTTGAATTTGTATATATGAGATAACACAGTGTGAGCTGTGACAAGAATGAGTTAGTCTAACTTAAACTGAGTCATGAAAATGTCAGAAAAACTTTCTTAACTATTTTACGCCATTGGGATAAACTATAAATAATGCCATTATTATCTTTATCATTAACAATCTACCCAATGTTCAATTTATCTGAAATTATCAAGTCAAACCACCTAGGGGTAATGACATTGAAAAAATTATTGAAACCATCAATCAATCATTGTTAGATGATCACCATTAGAAACCTGAAAGCATTGAAAGATGGTCGTTTTATCCTGTTATGGGACACTCATCAGTGACAATACGCATCCACAACTCCCACAACTTTCAGGATTCGAACCCAGGACCTCGAGTCTTGCGAGCGAACGCCTAACCTTTGCTGAGTTCCATATACCAAGACGAAACGGTCGTCCATTGCTTTCAAATTCTTAATGGTGGTCAAACAATGACTGATTCATGATTTCAGAAAAATTATAAATGAAATATGCGACCCTGATCACTCTCCATCGAGCAGAAAATTGATTGTAAGTTGTTTTTATTATACAATTTGTTCAAATTTACGAAGAATTTTTTCATATTCAACTCATCAAAACGACAGAAACTCATACTATCATCCATAGAATGAAGCCTGAACTGTGTACAAGATAAAAAGTAAATATCATTTCTATCATGACCTATAACAACACTATTATCGTTTTGTTTTCATTTCATCGATTTCACGGCTATAAATCTTCTCAAATCTTCATAATTTGAAGATCTAGTGTGTGTTCAAATTTTACAGACGAAAATAACCAAAACAAAATGAAAGTGACTGCTTGTAACGAAATCCTCAATAACAATCACTCACTAAATAAACTAACAAAAAAATACGCTCAAAAATACTTCCTCAAATCTCACACATCTTCAACATTGAACAATGGATACGCTACAAATTCATAACGACACTTATCTCAATTAAGAAGACATGATATCTTTCAATTAGAAAAAGTGAGCAAATTTTTGATGTACACAAAGAACTGCTCAATAGTCTCAAAAAATTTTCAAATAATTAAAGGCTGGATGGTTAGTGTTAGGATATTCATCCGATATCCTAAGAGAATTATTGGTCAATTCCTATTGGTTAATTCCTACTGGTCAATTTTATGGTCGTCCTCGATATCAAGGTCACGTGCTCCAATGTTGTTTCTTATTGGTTGTCCTGACTATCAATGTCACTTCAAATGTTGCTTCCTATTGGTCGTCGTAACTGTCAATGTCACAGACTTCGATGCTGCTTCCTATTCGACCAAAATGTATAAATACGCATTATCTGTGACGTTTTGTGACCAGGACCAGGACCCGGTCCCCGATCCCTAGTCCGGAATCCCGATTCTCATCTGGACTCGGACCTCGCACTTTCTGGATGCTTGTAGAATACAGGTTCTACTTCATATCAAGTTTTCTTTTTTGTACTCAATATGGGGGTTGGGATAATCGGATTAGAGTAGCATGTCGTGTCGCCGGATCCTCGATCCTTGCTCTCGTTTTCCGACTAGGTAACTCTTAATAGTTCAAGTATATCAAGTTGACGTGTTTACGTGCAGGCATAACAGTTAGTTAGCAGAGAATACTGACTGGTTAATCATTGGAGACGTACATTATCTATATGAATCGTAATATATATCATTGCTAAACTTGCTAGCTGTCTTCACATAGTTCAGGTCTATACTGAACTGTACATGATCGATATTTCGGTTTGAAATTTCACAGTATCATCACATGGGATATTGATACTTTCATTAAAGTGTCATTGTGGCATCCAAACAAACTGGTAGGATAAATTATATTCCAAAGGTTGTGATACCTCCTCTTTTGAGCTCACTTAAAATAAATGAAATCAATTATCTTTTCCAGGGATATTCAAAGATAATTTGAGTACAATTAATGGGGTGCAATAATTGTTTCAGACTTCTGTTTTCTTTGTTTTGATGTCTTATCCAGTTAATACTGACGATCATTTTGTGAACCATATAACAATGATTAATTATTCGCATAACTCCGTCTGGAGCTCCTCTCTAGGGCTACTGCCAGTTCAAAGCCCAGATAAGGGAGAATGGTTGGCCATGGGGATAGCGACCCCATCTCGTAGAAAACTAACTCGTTAGAAAACGCTAATCAAGAAAAATAATTCAAGTAAGTAATTATTCACTTCTTAATTGGAAAAGTTCCTTTGTATCTTTTGAACGAACACTGATGTTCATTTTCATAGTGGCTTGATTCTCTTCTCTTGAATGTTCATCTTTATATTGAATTTAGGCATCTAGAATTGTCACCATTGAGAACCTAGAAGCCCTAGATAGCCACTTCATCCAATCGTGTAATACTTTTCAAGTATACGTACCTCAACTCCGTGTCCGGGAGTCGAACTCATGACCTAACGCATGACAGAAATCGTCTTGATATCAATCAATCAGTTTAGACAGTTTCTCAAAACGTTCAAATCGATTTTATTGCACATGCAAACACAAAAACTTTTAAAAAAAACGTTGAATTCATGATATCAGTCAGTCAGTCATTCAGTTACAATGTAGAACTCCGTACATACGTACGTACATAAGTTCATGTTGCCATAGCACATCAGGACAGAGACACAATTATCACTTCGAATTCCATAGTGGTAGAGAATTCATTAAATTTTTGACTTATCAGAAGAAAAAACACCACAAATAAAGATAACAAATCACATTATGTAATATTAAAACAATAATAATAATATTTATTTATGAAACAATAGACATACGTCATCAGTGATGCTTCATAAGTGATAGCCAATTTAGATGCAGTCTTTTTATAAATTTTCACAGCTACTTGTCGACCATGATAAGTAGCTTTAAGAACTTCTATAAATGGTTAAGAAGAAAAAAAACAAGAAAAAACTTAGAAATAAATTAACACTGAAATCATCATAAAATGCAATAATATTTCAATAGTCAGTAAGTTACAACGTAGAACTTCGCAGACACATACATCAGTTCAGGTTGCCATACCACATTAGCACAGAGACTCACTCAACTGTCAGTTCAAATCCAATAGTGGGAGCGATAGTAGAGATATTGGCAATAATAGAGAAGATTAGGGTTTGAAGATATGATTCGAGAAGTACAAATTCAGTGAGATAAATTTAGAAAGAGAAAGATAGAGATGAGGAATTCAGAAGATTAGGATTTCAGAGAACACAAAGAATGAATGCATTTGCGCCATTGCAAGCTATTTTGAGCCATGTCGTTCCAGGTCTCTAACCATCGGTGATGTTCGTCTCGAGAACCCCAACCAGGTAGCCAGTATCTACCAGCGTGACTTAGTCCATTTATCAACGACTTTATGGATTTGTGCGATGTTTTGGTTTGGCCACCCTTAGATTTCTTCCAACCCACTCCTACACCACAAAACATTGCTCACTGAAACAGTCGGTGGTTGGGCGTTCGTAGCACATACCCCAACCACCTAAACTGATGAAGGTTCACTACCTCATCTATTGACCTGCCATCCTTACCTAGTACTCATTTCCTAACGACAGCATTGCTTACTCGGCTGTCCCACGATATACGAGCAATGCTTCTAAGACATAAATAATCGAATACTAATAACCTACGAAAGTTCTCTATTCTCACCAGCCACGTTTCGCATCCGTATAGTAGGACGGAGTGAACTGCTGCGCAGTAGACTCGTCTTTTGGTTGGCAAACGGATATCTTGCCTGCGCCATAGGTGACGCAGGTAGGCTAAAGCCAATCGAGCTTTCTGTATCCGTGCTGAGATTTCGTCAGTCACCAGGCAGTCAGCACTGATGAGACTCCCAAGGTAAGTGAGGCGGTCTACATGCTCGACTACTTCACTCCCTATCACTAGTTCAGGTAACGATGTAGCCCAATGTTGAATACATACAGAATACACATGTACAAACACAAATCATAAGTAAACTTAGGGAGAACTTCAATTGACTATTTGGCATTGAATAAACACTAACAACTACTTTTTTGTGCTTACTGATTCAATAGTTAGTAGATATCAAGCTCCGATTAGTTACTTAAGTCTAAACGTGACTATCGAACAAATGAATATATATATATATATATATATATATATATATATATATATAGAAAGAGTGTGTGTGTGAGTGAGTGAGAAAAAGAGAGAAACATGTTTTACACTAATAAACTAATGAGGAACGAAACACTACTACTGTCATTTAGTGCGCTTTCCCTTTCGAAAGACTAATAATGAACATATTAACGACATCAAAGATTCCTTGAGATGACAAAATCCAAGTGTTGTTGTTTCGTATCTACGCTGCGCTAAAGCCAGACTCTTGCCAGGGGTCAGGAATGGTGATGATCTCAAAATAATTGCACTGGTCAAGGTCTATCACAATCTGGGCCATATTTTAGTGCCTTTATGATGTTAGTATGGATTTGTAAGGTCAGGTTAAAGAACGTCAGTGAGAACAGCTTTGCCTTATGCTTGTGCAACCTTGCTTCTCCAAGCTGAGGATGTTAAGGAACTCCCTGTGTTTGATCATCGTCGTCTTCGAAGGATACAGAGGTTTGGCAAAGTGTGTTCCGGCACAGTGACGATAATTTAATTGGTATCACCATTTTGCAACGCCGACATCAGTGTCTTGGACATATTCTACGAGTGTCATCCCAGAGAATTCCATATCGATTGTCGAGGCTGGGACCGAGAGGGAAAAATGAAGAGGTGGTCAGTTTGTGACATGACGAAAGGTTATGAAAGAAAGCTGTACAAAACTTGTATCTGTCTGTCCTTTAAGATTCTTTGATTGATATCCTAGAGATAGTGCCGCTCAGCGGCTTGACATGTTATCAAACATGGATCAGAATAGAAGCTAATGGTGGTTCAGCTTGAATTTCCTTGTAATTTTTACGTAAACGTTAGAGGAGCATCCTTAACTAAAAAAATTGTTCCTGGTTGTATCTTCTTTCACTGAACTGCTTATCTCATTATTTATTATGGACTTGTCTTAATTACTACTTGCTCCCAATCTCATTCGCTTAATGGAGAGTATATTTATTTCGGTAGCCCCCCGCCCCTGTTCGTACCAAAATCTGTATATTGAAATAAACAAAACTGATAAATGGCGGCGGCATAGAACACCTTTGAAATAGTATTTTTCAACACTGTATGTATTAATGACACAAAAAAATCAATGATGAGAAATGGCTACTCGATGCTGGACATCAAAATCGGTGTACTACTACTACTACTACTACGACAACGATGACTCAACTACTTGGCAATATACTTTATGGACAAATCGAATCGAGGGTAAGAAATGAATGTAACCATTTTAATTGAATTCAGTATCGAATATAAGACTGAATGGTAAAGCGTATTAAAATAAAAATCTGAACAAAAAAAAAACAATTTCATTGTTGACATTTTAAACAACCAATATAAAGAGGGCTAGAAATCAGTCAGTTACAACGTAGAATTTCGTTCGTACGTAAGTACATCAGTTCAAGTTGCTGTACCACATTTGCACAGAGATACAATTGTCAATTCAAATCCCACAGTAGAAAGTATTAGCAGTAATAAAGAAGATTAGAGTTCGAAAATATTATTCAAAAAGTACAAATCAGTGAAATAAATTTAAAAAAAACAGAAAGATAAAGGTCATGAGGAATTGAGAAGATTAGAATTTGAGAGAAGACAAAGAATGGATACACCTGCGCTATTGCAAACAATTTCGAGCCATGTCATTTAAAGTCTCTAACCATCAGTTACTATTGTCTTGCGAACCACAGTAATCGACGGGCTGATTAAATCAACTAGTCACAATATATAAGACAGATAAGCATGAATTGTTAGATAGTTATTCAATAATTTATAGTATATAGCATGGTCAGTTAGAGTAGAGGATATTCGTAGCCTATTAATATTGGTGTCTTCGAAGCGTAAACAATACTGTTATTAGGAAACGAGTACTAGATAGGGATGGCAAATCAATAGATGAGGTATTGAAACTTCATCAGTTCATGTGATTGATTCACATGTTACGAATGCCCAACCACCGAATAAAATCATCGACGAGCCATGTTTTGTGGTGTAGGGATAGATTGGATGAAAGCTAGGTGCGGCCAGACCAAAACATGGAACAAATCAATGAAGTCCCTGACAAGTGGACTGAACCATGTTAATAGATGTAGACTACCTGGTTAGAGTCCACGAGATGATAGTAGTCGATGGTTAGACACTTTGAAAGACATAGATCATAATCGTCTGCAATGGTGCAAGCGCATCCACACTGTCTTCTCTCAAATCTTAGTCTTTTCAATTCCTCATCACCTTTTTTCCCTTCTAAATTGATTCCACTGGGACATACTTCTTCAATCATACCTTCGATCCCTAATCTTCTCCATTACTGATGATACTGCTACAACCTCTACCACTATGAGATTTGAATCGACAATTCAATCTTTGTGTGTGCTACTAATGTGATGTTATGGAAATATGAACTGATATAGTAGGCAGGTTACGTACGAATTACTACGTTGTACCTGACTGACTGACTTTATAGTATTATAGCCTACAAATATTTTAGACATAGTATGAATTCACTTACCACCAAATTCACCCCGTCCAATACGATCACCTAATTGAATTTCTTTACGAAAAATAAGATAACCAGATTTTTGTAATTTGTTTAATCGTTTTCTTTGCATATCTGGAATTGGATGAAGAAGTGCACAAACTAATCCACGTTTAGGTTGTGAATAAAACTGAAAGAAAAAATAAAGAGAAGAGAAGATTTTAAAGTATAAAGAAAGGCAAACCAATTGAACATAGTGAACATTGTATGACAGAAATAATGATGCTTAGATTTCAGCTCTAAAATTAGCATTTTACTAGTTGTTAATGTCAAGGTCTATAATTGATTAATTTTATGAAATCAGTCAGGTATGAGTTTTTTTTGTAATCGTTTCAGTTTCCGAACTTAGAACTGATACCTAAAATCCATAGGACAGCCAAGTTGAGATGTACTTTTCTTTAGAGACAGTGTTTTCGAACTTGTCTTGAAGTGATAAGGAGGCACCGATGCTTCAGATGGTAGCTATTACGTAAGAAACACCTTATTGCTACCACATTCCAATATAGTCAATAGGAAAACTTCCGTTTTTGATTTTAAATTTGCTATTTTTAGTCTAAGCTCTTTAGAAATGACAATATCTCAAGGAATAAGTGATGAAGATAAGATAGATTGTCAGTCAGTTACAACGTAGAACTTCGTATGTACGTACATCAGTTCAGGTTTCCATACAACATTAGCACAGAGATGCAATTGTCAATTCAAATCCCATAGTAGTAGGGATAGTAGAACTATGAACAGTGATCGCAGAGATTAGGGTTCGAAGATATTATTCAACAAGTAGGATCTAGTGAAATAAACTTAAAATTAGAATAAAGGTGACCAAGAACCTAGAGGATAAGGATTTGAGAGAACACAAAGAATGGATGAACCTGTGCCATTGCAAACGATTTTGAGCCATGTCATTCAGGGTCTCTAACCATCGATTACTATCATCTTGAGGGCTCCAACTAGGTATTCGACACCTACCAACATGACTTAACCCAGTTGTCAGTGAATTCATGCATTTGCGCCATGTTTTGGTTTGGTCGCCCCTAGCTTTGTTCCAACCTATTCTCACATTGCAGAACATAGCTCCACGAGGCAGTCAGTGCTTAAGCATACGTAACACATGTCCCAACCACCGCATAGATTGAGTTGTCATTATAAGCAGGCCTAACTAATGTTTCAACATAGTATTTAAGCTCAGATTAACCCAAATACTATGATAAATGATCCATATCTCTAAACAGTTACCTTAAGTTTATTGGATAAACAAGTGCCATAGAATTCAGTTTGAAAAAGAGAAATCTCGTAGAAAATGGCAATGGTTAAATGTCTCCTTTGTTATAAAGTTGTACATAGTATTTCTGAAAGTTCGGAGAATATCAAAATGACGTAAGTAATAAAGTAATGGGTAATCCTTCAAATTTCAGGAAACTTGGATAGATTGTTTACAAGTTAGTAGTCAGTCAGCCAGCTACAACGTAGAACCTCTTACATACGTACTAAATCAGTTCACGTTACCATAATACCACATTAGTAGCACACACACACACATTGAATTGTCAATTCAAAACTCATAGTAGTAGAGGATGTAGCAGTATTAGCGGTGGTAATGGAGAAGATTAGGGATCGAAGATATTATTCAAGAAGTATAATCCAGTGAAGAAAATTTAGAAGAGCAAAAAAGTTCACGGGATGCAAACGATTTCGAGCCATTTTATTCAAAGTCTCTAATCATCGGTTACTATTATCTCGCTTACTCTAACCTGGTAATCTATACCTACTACAAACATGGCTCAGTTCAGTTTACAAGCTTCAGATATTCATGTCTAAATGGTTTCATATATATACATATGTAATAGTTTGGATGGATAGATTCAGTTTTCAAATCATTTTTGTTACATTTATCATTCTACTGTGAATTATGATGTTTCAGATTGTACGAGAATATAACATCTGACAATTCAAATAATTACGCATATCATGTGTTAAACTCAGTCTGCAATGTGTCACACAAATAATACTTCTCCTATGATATGCATAGCATGTGAATTCAAACTTCTGTTATTTGTAAAATGAATACAATCATATAATGCTTATGGTAATATAAGCGTTAACACATTTATATGATGCCACAAATCTATATGCCCAAAACAAACAAGAAGAATTACTAAATTTACTAGAAAAACTTGATTTTTTAAACCGATCCCTTTATTCACTTACCATTAATGATCCTCTGAAAAAAAAACCCACAACCTAAGCAATATCATAAGCATATAATTTACCTCAATCAATACACTAAAAAACTCACCTGAACTAGTTCTAAAAGGCTTGGAAACCAATCAGTTTCATCTAATGTGTAATGGATTTTGCTGCAAATTGAAGGTGTAGGATAGTCGGAATGTTGGATGGGATGGGCAGATTTAAAAGGTCTACGAACTATGCGATAATGCTGAACATTAGTTGCGGAATCTGAAGGTGCCATTGTAGAATTTTGATGTTCAGTTACATCTACGCTTCCAACTGTACATGAAGGTCCAACAACACATAATGTTAAGCCACCACTGTACAGATCAGATTCACGTATTAGAAAACTTCCAACAGGACTACCAGAAAGCAAACTTTCGGATTCAGCACGAGAAATTCGTCCATGATACCAACTTAAACAAAAATAAGAAATCGGTGTTTAGCATTAGTTAAAGAACCTTATCTTGTTCCACTAACAGAGAGTTAAACATTTTACATAACTAGGTACCAACGTAGTTTAGTTGAATTCATTTTGTTTGAGGCCCTATGGTTACTAATTTTAACGTGTAGTTTGGCACAAGAACCAAATCGACAATTAAGTTTCGAGGATCAATCTCACGTCTTGATCAAAAGTTGGGTTCACCATATTGACAGTCTAATATTTTAAATGCATGTAAGCCATGGACATGGGGTGAGTAACACATGCCATTAACTGACATTGACAATGAATGGTTAAAAATCACTAAAGCCCACACTTAGGTCTAAAGTGTGATGTTAAGTATAATAAGTGTAGAAGACAGTTAATACATGTGCAAATTTTGCTGCATATTTGATGGACATTAGTGAATTTACCAAATTCAATCACTATCTACATACTCAGTGTGTGGGGTCTTGTACAAAAAATATCCATCGTAAATAATTACGCACTTTATTCTGATACTGCAATATAATATATTTAAAATGTCCAGGATCTTTTCCAACCTTCATACGCTGCTTCACTGGTGTGGCTAGAATTCCTGTTTTGTAAAATAAATACAATACCGTTTAAATTGACCAGATAGTTAGTGACTAAGTAGGGTAGGATTTAAATTTTTACTATTAGTACATCTGTAATAAGACTGCCTACATAAGTTAAGATTAAGTAATATTAGTGCACACATATCAACATGTCTCCTATAGTCGATAGATTGCTGTAAGATCTAACCCATTCACTTTAGTAAAAAATCATCAAAGAATTTTATAAAATCAGAATGAGTTAAGAATAACGCCAAGTACATATTTTTTACTGCTCCTTTGCGTTTATGCAGGTTTTTAGATTAGGCGTCAAGCAATGACGAATACTGGAGATAAAAAAACCATGATAGTCAAAATATTTATTGCACGAATACTGCTTTTAAAGAGCTGAGGTTATTAATAACCGAAACCATTCAAGTAGGTACACACCTAAGAACTTCAAACAAACTAATATTTCAATCGTTTTGAACGAAAGGATCATCTTAAGACTAGATCTTAAGACTAGATACCTAGTCAGGTAAACGTAATCAATCCAGTTATAGGACAATTATTCGAGTTGTAGGACATTATGGGTCCTTTCAGTGACTTGGCCATATTAAAAACATAAATGATGGATGAATTATTTGCTTAGCAAAACTTTCGTGAAGTTTCTGTTAAGCAAATATTATATGTCAACGGAAAATAATAATTCCAAAAATTGCTTTAGATTTGTTTTAATATATGCTTTCGGTTATTCAGAATTATGTTTAGTGGTTTCATAAAACCTTTGGTCTTATTTTTAGGTTCCATCCGTGTAGGAGTAGGCTGGAAGAAAGCTAGGGGCGGCCAGACCAAAACATGGCAGAAATCCATGAAGTCATTGACTAGTGGACTGAGCCATGTCGGTAATTGTCGACTACCTGGTTGGGGTCCGCGAGATGATAATAATCGATGGTTAGAGACCTTGAATGACATGGCTCAAAATCGTTCGCAATGGCGCCGGTGCATTTATTCTTTGTGTTCTCTCAAACCCTAATCTTCTGGATTGTTCAACACCTCTAGTTTCGACTCTTTAAACTTTTCTCACTGAATCATACTTCTTCAATAGTATCTTCTAACCCTAACCTCTCCGATTACTTCTAATTCCCTTACTACCTCTACTACTATTGGATTTGAATTGACAATTATATCTCTGTGCTGATGTGGTATGGCAACATGAACTGATGTACTTACGTACGAAGCTCTACGTTGCATCTGACTGACTGACTGACCTATCTAGTCAACTAACCAAGAACAAAAGCAATCAAACAAACTTTGAATAACTACGAATGAAAATGGAAAAACAAACACTTGATTTGAAGACACGTACGAATGTTTTCCGACTAATACTTTTATATTTATTACCTATGTAGGAAAACCATACAAACATCATCATTCAGACAGCATGTAAAAAGATGAACATTGCCAGAACACTAGTTGCAAAGACCTGCAATGTCTTGGTGAGTATCGAAGAATTACATATTAAAGGCGCACTTAACAGTGTTTTTGTTGATAAACTGATTAAGAGTAACACCATACTAAAACAACGGAATACGTGCGAATTCCAGTACCGTAAAAGTACTTTTATGGATTCGGAAAACAATGAAATGCTAACAATACACATATGCCACTACTATTATCGACCGTAAGAACAATTAAAATTTTTCTCGGTTAAAAACACAAGTAATTTAGTTACCAGTGATCTTTGAGGTCCTCTAAAACATCCGTCTTACGCTGAACGTAATTTAGAGGGATGAGTCCAGTTTCACCAACAGCATTCTTCGCGTGGGCCCAATTTGGATCCTTAATAAACAAAATAACGATTTTTGATTTACAAATGTGAACTCACTTTGCCGATATTAATAATTTCTAGTGTTTCATTTTCGTTAAATGGTAAATCCTCATTTTTGTCCTTCTTAAATGTATAATTAGCTTTCACAACATCTCCAGCCTTGAACGCGCATTCCATCATACGTTCAAAGGTCATATTTTACGAACACATCGTTGAAATTTGTATTTTATTTGTTGCATACATTGCTTCCAAAAAAGAGATGCACCGCAGTCGTTTGAACGAGGGTGGAAAATATGACCCAACCTTTCAATGTCAAATCGCAATTATTCGTGCAACGGTAAACTAATTAACTGACTGTCTTTCATACTCAATGTCCGGCCACTTCACTGCAGTAATTTTGTATGGAATCCATGTCCTCTATGATCTAAGTAACATGGAACATTCTCAGAAGTAAAGAAGAAACTAGTTCTTTATTTCCTTTGAGGTTTGAAGGCTAATGGCATAAACAAGTTCGACTGCTAAGTATCTAATATTAGATTTCTCTTGACTAGGAAGTTCCATTATAACGATTAGGAATTTGTCTATCCTCAGTGGTAGGATAAAGTAACCAAAGTAGGCTGCTGAACGGAAGTAAAGACAGGAAACCTGGTCTTGGGATGAGAGCAGTGATATGAGAATCGAAAGTGTTTTACCATATCTATCTGTGCGACATTATGTTTCCCACTTTTCTACGTCAAATGACGGGGATGTAATGTTTTCCTTAAGGCCAACATGTTTCCCTTATTCCTTAAGAGGTGGAATAAATGTTATAACCATCCCATTACAGTGTTTCACTTAATTTATAGCGTGGAGGTTTTATGATTCTTTAAATTGTTGTTGTTCCTCCGCGAAATATGATTATGAGTAGTTAGCGCATATTTGGAAGTTTATAGCACTGAAATGTTTAGTTAACCTCCAAAGCAAACTATTGTTGCAGATGACTAACCAAAGCTTCCAGTCCATTCTTACATAAGGATCAACATTAACGTTTGTGAAAAGATTTCCTTGGTAGGTACTATTTCAGGTCATTCAGTGAAACAGCTAACTCCTATTAAAAGTAAATAAAGTCTACTTACTTTGGGTGCACAGTCCTTCCAGATAAAAATAAATGTTGGTAAAGTGTGCATTAGTTGAAAATAGACCGAGGAGGCTTCACTAATTCTGCTAAACTTGCATATTTAGCATGATTTTAAATTTCCTTTGAGGGTTACAAGGATACTGGGGTGGGAAGGAAAAGGAAGTGATTGAATGGTGGAACTTCAGCATTAGTTTACATAAGTTAATAAATTCCGTCTAGCACTTGTAATGTAGGCACAGTAGAATAACATTATTAGGTGCCCTGTAATAATCTAGGTTCAGAAACTAAACACTGCAACTTGCTGGCATATCAGTCATACGTTTACATTTCATGCTCAAATGACGCTCAGCTTACGTACGCATTTGTCGTACTTTCGTAACAAAACGTTTGGTTCTACTGAAAAATCCACAGTTAAATCCTTCAATGGCTTGATCCCTACTCCGAAACGAGTCATCATTATTCCCTTACAACGATTTCCACATCTTTTCCACGGAGACCGTCAGTTGATATTGAACAAACATATCAACCTCACACTCATCTTTAATCATATCAGTCTCTGAATACCTCTCCCATTGTTTATAATGATCAAAAATCAAATGAAAATAGTTATAAAGCCTATACTGCTTCCTCCTTTCCTTCCTATATCATAGCAAACAACCCATCGGATGCACATTAAGGCCCTATAAAATATAAGTTTTCACTCTATGTAACAATGATGTTAACTAATAATGATAATTAAATAATTTATCCATAACGTTTAAAAGAGGTATGTCAATTTACAGGTAAGATAAAAATGTTAGAATTGCTTACATATTTATTATAAAATGTTGTTCAGTTAGACAAATATTTCACAAGATACACTAGCTTTCTATAGAGTGCCAAAATTTCTCACATAAAATTGTAAATGCTTCAGACTCCGGAGTCTATAATATGATGGTTGGCGCAAGTTATGTTGTCTGCTGTGCAACGAACCACTTCTGGTTATGAATCAATGCAAGTTAAATCCAGGTCTCTATATAAAAAGAAATGTTGAGGCAAATACCTAATAACCTTCTTAGTGAGATTTGCCAGATAATAATTCGACAGGCTCCTTGGTAACGCAACGAAGTCTTTGACAATATCAAGGCTAATATTAAGGGCGTAGAATGAGGTGCTAAAACAGAAGTAAAGAGAAAAGGGAGAGGAGCACAGCAGAAGTTATTCTTGTTTTAAGCTGAGTCATCACTGAGCAGTTAAATTTTTGGATAAAACAAAGGTATGATTATTCAGACCTTTCTTTCTCTGTATTTAAACTCTAACTGTACACCTGCACTTATGCAGGTTAATTGAGATAACAAATGGGCAAGTGATAGTATGAATAGAGGATATTCCAAAGAACTATATTGTTAGAAATTACGTTGATTAACAGAATGTAATGATAAAGACGCTGTGATTGATGCTTTGGTGTTATTCAATCAATTGTTTTTTTAACGCTCAAGAAGTGACAACTGAGCTCTTTTTCAATATATAGCTGAGCATTTGTACATATTATTCGGTAAACAAATAAATTTTTTATGGCAGTCCTTCCGTTTCTCTGATGACGCCAGTCTGGGTGTTTAGTTGATATCACATACGAATCCCGGAAGCTGCTCATCATAACACAAAGGGTCTTCGAAAGCTTCGTTTACTGATACAGTTAAAACTGCTATATGAGGTAAGAGGTGTGTTCTGAATGAGAGAAAACCATCAACATACGAAGGAACGACGTGTGGACGATACTACTCCGATTAAGAAGCTTAAACTTCGTTCTCGTTCGGATGCTGTGAAAAGTCAGGAGAATCAAATGGATATTCCAGTGTTCTGTCGTCTTCGAATCCTGTCGTAAATATGGAGGTGATTGAAGATACACAAGGTTGTTTACTGTGACTGTTTCTTCTCAGATTGATAGTTACTTTGCTGATGATGGGAATAAAGTGTCTGTTGGTTATTGCTGGTCCACAGTGTTATCCGATAAAGATAGTAATGATGCGCACATGACTTGTGTATCTGAAATGGAACGAAGACATTCTGTTTCATTGTCTGCCACTAGTACTGTTTCTACAACGGGTACCCCAACCGTAATGCTACCTTGACTTGGTGGTCGGGCTTGACTATCATGATGACCAAACCGATCTATATTAGCAGCAGCATATGTTCCTGAAGATTCTACCATGCCAGCAAGGTCGATTGGAGAACGATGAGACTGAAAGCAGCTACTCAAGGTCTGAGGGCGAAGTCGTACTGCTGACTGCAGAGGTGTGGTACATCAGTAAGGTGTTTCCCTCGAACAAACAGCATCTACAGCGATGCTGCCTTCTCATAAGGAAGCAAGGGTTAGAAAAGGTCGGCCCTAAAAATGTCACACTTCACCCTACCTCACGGATTTCCGTCTCCGTTGGTAAGGGCTGCCCACTAAGGGCTTTCAAGAGAGGAGCTAGTAATCGAAAATCCTCTCATTTAATGGCCGTGTGTGATAGGCCTCAAGCAGTTACCCGTTGTGCTCTGCGGTCACGCTCTCAAGTCTCTAAGACCATCACTACTCTACCTTCCTTTTCAGGTTCCTCAAGAGACATTCTTCCACGGTGTGGGCAACCGGGAAGTGACAACCGCCCTTATCCCCGTATCAGTCATTGGTCATAATTGGTCATAATCAAATCCTTCCTACACCCCCTTATATCTCTCTTACCTCCACAACTAACTCTCCTCACATCCCTTTATCACACCTCATCGCTAATACAAACGATGAGAATTCACGAAACATTATTCCTGGTCTCCTGAAACCCCATCCTTGACTGCATGTTGGAACTTTTAATGTACGGACAGTGTGTCTAATAGGGCAACAGGCTTCATTTGCTAGGACTTAAGAACCTCACGCCATCGACGTATGCTGCACTTCGAAAACGCGCATATAGGATCCGAGTAGCGTTATACAGTTGGCCTCACTATGTCAAGATAAAGAAGCAATTCGATTCACCCTTCGTGTATCTGGAAGCCCAGATGCTGCTTCCAGAGGTCTCGCTGGTGTAGATACAGCCTTGGGTCCTCGGGCAGAGCTAACTGCCTTAGACTGGATGCCAGTAGATAGTCGCTTGCGCGCTGTCCGACTAAACGGAACTGTAAGGACTAGGAAAGATAGGGATACCTGCCTACGCTCTCACTGACTGCAGTTCAGACGAGGTGAAAGATGAGTTTTACAGAAAGCTTTCAGACATCCTCCAAACAGTTAGGCGCTCTGATGCAGTAATAATGGCTGGTGACTAATGCTCAAGTAGGTAGACTGAGTAAAAATGAAAGACACCTAGGTGGATCTTATGGTGTTATGGCTGATAGAATAGATAGTGGCGACCGTATGTTGCAACTGTGCTCAGATAACCAACTATTTCTAGCAAACACTAATTTCAAGCATAAGGAAAAACATTTTTTGACCTGGCGACCCCCGAAGTCGTCTCAACGTTGGACCCAAATAGATCACATCGCAAACAGCCACCGAAGGAAACCTCTTAGGGTTCTACCTAATAATAGCAGAGCTATGAAGAGATTTCAGGAACAACTAGAAAAAAGGTTAGGCGACCATATAAGTGATTCCTATCCGGAGGCAGCTTAGAATGATATCAAAAAGGCTGTAGAAACAGCAGTGATATCTTCTAGTAAGGTAAACCATAAGGCTAGAATGAAGCCGTGGATCTCAAAAGCATCTGCTGAACTGATGGATGCTCGAAAACTTATCCCACCTGGCTCTGAACATGATGAAACATGAAGTCAGCCTAGGCGCAGGCTGATAATAAGACTACGCAACGACCGTTAACAGTGGTGGGTGTCTAAAGCAAAAGCGAAGGAACAGGCGGCAGCGATAGGCAACAGTAAACAGCTGTTCAGAGCTATCAAGGAAACCGGTATTAGAAACTCAAGTGTGAGTGAGACCATTTCGAAAAAGGATGGTCTTATTATCCATTCTCAATCCAGAAGACTAGACCGATGGGCAGAACACCTTAGTGATCAGTACAACTGGCCTCCAGCTACTCTTCGGTTGCCCACGATTCCCATTCATCCTAAATAGCGTTTCGATGTAAGTCCCCCTGGTCTTTATGAAGTTGAGAATCTAGTCATAAAGCGAGGGACGGCAGCAGATCCTGATAGACTGACACCTCAGATTTTTGAGGATGGTGGTCCAGTCGTTGCAGTTGGATTGACCGAGATCATAGGTAGAATCTGGGAACTGGACGTAATCCCACCTGTCTGGTCTCAGTCGCTAATTTTCCCAATCTGCAAGAAAGGACAGAAGTCCTCTTGTGACAATCACAGGAGAATAAGTCTGAATAATATGGTTTCTAAATTGTTAGCCTCGATTATACTTAGACACCTAGCTAGAGCTCATGAAGAGCACACTAGAGAGAACCAGGCTAGTTTTCGACCTGGTCGTGGTTGTATAGACCACATCTTCACACTACGACAGGTCCTGGAACACAGACACACATTTAGACGTCCGACAATAGTCGTGTTCCTGAACCTAAAAGCGACATTTCACTCAGTGGATCATGAGGTTCTGTGGCAGTGTCTATCATTGAAAGGTGTACCAAAGAAGTACATTAATCTAATACAAGCTCTCTACTCTAAAACTACGGGTCGGGTGAGAGCTTATGTCGAACTGTCATCGGAATTCTTTACTTCAAGTGGTGTCCGTCAGGGATTTCCACATTCCCTATTCTTGTTTAATTTTGTCATAGACTTGCTTCCCCTCGAAATGCAAACTGTTGCTTCAAGATTGGCTTGCAACAGCAGCCAACATTCATGACGGTGGGCGATAACCTCAATCTACCAATGTCCGTGAGGCAGAAAATTTTGTTTGCTTACGACTCCTTACGATATAGCAGGATGTAACAAATCAGTGATATTGATGCTACTTTTCCTTGTTAACCTCGTCTACGACTCATGTCTGTAACCTTGCACTGGTTTTTACTTCCTACCGAGAAATCCTATCACAAGCTGGTCTGGACAACTATACAAAAAAAGCTCACTTATGACTTCTTGAGCTAAAGAGATAAAAAGAAACAGAATAAATAAAATACCACAAAAGTTTTTATTACTGTGCCTCATTATTATATTTTGTAAATCAACATTATTAATAACAACTTGGTTCTTCTGAATTTCCTCTATTCATATGACTAACTTCCCATTAGTTATCTCACTACTGAATTGTCTTTATTAACCTACATTGGCGCAGGTGTACAGTGTTCTGATAGTAAAAAAAGTCTGAGTAAACATAAATTTGTTTTATCCATAAACGTATGTGCGAAGCCGTTGCTCGGCTTTAAACAAGAATATTTTCTGTTCCGCTCCTCGTCCCGTTTTCTTTATTCCTCTTTTTTCAGCACCTCATTCCAATCCTCATATATTAGTCACGATATCTGCAGTAGACTTGGTTACCCTACCCAAGAAGATGTGAAATCATTAGCTGATGAATATCATCCAGACCTTTGTACATTTACCGCATCAATTCTTGTTATATGCAAACCTGTCTCTACCATGAATCGTTTCGCAGTCGATAAGATGATAGTCGTAACGCTACCTTCGTAACTCGCGCCAATTATTCGCATTGTACATTCCATCTATAGGAATCCAATGAATCTTGTGAAATGTTCCAGTAACTGTATACCGTTTTAAAAGAAATATGTTGCTAATCTTAACATTTTGATCTAGCCTGTAAATTGCCATGTATCTTGTACCATGTTTGTTATTAGAGAATAAATTATTATTATCATTATTATTATTATTAACTAGTGATAGGGAGTTAAGTAGTTGAGCGTGTCGACCACTTCACTTATCTCGGGATTCTCATCAGCGCTGATAGCCTGGTGACTGACGAAATCTCAGCTCGGATATGGAAGGTTCGACTGGCTTTTTCGAACTTACGTCATTTATGACGAAGGCGAGATATACATTTTCAAACCAAAGGACGAGTCTACTGCGCACCAGTTCACTCCGTCCTACCATATCGATGCGAAACATGCGTAGATCGCTTGTCTTCGATCACAGGTGCCTCCGAAGCATTGCTCGTGTATCGTGGGACAACCGAGTGAGCAATGCAGTTGTTAGGATGCGAGTACTAAGTAAGGATAACAGATCAATAGAAAAAGTACAGAAACTTCATCATTTGATGTGGTTGGGACATGTGATACGAATGCCCAACCACCGACTGCCTGAACGAGCTTTTTTGTGGTGTAGGAGTAGTTTGGAAGAAAGCTAGGTGCGGTCAGACCAAAACATGGCAGAAATCTATGAAGTCACTGACAAGTGGACTGAGTCATGTTGGTAGACGTAGGCTTCCTGGTTAGGGTCCGTGAGACGATAGTAACCGATGGTTAGAGACCTTGAATGATATGGATCAAAATCATTTGCAATGGCACAAGTACATTCACTCTTTCTGTTCTCTCAGATTCTAACCTGAATTTGTCATCACCTCTACCTTTCTCTTTCTAACGTTATCTCACTGTATCATACTTCTTGAATAACATCTTCAAATCCTAATCTTCCCCATTACCAGCAGTGCTCCTACTATCTCTACCACTATGGGATTTTAATTGACAATTACGTCTATGTGTTTATGTGGTATGGTAACCTGAATCTATGTACTTACGTAAGAAGTTCTACGTTGCAACTCACTGACCGACAACGGGTACTACGAAAACAACATCTAAAACAGTCAGAGCATGGAAGTGGATGTCAAGCCGGAGCTGTGCGAAACTTCTGTTGCAGTTACGTCGCTGAATATGGATGTATCCAGTAATGTGATTGTTGTGCGTTAGTTTCAGGTGTAGGAGCTGCTACATCAATGACTTCATCGTGTCCGCCATTCTGAGCAAGTGGTGATTGGTTGACGATTCATCCTCCTTATAGTGTGGAGAGTAAATCGAGAAGAGGATGTGACCAGCCTCTCAACGAGCCATACTTGTTCGTGTGGTATAATTGGCTGAAGTTTGTACGATCATTAGGCCATGCTAAGATAGATTGAGGAACCAAGGACGTAATCAGCGAACGTAAGGTAGCGTTACTTAGTGATTTTGGTGGGCTACATCCATGTAGGAGTCCGGGTTGGCGTACTGCTGTAAGTCCTACTCGTTCTTCTAGAGTGGATTATGTTCTAAGAGTGAACCATGATCATAGGCGTCAAAATGGCTTTGCTTTTTATGGAGGGATTTCACAGGTCGGTGTAGAATCAATTTTGGAATGCTTCGTTTGGGAAAATCCCTCTGTGTATTCATTTGCAATATGTCTTTATTGACTCTTTCAGTTTTACATTTTGGCAATATGTTCAATTCTATTTTGGGATGATAACATATGTATTTTACTATAGTTTCTATTTTTTATGCCTTTACTGAGTTTCCGTTTCTTTTCGAACTGCGTCATGTTGTTTAAGTTGAGACTTAATTATTGCGACAGCCATATTGATTTTGTTCCTCTGGCGCTCGGTACACTCATATTGACTGGAAGTGTGCAATTTGGATCGGAATTCGGAGCACTCTTCCAGAAATGGAAACACTGTGTTTTCATTGAAGGAATAACAGTGGTAATATTGTTTAGGTAATGATGTATAATAATATTTATGACTAGTGATAGAACCGTTACTTACCCAGATAACGTGTTTTGGATTTCACCTGGGCAAGACGCCTATCTGAATTTCCTGTACAGTTATTCCTAAATCCAAACCTCAGTTTCGATTCTACAACATGTCCGTTTAAGTTTACACAGCTTAAACCTGGTTTCCTGATTGACATAAGGAGTCATCGTTTTGAAAGTCCTTTGTATTGGATAGTAGGTTTTAGTGGAGATTTAATGGTGGAAGTAAACCAATATGGTGTTTCAAAAATTTTATCACCAGTAAAGAATGTAATCCTGTCAGAAACCTGAAGTAATATCTTGAAGCTTTCCCAGTGAGCGTGTTCATATTCTTTGTGTAGAAAACGGGTAATTATTGTTTTGGATTTATTTAATTTTGCAAGAAACGATGAAGTCGAGCGTACTACTTTGTGATCGATGTTGTGAAACTTTTCGCCGCCCATCACAGATTTCCATGTTACACCGTGACAAAATATCGAATTGATAGTGTTATCGTTTATTGTGGGCAGGTTCATATGTTTCTGTCAACCAAGTATGTCTAAGGAACTAAGTAAGCTTTCAAAGCACAGTAAACTCGATTGTGTCTTCCAGTTGATTTTAGGGAGAATCAGCTACCCCTTTTGTTATGTTATAAGTCCTCCAATCAGTTTCCGTATATCAAAGGTAAGTGAACCCTGATTGTGTGACGGCTGTAGTAACAAGCCAAATACAGATTCGGTTGGATGAATTTAATTCAGGCAGTTCTTCACGCAGACATGATACTGAAGAGCACAGGAGCAAAGCAAAGCAGGAAAGGCGAGGGAGCCAGCTCAGTTCTACGAAACATGACTAGGAATATTTAGTGAGACTAAGTTAGCTAGACATTTAATGTGCCATGCAGGCGCTCACACATAAGAATAAGAGCGACGAAGATATAGGCGAATGACTGACAAGGTCAAAATGATGGTGGGCTAATTAAATTTTCCAAAAGTTTGGACGAGCCCTGTAAGCTATACATGAAATCACTCACTAAACCTTTATAAGCACTGCCTCCCTAAAAATGTCTGCTCTGATGTTTCAAGATGCGTAGACAATATGACCACAACCCATTTTAGAACCCCTATAATAGCGAAAGAGTATGTGGGTTAGGGACGTTGGAAAACAACCACTTTCAGTAATCTGGACAAGCGCAAGGTTGTTCGAAACCACCCGGGAGCGTAGATGAATCATCTTATTGATTTTAGATATGAAATTAACATACATTTATCGCATCAATTCTTTTTATGTACAGACCTGGATTGAACTTGCATTGATTTTCATCCAGAAGTGGTTCATCATCTCTCGTAATTCGTGATTTAGGAATTAAATTATAATCGTTGATACTAGCATCATATATCCGACCCTATTTGAAAGAAATCATTTTTTCGTACAGTGATTAGAATAATAAGGCCACCTCTGATTGACTCTCAGTATTGTCTTTTCTTACTGAAAAATTAATGGACCTCTCAGGTTTGTATTCTTCCATTTTTCTTTGTGGATATATGGCCGAAAGTAATTCCAAAAACTTGTTTCTGGACAATCCTTCGACTTATTAGACATCCTGTGGTGAGCCTGTGTTCGATTTATTTCGAGTAGCTTTCTCAATCATTATAAAATCGCTGAGAATTTTCGCTCCGACTACATTCTAAATGCTTATATCTTGTTTGAAAATCCTTACTATTTCTCCATAACTGTTAACTGTATAGCGATGATGCCTAACCAATAGTTCATAAGTTGTAACAGCCAGACGAGTTTGTGAAAGGAACCTGCAGAAATAGTGTTTCTCGACAGGATGTAAGACATAGAGCACCAAGCAGAACTCAATAGTTTCTTTTAAACATTTAACATGAGCCTAACAACACAAAAGGAGGGAGGGTGGAGTTACTGGCCAGCAAACATTGATGGTATGGGCGATGACTTCAAACGACCCATGTTTGTGGGGCAGAACATTTTGTTTGCTTTCGGCTCTTTAGACTGATGGGACGACTAATAAGTAACGTTGAGGTTGCTCTTATACGCTTGCTACTTCTGAGGTTCATGTTTCAAAAACTATGCTGAGGTCGCTATTCTGTCGAGACACCCGCAACATTCTTACTCTGGCGCTTACTTTATGACTTAGAGGTTGGCATTCAATAATAATAATAATAAAACAGTTAGACAGTGAGAACTTTTGACAAACTCTACTCTTTCGGTTTCAACGTACGTAAATCCAGCTTTTTACTTCGACTTCTCTTCTATCGACCTGAAAGTTAACAAATCAAACAGCTGTAATCATACCACTAAGGAATCACTGTGCAGAAGGTCCAGTTGTCCCGATCAACTGCTATCTTCCTAGTCTCCTCAGTTTCTGTATACACACATTCATCCACTTTTAGACACGAGACTTGTGGAAAAGTTACTGGAACCACAAAAAGGTGCGCGCTCAGATGGCCAAAGGAAACATTGCAGTTCTGAGTGCATTTTAGGTTCCATTCTTGACAACCATATATACGCTCAATCTGTTGTTAATACTTTCCTCCTATAAGCTTACACTCACATCTCTTCAGAATATAATACAGTCTACTGTATATTCTATTGAGTAGAATGCACAGTAGTAGTTTTGTCACTAGTTCCTACACCATAAAAACTAGGAAAACTAGTAGAGGTCTTAATTCCGGAGTCAGTAATTCATCGAAAATCAAAGTTTATAGCAACGGAATTGTGGAAAAGCTCAAACCGTCACTCGAAAGTGAACCATAGAGTAGTGTTTAAAACTGAAATCATTCAACACACACACTTCCACTGGATCCTGGACATAGAAACCAGGATGACACTTACTCTCGGACTCCTACTCCTTGTAAGACTAGTTGGCAGAAAACAAATTGTAGAATAAGGCGCTCTGAAACCCTTATAACGTAGCATACTATTCAGAAAGAAGACAATGATTATATTTGTTTCGCTCGCTCATTGCCAGTTAAAACCAGTGACTCGGATTTGAATCTAACTTCTTCATTGCATGGATTCACTATCACTGCGGTACGGCAGTACCTAGACAGTACTATGTGATCATGTTAAGTCACCACTCTCCACATATCTGGTATGTTTGTCAATAGAGTGTAAGTATTAAGTTAACGAACTTAACATCAACCAAGCAAATGTCCCCACCAAAAGTAATCTGTTAATTCTCCTAAGTTAACCAATACGCCCAACAAAAGACCCATCTAACAAGTGATAAAGACAGCCGCAACTCAAGCTAATGCACCAAATAAATAACAGGCTGTTAAAGATTGACCAGTGTTTACTAAAACTACGAAGCAGTGGGTGAGCGCAAGAGAAAGAAACAGAAAAATCATAGATCCGAAAATGCTCTAAATCAGGGATAGGGACTTTAGACACTAGTTTTATTGAATGCTCCTATGCCAGATGGTAGCTCACTAAAAAGTGAACACCGAACACCTGGAACCGTACCGAACAAACAAGAATCATGTTCGATATTAGATATCGAAGTTTTTTTCAGGCTTGGTAGTACCTCACGTACTAAGGGCTTCTTTGATCCATTTCTATCTGATGCACTCCTCATCTTTGCTCAGAAACTAATCGGAGAAAAGAAATTTTCGTACCAAGGTAAATAGAACTTATGCGGGCTAGCGAATCCCAACATCAGGAGTTTCATAGGGGACTATCTTAGATCCGCAGCTCCTCCTGATATTTATTAATGACCTGTCAGGTAAAATTTATCTATTTATTTATCTAAATTAATTCATGCAGATAATGCAATAGATCTTGAGGTCCATAAGGAGTGAAGTGGGATCATTCGAGCTTCAAAATGACGTTACAAAAATAGAGATGTGGTCAGTGTACAACGTGGTAAAACTTAGCTATTCGAAATGTCATGTCATTAGCATTCTGCCCCATGCAACCCAAACAGCTTGTCCATAGAGGAAGTTCGCTTCCAAATATCTCCGAGAGAACTTAAACACCACTGCAAAATACATAAGAGGTGCAGCCGAGACTGACGCAATTCTTCACTTTACGTGAAGTTAGCTTGATGCAATCAGCCCACAATTGCTCATAATTCTCTTCAAAACATACCGCCACACCTTGAAGGTCACAATATCGACAACCCTCACTGGAATAACGAAACAAACAAATCCGTCAAGAACTGCCGACTGGCTGGAATCAGTGCAGACAACCATCCATTGGACATTTTTAGATACCTGAAACCTTGCGCAAGAACAAGAAGCACGTGAAAAGAAATCAGCTGATTTATACATGCTCGTGAAAAAGATTTCGGATATTGGATTCATCACCATATCACGAAGGGAAATCAATAGGTCAGTGAGTTTTTAATACTCTTGATGGCTTTGTATACTAAACTAGGAAGAAAGGAACATTGGATATAGGAAATCCATAACTGCCTTATAATGACCTTTCACTTTCACCTTGAGGACCATACAGATCTGGCGCCAATCAGACATTCTCAAACTTTCCTCGGTTTTCGCGACGATTGTTCTACAAACAACAGTAAGTTTAGAGTGATTATTTTCCTATATTAGAACTTTTTGAAAATTAATGTTGTGTAAGTACTGGATATTTACGATGATGTAGATTTCCCTAATTGTCGATTTAAGTTGATTTCGAGCATGTGTCACCACGCAGATTTAGTGTTTTGACTACAGAGAATATCCATTTTCGTTGTGTAATATGTAATATATTACTGGTTTACTGGAAAAATCTTTGTCCCACTATCTATAAACAGTCTGTTGAGAACCCTGTTTGTTACTAGGATTCAAATTCTAAATCAAATTTAATCTTTCACAATTCATATGTTCCTCCAGCAAATTGTTTTCACTGATATGTGAACAGCAGATACTCGTAACCTTTCAAAAATGGAAAGTAAAATATACACTGAATAAGTAATGCGATTTCCCATATACTGAACCGTTATATTTATTCATGCACGCTAGGTGGTTATAACTATGGAAATAAAATACTCACTGGTGACTTTAAAATATATCCAGAACAACTTCCTCAAGTTTTTTTGTGGCTGTAAATTTCTTCACTACTAATGTGGAAAGAACAAACGTCCCAACAGGATCACCACTAACACAAGTTATCAGTGATATTTGTAGGTGGCAAACATTCACAAGTCTGATATAGTAAGCATACCAATCAGGTGTTGATTTTAAGCTGGAAAAAGTCTAAAACATGAGTATCTTGTAGTCTTTTACATTCTAAAGTGAATTTCAATCTTATCCTATCTTGTGTCCAGTTTTGTAACTTGCTAATATAAAAAAACTCATCTTCACTGGTCATTTGTTCCTTCTACTGAGATTCATTTGCCGATCAGCTAGTCATGCACCACATAAAACCTGGTACATGTTAACGCCACTAACCCACATCACAATATGCTGTTGGGGTAGTAAAAAATTTATTAGACACAGACGATGTGATTTGAGATTAAATTTTTCAAAAAGAAAAGCGTAAAATGATCTAGCGTTTAGTATTTTAGTGAAAGCGAAGTTCAAACTCAGCCCCTTCATCTTGAACGGTTTTGAATTTTGTCAGTCATTTGGAATGGTCAGTAGTTATCACTTACCTATGCTTAGTTCATATCGATAATTGAAGTCAATTCTGCTCGTATCGAGTTTAATACCAGCTACCCATCTTACTACCCTTCCCAAACTGAAACCGATATCATTGTTCCCCTATTATAATACAGAGGTCTATCTGAATGCATAAATGTCTAAACAGGACGATATTTTTAGTCGTAACTAAATATTCTAACGTTGGGTGGATGTACTTAATGACTATTTAACAGATTTAACAGCTATTTTAAACACTGAGTGTTAAAATCAGTATGAATGTCTTTGATTTTTTTGAACTTTATTTTTACAGATCAAAACTATTAAACTGAAATGAATTCATACTACAAACAATGATAATTCACAATGATAATTCTCAAGACTTTTTCCTGCAAATAATTCAAATTGGTTTTCAGAATCATAGTCTGTAGATTACTTCGAAAAAAAACCAATCTTCAAACATGTATAAAAATTCTATTATTACACAGAAGCCAACAATGTTTAATTGTCGAATCAATAGCACTACCAGTAATAGTAGTGAAGACAAAGGAAGTATCGACAATAATTCTAGTAACCATTCAGCAAAAACTATTATGGCACAGTTTGTGTGTAGTCGGTCAAAATCTATTCAATTTACCAGTGATAATAATGATGTTACTACTGCTACTACTCATAATAATTCTAACCATCATCATAATAATAATTTAAATGATCATATGCAAATGCGCAATTCATTTGTTGATAATGCCACATTGACTACAAAAACTATTAATAATATAAATGAAAAATTCAACCTAAAAAACAATTTAATAGAACGGAATTTATTTGATAAACTTTTAAATTGTTTTCGTCCACTTATTTGTCTTATTCAAAAAGAAAAATCTTTTCCTTCATCAGATCAAGGTGAGAGTTTTTTTATCGGGTTTATTCTTGATAGATTCCTAGATATTATTATTAATATTATTTTTGTTGTATGTTATTTCGTGTTATAATTAAACAGTATGGATAATCGATTTAGAACGCGTTAGACATATCAATTTATTAACTTATTATAATACAGTATTCCATATCTTGGTTTTAACTATCTACTTGATCCTTAAGATTCGTGTAAAGTTGTGACATGGTTTGAACAAGTTCATATGACAGAATTAAAGCATGGAATGATTGGTAAATAGTACAATTAAAAAGTTGTATGGTACAATGAAGTAGTCACCAGATCACGTTTTACCAATTATAATAATCGAGGAACAGTAATCTTACATTGAAGTTCGATAGTAAAGTGACCGTATTTTATAAATTGTTTAGTTAGTAGATGTGAGTTTAGCATGAAATTTATTTTTAAAAAATCCAGTTTATGCTATCCCGATTAGTGAGCCATTTTTTAATGGCTTTTATAATTTCAATCTTTCAAAAATTACCATCATATTATAATAAAAGTATAGGAACGAAGAATATTTCTACCGTAAATCCTTTTCGGGTGGCTAGCTTTGAAGCAAATACACCGTTTAGAGGTAAAACATGTGAAGTAAGGGTTGTTTTTCAAATAAAATAAGATTGTTAATTTTGAGATGATATGATATAAAGTGTTACATTGAATAAGCTAAATGAATTGTAAGATAAATGACCAAAATAAATGTGGGTAGCATGAAGTGACAGTTAATGACGTAAATTAATCAGAATAAATAATTGGCCAGTCCGTGAATGCCCTGGTAGGACCGGGAGTGAGAAGAGTCCTCTCTCTCTTTCTCAGAATTCTTTCATGCGTATATAACAACTGCCAGAGAAGTCCTACTCACTGCCTTCTCGCAACTGAAGTGTTGTTTATGAATTTAAGCGAACAAAAAGAGTGTGTCGTGCGCTTTAACTGGGTTAGTAGAAACGGAGGATCCATCTAGGGAAATTGGAAAACCTTGATTCCAAACCAATGGTGCACATGGGCCCCAGGATCTTCACATAACTAATGGCGTCTAAACCTATTGTTGGTCACTGGATACCATGGGATCGCATCTCCTAAAGTTGCTCCACTGCCTTATGGGTTAGATCTTTGGGTCAAAGCTCAGAAAGTGACCCCTAAGAAAACCATCTGCTTTGGTTTGAGCATCTGGGTAGTATCCCAACACACTCACAAATTCAACTATTTGTGTGGCGCATAAATATTTAGGTGCCCTCTTCGTACCAATGTTTATGTGTTTAAATAAAATGAAATATAAAAATATTTGACCAAGAGCTACGTAAAATGTAGAATAATGTCAATAAGGTAAGAATTAATAAACAAGAATGGGTGTTAAATAGATTTTTCAAAACATTTGCAAGTTTTATGATAAGATATATGAATGAAACTAAGCTATAAAAATGTAAAGAGGAAGGCTATATCTACATCATCGAATCATATCATCATATCATCAGAATGACTGAACTAGAAGTTATAGAGGAACAAAAGTAAGAAATTGTTTGTAAGTCAGTTCAAGTACTTTTTATTGTTTAAGTTTCCTCTCAATAATCTGTCTATTCCCTTTATAGGCAAATTATGTATAAAAGCTACTCTACCTCTATTTTCTTCCTTATATATGAATTAGTTGGATATACTTTATTAAATCTCTTGAAAGTCTCTGCCCGATCACTATGGTCTGTACAAAGAACGAAAGTATCGTCTATATATCGGTAGTAAAATAAAGACCAGTATACCGTTTTTAGTTTAACAATTGAAATCTCAGAGAATATGGGATCTAGTGGTAAACCCATTGAGACATCATCTGTTTTTCATATATTTCCCCATTAAATATGAAGTTTACGTTCATAATATATTATAGTAATAACGCCTTAATCGTTCCACCGAGAATTATAGTCTCAATTTTTTGCCTTTTAAGATATATTCGGTAGTTTCCCTGAGTGCGATATTTATAAAAAGTGATGCTACATCTAAAGACATCATCGTTTGTTCTTGAATGTTTACGTTTTTGATTTTGTTAACAAACGGAAATACTGTCTTAATATTATGCTTCACTAAATAAATGTTTGTGGAGTGATTTTAAAATGGTTGATAACCACTTTGCTATAATATAATGAGAAGAATTGTACATATCCAAATTTGGTCTCAATGGAATATTCGGGCTATGCACCTATGGTAATTTGTAAAACCTTCGTAAACGAGTGCCTATCGGCTTAATGGTTTTATAAATTTTTGATGAAACAATTTTGATTTCTAGGCTTTTTTAAAGACCTGGTCAATTCATTCTCCATATCATTACTGGTGTCTTTTTAATCGCTTGACTTTGGGAATTTTAGATGGTCAGTTAAGACGTTATTCGTTTTGACAATATAGTCTTATTGATTTCGTGTGCTGACAGGGGTATGAGGATGGATATCACTTCCCGGCTGCCCACACCATGGAAGGGTATTTCTTAAGGGACCTAAAAAGGAAGCTGGTTTAGTTTTAGTCTTAGTGATCTGAGAGTCTGACCGAAGAGCCCAACGGACAACTTCTTCAGGCCGGTGACGCACAGCCTTCTTATGGGACATTTTTATCGTATTACGTGGGCTCTTCAAAAGGCCTGACCACTGGAGACGGAAATCCGTAGGGTTAAGTTGAAATGTGACATTTTTAGGCTAGACGTTTTCTGACCCCTTCCTTTCGCTGTGAGAAGGCAGCATTACTTCAGATGCTGACTGCCACACTCCTCTATTGTCAACAATACAACTTCCCCTCAAGTTCCTGCTTTTAGTCAAACCGTTTTTCAACCGGCCTGCCTGGCATTGTAAGACCTAAAGAATCATGTGTTCCATCCAACATAGCTCGTTTGGGTCGCCACGATAAGCAAGCCCGATCACTATGTCAAGGTAACTGCTATAATTGGGTGTAAAACAGTTTTTAAGAATAGAGAATTTTAGTAGGTTACTAGTATTCAATCATAGGTGTCTTAGAAGCATTGTTCATGTATTCTGGGGCTATCATGTAAGCAATGCTGTTGTTAGGAAAAAGGTACTAGGTAAGGATGGCAGATCGATAGATGAAGTAGTTAACTTAAGTCAGTTGGGGTGGTTGGGACACATGTCCAACTGCCGACTGCCTCGGCGAGCGATGTCTGATGTAGGAGTAGGTGGAAGTAAGCTAGGGGTTGCCAAACTAAAATGTGGCACAAATCCATAAAGTCACTGACAACGGGACTATGTTAGGAGGTGTAGACTACCTAGTTGCAGTCCGCCAGATGATAGTAATCGATGGTTAAAGACTGAGCGATATGACTCAAACTCGCTTGCAATGGCACAGATGAGTCCATTCTTTGTCTTTAAAATTATAATCTTCTGAATTCCCCACGACCATTCGATTTTTTTTAAATTTATTTAAATGGATTATACTTCTGGACTAATTTCTTCGACCCCTAATCTTTTCGGTTGCCGCTAATACTGCTACAACCTTTACTACTATGGGATTTGAAGTGACAATTCAATCCGTGTACGCTAGTGTTGTGTGACAACTTGAACGTTGTAACTGATTGACTAAACAGGGATTATACGTCGGAAACATGATACATGTAAAAAATCCAAATTTCTCTTCAAACCGATGGATTACTTGTACATTCATTGTAAGGTGATTTCTTGATTTTAGTAAAAATAATATGTCGTATGATTAAAAAACGCATTAATTATTATGATGAAGTATTTTACCGTAAATGTTTTGTGACTTTTATGAGCTAAAAGCTTAGAAACAGCTTAATCAAATGATAAAAGACAGAGAAATCGTAGACAAGATCAAGAATTACACCAAGGCGAAATGTAATCAAGATAAATATCTAGTCATTAATTGAACACATGTTGGAAAAAACCAATCAATTTTTAATGTTAATTGAACAAGTTTTCAGTTACTAATGGTGAAATTTAAAAATTCAAGTGGTTCGAAATCTCTCCTTTGGCCGAAACTCAAATGACAATAGCATTTTTACTTTACGTATGCTTGTTACCCCTAGTGGAGCATAGACCACCGACCAGAATTCCCCGACGTACTCTGTCCTGGGCCTTCCACATTCCATATACCTATATTAATGGTTTCTCTGGTTTGTTAGAAGGGGCATCGGCCTCTTGACTTCCTTATGAACTCAGCTTTCATCACGAGACGTCATAACCCTTCTAAATGAAGACCTTCTAACTCCCAGGGCAGAGTTTGGATGGTTCGAATTATTTTTTTTCTGGTTAGCGTTTTCTAGCGAGCAGGATGGAACCACTAAATACATGCCCAACCTTCCCCTTTTATCCAGCAGTAGCCCAGAGGGGCTGCATGCTGAGTTAAATGACAATACCAACAGTCAAACAATTCACAAAATCACTCGTACATCGACTACATTTAAAAAAGAGAATGAATTTTGATACAAAGCTTCATTAAATAATGATTATTAAATATACTGCTGTGTGTCAAATCAACTGTGTGAAATTCAGTATAATGTTCTATCATTTTACAATTTCACTTTTCTCTTCATAACCAACGCTAAAGTTTTGGTCATTGCGCCAAACTTATTATCAAGTAACTGTCATTGATGCAGTTGGAGGGCACGGATCGGCAAAGCAAAGACTGCATTTCTACAATTTAAAAATATCTGGAACTCCAGACAAATATCAATCAAAACCGAAATCAGGATTTTCAATACAAATGTCAAGACAGTTCTACTATATGGAGCGGAAACTTGGAGAACTACCAAAGCCATCATCCAGAAGATACAAGTATTTATGAACAGTTGTCTATGCAAAATACTTCGGATTCGTTGGCCCAACACCATCAGCACCAACGTACAGTGCGAGAGAACAAACCAGATTCCAGTGGAGGAGGAAGTCAGGAAGAAGCGGTGAAAGTGGATAGGACACACTGCGAAAAGCACCTAACTGCGTCACAAGACAAGCCCTCACACGGCACCCTCAAGGTCTAAGGAAAAGAGGAAGGCCAAGGGACACATCACGCCAAGAAATAGAGACATGAGAAGCATGAACAAAAATTAGACAGAACTGGAAAAGGAAGCCCAGGACAGAGTAGGTTGGAGCACACTGGTTAGCATCCTACGCTCCATTGGGGGTAACAGGCGTAAGTAAGTAAATAAGTAAGTAACCTTCATTGAATTTATATATATATATATATATATAAATCGCCAATGAGCTTCTTTTTTGTCTGATAAAACTATAATATTGTATTCTATTAATATAATTCTTAAAATTTCATCACATATTATAATTCTTATCATTATGCTGTTAAATAATCAAGATCTACCATGGGAAGTTCCATTTGAATCAGTGACCGATTTAATATGGATTGGATCTGGTGCACAAGGTGTAGTTTTTCGTGGTTGTTTTCGTGATGAATTGATTGCAGTGAAAAAAGTCAATAAACAATCTGATACAGATATTCGTCATTTACGTTATTTAAATCATCCAAATGTGATTAAATTCAGGTAAGAAAAAAAAAGAAGAAATAAATTTTGTTGATTTGTTTTTATCGAGAAATAGTTAATTTGTTGTTGTTGTTGTAGTTGTTATCTGGTGTTATTAATTTTTTATGGGAATGAGACAGACAGATAGACAGATACAACGCAGAACTTCGTACGTAAGTACATCAGTTTAGGTTGCCATACCACATGGGAATGATCTATGTAATTATTCATTTATTTATTTGCATATATAAATGTTAGTGCAAAAGAGCGCTCAAATCTCTATGTGTTACACAAATTAATGAAATAGTGAGTGAGCTGGAATACTGCCCGGACGCCCAAATCCCGAACTAGATGGTTTTCCCAAGAGGTCACCACTCCCCGATCCTTTGACCCGAAAATCCGATCTACAGGGCAGTGGGATAACGTTAGAAGATGCAGTACAATCATGGCCGGTGACCAGAAACAAGTACATACGTCATTAGTTACGTGAAGATTCTGGGGCCGGTGTGAATCATTGGTTTGGAATGAGGGTTTTCCAACTCCCCTAGATGGACACTCCATTTCCACCAACCAGGTTAAAGAGTAGGATACTCGCTTTTTGTCCTCTCACTTTCGTAAACAATACTCTGGCTAAGAGAAGGCAGGAAGTAGGACTTCCTTGACAGTGGCTATATACGTGAGGGATGGAGAGAGGATTCTTTTCACTCTCGGTCGCACCGGGGCATTTAAGTGCTCTTCTAGGAATCACTTTCCTTTATATCGAAGACTAAGTGAAATGTAATGGGCAATTTATTTGTCACAGCCTTTAAATCTCATTAAACAGACAACATTTACTGTTTGTGAGGTTGATATTAAGACTTCAGTAAGTACGTTGTCATTGAGCTTTTAATTTCAAACTTCGGTGATTAACACTTACAAACTGTCAAGTAGCTTTTATTATGGACTGATCTTAGTGAAACAACCATTGAATATCAGGAAGCAGTGGACAGCTGTTTCTTCCTTGTATCGAACTCCTCTACAGTACTCATCCACTGCAAGGGTTCAAATCTAGGGTAGTATCTCAGTTTTCAGATCATTGCTTTAGGATCCAATAATTTACATATCGAACTGTAATAGTTCACTCACTTTTTTCGACAATCATTATCCAATTCCATTGATGCGTTTACTTACTTACTTACTACCTTACTCTCATCATACATAAACTATATTGATCATGACTTCACATTAAAACTAAAAATGACCTACAAAAATTAATTAACCGGTGTAAACAAATGTTTATTACTATAGAATAGAATATTTTTGATGAATGTTCAATTTTTTTAGTTTATATCACACAAAATGATGATGTCAAAGTTTGTAATGATGCCAAATACTGAATAGTTGTCTTTCTTTTTCATTCTCAATGACTGATCTTGTTATTGTCTTATTCTCGGACTCGTCAATTTCATGTAACTAAACTGTAGTGTTGATATTCACCCTGGGACTTGAACCCCAATAACCTCCGCTTCAAAAGTCCAACACGTTATCCACTTAGTCCTTACTTACGCCTGTTACCCCCAATGGAGCATAGGCCGCCGACCAGCTTTCTCCAACCAACTCTGTCCTCGGCTTCCCTTTCCAGTTCTGTTCAATGTTTGTTCATTCCTCTCATATCTTTCTCTATTTCTCGGCGTAATGTGTTCCTTGGCCTTCCTCTTTTCCTTTCACCTTGAGTGTTCCATGTGAGGGCTTGTCTTGTGACGCAGTTTGGTGCTTTTCGTAGTGTGTCCTATCCACTTCCACCGCTTCTTCTTGATTTCCTCCTCCACTAGAATCTGGTTTGTTCTCTCCCACAGCACTTGGTCCTACTGAGTTCAAATAATCTCTGTTCTATGCAATGAGGTGAATGTTCACTCTTTTTCATTAATTATTTCAATCTTCTCAGTGTTATATTAAGAACTGTAATTATTATTCATTGTGTAAATATTGACACGGAGTACAGTTTACATCCAACTGTCTAATCTCTAAATAAGGCACAACGCACATTGTGGATTCCACCGCTAACCGTCATCCAACTCTACTTAAATCGTGTATGACTGAATGACAGTATCGATTCAGTCTGCACAAAATGCACTTACGCTAAAAGAGCCACTGAACATTAATCAATACATTGTACTGTACAATTGATTTATTCTCTCTTGTGATAATTCTCATTAGCGCATTATCTTCAATAACAGATTCAATTAGAATTCAGCATTCCTGTTAGCTATAATGAGAACATTACAACGATTAGGCTAACCTAGTTTATATCAGTCATTTGACAGCTAATCTTAATTAACGATTAAAATAGTTTGTATATATATTTAATATGGTTGTTGTTGTTGTAGTGACTATGGTAACAAAACTTTAAATCCATGATACTATGGTTTCCTTTTCTTCTTTGACTCTTTCCCCCCCTGAATACTCGGAAACATTAGCTATTCAAAGAATATTTACTTGATGAAGACCTCCAAAAGAATTCAAACTAAATTTGAGTTCATTCAATTTTATACCAATGAAATTCACTGATTATTAGTCACAGCAATTATTGAACTACTAACCAAAGGACAAGTCTATTGTGCTTCAGTTCGCTTCGTCCTACTTTACGATTGCGAAACATGACCAGTAATGGTGGAAGATATTCATAGTCTACTAGTATTCGGTCATAGGTGTCTTTGGAGCATTGTTCGAATATCCTGGGACCATCGAGTAAGCAACGCCGCTGTTAGGGAATGAGTACTAACTAGGGATGGCATATCAATAGATGAAGTATTGAAGTTGATATCACTGATAACTGGATTGAGTCATGTTGATAGGTGTAGACTACCTGGTTGGGGTCTGCGAGATGATAGTAATCGATGGTTAGAGATCTTGAATGACATGGCTCAAAACTGTTTGCAATGGTGCGTGTACATCCATTCTTTGAGTCCTCTCAAATTTTAATCTTTTGAATTCCTCATGATCATTTGCTACTTTTAAATTTATTTCACTGACTTATACCTAACTATCATGTAAACGTTATCAACTACTGATGAGACATTAAATCAATGTGAAAATTTACTTTACTTTACTCATTTACGCCTGTTACTCTCCGTGGAGCATAGACACGCCACTGACACACTAGGATGCTCCAATCAACTTTCACCTTAGGCTCTGCTTTCCAAGTTATTCCCATATATTAATTACTATTCACTTCATTTCTTCTTACTAAATGTTATATTTTTTGAAAATTGAACATTTATTTCTAACCAATCTCTTTCACGAAATTGATTGATTCATTCATTCATTCATTCATGCATTTTTTTTCTCATAGAGGAGTATGTGTCGAACAACCATGTTATTGTATATTAATGGAATATTGTCCATATGGTCAATTATATGAAATTATTCATTCTGCTAATCCAATATCACCATCTTTAATTTGTTCATGGATTAAACAAATCGCTAGTGGAATGCATTATTTACATTCATGTAAAATAATTCACAGAGATTTAAAATCACCAAAGTAAGTTTTTACATGATTTATATACATACGGTACTATACTATACTATACTTAAGTAAATATGTACACATGTATATTTAAGTATTTTTGCACTTTTATTATTATTATTTACATTTCAAAGATTTATTGTTTGATTTGTTAAAGCCTCCATTCATTCTTATAATTCAAATTTATGTAGTTGTTATTGTTTTACCTCTCGATTGTATTGATGGAGTAGTGAATCTTGATCGATCGAAGTGGTTGGTACATGTTTGATGTATATATATATATATATATATATATATATATATATATATATATATATATATATATATCCAACCACCTCCTACCATGACGTGTGATATTGTTGTCTGATTTAAGATTAGGTTAGAAGATAGGTAAGGTCAATCAACAAACCACAATGTGGCACACTTCACATTACCAAAAAGAGAGAAAGTATATGAACAAGAAGCGCAAACGATAGGACTTAATTTTCAACTGATACATTTATCGCAACACGAAAGTTCTAAAGGAATAAATCAGGTCTTTGGATTTGTCCGTTTTGCCTCATTTTTATTTAATTATCTCATAGATATAGCATTAAAGATAACAGGTCCATCGTCTAACTTTCCAGTGGTTAACCTACTAAGAGATTCACTTGTTGACTTGAAATACCCTGATGATATAGTTTTGTTTAGCGAGAATGCTGGCAAAATGCTGTCTTGTGAAAAACCTTAAGTAACAATTCATGCATGTTTGGGACAAGGCATAAGTCAATGATAGAATTAATGATAGGGAGTAAAGTAGTTGAGCTTATAGATTGTTTCATTTACTTTGCGAGCTTCACCGGTCTTAATGTGGCACCAGCAGTCTATGAAGTCACTGACAATTGCATTAAGCTATGTTCACAGGTGTAGACTATTTGGTTGGATGGAGCCCGTGTGATTATTGTAATCAATGCTTGGAGACTTTGAATGACATGACTCAAAAATGTTTAAAATAATGGTACAGGTGAATTCATTCTTTGTCTTTCTGCGAATTCTAAGTGTCTGAATTCCTAAAAATATGTTTATTTTACTAATCTATACTTTCTTGAATCGTATACTCAATGACGAATGTTTTTCATTACCGTTGATACTGTTATTACGTCTACTATTCTGTGATTTGACCTGATAAGTTCATCTCGCTGTGTTGATAGGGTGTGGCAACTTGAACCGATGTATACATTCAGTTAGTAAGTTACAACGTAGAACTTCGTAAATATGTACATAAGTTCAGGTCGCTATACTACACCAGCACAGAGACGCAACTGTCACTTCAAATCCCATAGTGGTAGAGATAGTAAAATTATTAGCAGTAATGGAGATTAGGGTTCGATGATATGATTCGAGAATAGGAGAAAACACAATGAATGAATGCACCTGCACCATTGGAAACGATTTTGAGCCATGTCGTTCAAGGTCTCTAACCATTGGTGACTTTCGTCTCGCGGACCCCAACCAGGTAGCCTACATCTACCAACATGACTCAGTCCACTTGTCAGTGACTTCAAGGACTTCTGCCATGTTTTGGTTTGGCCGCCCCTAGCTTTCTTCCAACCTACTCCTACACCACAAAACAGGGCTCGTCGCGGCAGTCGGTGGTTAGGTGGTCATTAAAAATTCCCAGTCATCGCTGATCTCGGTTATCACATAGACTTTCTAAAGAAGAAGTCAGCCACTTAATGGGAATAATGTCATATCTTGGTCTGCTCAACTGTAATTTTCTCTCAGTCGACTCCTATAATAGTCAACATTGCACGTTGAAGTAGGAGGTGGTTGAAAATTATATCTGAATTACCATGTCTATCGATAAAGTATCACAACTTCGTCATCCGATCTCGCATCTTTGCTTAGTATCTTTTCCTATCTTTAGAATCGCTTACTAGGTCGTTGCATTCTATACACGAATAATGCTTCAAAATGATAGAATTTCATATATGTGTATATATATATATTTTTCTCTCTTTTTCAGTGTTTTAGTCGGTTATAATCATGTATTGAAAATATCCGATTTTGGTGCATCTCGTGAATGGACAGAGAATTCTACTAAAATGTCATTTACTGGAACTGTTGCTTGGATGGCACCTGAAGTAATACGTAATGAACCGTGTTCATTTAAAGTTGATGTATGGTAAGTTGATAAAATCTATTGAATCTTAGGTGTACCTTATTACCTGTAGTTTATGGTATGCATGTAGATTTAAATACGAACGGTTGATATACAATACTTCAACAATTATTTACTAATACAAAAGCGTTAGCGTCTTTTTTTCCGGCGAGTTAGTTTTCTACAGGAATGGGGTCACTAACCTCCGTTCCCAACCCTCCTGTTTTATCTGGGCCTGAGACGACCAGCTGTAACCCTGGAAGGGTTGATACAAAAAGAAGATAGAATAGGGATGAGATCTCGTGTTTAAACAGCATCAGCAAAACCAACTTGAAGAATTACAACACAGTATGTATAATATAATACCGAAAACATAACCTTCAAGCATAAAGTTTGGAAGCCAAAAAAATAGTGGCGACCAAACGGAAATAAGCAAAGGTCATGCTAAGTGTTTTTAGTAGTGAAAGTTTTATATTATTAACAAAAATAGAATAATCCTGTGATTGATCACTTGAAAATATAAATTGAAATAGGTTTATTTTTGTACTGCTATGTATTGGTTTGCAAACCTTTTTAACATCACAGCGATGAACATTGTTCTACAAACTATAAGATATATTTCTTACATTATGAAATCATGGAGATCATTGATTTACTCATAAATCATGAATAAACTATCGTTAGACCATCATTAGAAACTTGAAAGCACAGGACAGCCGTTTCGTCCTATTATGGGACTCATTAGCAGCATTAACAACGTTGCATACCGACTCAGTGGTCCAGGGGTTAAGCGTTCGCGCGCAAGACCGAAGGCCCTGAGTTCGACTCCTGCGGATAGCAGCGGTTGTGGATGCGCACTACTGATGAGCTCCATACCAGGACTAAACAACTATCCAATGCTTTCAGGTCTCTAATGCTAGTCTAACAATGATTCATTCATGATTCCTATGTATAAAATATGTATAACACATCTTTATATGATGTAACGTATTCTATGTCTGTACAGAAATTCGGTAATTTGATCTGGTAGGTTTCTTTTATTTTAATGGCTTTATGTTTGCATTCGGTTGAAAATCTCTCTCATGTTAGATGATATTTAATATATAGCAGTTAAATTAAATTTTTATTAAATGATCAAAAGTAATTTGTTTTAAATTGAATTTTTCTTCTTTATTTATTTTCAAGGTCTTATGGTGTATTGTTATGGGAATTATTAACTGGTGAAATCCCTTATCATAATGTTGATTCAACTGCAATTCTATGGGGTGTTGGCAGTGAAAATCTTCGTTTACCAATTCCAATGACATGTCCTTCAGAATTACGTGTTCTAATGAAAACATGTTGGTAAGTGAATTATTTTTTTTCACTTACTAATTTATTTAATTTTTTTCCTTTCAAATTATTAACTTTAAAAACCTGAAAGCACTGGACGGCTATTCCATCCCGTCAGAGAACTCATCAGCTGTGCGCATCCACAACTCCTGCAACTCGCAGGAATCGAACCCAGGACCTGTGGTCTCGTTAGCGAACGCCTTCACCTCCAGACCACTGAGCAGGCATCCAACAGTGTTCACATTCAACTTCGATCGATTCATGGTCTTGCGTAACATCATCCACTGTCTTCAGTGAGCGTTGCTTCACACCCAAGCACGGTTGAACCTCCACTGGTCATGACTTCTCAGTAGAACTTGGAGAAACCTCCTCACGGAACCAGTCACTAGTGACCACATGATAATTGTCACTATAGGGACAGTGGAGATTATTGAGTTACTTTGAAATCATGAATTGATCAATCAATTATTTTGATAATAGAAGCATTTCTATTGTTAAACTTTTATAAAATGAAAATATCTTTTGTATTTTCATAGTGTAAAGTGTATAAAATTGTGAAGTTTTCCATGTTATTATATTTATTATTGTTATTATTAAAAGTTCCTTCTTTTTCTTCAATGACGTATTAATGTCACGAATATTCACGGCTTAACAATGCTTTATAATCAAAAGAACTCTATAACCTAGTTAAAACAAAAGTCAAGAATGAAGAAGATTGGAGATATATCCGGTAGATAGTTGGCGCGTTAAGAAATATAGAAATCTAAGCTAACTAACTGTTGCAAAAGGGAGGGTTTGTAGCACAGTGTATCTAATGATCAGATCTGATGCGCGCATACTTAACCGCGTGCTTTGAATTTCAGTGGTCAGTAAATTTCTTAACTAATAGGGAATAGTGACCAGAATAACTTTGTTTTTTATTAAAATCATGAGTCGACCATTGTTAAACCATCATTAGAAACCTGAAAGCACTGTATGGCAACTTCATGCTAGTATGGGACTCATCAGTAGTGCGCGTCCTCGACCTCCGCCTACGGGAATCAGACCTAGGACCTTCGGTCTCGCGCTTGAACGCCTAACCCCATAGACCACTGAGCAGGCATCCAACGATGTTACTATTTAAATTTGATCAATCTGAAGTATGGCGAAACTGTACCTGTTTTATTCTGTAGATACCTGCCTCACACCAGACAGGGTTCAACTCCATTGGTTTTAATAAAAATCTCAAATCAAAATAGAATTAAATTGGCTACCTAAAGTTAACATCCAGGGTTGTGTGTGTGTTTCCTTTTTCTCAACAGACTGTGATGTTTTAATTTTCGAATAGCCAAGGCCTCCATAAACCTCAAAATTCGTGCTTATACATTTCTATACAATGTGTTGAAGGCTGTCTTGATGTCAATCTTATGCCCTGTCTCAATTATGTGTTTTGCTATCGATAAACATGGTTTTCTATTTCCCACGCTAATCGGCTCATCTGACATTAACTGATTTCGAAGTCACTTAGGAGCATGTTCTATAACCCTTGATTGCAAAGTCCGATTACTCCTCTCTATGTATGTGTGTCCACACAAACATGTAAACCGATAAATGCAGTGGGATATGATGTAATCATTCGAGCAATATTTAGGTCTATTTGAAATCATGAGCTTAGTCTTTTCAATGAATAATCAGTTTAGCAGTGTTGTATGTTTTCTCTATGGCTGCTTCTAGTCACTGTCTTAAGATTAGACCATTTGTTTCACCTTTAAATGGTCAAGTGATATAAACCTTTTTCTTCTCAACAGAATAAAAAATAACACAGACTTTTGCCTCAACAAACTATGATGTAATTACATTCAAACGAAATTTACAAAAATCTCACCACAATCTCTTGTTGTTTTATCATCATATTATGCAAAATAAGACATCAAAGTAAAACAACTTCCCAAATAGGCGTTTCCCATTTGTTTACCTATTAAAACTACGTAATCTTAGTCATTTTTTTCAAAAAAAAACAAAACAAAAGAATTCATTTTGACTAATTATAATATTGAAATAGATTTCATTTCATTTTTTTAAAGGTTAGTTTGAGTATAATCATAGTAAAGTTTTGATTTGTGCTATTTTCTTTTACCGTACACCTACCTACGTATGCTTGAATTGAGTTACAAAACTTGTTAGTTAGTTTCACAAAGCCTAAATATGGTTTCATTGAATCACTCTAGTTTGTAATTTAGTTCCGATACCTTGAAAATCAATTCAAAAGGTTCGAATCCCCAACAGTCAGTCAGTCAGATGCAACGTAGAACTTGGTACGTAAGTAAATCAGTTTATGTTGCCATACCACATCAGCACAGAGAAGTAATTGTCGATTCAAATCCAATAGTAGTAGAGGTAGTAAGGGAATTAGAAGTAATCGGAGAGGTTAGGGTTAGAAGATACTACTCAAGAAGTATGATTCAGTGAGAAAAGTTTAGAGAGTCGAAACTAGCGGTGTTGAAGAATCCAGAAGATTAGGATTTGAGAGAACACAAAGAATAAATGCACCGGCGCCATTGCGAACGATTTTGAGCCATGTCATTCAAGGTCTCTAACCATCGTTTATTATCATCTCGCGGACCCCAACCAGGTAGTCGACAATTACCGACATGGCTCAGTCCACTAGTCAGTGACTTCATGGATTTCTGCCATGTTTTGTTCTGGCCGCCCCTAGCTTTCTTCCAACCTACTCCTACACTACAAAACAAAGCTCGTCGAGGCAGTCGGTGGTTCGGCATACGCAAGATATGTCCCAACCACCTCAACTGATGAAGTTTCACCACTTCATCGATTGATCTGCCATCCTTGCCTAGTACTCGTTTCCTAACGACAGCATTGCTTACTCGGTTGTCCCACGGTATACGAGCAATGCTTCGAAGACACCTATGATCGAATCCCCGACCTAACCTGATTTGGTTTCAGTAAGTATGTAGTATTGTTTACGTAAGTATGAAGACCTGTAATTGGTTTTCTAGGTATGTTTAGATATCTAACCTAAGTGAATGAATGAAGTAACTTTTGTACTTTCGAAACCCAATCACTGTTTATCGTGACATGTGATGTTGGCTAGTGTATCAATAAGTTAGAAACAGTTGTGGTGCGAGCTACTTATAAGTAGTATATGACGTGAGTGTAAACGTAATATCTGGCAGCAGAAGATAGGGGAAGATCAAGAAAGGAAGAGTTAGAAAACAATGGAATTTGTATGAAACGCATGAATAGTGCCAATGGATCGATGTTTTGCAACAGGAACAGTCCAGTTCGATATGATAAACTGATATTTTGCAATTTAACGATTTATGGTATGGTTTTCAGATTTTACTGAGTAACTCTGTAATTTTCGTTAAATACAATTCGGTTGTCCCACCTGTGTTCTCGTTCACTACACAGTAAACTATGGAAAGTCGAATTAAAACATGATGTGAGTCTACAAATTCATTTACTGTTAGACTGTACCATATGGTTAGATTGAGACTAGTTGGTTGAGGTCCTTATAATTATACTAATCAATGATTAGAAATGTTAGATAATATATCTCAGGATCAGTTGGAATGGCAAAGTTGCATCCACTATTTTTTTCCACCCTTAGATCTTGAGTTCCAAAGTTTTCCTGTCTTTTTTACTCCACGAATCCATTTCTCTTTTCCTACTATACGGATGTGAAAGATGACCAGTAAGGTTAGAGGATATTCATTGGCTACTAGTATTCGATCATAGGTGTCTTCAAAGCATTGCTCGTATATCCTCGGACCATGGAGTAAGCAATGCTGTTGTTAGGAAACGGGTACCAGGTAAGGATGTGGCTATCTGATAACTGCACCCCCCACAAGAGATCGTATCCAATCTAACAATATTATAAACTCAGTCTCAATGTCGTATTATTGTAGTATAATAATATTTCAAACAAGGGAGAATAATATTTTTTTTCAAAAATTCCGTTCGTTATATCACTAAGTCACCCTTTCTCCTATCAATTAAGACTGATTTTTTTGTACATCGTAACCTAGAAAAATCAAAAACTAATCATTGTTCAGTTTGACTAGCAAAAACACTTGATCGGTTTCACTAGTCTACAACTACTTATATAAGCTAGTAGTATATTTCACATTAAAATCAATCGTTGATCTTTTCACTCATTCAGTCAAGTTATTGCTCAAATGAGAGCCCGACACGTATATGAAAATTGACTCAATTCACCCGTGTCACATTAACACAACAAAATCAATCATAATCTCATGGTTTATTTATTATTTAGAATTTGACTGATTACCTACCTTTCTTACATCTTCAGACCATAATCTTTCCGATGACTGTTCATACTTCTACAACCTCTACCACTGTGGGATTTGAATTGACAATTTGATCTCTCTGTATGCTAATGCAGTATGGCAACACGTTGTAGCTGACTGATTGACTGATTTTCGTCAATATAATCTTATTCTCTTATTCATCCAACTATTATTACTAAATTACAGTAATTCCAGAGTGTACGTGTATGACAGAGAAAGCGAGTGAGAGAGATAAATGACCAAAATCGAGAAATATTATAATGAATTAATCGCCAAACTATTTGGCTATCTATCTGTTTTACCGATCCACCTACTCATTTATTCATTCATCATTAGTACACACACACACACACACACAAAATCTTGATATCTTTTTCATTTTTATTCATAAAACCAAAATGTATCTACGTGTTATACAACAGAGTTAGTTGTATGTGTTTACTTATTGTATCTGTGTTGTTTTTGTTTAGTATTACAATATTATGCTCATTTTTATTCTCGAGTTCTAAAATTGGAATTCTCATATTATATAAATCTATACACAAACTGTGTAGTAGTAGTAGTGGTACAACTGGTGGCCTGATTATTATTATTATTATCATCATTATTTGTTCTCTTCTGCACAAAGAGTATTGATACTACGGAATAATAATAATAATGTTAAGAGGTGTGAATATTTGATCAGTGTCACTCATTCATTTTACTGATTATATTAGCAAAGAATGTGATATCATTGTTGGTGTTGTTGTTGTTTAATGAACAGGATTTGTTTTACGATAAAATAAACAAAAGTTGATACAATATTGAAATTCAACATAATGCCAAGTAAAATATTTGATAATTATCAATCTTTAATATAGAACAAAATAAAAAAAATGAAACTTCAAAATTTATGATTGAATAGTGAAATCTAAGCATGAATACAGTAGACTAGGTTGGCTATGGCCAACTTGTATTAATTATTGTGTAGGCGAGATATGTGTTTGCTTGCCAAAATGACGAGTTCACTGCATAGCATTTCGCTTCGTGCTATTATATGGATGCGAAACATGGTCGGTAAGAGTAGAAAATATTCGTATGTTATCAATATTCGATAATAGATGTCTTTGAAGCATTGTTCGTATTTCCTGCTGTTATTAGGAAATGGGTACTAGATAAGGACGGCGGTTCAATTGATGAAGTAATGAAACTCCATCAGTTGAAATTGTAAAGACATGTGTTACGAATGCCCGATTACCGACTGCTTGGTTGAGGCCCGTGAGATGATAGTAATCGATGGTTAGAGACCTTGAATAACATGGCTCAAAATCGTTTGCAATGGCGCAGGCGCATTCATTCTTTGTGTTCTCTCAAACCCTAACCTTCCGTTAACCTTCTCCTTTAAGTTTATTTCATTAGATTATACTTGTTGAATAATATCTTCGAACCTTAATCTTCTCCATTACCAGTAATACTTCTACTACCTCTACTACTATGGGATTTGAATCGACAATGAGATCTGTTTGTGCTAATGTAATGTGGCAACCTGATCTTATGTACTTACTTACAAAGTTCTACGTTGTAACTAACTGACTGATTGAACAGCTAAAACTATTATCAGTAAGATTGATCAGATACATTGAAATCATGAATTGACCAGTGTTGTTAGACCATCATCACTTCAGACTTAGAAGCATTGGACATGAGGCCGAAGGTGCTGGGTTCGTTTCCCACGAGTAGCAGGGCTTGTGAATACGCACTGCCACTGATGAGTCCCATACTAGGACGAAATGGCCATCCATTAATTCCAGATTTCGAATGGTAGTGATCTAACATTGATTGATTCATGATTTCAATTACATGCAGCAATCTCTACAAACCTATAACGAAAGTCGATCGATACATTAAAGATTGAATTAGTTGTAGTAGATGTAGTAGTAGAAGTATGAGCAGTGATCGGAGAAATTAAGATTTGAAGATGTTAGTCTAGGATTGTAATCCAGTGAAGTGAACTTAAAATGAGAAAGATTAAGGGTGATGAAGAATTCATAAGATTAGGATTTGAGAGAATGGATACACTTGCGTCATTGCAAACAATTTCGAGCCATGTCATTCAGGATCTCTAACCATCGATTACTATAATCTCGCGGACCCCAACCAGATAGTCTACATATAGCGTGATAGATGTATGGATTTGAGTTTTAGCATAAATATGAACATTATCATGTAGATCCACTTAGCTGACGAGTCCCATAAATGAAACGTGATGTATGTTCGTGTATATGATTGGTACTTACTTACTTACTTACGCCTGTTACCCCCAATGGAGCAAAGGCCGCCCACCAGTTTTCTCCAACCAACTCTGTCCTGGGCTTCCTTCTCCAGTTCTGTCCAATGTTTGTTCATTCCTCTCATATCTTTCTCTATTTCTCGGAGTAATGTATTCTTTGGCCTTCCTCTTTTCCTTTTGCCTTGAGGGTTCCATGTGAGGGCTGGTTTGTTCTCTCCCACAGTACGTTGTTGCTGATGGTGTCTGGCCAACGAATACGAAGTATTTTGCGTAGACAGCTGTTAGTAAACACTTGTATCTTCTGGATGATGACTTTGGTAGTTCTCCATGTTTCCGCTCTAGAAGTAGAACTGTCTTGACATTTGTATTGAAAATCCTGATTGGTAACCACAATGTAAATATATCGAAACATTTGACGTAACATATCAGTTGTAGTTTCTAATATTAACAACAGGAGAGAAAAATAAAAAACCCTAAAAAGTAAATTTTTTTCAAAGCTATTGCTAATTTTATTTTAAAAAGCAATTCTTTTTAAAAACATGAGATTTTTACAATTGAGATGCTATCCTTCATAACTTTGTGTAACACTGTTATGAAATCTGAATAAAATTCTAAGTTTTTTGAAAGTTCATATTCTTAATTGACTACAAAATTTTGTTATCTCAACTAGTTATTATCAGATCCTTCTAGTGATAGGATCGTCACTAGTTATGCTTGACACTATTACGGGTTCACGTTAGTCGATCAACGAGAACGAGACAATGAGCCAGCGTCCAGGTAGGCTACCCTGATCCGTTGACTAACGAAAAGTCTTGATAGAGCGTAGAAAGTATATTCTACAAACACCCAGCAAGCACACAAATCGCGTTTATTTATACATCATAGAAACGTCCTTGAGAGAGTCACAAAAATAGCACACTAAAATACACACTAACCAATCACAGCCAATGATTTCCCTGGTGGGAAATGTGATCTCAAGATCAACTGATCAGCCCATGCTCGGAAACATAAAATCTAAAATTAAGACATTTATCAAGCGAGTTCTGGGAATCCAACATCCCCAACATAGTACAGATTTTGTTATTTAAAAGTGACTAAATGTGTAACAAAGTAGTGGAACAGCAATGATAATGCGAAAGGTTTGGACACTGAAAGTATTGTTTAACAAGAGAATGGAAATACTATGATTGAACATCTAGAAAAGAGTGAACGACTCTAAACTATGTCACTCTAATGTATTCACCTATTGATCTGGTAGCCTACATCTATTAATATGGTGGTTCAGACTAACAGTCAATGAATTTATAGACTGATGCTATGGTTGGTTTCCTTCCATCCTCCTATTTGTATACAAGCAAACATCACTTGTCAAGTCAACTTGTCACAAGAATTAATCTGACCTTATAAGCATCTTACTTGTTTGAAGCTTATTTTCACAATATCTTATTATAAAGTCATCATACAATGAATATTGAAGACTGTTAATTGAATGAGATGATTACTCTTGAATGTACAACAGTGATTACGAAGTAACAGTGCACAATTTTCTAAATTCAGTCACTGTAAGCTTTTATAAATGAGAAGAAATCGAATAGACCGATTTACTTGTTGTATGTAACAAAAGCTTTAAGATTGAATATCTTCTGTAAAATAAAAATTTATTTGAAGTAGTCGTTTGAAATTCACTGTTAGTATTTCACAAACAAACTATCAGATAAAAAAATTCAATCTAAAGAGAAGTGGGGGGGGGCAAACATTTTGAAATTTAACTATGATTTCCTGGGAATTACTAGAAATGTTCTTCTTGAATTATTCGATTCTGTCCTAATAAAATGTTAGTGATTACTTATGAAACATAGGTATGGGTTTTCTCGTTGTTTTCTACTAGTTGGCACATTTTTTTAGCATCTGCAGCGTGAAAATTTCTTTTCTCGATAGTAAAATTCTAATCTCTTTCATACTTTTCAATTTCTTTACGCTTCAATGATCATGCTTTTAAGCAGTTCACTGAATATAATTTTGTAATAATGTGAAGTTACTACTTGTGTCAAAAAAGTAGTATGGTTCCTTATCGAAAACTTTACTGCTAGGATTATTTAAATAATTTAGGGTTGAGGTCAACAGATATTTACGACATGAATAAATGTGATAAATTAGAAGTACTTCAAATGTACAAAATATCAATCTTTAATGGTTCCTTGAGATTCTAATCTTTTGAATTCTTCATCACCTCTATCTTTCCCTTTATAAATTTATCTCACTGAATTATAATTATTGAATTAATATATTATATCAACTCATTTTTTAAAATTTTCACAGCGTTTTTTAAAAAATAAAAAGAATACTATTTTTTTTTAATTAAATTCTTCTTTAGCAATCGTTTTTAAACAATTACAATTAAGCATATAACTCTAAGGGGATAAAAACATAACCTTTACTCCCTTTTCATTAAAAAAAATTTTTGGCCTTATTGGAGACATGGATCTTTGCATTATCAAGGATAAAAATACAATTCTTAAAGTCTGACTGATTTTTGATTGCATTTTTCAGTCAGTTGATCAAAAAAAATGAATGAACTTATCGGAGTTCATTGAACCAAAAAATGTTTGAGCAAAAAAAACTTCATTTTCTCTATTATTGCGAATATCAAACTTACATTAGTTCCATGTGTTGACGGAATCATGGCACTTGGTGGTTTTGCTCTTGTAGACCTTCCCAAAGTTCTTCTCAAATATAAATTAAAGGATGATTCATCAATAAAAACTTTTATGAAGGAGTCTTCGATATTCATAAAATCTTGTGCATACATCTGTCGTTTAATTTTACTTGATTCTGAGTTGATATTAATCGATGTATAAGGAGATTTTAAGGATTATAAAAAATTTTAAAAAAGACCGTGGTTATTTTAAGAAACGAGTTGAAATACTATATCTTCGAACCCCAATCTTCTCCATTACCACTAATACTTCAACCATCTCTACCACTATGGGATTTGAATTAACAATTACGTCTCTGTGCTAATTATGGTATGGCAACTTGAACTGATTGATGTACGTGCATACGAAGTTCTACGTTTGTCACTGACTGACTGAATTTTAACGGTTATTTGAACTAACATTTAAATGATCACATCTCAGGATGAACATTATTATTTTCACGAGATTGCTGAGTAATAGACCTAATACAGTACTAATGGTATTAGAAAAGATTTGATATAGATTAGATAATTCAAGAATAGCATACGAATTCTTGATATGCTAAAGTGTATAATTTCGAAACTCAAGATATAAGGTATTGAATTCATCTTGCACCATTGTGTAACTGTTATCTTGGTTGATTACGATAAAAGTGCTCAGTCCCATCCCAAATAGTCTAAACCCATCAACACAGTTTATTTCAATAGTCAATAACTTAACAGACTGACATCATGTCTTAGTTCGGTCACCCCTACTCTCCTTTTGATCTATTCCTGCATCAGTAAATACCACATGTCCAAAGCATATAATGACTGGATAAAATGTGTAATACATGTCTTGATCACATTGTTAAGCCAATTTGCCATTTTTATCCTACAATTTTATCTAAATGATTGTAATCATTTAAATCAGTTAATTAGTCTTTTTCTAAATTAATTTTGCATAATAATCACTATAATTTATGAGAATCACTTACTAAAAAAGTTTATACTAATTCGTTTTATTTTCATATTTTATGTATCCTCTAAGCCATTTCAGATTTGTATAGGTCACTTGATTCACGACACCCCTCTAACTGATAACTGTGATTATCGATTGAATAGATTGTTTAATATGATCTACAATCAAGTTCACAATAATTGTATAGTTGTATTCATCACTCTTGACCTTCCAGTATCACTTTATGACATAACTTTTTACTCTTTCTTTTGAAATCATATTCTCAACATTGTTTCTGCCTTTTTTGTTGTTTACTTAATGAACTTAAACTCGTTTTGTACTAAGTGTGTAGTATGAAAACTTTCAATCAGTCAGTTACAACGTAGAACTTTGTACGCACGTACATCAGTTCAGGTTGCCATAACACATTAGTACAGAGACGCAGTTATCAGTTCAAATCCCATATGGGTAGAGATAGTAGAAGTATTAGCCGTAATCGCAGAGATTAGGGTTCGACGTTATTATTCAAGAAATGTGATTCAGTGAGATAACTTTTGAAAAAAGAAAGATAGAGATAATGAGGAATTCAGAAGATTAGAATTCCAAAGAACACAACGGGTGGATGCACCTGCGCCATTGCAAACGATTTTAAACGGTGTATGAAGAATTTGATTGTGAGCAATTTAGTTTCGTTGTGTTGTCAGTCGGTATGAGAACGGATGTCACTTCCCGGCTGCCCACACCGTGGAAGGAATGAAAACTCTGGTTAACACGTACAGGCTGTATGTTTATGATGTGTGCTTATGTGTGTGTTTACCTTCGTTTGTTTTATAGGGTACTGTATTGTTGATGATACCTTTTTTAATTATGATAATCAAATATTTTTTTTATTCGTGTTTTCCCCTATAAATTTGTCCCAACGAAAAATAAAAAAGGAATATCAAACCAAGAAATCGTCCAAGTTTTCGTCAAATTCTATCACACTTAAATGTAACTTGTTCACGTCTACTACAATACACCGATGATGAATTTATTTCATTGCGTCAATTATGGAAAGAAGAAATCACTGTTTATCTACAGGTAATGCGTGTAAGCCTCCTTTTGATTTTTTTTCTTATCCCGGTTATATTTCTCTTCCGATCGAGTTGGAAATGAGGGTATTTTATTTTACATTATAAGTTTTTTCCATACTTCATTTGATTTAATTTGCAAGCGTGTATTTGTCTGTATCTTATTACTGAACATGAAAAAAAGCCACAGTTCTACTTGACGATAAAGACTCACCAGTAATGCGTGTCCACGGTACCCGCACAAGGGAATCCAATCTCTTACCGTCAGTCTTGCGCGCGAACGCTTAACCTCTAGACTACTGAGCCATAATCCAACAGTGTTCATGTCTAACTTCGGTCAGTCCACGATCTTTCTCAACCTTATCCAATGTCTTTGATGAGCACTACTCTACACCTGACGGAGTTGAACTTCACTAGTTACAATTTCTCACTCAAACTCGATGAAACTTCCTGACACAGCTAGTCACTTGTGAACACAGGGTAATTATCATTATAGGGTTTTGGAGATTGCTTAGTTAATCAGAAATTATGAATTGACCAAAGTTAGACATTAACACGATTGGAAGCCGGTCTGGTGGTTGATTGTTCAGGCATTCATGCAGGAGACCGAAAGTTCTTGGTTCGATTCCAATGAGCGGGGTTGGTGGATACGCACTGCTGAAGAGTCCCATACCAGGACGATAAAGCTTAATTGAATGATAATTTTGTCAAAAAGAAAATTGCCTTCCTTGAATTTTCTTCAATATCCTATTCAAATCATACAACAATAGGTTACTTTGAATCATTTACAAAAGCTACATTGTGCTTGGCTAATATTTGATCCATCGATTAATCTATAGCTGTCTCTCTGAGAGTCGCCCACAGCTGCTGTCAGTATACTTTAGTATTGTTAGGATATTCATCCAATGTCCTAAGATAATTGTTTGTAAGTCTAATTCTACTGGTCCATAATATGGTCGTCCTAGCTATCAATGTCACTTCAATGTTGTTTCCTATTCGACCTAACTGTATAAATACGCATTATCCGTTACGTTCTATGACCCAGACACGGACCTGGATCCCTACTCCGGGATCCTTCTTCTCTTCTGGACTTGGACCTCGTACTTTCTGAATGCTTGTAGAATACGCGTCCTACTTCATATTAAGTCTTCTTTTACTCAACGGGGGTTTTGGACAATCGGATTAAATTAGCCTGTCGTATCTCCGGATCATCGATCCCCGCTCTCGTTTACTGTCTAAGCTAAATTCGTAATAGTTCAAGCATATCAAATCACGTGTTTATGTGCATGCGTAACAAGTATTTCCATAAATAGTACAATTAGACAGTGAAGAATTATTTTAATTCGATGTGTATTCCACAAAATCTTTGTTTGCGTTGCCTACGTTAAATCCTATGTACAAATGATTGACGATTCCTCTATAATAATAATAATAATTATAAGACACAACTAGTGAAAAATTTGAATAGATTGTATAATCTAATGTACAACAACACTTTTAGCACTTATAAAATCTATACAAACACATTGTTATGAATGATTGAAAAGACTGGACATGTGAATAAGCTGGATTACTAACTCTGGATCTTTCTCTTTTTTTTAAACAATTTACACAGTTGAAGAATATGCTCAACTGTATCGATTACTCACTGTTAAATTGTTGACTGACTGATTGATTATAGATTTATAAGTCATGTCCATATATCAACCAGAGATAATCAATACAAAGCCGAATACAGATATGTTTGGACTTGAATCATCATAGTAGTGGAAATCGGTACTACAAGTGGGAACTACACAAAAAAGTGTTCGCAATCATGTACAACAGTACCATTGATAATGTGAAAGGATAATTGGGTTAATTAATTCAGAAATGAAACACGCCTACAATTATCTACTCTGTTCACTGATAATAGAGGTATGTAGCACAGTCACTCAGCCAGTTATTCAGCTACAACGTAGAACTTCGTATGCACGTACATACATCAGTTCAAGTTGCCATAACACTTTAGCACACAGAGAGGTGGAATTGTCAATTCGAATCCTTTAGTAGTAGAAGTATGAGTGGTAATGGAGAAGATTAGGGTTCACAGATATTATTCAACAAGTATATGGCAGTGAAATGCAGTTGAGAAGAGAAAGACAGAGCTGATGAGGAATACAGAAGATTAGAATTTAAAAGAACACAAAGAGTGATTTTATCTGCGCCGTCGCAAATGATTTTGCGCCATGTCATTCCAAGTCTCTAATCATCGGTTATTATTGTCTGTGATATGCTTGTCAGTTGATATGCTTGAACTATTATGTGTTCACCTTGCTCGGTAAACGGAACGAAGGTCAACGATACAGTGACACGATAGGTTATTCTAATCTGTTTTCCCAGATACGGCTAACTAGATCAAGAAGTCTTGATAAGGCCTAGAGAATGTATTCTACAAGCACCCAGAAAATACGAGGTTTCTAAGCACACAAATCAAGCTTATTTATACAATGATAAAACGTCCTAGGTTATAACCACAAAAATAGCGTACTAAAATAATCGATCAACCAATGACAGTCAAGGATTTTGCGAGTGGGTAATGTAAGCTCAAGGTCAAAAAAGCGTCTCTTGGATCGAAAACATAAAAAAAAATCAAAATTTCAAAGATAAATGACAAATTAGGACTTTTTCCAAGTGAGTTCTGTGGATCTAACGTCACCAACAGTCTGTTTAACACTATATCAAATATTTACCTGTTTCTTTTTATGTATATATCTAATAGGATATTCGACTTGAAGGTCAATGTACACCAAAACTTGAAGTAATGCTAATTCGTCGTCGACGTGAAGAATTATGTCATGCACAAGATATTCGACGGTGTTATGATGATAAACGTGAACGAGCTAATGAATTATACACAGAATTGAAAATTTTACTAACTGAATGTGAAGAAGAGAAACGTAAAGCTGAACGGTTTGTTTCGTAAAACATTTTGTTTACTTTGGGTTTTTTTTCGTCAAAGGAATTAAATGTTTTGTTTATGAATCAATCAAATGTCAATTAAATGTGTTGAAACAGGTGATTGGTTAAGAAATGACTGTTATTCCTAAGTTATAAGCCATTTTTTGATGGGGAAGTAAGATTCTTTAGCCAATAAAAGCTTCCGTTAAGTTATCTTGGTTTGGTCACTTGTCTATCGGAAGTTTTGAATGTCATTAAAACTCTCAGCTGATCTTTGTTGGACGGCTATTAAAATCTGAAAAGCGATGCGCATCGACGACTCCGTACGTGGGGACCAAACCCTAGCAACTTCGGCCTCGTGTGCAAACGGCTGTTCAGTAGTTTGGAAGGAAGCTGGGGGCGGCCAAACCAAAACATGGCAGAAGTCGCTAACAAGTGGACTGAGTCATGTTGGTAGATACAGGTTACCTGGTTGGGGTCCGCGAGCCGAAAGTCACCAATGGTTAGAGATCTTGAACGACATGGCTCAAAATCGTTTGCAATGGCGCAGGTGCATTTACTCTTTGTGTTCTATGAAATTCTAACCTGAATTCCTCATCATCTTTATCTTTCTCTTTCTAAATTTGTTTCACTGAATTATACTTCTTGAATCATATCTTCGCTCCCTAATCTTCCAGTAATCTACCAGTAATGCGTCTACTATCCCTACCACTATGGGATTTGAACTGACAATTGCGTGTTTGTTCTAATGTGGTATGGCAACCTGAACTTATGTACGTATGTACGAAGTTCTACGTTGTAACTGACTGACTGAGTAACTTGGAAGTTAAGCATGTTTATAAACGAGACCTAACGTCCCGATCTCTCACTTCATGCGTACGGGGTCGTGAATGAAATGGTTGATCACTGCTTTTTGATTTTCATTGGTGATCCAAATTCGATCGATTCAGGATTTCAATCACCTATCATCTCTGCCTAATCTTCCCTACCATCCACCAATACTGTTTCTACTCGCAATATTCTGGTATTTTTCTCACTGTGCCGATATAGTGTCCCAGCTTGTTCCAATGACTAACCCCTAACCAAAAATTGCATTATTTGTATTCCCTTGTTTTATGATTACACCTAATGTTTATTCCCTCCCACCTCATCCCCCATTTCTTTCTACATTCTAGAGAACGTTTACACTATGAGTCACTTATTCGTGAATTCAACAACAATCAACAACACCGCCAACAACAACAACAAGAATTACAGGATCATGAAAAAATTTCGCCTCAAGAAGAAGCAGAAGAAAACGAAAGAACTATTGACACTCGTAGTCAAAAACTTCGATTTTCTGATACTACTAATACTACTACTGCTACTACTACACCAAATAAACAATTTCCTTTTTCAACATTATCTACATTTTCATTAGGACGTAAATTAAGTGATTTCTATAATCGTCGACGTAATGATTTGAAATTCACTAATAAACCAGTTGCAATTGTCCTACCATCATCATCATCATCATCATCATGCACATCAGCAACAGCAACAACAGCAACAGCACTAATGTTATCACCGAATAATTCATCTATTCCTATAACTGATATAATGACACTAATGATGATGAATAATAGAATGAATAAACATCAAAATGATGATGCTGGTTATTATTTCATGCAATCAAATAGTTTGCAACAATTCTATGAAATTTATCGTTTAGGTTATTTTATTTATTATAATTTATTGAATACTACTACTACTACTATTAATAATAATAATAATAATAATAGTAGTATTAGTAGTTATCGAACTAATAAAAAACAAAAATGTCCATTATGTGGTGGTACTGGTAGTGTTGCTTCATCTATCAATAATAATGTCGGATTTTTCAAATCCTCCTATCGTCATCATCATCATCATCATCATCATCGTAGAGCATTGACATTGTCTATGTTGGAATATAAATTACGTGATCAACAACTAATGGCTTATTCATCTTTGATTTATGATGAATTGTTTGGGAATACTCCTAATACTACTACTACTACAACCAATAATAATAATAATATACAACCATATTCACTGTAAGTCCTATATTGACTGACTGAATTGAATTTTATTTTGTTCAATATTCAATTTGGAATAAAATGATGTAGGAATTTTTTTTATTGCTTTGTTTATTCCCCATAAATCATCAAGTTGATTGAGTTCATATTATTAAACGTTATTACGAAATATATATATATATATATATATATATATATATATATATATAAATTAAGTTAGTTAATTGATTTTCTTTGTAAAATATTTGACCTAGTTATTTATAAAATTATTTATTACAAGGAATAAAACAATATTTTATTTTATTTTATGTTTGTTTGTTTAAATATGATATGGTTTAATTATTAAAATAAAATGAAACAATTAATTCTATAGTTAAAGAATCATTTTATTTAGCTGAGTTGATTTTATCAAAATTTGACAATCCATAAATGATATATTGTATGACTTTCATCCATCACCTAAATTGAATAACTGTCTCAACTGATATAGATTGGACTCTACTGGTCACAACTTTTTAATAAGAATAATAATTGAAATCATTAATCAATCATTTTTAGACCACCACCATTAGAAACCTGGAAGCACTGAACGGCCGTTTCGTCCTAGTCAGAGACTCATCAGTATCAGTGCGCATCCACGACTACTGCACCTCGCTGGGTTCGAACCCAGGACCATCGGTCTTGCACGCGAACAGCTAACCTCGGGACCACTTGTCTGTGGTAGTTACTGCCCTCACGTGTTTCAGGTTTATAATGGTGATGATCTAACAATGACTGATTTATTGATGACTTCACTGTGCAAAAAACACAAATCTCCATAAGTCTTATTGAAAAATAATAATCATACGCTCGCCAGTGACTAGCTTCAAGACGTAACTCTTAGAATTCTAGTGAGATCAGTGTAATATAATCGGTGTCGATTGTGAGGCAGTTATCCACTGTAAGAAATGAATCAGGGTTTCTCAAGATTGTGGTTTAATCGAAACTATACATGAACAACTTTGGATAGCTAGTTCATTGATCTAGTAGTGAAATGTTAGTGAGCGAACTCAAAAGTCTTCAATTCGATCCCCTGATATGAAGGGACTGTGGACCTGCACTACTACCAAAGATTACCATACTAGAATAGAAAAGCCGTCCAGTTTTTCAATGATGGTCATAGTAAGATTAGCTCGTAATTTGAAATTCAAAATTCTATTGATATTCTATAATTAGTTTTTTACAGAACACGTTTTTTTTTAATACTTGTTGATATTTCAATTTTTATTGGTTGAAATGTAGTATTAGATAGTTCAGTGAATAATTTTAAATTATAATACATTGTATAATATTGTACTATGTATAAATCAGTCAATTAACCATAATCAGTGTTCAGCTTAACACAAAACACGATTCCATGGAGCAATTTAGTGCACACAAAATAAAAAATAGCTTTTTTTACTTTATGGCCTATTACCCCCAATAGTGCATAGACCAAAGACCAGAATTCTGCAGCCTACTGTGTCCTGGACCTTCGTTTCCAGTTCTGTCTCATTGTTGCCCATTCTTCTCATATCTGTCTCCATTTCTCGGCGTAATGTTTTCCTTGACCTTACTCTTCTCCTTTGACTTTGAGAGTTCCAAATGAGGTCTTTTCTTGTGATGCTGCAGTTAGATGTTTTCCTCGATGCGTGTCCTATCAGCTTCCAACGCTTCTTCCTCCACTGGAATCTGGTTTGTTCCCTCCCACAGTAGGTTGTTGCTGATTGTTTTTAGTCAATGAATCCGAATTATTTTGCATATACGACTATTAATAAATACTTCTATCTTCTAGATGATGACTTTCGTAGTTCTCCAAGCTTCCTCCCCATACAGTAGATAAAAAGTAGCACAGTACTGAATGACTGACTGAATTTATACTGCCACTTAATTGGGCACTCACTACTCAAGGATTAGATCGCGCTAAACAAAAATTGAGGTGTGTACCACAGATGTCGATCTCACATCGCTTATCTTGACTTTTGGATAAACTAATTCATTCATTCTTTTCAAGTCATAATTCACATGCATTTTTGGTTGCTTTTATTTGAATATGTGTGTGCATTGCTTACTTCGATTATTATATGTCTGTCTAGCTCATTTTTGTTTGACTATAAATACTTAGTCATGCCTCAGCACATTGAGTTAACCAACTCACCTTCTCTGCGCTTCACTTTGCTTTGCTTCACATTCTTTCGTCTGTCTACATAAATGATTGCATGAAATAAGTTCATCCACAAAATCATATCGGGGTTTTTAATAACCGCTGTCATACAAACGCGGTCTGCCTAAGAATGATGTATGGAAATTAAAGGAAAGATTTATTTCATTGGAGTTAGATCCCGTACTAATAAAAGATATATGATACATGACTAAAATAGAGAACTAGAGTAAGGAGATAAATAATATTCCATTCCACATAATTGCTGCAAGCAGTCACACTCAATGAGTTTGGAGTAGACATCAAAATGAGCCAAGGAAACCACATATTTCATTGTCAATAGGCTAAGTGCCAGTTTGTCCACGCTCTCTGATCAATTACATTTTACTTCAAGTACCACATAACATCTATGTACAGTAAAACTGATAATGACATAGACTAAACATTTAGAGAAAGAATACTTGAACTCGGAATTTATAGGGAGATAAGAAAAAATTGATAAATACATCTGTGGACCATTGTAACTGAAGCAGTCGATCAATACACAATTTTAGGTTATTTTATCATTGATTGACAGATTGCGTAATGAGTATTTAATGTCGATTCTTATCATTAATAATGTTGCAGTATTTTTAGGTAAATTGCTCTCAACAATCCAAGCTCAAAAACCATCATTAGAAACCTGGAAGTACTGAATGGCCGTTTCGTCTTGTTATGTGACTCATCAGCAGTGCGAATCCAGGACTCGGAGTTCTAGTTAGAAGAAGACGTGACCGGTAGAGCTCAACCCTGTCGAGTGTAAACAGTCACTACTAAGGTGGTTGAGGTTGCGCGAAATCCTTAGATTAATAAGAGTTAGACATCAACACCGTTTGATGTCGGCTCATTAGTTCAGAGGTTAAGCGTTAGCGCGCAAGACTGAAGGTCCTGGGTTCGACTCCTGCAAGTAGCAGGAGTTGTAGATACTCACTTCTGCTGATGAATCCTATACCAGAATAAAACGGTCGTCCAATGCTTCCAGCTATTTAATTCTGGTCTAACAATGATTCATTGATGATCTTAATATAATTTTTTTTATCATAAAATTGCAAAATATTTTAAAACTTCACTTTTTTTTTTCCTATTTCTAGCTTATATGATACAAAGAAATTTGCCAGTACAAATAGTTTACATCAAATTTTAAGTATCCCTTGTCCTCCTCCCCCACCACCACCAGCATATGACTCTGTAATGACAATTTATAACCAAACAGCAGGCGGAGATCATTCTCGCACTCACTGTGATCATTATTATTTTACTTCTGCAAAACAATCAATAGATCATCCAAATGTTCCAAACCAATCAACAATTAAGGCAAAATCGAATTGTAATACTATGATTGATGATAAGACCAATAGTGATAACAACAATCAAAATAGTGATAAGAATAAATTGTCCTGTAATCATCCAAATTGGATAGCTGTGACTACTTTGCCTTCATCAGTGACATCTGTAGATTGTCATTTAGGAGATAATGTAATGACTACTACTACTACTACTGCTAGTAGTAGTAGTACAACCCTTGCCATCAGCACCACTATATACACTACTAATACTACTGTAACTAATACTGTCACTACTAGTAGTAGTAGTATGAACATTCATGATAATTCAATCAATAATTCTAATCAAATTCAACCTAATGTAAATGAAAACGGGCAGACAACAATAAAGAATGATGAATTATTGTTCAATGGTTTATCCAAGACAACAGTTCCGGTAAGAAAATAGATTCCTAATGATGAGAAATCACTTGATTTCTGTCGATTGTAATCAATAATATTTGCAATGATTCATGTAATACAAACTGAGCCTTAATTATGCAGCAATCGCAAATCATAAAGTGTTGGACAATTGGTTTGTCATTGTGTCGGCTCCATTCACGAGCTTATTATAGGTTGAACTAGAGAGATACTTAAATGTTTCAGTTTTAAATCATTGTATAGGGACTGTCATTAACAGATACAGACTGATTGGTTTGAATTGGATCACAATAGCGCTGAAGTATCCATTCATAATCTTTGTCTCATTCTTGTACCATAGTGTCCTCTTATACTCTGTTCTGCAAGTTCGAATCCTTATACATCGATTATAATTTGCGAAGCCAGAGAGTATTTGTCGCCCTCACACATAAAACATGACTTAAAGCCAAATGCACGAATCTGTACTTGGTATTTAAAGTTAAATTACATTTATATTAATCTTACCCCCTCTGCTACAACCAAGGGTGAGAAGATTCTGCTCTCTCACTCAAATGGTTCTCATATGGCAACGTGTATATAGCCTGTTTTAAGAAAGTCCTACTGACTGTCTTCTCATGGCAATGGTGTTCTTTATGAAATTGAGAGGACGAAAAAAGATTATCAGTTCATGGTTTTAAATCGTTTTGTCGGGTACGAAGAATCTATACAGGGGAGAGAGTCTATTGTTAGTCACCGGATATCACTGTACTTCATCTCCTAACGTTGTTCCACTGTCTTATGGATTAGATTTTTAGGCCAACAATTCGGCGAGTGGTCTCTTTAGAAAATCGCTTGCTTCAATTTGGGAAGCTAATTAGCATTCCTATCCCATATACGAATTCAATTATTTGTGTGGTGCATATCTATTTAGATGCCTTATTTGTACTAATTATGATTTGTTTATATATATATATATATATATATATATATATATATATATATATATATCAGTCAGTTACAACGTAGAACTTCGTCGTACGTACGTACATAAGTTCAGGTTGCTATACCACATTAGCACAGAGATGTAATTGTCAATTCAAATCCCACAGTGGTAGAGGTAGTGAAAGTATTAACAGTAATCGGAGAGATTACTGTTGGACGATATTATTCAAGAAGTGTAGTTCAGTGAGATAACTGTAGAAAGAGAAAGATAGAGATGATGAAGAATTCAGAAGATTAGAATTTGAAAGGACACAAAGCGTGGATGCACCTGCGCCATCGCAAACGATTTTGAGCTGTGTAATTCAAAGTCTCTAACCATCAGTTACTTTCATCTGGCGGACCCTAACCAGGTAACCTATATCTACCAACATGACTCAGTCCAACTGTCAGTGATTTCATGCATTTCTGCCATGTTTTGGTCTGGCCGCCCTAGCTTTCTTCCAACCTATTCGTACATCGCAAAGGATAGCTCGTCAAGACAGTCGGTGGTTGAGCATTCGTAACACATGTCCCAACCACTTCAACTCATGAAGTTTAACTACTTCATCAATCGATCTGCCATCCTTACTTAGTACCTAGTACTCGTCTCCTAACTATAGCATTGCTTACTCAGCTGTTTCAAGATATACGAGCAATGCTTTGAAGACAATTATATATAAATATACATATATAATCTTGCTGAACACATATACACATTTTATTTACTATAATCAATTCTTATTCATCATAGGTTGACAAGAAGAAATGTCAAATTATCAATTGGCTTAGTCCTTTAAAACAATTATCCAATTTCCATCAGTTCTCATCATATAATAATAATAATAATCATGATCATTGTAATTTATTATCAAAATATTATCATATCAATTATCAATTGAAACGTTCCATTAGTCAAGATTCTTTATTATATTCTATGAAAAAATTACAATCAATAAAAAATCATCTACCTGTGGAATGCATCATCTCATCCAATGATCCATCTGCTTATATCAATAAAAAATTCTCATCATCTCTATCATCCATAATTCCAACAATGAAATTGTGTAAATCGGCACAACAATATGGTTTAAATAAATTGAATGTTGTAACAAATAAACATGATTGTTGTTTCACAACAACTGTTCTGTCAAAATCATCTATGCATCATCATGATTGTCAATTGCCACAACAACACCAACAACAACGACACATACCTTCCACTGATAATGATCACATTGAAAGGTATTATAACTTTTAAAAAAAAATTTTTTTTCAATTTTTTTTGTTCGATTTTTTACTGTAGAAATGAATGTCTTGTTGCATACAATGTTAAAAAAAGTAAAAGTAAGGATAGTACACATGTTTTTTAACTAATCACAATTGAGAATTATTGTGTAACATCATCCTTCCTTCACACAGGTACAAAAAAATAAAACAAAACCTCATTTATTCAAGATCACTTGATTTTATGTTGAATAAAGGGGCTATAATGCATCATGTTAGTTATTGTTGGGCTGTGTTGTTTCATCAGACAAATACAATAAAATATGATGTGTTACGAATGCACGTCAACATGTCGATTTGATATGATTGAACTATTACGAGTTCCCTTTAGTCGAAGAACGAGAGTGAGGATCGAGGATCCGACGACACGACAGGCTATTCTAATCTTATTGTACCAACCCCCCATTGAATAAAAGAAGACTTGATATGAAGTAGAACGTCTATTCTACAAATATCCAGAAAGTACAAGGTCCGAGTCCAAAAAGGGATAAGAATCCGGACCATAAGACGTTACAGGTTATGCATATTTATACAGTTAGGTCGAATAGGAGACAACATTGAAGTATGTGACATTGATAGGTTAGGTCGACCGATAGGAATTGACCCACAGAACTAAACTTACAAATAATTCTCTTTGGATATTGGATAAATATCCTACCAATGATTAAATTGGTTTGCTATCGGTATCTTATGTAAAAAAAACACACAACGTCACTCATAGTTTCCAGAGACAAATAATCTGATTTAGCTTCGGGCATTGGAGGCCTCTTGAGTGTTGTAGTAACTGTTATTGTCTTAACTGATAGCACATAGGTAGTTTATCGTAATTCACATTATGAGTTACTATAGAACATGTCTATCACATCACTTATAGCAGGTTTGAACCATCAGTGTTCACTGTAATACAAGAAAGATCGAAAACAACATCACATAAACAAACGTTAGTGAGTACTTGAGAAGCGACGATACGGTTTGCCACAGTACAACCGCCACAGTACAAGACGAAATAATGAAAGCTTTCATTCCGTAAGCTTAGTTTACACAAAGCTTACTCCTCCAAATTTACATTTACCTCTAATTGCTCTGGGATAAAAAAAAGAACAATTCCGCAGTAGTAATATCATGTATATTTGGTTTTAATACCTATTGTGCATGTATTATAATGAAGTACACAAACACTTTCTCATACAAACTTTCAAAATATTCGAAATGATGTTGAAATCATGAATGAATCATTGTTAGCCTACTATTAGAAATCTGGAAGCACTGAATAGCAGTTTCGTCCTAGTATGGGACTCATTGAGAGTGCACATTTACAAGGGAATTCAGTCCAGGACCTTTGGTCTCGCGCCCAAATGCTTTTAAACTCTAGACCATTGAGCTGTTATCCAACTATGTTAATGTCTAAATTTGATCAATCCAAGGTATTGCGCAACCTCTCATATTGTCGTCGGTAGACGACTGCCTACACCCGATAGGGTTGAACTCCACTGGCTTCTTACTAGGACTGAGAATTTCCTCAGAAGTTAATCACTAGTGAGTACAGGATAATTTTCGCTGTTGAGTTGTGTGGTCTTGAGGTTAGCGCACGAAACTGAAAGTCCTTGGTTGGATTGCTTTTTTGTAGGGATCGTGGGTACGCACTGATGATGGGGTTCCCATACTAGTACTACACGGCCATGTAGAACTTTCAGGTTTCTAATGGTTGTTGAAGACTGATCAATTCATCATTTCAACGAAACTTAACAATTTTCACAATTGTATAATGAAAATATTTTGTTGTTTTTAATCACCATAGAGTGAAAATAATAATGTTAACCGTATCAAATGCTGAATTCTTTCTCTTTCCTAAATGATATATAACAGATAAATCTGTACTAACCGCTGAAAACAGGTATTATACCTGTACAAAAATATACTTTATGTGTACAAAGTAATCAGATTTGATTGTGACCGATTTGGTCTCGTGCGAGCGTGTCGACCGCTTCATTTACCTCGGGAGTCTCATCAGCGCTGATGGCCTAGTGAGTAAGCAAATCTCATTAGGGATACAGAAGGCTCGATCGGCTTTTCCCAATTTACGCCTACGTCACGGCGTAGGCGAGATATCCGTTTGCTAACCAAAGGACGAGTATACTGCTCAGTAGTTCGATCCGTCCTACTGTATGGATGCGAAACATGGTCAGTTAGAGTAGAAGAAATTCGTAGGTCATTGGTTTTCGATCTCAGATGTCTCCGAAGCAATGCTGTTATTAGGATACGGGTACTAGGTAAGGATGGCAGATCAACAGATGAAGTGTCGAAACTTCATCAGTTGAGGTGGTCAGGACATGTGTTACGTATGTTCAACCACCAACTGCCTCGTCAAGCCAAGGTTTTGTGGTGTAGGAGTAGGTTGGAAGAAAGCTAGTTGCGGCCAGACCAAAACATGACACAAATCCAAGAAGTCATCAACAACTGGATTGAGACTCGTCTGCAGTGCGCATCCAGGACTCGGAGTTCTAATTAGAAGAAGACGTGACCACTAGAGCTCAACCCTGTCGAGTATATGCAGCTGCCGTTGGGAGACAATGGGTGAGGTTGTGCGAAGTCCTTAGATCGGTCACAGTTAGACATTAACACCTTTGGATGCCGGCTCAGTGGTCCATAGGTTAAGCGTTGGTGCGCAAGACGGGAAGTCCTTGGTTCGAATCCTGCTAGTAGCAAGAGTCGTGAATGCGCACTGCCATTGATGAGCCTCATACTCGGAAGAAACATCTGTCCAGTGCTTCTGGCTCTCTAATTTCACTGACCTAACGGCTTATTGATTCATGATTTCAGTAAGAAATTGATCAGATCCGTTCTATTGTAATCTAATCATATCTCTATGTTTAGTTTTATCAACAAAAATTCATTTGCTACACTAAACAGAATACAGACAATTTTCCATTAAAGAAGACATTTTTTGTTCATTCTAATCATGACGATGACGATGACGATAGTGATGGCATTTAACAAAACTTTTACAGCTTCGTTTATTTAATTTTTTTTGTAATGGCTACTTTTTCTGACGTAACATGTAAATAATGATAAAGTCACTTAGCAGAAATGCCACGCACAGACACACACACACATACAAAGACAAATAAACATTAAGAGAGTAACGCAATATAAAGTTAAGGGATGTCAAGACTGATTATCACATGTATATAGGAGGAGATAGAAAAGATAAATTGCCTCCATGATGTTAGTCGGACGACTGTACTACTACTACAACTACTACTATACGACTAACGACCTTCAGGCAACTAGTAGTCTGGTTTGAGTTTTTTTTATTGCGTCGAATGCAGCGGAAGATAATATGAACTTTATTTTTTTTTGAAAAAAACAATCATGAGCCGAGTGACATGGGGACATGTGATTGGTCACTCGATGTGGAGATAGATAGACAGACAGATGGAACTTAGTTTATTTGACTGTTTAGTATGTGAATGAATGAATTCCTCGCCTCTTGTTGAATTTTTTAATTCTGGACTCATTGTGTAGACTGAAGTATTATCAACTGATCACATTACGTACTGTGGTTCTTTTAATATTCGGTCATGAAATGTTGTGTATCTGGTATCATATGGCTACTCTCATTCTGTTAATAGCAATATTGAACCGAGTACCTAGTCTAACCTTAGGGGCTACTGCCGGTCCCAAGCCCGGGTAAAGGAAGAGGGTTGGACATGGGGTTGGCGACCCCATTCCGTCGAAATCTAACTTGCCAAAAAAACGCGAACCAGAAAAAATAATCCAAATCATTTTAACTCTGCCCTGGGAGTTGGAAGAAGAATTATGACATCGCGTGGTGAAAACCGAGTTCCCTCGGAAGTCACGGGACCGATGCCTCTTCTGACAACCAGAGCAACCATTCTTTTAGTTACATGGAACGTTCGTACATTGTGGGAGACTGGAAGACTATTTCAAGTTGCGGCAGAAATGAAAAGATACAACGTCGAGGTGCTTGGCATCAGTGAAACGCGTTGGACACAGGTAGGACAACTGAGAATAGCTTCAGGGGAACTGCTGTTATACTCTGGTCATGAAGAGGAGAATGCTTCACATACACATGGAGTTGCACTGATGCTGTCCAAACATGCACAAAAGGCACTGATAGGATGGGAATCTCATGGACCGAGGATCATCAAAGCATCCTTCAAAACAAAGAAACGTAACATTACAATGAACGTCATCCAATGTTATGCACCTACCAATGACTACAATGATGACGTTAAAGATCAATTCTACGAAAGGCTGCAGTCTATCGTCGAGAAATGTTCACCAAAGGATTTGACGATTCTTATGGGAGACCTGAATGCCAAGGTTGGCATGGACAACACTGGATATGAAGACATCATGGGACGACATGGACTGGGAGAAAGGAACAAAAACGGTGAGAGATTTGCAAAGCTATGTGCCTTAAACAAACCGGTCATCGGTGGCACAATATCCCCGCACAAACGCATTCACAAAGCCACATGGATTTCACCGGACCACACTACTCAAAACCAAATTGACCATATCTGTATCAACAAAACGTTCAGAAGGACCATGGAGGATGTAAGAACCAAGAGAGGAGCTGATATAGCCTCAGATCACCACTTGCTGGTCGCCAAAATGAAACTGAAATTAAAGAAGCACTGGACAACGGGGCAAACAACATCACAGAAGTTTAATACGGCCTTTCTTCGGGATACTGTAAAGCTCAACGAATTCAGGATAGCCCTCACCAACAGGTTCCAGGCCTTTCAGGATATACTCAATGGAGAGGAAGCAACATTGGAGAACAGTTGGAAAGGGATTAAGGAGGCAATCACTTCAACATGTCACGAAGTTCTGGGTCACAAGAAGTACCGTCACAAGGAATGGATATCTGTTGATACTCTTGAAAAAATTGAAGAAAGGAGGAACAAGAAGGCAGTAATCAATGTCAGCCGAACAAGAGCACAGAAAGTTACCGCACAAGCTGCACACACAGAAGCAAACAGGGAAGTGAAGAAGAGCATCAGAGCTGAAAAACGAAAATATATGGAAGATCTAGGAATGACGGCTGAAATGGCTGCAAGAGACGGAAACGTGAGACAATTGTACGAAACAACAAAGAAGCTGGCCGGAAACTATCGTAAACCAGAACGACCAGTGAAAAGTAAGGAAGGCAAAGTAGTCAGCAACACTGAAGAACAGCGAAATAGGTAGATAGAGCACTTTCAGGAACTCCTGAATCGACCAGCTCCACTGAACCCACCCAACATCGAGGCAGCATCCACGGACCTCCAGATTAATATTGGCGCACCTAAGATTGAGGAGATCAGTACGGCCATCAGACAAATCAAGAGCGGCAAGGCAGCAGGACCAGACAACATTCCGGCAGAGGCAATGAAATCAGATGTGGAAGCAACTGCGAAAATATTTCACATCCTCTTCAAGAAGATTTGGGATGAGAAACAAGTACCATCAGATTGGAAATAAGGATACCTGATCAAAATACCAAAGAAAGGCGATCTGAGCAAGTGTGAGAACTACAGAGGCATCACTCTTCTTTCAATACCAGGCAAAGTCTTCAACAGGGTACCGTTAAACAGAATGAAGGACTTCTTAGACGCCCAACTTCGAGATCAACAGGCTGGATTTGGTAAGGATCGATCGTGTACTGACCGTATCGCTACATTACGGATCATTGTGGAACAATCAACTGAATGGAACTCACCACTCTACATCAACTTCATCGACTACGAGAAGGCATTCGATAGCGTGGATAGGAAAACACTATGAAGGCTTCTTCTACACTACGGTATGTCTGAGAAAATAGTTAACATCATACGGAAATCTTATGATGGATTCAACTGAAAAATCGTACACGATGGAAAGCTGACAGACTCTTTCGAGGTGAAGACCGGTGTCAGGCAAGGTTGCTTACTCTCACCCTTTCTCTTTCTCCTGGTCATCGACTGGATTATGAAGACGTCAACATCTGGAGGGAAGCACGGTATTCAGTGGACAGCTAGGACGCAGATGACCTGGCACTTTTATCGCGCACGCAACAACAAATGCAACAGAACACGACCAGTGTAGCAGCAGCCTCTGCAGCAGTAGGTCTCAACATACAAAAATGAAAAAGCAAAATTCTCCGATGCAACGCAACATGCACCAACCAAATCACTCGTGATAGAGATGACTTAGAGGACGTTAACACCTTTACATATCTTGGCAGCATCATCGACAATCAAGGTGGATCGGATGCAGATATGAGGGCGGGGATTGGCAAAGCAAGTGCTGCATTTCTACAGTTGAAAAATATCTGGAACTCCAAACAACTTTCAAACAAAACCAAAATCAGGATTTTCAATACAAATATCAAGACAGTTCTACTGTATGGAGCGGAAACTTGGAGAACTACGAAAGCCATCATCCAGAAGATACAAGTATTTATTAACAGTTGTCTACGCAAAATACTTCGTATTCGTTGGCCAGACACCATCAGCAACAACGTACTGTGGGCGAGAACAAACGAGATTTCAGTGGAGGAGGAAATCAGGAAGAAGCGGTGGAATGGGATAGGACAAACACTGCGAAAAGCACCTAACTGCGTCACGAGACAAGCCCTCACATGGAACCCTCAAGGCAAAAGGAAAAGAGGAAGGCCAAGGAACACACTACGCCGAGAAATAGAGAAAGATATGAGCGGAATGAACAAACATTGGACAGAACTGGAAAGGGAAGCCCAGGACAGAGTTTTTTGGAGAAAACTGGTGGGCGGCCTATGCTCCATTGGGGGTAACAGGCGTAAGTAAGTAAGTATCTAGTCTAAAGGGAAGTGAACATTCTCGACCACCGGTTGGTTGAATCAACGTACACAGTGGTTGAAAAGATTCTACTGTTGCTTCATAAAAATAATTGGTAAAATGTATCTGTAATTAATTAGTGAAATATTTAAAACTGTTCTGAAAAAAAAGACGCACAATCACAATCAAGCTTAACATGGACATGTCAGAAAAACTTTTTGAAATCCATGGATCGATCAATGTTAGACCACCACGATTAGAAACCTGGAGGCACTGAAAGAAAGACGTTTCGTCTTAGTACGGGAATCATCAGCAGTGCATATCCACAACCCCTGTTACTCATATTACTCACCGAAAATAGTGAATGAGTTTACGCAAGACCGTTGATTGGTAAAAGGTAAACATTATCGCCGTTAGATGCCGTCTCAATGGTTCACATGTTAAGCGTTCGAGCGCAAGACCGAAGGTCCTGGTTTCGAATCCTGTGAGTAGCAGGAGTCGTTGATGCCCATCGCTGATAAGTCCCATACAAGGACGAAACATCTGTCTTTCAGTGCCTCCAGGTTTATAATGGTAGTGATCTAATATTGATCAATTCATGATTTCAAAAAGCGACTCAACAATCTCCACAACTCTTTCAAGCAAAATGTCAGCGAAATTATTTATGAAATATGTGGCCATGGTACAAATTGTACATGAGTGTGCATCATGAGATATTGGGGCATAAAATTAAAATGTTTTTATCATTAAAACTGATAACATAACACGAAAATCATATACTTGTTATTATATGCGGTCCCTATGTAATCCAGAATGTTTATAGATTGGAAGAGAAGCCAAAGAAGTCTATCTATGTGTTACGGATGCACGTAAACACGTCAATTTGATATGCTTGAACTATTACGAGTTTACCTTAGTCAGTAAACAAGAGCGAGTATCGATAATCTGATGACACGACAGGCTGCTATAATCCGAACATCCTAAACCCCCATTGAGTGAAAGAAGAAGACTTGATATGAAGTAGAACGTGTATTCTACAAGCATCCAGAAAGTACGAGGTCCGAGTCCAGAAGAGAATCAGGATCCCAGACTAGGGATCTGGGTCCGGGTCATAAAACGTTACAGATAATGCGTATTTACGCAGTTAGGTCGAATAGGAAACAACATTTGAAGTCTGTAACATTAACAGTTAGGACGAGCAGTAGGAAATAACATTTAAAGTCTGTGACATTGATAGCTAGGACGACCATAATATTGACCAGTAAGGAATCGACCAATAGACTTACAAAAATAATTCTCTTAGGATATCTGATGAATATCCTAACACTATATAACCACACACAACAAATTTTTAAAAAAAATAAACAACTGAATACTATACGCATAAACAATTTGTGTTCTCATTAATTATGTATGTTATTCCATCTGCATTTAACTTATTCCTCTACAATATTTCACTTTAACAGTTTTGTGCAATTGGAATTTAATCGTAAAATACTTAATTGTAACAAACAATTCATAGCCTATAAACAATTTTAAAAAGAATGTGTCATTATTGATGCTTATTGGTTGGTGTAGTTTTGGATTTAAAAGAAATCATAGGGTAGAATTTATTATCTATGGATATCTAAACCCTGCTGATAGAAACCGACTATTTGTTTAAGGTCTACGGATGTAAAACATGGCTACTCAGAGTAAAGGATATTCGTAGGTTACTGATATTCGATATAGGTATCTCTGAAGCATTACTAATATATCGTGGGACCACCGAGTAAGTAGTACTGTTGTTAGGAAACACAATCATTAGAGGAAGTATTGAAACTTCACCAGTTGAGGTGGTTAGGACATATGTTACGTATGCCTACCCATCGACTGCCTCGATGAGCTATGCTTTACGATGTAGGAATAGGTTGGAAGAAATTAAATGGTGGCCAAACCAAAACATGGCACAACTCCATGAAGTCACTGACAAGTGAACTGAGCTACGTTGATAGATGCAGACTACCAGATTGATGCCCGCGAGACAATAGTAACCGATGGTTATTAAGCACTTTGAATGACGTGGCTGAAAATCTCTTTATGCTAAATTGGGTGTAGCAACTTGAACGTATGTACCTACGTACGAAGCTGTGGCTATAACTCAATCATAGCACGAATACATTCACTGCATAGCTTCTCCTAAATTCTCATCCCTCCAACTACATTTTTATAATTTTATCGTTTCAAATTAAACATTCACAATTCTTCCCAGCCTTCCTGCCTTCTTTTTTCTAGTACAGAAAAAAACAGAAAAGAATTCTAGTATCCTTTTTTAATTTTTCATAAACAATATTGTTTCACATTGTAACAACAATTTGTTTGCGCGTTGTTTTTTCTCTTACTTTTCAGTCATTTACAAATCATCAAAGATGATGTTCATGTTGATGTTGACAATGATCACAAACTCAAAGATAAAGATAATGATGATTTTCATTTTCTTGAACATGTCAGTCCATTATGGTCACCAAGTAAAAGTTTATTTCATTATAAAAATAAACATCAATTAATTCAATCAACCAATGATAATAATCCTAAAGGTGATTGTGATCTCTTATCAATACCATCATCGATTTCACCGAAATACTCTGCATCAATTCCTAGAATACCACCACGTCGTTCGAACAGTACCAAAATCAATGCAGATTATTATAATTTTGACAATTCTGTCTTTAATCAAACAACAGCTCATAGTGTGAAAATATCATCACCATCTTCACCTATGCATAAGAATAATAATAATCATAGCATGAATAGTAAAGAAAATTCGGACTCAGAAAATATTCAACTAAGAAAATATCCTGGTCGACGAAATTTCATGACAATTGAATCATTTTTAAGAAATTCCAGTACAACTATGCCATCCGATCAACTTTCTCGACCACTTCGTTCACGTTACTATCAGTATCGTCATCGTTCAAGATTGTATTCTTTGTCTCAACCTAGAAGAAATAGTAACAGTTTGTTGGATTTGAATTCCAACTATCGATCTACATCTTTTTCAGCCTCTTCATCATCTCCGCTCTCATCATCCATCGGAACTCGTACACGTATGGTGAGTTAGTTTTTTCTTTGTTTTTGAGAACATTTTGAGGTGATTGACGCATGTGTTGCGTATGCCTAACCACCGACTGCTTCGTCGAGTTATGTTTTGCGATGTAGGAATAGGTTGGAAGAAAAGAACTAGGGGCGGCCAAAACATGGCACGAACCCATGACGTCAATGATAAATGGACTGGGGCATGTTGGCAGGTGTCGACTATCTGGTTGGGGTCCGCGAGATGATAGCGATCGATGGCTGGAGACCTTGAATGACATGATTCAAAATCGTTTTCAGTAGCGCAGGTGCATCCATTCTTTGTGTTTACTGAAATTCTAAACTTCTGAATTTCTCATCATCTTTATCTTTCCCCTTTTAAGTTCATTTTACTGGATTCTACTTCTTGAATAATATCTTCGAACCCTAATCTCTCCGATTACTGCTAATACTTCTACTACCTCTACTACTATAGGATTTGAATTGACAATAGCGTCTCCATGCTAATGTAGTATGGCAAACTTAACTAATGTACGTACGTACGAAGTTCTCCATTTTAACTGACTGACTGATAACATTTTGCATATGGAGGGGATAATCGCATCCCGAATATGTTTGCATTGTTGCTTTACAACCGGTCTGCATGGATCCTTGAATTAATAATAATAATGCAGAACAAAGGAGATTAACTTATCGACTACTTTACTTACTCTGGAAGTATCATCGTAGTTGGTGGGTTGATGTCTAACAAATTCTAGTATAGATTCATAAAGCTCTGTTGGTGTTTACCAACTTTTATCACTTGTGGCGTAGAAAAGATGTTCATCTGCCAGTAGTAGTTCACTCTGTTCCACTCGTTCAGTCAATTAGTTAAATCGAACACACCATAGAACCTGGTGCGTATGTATGTTGATCAGGCATATAAGTTAGTCTGGGATGATTGAAGGCGGCCCTGGATGTTCTGTTTGGGGAGGCAACCGTAGACATCCTGGACTATAGACGCTGACCCTATGTGGTTATCCCTTACACTCTGCACCCGATGTAGTGTGTGAACTGGCGTCGAGGCCCCTTAAACAAGGGTCTCCTGTTGGGTTCCGGTGCTCCAGTGCTGAAACGGTACTGGACACTAATGATGTCTGCCCACTTCTGAGGGATGAACCCTACTTGGCTGAGCGCTTGCGCTTGGTCGAGTCCATGACTTCTTCCTCATGGAAAAGTGTACTTTCTAGCTGACCTTGTGGGAAAAACTCGATCTTTAGCCTTATGTGGGGCCTTGGGGACTCCGGTCGATTGTTCAGCGCAGGGCAGTTGGAGGCCAGACGGTTGGAACGGCTGCTGGTTAGTGCACTGCTTGGGTGGCTCGGTAATCCGCTTCGGGGTGCCATGTCCGGATGGGTAAGCCCGCCTTGCTGCCCTTGCCGATTGGGGATTGTGGGCTGTGGTTTGGTTGGTGGGATTTCTTGATTCATAAGTGCCCGGGTGGGTTCACTCTTCGTGTGCATACTTTTTGGATGTCCAACTTGTCTGCGGACCAACCCGGACAACATGTATGTTCCTGATTGGGGCAGGGGTGATTATTGTTGGCGACAGTGAGAATCCTTGCCTTGCCTAAAAAGCAGCGATGTGCATGTGCATCAGGCCTGTTGGTTGACCATCATTAGTCGTAAAGTACAAAACTTGGCACATGTATACATTGGTTTCCTGATGCTGAACCTTATTTATTTACTCAGTGAGATAAAATTATCATGTCACAAAAAGCCAGCTTAGTAGATGTAGTAACAATATCAATGTTTATAGAAAAGATTCATCATCGAAGATAAGATTCAACAAAATATAAATTAATGAAAAAAAAAACAAAATTTTATGAGGAATCGAGCTTAGAACTTGTTCAGTTTTGAACCATTCGGTTATAATTATCACATGGGACTCAATTAAGTAGTGTACGCCTACTGACAGATAACTTAATTCAATTTTGACTGACTTTATATGAATAGCTGGTGTCATTTTTTTTTATGCGTAATGATCAAATTATTATTCATTAACTATGAAATCATTGACAACTGAACTGAACCATGTTAATAATATATGTAGACTACCTGGTTGAGATCCGTGAGACAATAGTAACCGACTTTCTAAACTTATCTCACTGAATCATACTTCTTGAATAATATCTTCTAATCCTAACCTCTCCGATTACTTCTAATACCTTTACTACCTCTTCTACTATTGGATTTGAATTGACAATTACATCTCTGTGCTGATGTGGTATGGTGACATGAACTGATGTACTTACGTACGAAGTTCTATGTTGCATCTAACTGACTGATTGAGTAACCGATTGCTCGAAACTTTGAATGACGTGACTCGAAATTGTTTCCGATGGCGCAGATGCATCCATTCTTTGTGTTCTCTCAAATTTTAATCCACGGAATTCTTCATCACATTTATCTTTCTCTTATTAAATTTATTTCACGAGGATATGCTTCTCGAATCACATCTTCGAACCTTAATCTTCTCTATACTCTTTAATACTTTTGTTTTCTCTACACACTCCTATGGGATTTGAACTGACAACTCTATCTCTCTGTATGCTAATGTGGTATGGTATGACAACTTAAACTAATGTACGTACGTATCAAGATAACTTGTTTCATGATAATTTTTTTCAATTCTCTTTTGTTTTTCAACAACCACTAATAATAGAGTATTGAAAATTTAGCCAATGAATTACAATCGCATATGATTGATAGTTTAAGTGATAAAGAATATCATGTTCGACGTGTATGCAGTCGATTAAGAAAACAACGACAACAACAACAGCAGCAACAGCAACAACAACAACAACAACAATCCTATCAAAAACAATCTTCTATGCCTATTCATCATCAATTGACAATAGATAATGATACATTTGTACAGAATTCAACATTTACTCCATTGTTATCAGTGACCAATACTGTGACTACTACTACTGCAACTAATACTACTACAACTACAACTACTGTTGAACCAATGCGTTCAGCATTGCATGCCTTACCAGATCAATTATTGTCAACTACAACTAAAACCATTGAACCATCATCATCATTATCATCACAATTGTATGCACCAAATTCAATTATATTTATGACATCTACATGTACAACAATATCGAGTATAACAGAAGTAAGTGTTTGTTTGATTGTTTGTGTTTTGTATGTTTCTCCTTTGAAGAGTTAAAGTTATGCTTGTCAATGGATATGCTTAAATGCTATTACGAGTGTTCACCTTACTCGGTAAACGAAACGAATAGCAATGACTCAGTGATACACTGGGCTATTCTAATCCGTTTCTCTCAGCCATGGCTAACTAAAGCAAAAATTCTTGATAAAGCGTATTCTACAAGCATTCAGAAAATACGGTGTCTAAGCACACAAATCAAGCTTATTTATACAATGATAGCAAAATCCTCAGGAAAGCCACAAAAATAGCTTACTAAAAAAGTCTATCAACCACCAATTAAGGATTTTCTCAATGGAAAATGTAAGCTAAAGGTCAAATAAGCATCTCTTGGAGCGATTCAAAATCAGGATCTTTTCCAAGTGACTTCTGGGGATCTAACGTCCCCATTACACTATGATATGCGGTGTCCAAGATTTTGAAAGCAATACATGCTAACCCCTTACTCTCCAAAACTGGTTACTTGAGTGAGAAAACAAAAGTAGAAGAGAGAGTCGATTTTTCTACTGAATATTACGTACTAATACTTTATATATATATATATATATATATATATATATATGTATATATACATCATATTCCACCTCAGGATATTTCCTGATAGTCATCAAATCACCTTCTCATTTGGCTATTTCTTATTGGCTCATTATGTCATAAATCACATGTATTTATTGTTTATCTAATATTCAAACAATTTAAACCAACCGGTTCAGTAGGTTATACGTTAATCAATTGTCTTAAGACTTGAAAGTCTTAAAATCACAAGTCTCTTGTGATGATCAGTCATGGATACTCATTGCCTACCGCTAGAATGAATCCGATATTAAAATGTAATAATTATTTCCAGTGCTACACGGTATTGAGTGACTATCCTAACCCTAAATCACTTTATTCAATCATCTCTGCAAAATCAATACCTCTTACTTACTGCTTAATTACGTCTGTTACCCTTCATGAAGCTTAGACTGCCGCTAATCAGCATTCTCTTAATCTTATGAAAACTGGTGTGTGTTACGTGGGTGTGGAATAAAACCTGCTTTATCCAACTTCACAATCTAAATTCTCACCGATTAATCTATTGTAGTTATCCTGTGGCTGGGAGGCTAGTTGAAATCGATCGCAATCCAATAAAGAGGAGCATCAGCTCCTTAGAAGATTATTGGAACATCATGTTGATAAATACTGCCTATCATCGAAACCTAAATGAAATAGTGATTCATGTTGACTATCTTCAACCATGTAACCTTTCAATATTGTCCATGCATTGCTCAATCATTTAGACTGGTAATCATATTGCTCAACTTGATTGATAAAAATTGACATTACTCAGTAATCTTATCAATTTTATATGCCACTGTTCATGTTTGTTTTTCTCTACAGACCGAAGTCGATTTAAGCGATGATGATTGTGATAAACTGGATGCAGAACTCCCTAGTGATGATCACCACGATCATGGTGTTTTGCCTTCGAATAAAGAGGAGGAACAAGAAGAAGATCACAACGACATCGATTGCACAAAATCAATACCAAATTCACTAATTAGTTAATTACTTTTTTTTCTGACTTTTTTTAAACATTTTTTTTCAGAATACTGTTTTTCTTTTTGCCTTTCATCTTTGTTTCTATCGATTTTATTATTTTTCTTTTTAACTAGATAAATTCAATGTAAATATTTATATACTACTACTACTGATACTACTACTTATTTCCCCTTACACTACTTGCTAGTAGTACACAATTATAGGAATCATGTTGCATTGATTATTCTCTGCTAGGCACATTCATATTTACCTGTGTTTCTTTTTTTGTACTATTTATAAATGTTCGTAGAGAAATTCACCAGTGTTTATTATTATTATTATTATTATTATTATTATTATTATTATTACTGTTACTATTAGCACCATCATTATTGTTATCAACTACGTTTCGTTGTATTTTTTAGGCATCTCAATTATTTTTCCTTTTACATTTTGTCATTATTTCCCGTTTATATTACTCACTTAGGGAGGAGGGGGTGCTTTTCTATAAAAAAAATCGATTAAATTATGCATAATGATAGTAACAATACTACTAATAATGATACTGATGATAGTAGTAGTACTTACTGCATCCACTCACCCCCACCGTCATTGCCTCATTTTTTCCTTCTCTCCAACTCGCCTCACCATCAACCTGTCGTATCATACATATTTATACACTTAGAGAATTGTGCACAGACAGTTTTTTTTTAAAATAAAATATTCATTATTTTTTCATTATTTCCTGTCATTATTATTTTACTCCAATGAATGAATTGTTTATTTATTTATTAGATATTTTCTCAGTTTCATATTTAAAAAAAATAATAATTTGAAAAAAGAAACAAACTAGAAAGTGAATTGACTTTAAAATTTCCTCTTATTTAATTAACTAATAAATTATATTTGAAATCATCAATCAATCATTGTTAGACCATCACCATTAGAAACCTGGAAGCACTGGACGGCCGTTTCGTCCTGGTATGGGACTCATCAGCAGTTAGACATTAACACTGTTGGATGCCGGCCCACTGGTCCGATGGTTAGGGCGTTCGCGCACAATACCGAAGGTCCCGGGTTTGAATCCTGCGAGGTGCAGGAGTCATGGATGTGCACTGCCATTGATGAGTCCCATACCAGGACGAAACGGCCGTCATCCAGTACTTCCAGGTTTCTAATGGTGGTCTAACAATGATTGATTGATGATTTCAAATGTGTAAAAACACAAACCTCCAAAACTCTGCCTGAAAAAGAATTATTTATCTATTAAGCCCAATTTGAAAAGAATTAATTTTTTCGCTTATTCATTTCTAAACTCGTTTATTAGGTACACAGATAATATCTGTCTAACGTTAAATCAGTCAGTATTTCAATGTGTACAATCAATGATCTCCGTAATACTATGCTAAAAAAAATCAGTTTACTGACTAGTAACTAGTTGCATGAGAAAATTCACGGAGTTCTAGTGAGAAGATGTGACCCGTGGAGTTCAATCTTGTCGAGTGTAGGCGGTTAATAGTTACCTACCGAAGACAGTGGGCGAAGTTGCGCAAAATCCTTAGATTGATCAGAGTTAGACATTAACAGAATTGGATGTCAGCTCAGTGGTCCAGAGGTTAAGTGTCTGCGTGTACAAGACCAGAGGTCCTGGTTTCGAATCTTGTGAGTAGCAGGAGTTGTGGATGCACACTGCTCATGGTTAGTCATATACTAGAACTTGACGGATGTCCAGTGTTCCCAAGTTTAAAATGTTACTAGTCGAAAAGTGATTCATTCATGATTTCAATGTGTAAAAATAACAAAACTGAATGAAATAAAGATGGCGCAACAACGACTTTGAATTTGCCACCTAGTTGCTAGAAGTTGATCATTGAATAGTACTTACCTACTTACATCACTACTGAAAAGAATAAACATATAGAGTCGCCTATTTTTCTTAGTCAGTCGTAATCGACTTAGAGCTTGGCGTAAATATGCATAAGTTCAAGTTACTACCATACTACTAACAAAACACGATGAGGTGAAATCAAAAACAGAATAGTAATAGTACAAAAAGAGATTGAAACATTGAATTTAGCAATAGTAATGAGAAAGATTGAACATTGAAAATAGTGGTTCAAAAAGACAGAATGCAAGTAATTCAAATGAAGGAAGGAAGGAATCAGTAAAACTCAATTCCAAAAACAATCACATCTATAAATTGTCTGATTGTAACCTAGAACCAATTCAACTTGATTAACGGAAACAAGAAAATTCGAAGCTCAACTTGCATTCATCAGTTAGGATTGGCAGGGTATGTGACTAGTGCTTGTCATAATAATAATAACAACTAAAACGAACGTAAATGCACATATTCGGATCCTCCTATTATTGAAATTTCCCTATATAGGGATATGGAAATTATAGTTTCGTTGAAATCATGAATCAGTTAGTGTTAGAACACCATTGGGAGTAATAGCTCACAGGCTCGTTCTAAGTTAAGACCGGTGTCAGGCAAGTTTACTTACTCTGATCGACTGAATTATGAAGACGTCAACATCTGAGCGGAAGCACGAGTTTCAGTCAACAGCTCGAATGCAGTAGGACTTTACCGGTGAGCTATCCCACGAGCGACAATAAATGCAAGAGAAGACGACCAATTTAGCTGCAACAGTAAGCCTTAATATACACGAAGGAAACAGCAAGATCCTTCGATACAACACGACATACACTAACCAAATCACACATGATGGCAAGGATTTGATGATATAAAAACTTTTACATATCTGTGCAAATGTGAAAGCGCGGATTACCAAAGCAAGGGAAACATTTCTACAATTGCAGAACGTCTGGAACTCAAAACAATTATCGACCAACAACAAAGTCACACTTTTCGATACAAACGTCAAAACCGTCCTACTGTATGGGGCGGTAACTTGAACTACAAAAGCCATCATACACAAAATACAAGCGTTTATTAAGAGTTGTTTACTCAAAATACTTACCGTCTGCTGGTCAGACATCATCAGCAATAACTTGTTATGGAAGATTTCAAACCAGGTTCCAGAGGAGGAAGAAATCAGGAAGCTATGGAGGTGGGTAAGACACACTGAAGGAAGCACCCAGTTGAGTCACTAAACAAACCCTAAATTGGAATAATCAAGGAGAATAAGGAAAAGAAATAGACCGAAGGACACATTACATTTAGAACCGGAAGCAGATATGAAATAAATGGACGGCAATTGAATAGAACTGGAAAGGAAGGTCTAGCATAGAGTATGTTTGCGAGTGCTGATCGACGGCCTGTGCTCCGCTAGGGATAAAAGGCGTAAGTAAGTTATTAAGTAGTCATTAGGAATCTGGAAGCACTGAACGGCTGTTTCACCTTAGTAAAGGGCTTATCAATAATGCGCTTCTATACTAGGGAAGAAATAATCTTCCAATATTGATCTTAAATTTTATCAGTTCATGATTTCAATTAATTATCAATCAACTTTTAGAGTCTGACAAAAAAAAACGATGAATTATTGAAAGAATTATTCCCTTTTCGATCATATTTCAAAAAAGACAATGACTAGTAATTACAATTTTCGAAACTAATTTATTTCATGGAATGAAACGAGATGGAAAAACTTTTTATAAACATAAAAAATACATTTAGCCATTCACAATACATGCATTCAAATTACATACTAATTAATATTTCCTTTCTTTTGACGATTCCATTTCATTGTTAGTAAAACAAAATTACACAAGATCACTTATCAATTATTCATGATATGCTACCATGTCAAATTTTGTTTATTAATAATTATATTATTATTATTTCACATGATTCATTTTTACCAAAGTGTTAGGATATTATTCATCAAATATCGTAAGAGAATTATTTTCGGAAGTCTAATTCTATTGGTCAATTCCTACTGGTCAATATTATGGTCGTCCTAGCTATCAATGTCACGTACTTCAATGTTGTTTCCCATTGGTCGGCCTAACTGTCAATGTCACAGACTTCAAATGTTGTTTCCTATTCGACTTAAATGTATAAAAAATACACACTAACAGTAACGGTTTATGACCCAAATCCGGATCCCTAGTCCAGGGTCTTGATTCTCTTCTGGATTCGAACCTCGTACTTCCTGGATGCTTGTAGAATAGACGTTCTACTTCATATCAAGTCTTCTCCTTTTACTCAATGGGGGGGGGTCGGGACAATTGGATTAGAGTAGCCTGTTGTGTCGCTGGATCATCGATCCTCTCTCTCGTTTAATGAATAGGGGTAAACTCATAATAGTTCAAGCAGATTAACTGACGTGTTTACCTGTATGCGTAACGCAAAGACTACTATGTTAACAAATATAGAATTCACCAAAAAAAATACAATTTGTACAGTTTAAGTAAACGAACTTAGTGTAAAAACAACATTTTCTGCGCTAAATTACTTTTATTTTTTATTCCAAATTTTGTACGAATTAGAATAGGAATTCAGTTATGTAAGTTTTGACTTGAAATTAATTATTTGAATGAGAGTTTATGGAGATTGATGCATTAAATTCATTTAACGAACTAATCTAAATTAGATAACAATGAAAACCTGAAAGTACTGTGGTTGTCTGTTTTGTGTGTGTATTTAAATCTTTTGTAAGAGGATTCATGGCCATTACTTACGTCTGTCACCCCCCCCCAACACAGCATAGGCCGGTGATCAGCATCCTCCAACTTATTCTGTCCTAGTCCTTCTACAGAATTATGGTTCATTCTTTTCATATCTTTTTTCAATTCCCAACGCAATGTGTTCTTTGGTCTTCCACTTCTCTTTTGGCCTTGACGACTTCGAGTTACGGTTTGCCTCGTCATGCAGTTGGATGCTTTCCACAATGTATGTCCTTTCCACTCCCAGCACTTTTCCTATATTCCTCCTCCACCGTAATCTGGTTTTTTCTCTCCCACAATAGGTTGTTGCTGATAGTGTCTGGCCAACTGATGTGAAGTATTTTGCGTGGATAACTGTTTATGAATACTTATATCTTCTGGATGATAGTTTTCTCAGTTCTCCAAGTTTCCACACCTTACATTAGAACTGTTTTGACATTATGTTGGGGACGTTCGATCCTCAGAACTCACTTGATAAAGGTCTTAATTTTGGGTTGTATTCACGGGCTGATCATTTGACCTGGAGGTTACATTTCCCACCCGCAAAACCCTCGGCTGTGATTGGTTGATGTGTTATTTTAGTACGCTATTTTTGTGGCTCCCCC
>OX103977.1:15739735-15781470 GCA_944470395.2 Schistosoma turkestanicum
GGGGACCATGCAAATCAAAAATAAAATCCAAGATAGCTATATTGTAAGTGGTGTGATAAATTAATGTCGGACACGTCTCTGGGTGCATCAGGCCCTGTTCAAAGAAGCTGACTATAACATCTTAAAATAAATACAAAATAAATCTTAACTTTCACAATTGCCTGTAGATAGGAGGAAGATTTCATTTATAAATATAATAATTCATTTAATCTAAATAATTTTCTTTCTTTAAATTTATTTCTCAGCATAAAAATGAAACTAATCAATGTTAAATTCTGATTCATTTGTTTTGTTTGTTTTTTTATTCTGTTCATTTGTATTGATTCAACAATATACATAGGATGATTTCATTGTCACATGATGGTCGCTTATTTTTTTCTGTTCTTTTCAATGCAATTGACATAAACAAATTAACATAATTTTTTCTTGTTAGTAAGTAAGAAGCAATTCAAGTTATGCGAGTTAGAATAAGACTAAAAGAAAGCTCAAGACAAATTAGATTGGAGAATGTTGGTCGGCGGCCGTGTGAATAAGTAAAGTAAGCAATTAGAGTATAAACTGAGCATAATTCAATTATCTTTGTAAGCTTCAACGTATTTGTATTCTTAAATTATTGATTATTATTAAAACACATTTTTTTTTATAAGAAGCATAACCTTTCCGTAGTATGGTGTTCTTCAGTGTCTGATTCATAAATGACCAATGTAAACTACATGCTGTTATATCGCTCGCCAAATTAGAGAGACTAATAGACTGAATGAAACCAGACATATCACAAGCTTATGCTCACACACTATCTCAAGGTCAAGCACATTGATTGAAACATAATTTTTAAAAAAAGACGCTATTGGACGAAATTGATTATGCAGTGGCCCTTTACAACTTCCTACTCGATTTTGGTTCTTTTTACCCACGTACTAAGGAAGAATCGCTGGAGGTGGAAGTCACCCAATTGCGTCATAAAACAAGCCTTCATTCGGAATCCTCAAGGCCGAAGGAAAAGAAGATCACAGAGTTTTGGAGATAGCCATGAGAAAAGTGAATACCGATTGGGTGGAACTGCAAAGTAAGGCCCAGGACAGGGTAGATTGGAGAATGCTTGTCGGCGACCTATGCTCCATTTGGGGATAACAGGCTTAAGTAAGTAACCCACGTACTAGGTTGGGTGTGAGTTCGAGTTTAAGGAACGTGTACTTCTGCATCTGATAGGACTACTACAGAAAGTAACATTTATACTGTGAATAATATTTTTACCAATAAAATTTAATACAGGGTCCTCAATAAAAGATCAGGATTCGTTTTATTTTAGTTAACATCTGAAATCATTAGTAGTGCTGTTTTCTCTGGAATTCGACCAACTTCACTTCCTCAGACGTTGCCACAAGTGGCAATCAACCACTCATAGGATTGAAATATTTACAATAAATTGAAGACTGACCGGTAACGAATTTCATATTTATAGAGACCTTTAGTTTTGATCGAATTCTATCGATGAGATCCCACAGGGATCACCAGTCCCTTTGAGGTTCCCTACCTACGAACTATAAGTTTAACAAAACTTGGTGAAACAGGGTTTCCTATCGACTGTCTTCAACCGCTGTCTTACATCTCAACATAGTACACACGATATCAAGTCATTCAGACTATTGATCACATTACAACACTAAAGATCAACCGGGTTATCAACTAACTAGATTTTGATATTGTACCTGTCAAAGCTTTGAAAGTATTGACTAAGTAGTCAAGCTCCAACTTCTATCAGTTGCCTGAAACCTAATCCATGTGTGTTCAAAAAGAAACGTTCGTTAAACTTTCTTTGCCTTGGTGACAAGATTTTTTTCTAATTACATTATAAGATTTTGTCCAACTCCATCTTTCAATGAAACACATCATTACATCTAATTATTTCGATTGCCTTCTAGATCAGTAAACATATTTTAATTTTTTAAGCTTTAGGAAATTTTGTTCTCATTATCAGCGTCCTGTCATCATGCAACTACTAATGTGTTACTTACTTGCTTGAGCTTATCACCCCAAATGAACCAGAGGCCACCAACAAGCATTCTGCAACCTACTATGCCCTAGGCCTTCCTTTCCAGTTCTATCCAATCGCTGTTGATTCTTTGCATACTTACTTACTTACTTACGCCTGTTACCCCTAACGGAGCATAGTCCGCCCACCAATTTTCTCCAAACAACTCTGTCTTGGAGTTCCCTTTCTAGTTCTTTCCAGTTTTTGTTCATTCTTCTCATAACTTTCTCTATTTCTCAGCGTAGTGTGTTCCTTTGCCTTCCACTTTTCCTTTTGCCTTGAGGGTCCCACGTCAGGACTTGTCTTGTGACGCAGTTGGATGCTTTTCGTAGTGTGCGTCCTATCCACTTCCACCGCTTCTTCCTGATCCCCTCCTCCATTGGAATCTGGTTTGTTCTCTCCCAAAGTAAGTTGTTGCTGATAGTGTCTAGTCAACGAATCCGAAGTATTTTGCGAAGACAACTGTTCATGAATACTTGTATCCTCTGGATGATGCCTTTCGTAGTTCTCCAGGTTTGTGACATTTGTATTGAAAATCCTGATTTTGGTTTTGGATGAAAGTTGTTTGGAGTTCCAGATATTTTTCAAGTGTAGAAGTGCAGCCTTTGCTTTGCCAATCCGCGCCCTCACATCTGCATCGGATCCACCTTTCTCGTCGATGATGCTGCCCAGATATGTAAAGGTGTTAACGTCCTTTAAGACATCTCCATCAAGAGTGATTTGGTTGGTGCATGTTGTATTGCATCGGAGAATTTTGCTTTTTCCTTTATGTATGTTGAGACCTACTGCTGCAGAGGCTGCTGCTACACTGGTCGTGTTCTGTTGCATTTGTTGTTGCGTGTGCGATAGAAGAGCCAGGTCATCTGCGAAGTCCAAATCATCCAGCTGCGTCCCAGCTGTCCATTGGATACCATGCTTCCCTCCAGACGTCGACGTCTTCATAATCCAGTCTTTCATTCTCGACATAATGTGTTCTTTGATCTCCTTCTTCTCATTTAGCCTCGAGGATTCCCAGTGAGAGATTATCTCGTCACACAGTTGGATGTGTATGTCCACTTCCAGCACTTTTCTCTAATATCTTCATCATCTGAAATCTGATTTCTCCTCTCCCACACTAGGTTGCTACTCAAAGTACCTGGCGAACGGATCCAAATTATCTTGGGTAGACAATTCTTAGTCAACACTTATATTTTATGAATGATGGCTTTCGTGGTTCTCCAAGTTTTCACTCCACAGTTCCAACAGGTTTCGCTAATTTCAAGTACCACCAGGTTGTATATTTTCATTTCCGCAGCAACTTGAATAGTTCTCTTGGTCCCCCACAACGTATGGACATTCCATGTATCTATAATAATGGTTACTCTGGTCGTTAGAAGGGGCATCTGCCTCATGACTTCCTAAGAAACTCGCCTTTGATCATGAGACGTCACAACTCTTCTAAATAAATATCTTCCAACACCTAAGGCAGAGTGAAAAGGATTTAAATTATTTTGGCTAGTTAGCGTTTTCTTAGCGAGTTAGTTTACCTAGGGATAGGGTGGCTTACCCCAAGCCCAACCCTCCTCCTTTATCCGTACTTGGAACCAAAAGTAACCCTAAAAGCTCTTCAGGTGTAATTATATCAAATTCTAACTAGACTCATTTATATTAGCGAGTTCAACAGTTTTTAAGGTTAAGATTTTAAATGTGACAGGTTGTAATCACATGACAAAGACTAAACAAAATCAAATGAATTCTTGTTATTCTAATAAAAATTTTTTTTGCTTTTAAGTTCATTTTTATTTATTAAACGTATAGTAGAATCTGTTAAACTGGATACAACATATGTAGTTGATTAAATCTCACTTTATAAATACTGTTAAAACCATCCACCTACCTAATAACTAATACAGATAGATCATTTTGAAATGAGATTAGACGACCTAATTGAAACAGTAAATAGGATGAAATGTAAAATGAAATGATATGTTACATATTATACGATTACTTAAAACAATCTCAAATTAGAATTTGTTTTTTTATTGAAAGAAGTTATTCAAAATTATTTCTTAAATGTAAATAGACGGATATCTGACTGAACTTATAAAATATATTATATGACAGGTATTTTCTAAAGGGTAATATACGCAGCAGTCTTAGCTGAAGCAGGTCTCAACATACGTAAAGGGAAAAGTAAGACTCTCCGATATAACACTACATGCACCAACCAAATCATGCTTGATGGAGATACCTTGGAGGACGTAAAAAGCTTTACATATTTAGACAACATCACGGCTGAGTAAGATGGATCCGATGCAGATGTAAAGGCACGGGTCGGCAAAGCAAAGGCTGCATTTCTACAACTGAAGAACATCTGTAACTCAAAACAATTATCAATCAACATCAAAATCAGAATTTCCACTAGAAATGTCAAGACACTTCTACTTTATGGATCGGAAACTTGGAAAGTTACCAAAGACATCATCTAGAAGAGACAAGTGTTTATTAATAGTTCCGTTGACCAGACACTATCACCGACAATCTACAGTGGGAGAGAACAAACTAGATTCCCATGGAGGAGGGAATCGGGAAGAATTGCTGAAAGTGGATAGGACATACATTGAGGAATGTACCCAACTGCGTCACGAGACAAGTCCTGACATGGAACCCTTAGGGTCAAAGGAGAGAAGGCAGGCAAGGGAACACATCACTCTGAGAAATGGAGACAGACATGAGAAGAATGGATAAAAATCGGACAGAACAAGAAAGGAAAGCCGAGGACAGAGCAGGTCGACGAATACTGGTCGTCCGCCTGTGCCCCGTTCGGGGTAACAGGAGTATGTAAGTAAGTAAGTAAGTAAGTAAGTAAGTAATATACAAGAAACTTTGTACATTTTTTAAAATAAAGAACAAATAAATAATATTTGCGATAATCATATCAAATCAATGAATGCTTATGAACAAGAACGTGTTAATCACAAGATCAAGTAATATCAATTGAACAGATTAAATGAAATTCTTTTTTTATCAAAAAAAAACTGAATTCCGTGCTTATTCGACTGTTAGTTATGTCCTTCATTTACATGTCTTTAGATGCACAACTTTTTTTTGTCTATTTAAGACATAAATAAACTAAACACAGGCTACCACCATTCGTTGACCAATCAGATTAGTGATGTTCTTTATTCTGATTGGTTTAAATCAATCCAACTATAAGTTTTGAGAACAGAAATACATTTCATTGTGCAAGTTGGAATATATTCTATATATAAAACGTCACAGAAAATTTTGTTTAGAGTAATACTATTCCAAGCAGCATGATTATTTCTGCTATTGTGTTCAGTTGTTTGGTCACATTCCTGCCAATAGTTCAAATGGTTACACTAGAACAAGCTATGTCAGATCCTAATAAATACATACGTTATGATACGGGTGATTTTAATGTTGGAATGCATGTTGGACTTTCTTTACTTATAAATTATGGAATTCTAACAACTGCAGTCCTGTTCATAGTTATAGTATCTAAAGCTCTCGGATATAGCCGAAAACGACATGCCTAAGAAACGGAAGGTAGGATTTAGTTACTGAGTAACCATTTTGTTATATTTCTTGATTGTTTTCTTTTTCCATGTTAAATTTCGTATTCGAAAGTTTTCTATCAACCTCTGATACTTTGTTTTTGGATCGACTGTCCTTATTTATAATTATATATTTGATTGATAAAAAGAACAACTGATAAGACGAATCCCATTTTTTGACCAAAGAACTTAAATCTATATGTTTATCGGTTTAAATAAAAATCACCATATATAGTTTCAAAATTAATCCAATAAGTTATTCAGTTATGTTGAGACTATTCGGATAGTGAAGTTCAAAGTGCTAGAGAAGTGTTTCGAGTTGTTCATTGTTTATCTTTTCAGTTGAACTCTTAGACTGTTAAAATACAACTCTACGTTCAATCTAAGTTGGTACATAATAGACATTATTTTGAAACTGGGTAATGTGTATTCAATTTCAGATAATGAAACTACCTAACATTTTTTTTCTTAAATTAGCCTGATGGTTTTTAGGTTTTCATGTTTGTAGGGCGATGACTCAGTGATTAAAGCGTTTGACACTCAGTTATGGAGCAGCAAGTTCAAATTCCGCTCCATCTACGTCTGTTTAAAGAAACTTATTGTATCATCAACTCACAAATTAAGAATCTGACCTAAAGCCGTTAATACTAGTCTGTGCATGGAAAACTAACTTATAATAATGATATAGTCTTCATACAAGGAATAAGCGGTCGACAATCAAGAATGTAAGCACTCTATTTCATACAGCGACTTGTAAAAACAATGGAAACTTAAGTGATTTTGTAAACGGCTATCGTAATGAGGTTAAAACTTAGTGGATACACACAACTAATGATATACAAGTATTGAGAAATCTATTTTTTACTTTTAAATTTAAGAATTTATCGATCTGTGTGACTTTAAAAATTTTCATAGATACCCTAAAACATCTGCATAAGCTAGAAATCTTCATACCCTACCATTTCAAAATCAATTTCAGTTTAATTCCACATTGGCGTTCTTTTTCGAAAAAATAAATATGAAATATTCCAGACATCTAATTTTTCTCTTTCTACAGTAAACCATATTAAACAATAAAATTTGAAGACGTCAACAAATATTTCAGTTGTATGACTAGAAGTAACATCATTTAACTAGAATGTGAAAATATTATTTGGATGCTACAACTTTCATAGAAGAGCTATAAAATTTATAGATTGCTTTACATTTGAAATCTTCATTAATTCATTTGAGAACGAATCCAAACTTTAACTAGAGCTCATGAAGAGCAGACTAGAAAAAACCAGGCTGGTTTCAGACCTGGACGTGGCTGTATCGACCACATTTTCACACTTAGACAGTACCTAGTACACAGACACACATTTCGACGTCCGATAGTAGTTGTATTCCTTGACCTTGAGGCTCCGTTCGACTCTGTCGGTTGGGAGGTTCTATGACAGTGTCTGTCACTGAAAGGAGCACAAAAAAGTACATCATCCCTATTCAAGCTCTCTCATTGAATACTACCGGCCGAGTCCGTGATTATGACGAACTGTCATCGGAACTGATTACTTCAAGTGGGGTTCGTCAGAGTTGTCCACCTTCTCCATTATTATTCCGCATTGTCATTGGCATACTTTTAGCGACGACACTTTCATCATCTGACTTTTCAAAATTTGACCTTCTACATAGAGACTCGCCTGTTGATTTAGAATATGCAGATGACATAGTTCTACTTGGTGAAGACGCTGACAAAATGCAGAGTCTTCTAAGTACCCTAAGTAACAATGCAGTATATTCCGGATGCGGTTTTCCCCCTCAAAATGCAAAATGTTTAAGAATTGGTTTGTATCTGCACCTGACCTAATGATAAGGAGTGAAGCAGTTGAGCGTGTTGACCGCTTCACTTATCTCGGGAGTCTTCAGTTCTGATGGCTTGGTGTGACGAAATCTCGGCACGCTTATGGAAGGCTCGATTGGCCTTTGCCAACATTCGTCACTAATGGCCTAGGCAAGATATCCATCTGCTAACAAAAGGACGAGTATACTGCGCATCAGTTCACTCCGTCCAACAATATGGATGCGAAACATGACCAGTAAGAGTTAAAAATATTCTTAGGTTATTAGTATTTGATAATAAATATCTTCGAAACATTATTCGTGTATCCTGGAACAACCGAGTACGCAGTGCCGTCGTTAGGAAACGAATAATAGATAGGGATGGCAAATCAATAGATGAAGTATTGAAACTTCATCAGTTGAGGTGTTTGGAACGTGTTATGTGTGTCTAACCACCGACTGCCTCGTCAAGTAATGTTTTCCAGTGTAGGAGTGGGCTGGAAGAAAGTTAGGGATGACCAGATCAAAACATGGCACAAACCTACAAAGTCACTGACAACTGGACTGTGCTATGTTAGTAAGTGTAGTCCGCGAAACATTGATAACCGGTGGTTAAAGACCTTGAACGACATGGCTGAAAATCGTTTGGAATGGCTCAGGTGCACCTATTCTTTGTGTTCTCTCGAATTCTGATCTTCCGAATTCTTTATTACAGTTTTTTTCTCTTTTTAAATCTATTTCACTGGGATATACTGCTCGAATCATACCTTCAAACTCTAATCGTTTGCATTAACAGTAATACTACTACTATTTATAATACCATGGGGTTTGAACTGACAGTTTCATCTCTCTCTCTCTCTCTCTCTTTGTTAATGTGGTATGATAATAGCTTGAACTGATGTACGTATTCATTGATTTCTACGTTGTTGCTGACTGACTGACTTACAAGAAGGAGAACACCAATTTAGCGTGTTTTATCAATGTGCTTCTTATCAAATGATCTTAGCTTAAACTGAGAATAGGTGTAAATTTATTAGGAAAGATTGAATCAGTTAAATCTGCATACAAATCTAGTGTTGACATCAAAAGAATTCAATGAGAAACGATTTGCCTTAAATACAATTGACAATTCTTCAGTCTACACCAAGCAACACTCTCTAGACACGTCAAGTTATATTCATCATTTTTAGACTAATTAAATGAGTATTGTGAAAATATGAAAATTGAAGTATGTGGCAATTGAGGATGGTCATGCATTATAACGCGTAATCAGTTCAAAAGTTCTTGTGAAGTCAGTCATATTGGACATAGAATCGGATAAGTATATAATCGTATTTTTGAACATTACTCTCTATCGCAGATTAAAAAAAGAAGATAGACACAAAGTAACTACTGTACAAATTTAGCCTTCAAACGTATAAATTTTCCATCAAACTTGCCTCATTTTTCCAAATTTCACCTTTCACATACAACAGGTCAATAAACCCTATCTCTGTGTACGCAAAATGTTTGCTCAGCGTCTTTTTGTGAAAACACCTATCAATTTTAATCATATAGCTTCATTTTACGTGATTCTACTGTCGTAATTATCTGATGACCTGATTTTCTTTACACTTATTTTATTAATTACACGTATAGATTTGTTGTACAGAAAATAACATTCAACATTTACATCCAACTGTTTAATCTTGAACCTAATTCCAATTCTTATTCTTACGTAACGAGTTGTTATGATCAACTGGTTGGATAATCTTTTCATAGTTTTCATATGCTTTTCAATCTTCATGTTTTTATAATATTTGCTGAATAAGTTTATAAAATTGCCCACAATGTTACTTGAAGTGTTTATCGAATGTTGGTTGTTGTAAAAAAAAAGTATTTGTCAATCAAGATTGATGGTAAATCATTTACCATTGAATTCGTTTTATGTTTAAAACTAGATTTTTCAATTAGAGTTATGGAGATTGTTGTTTATTACTGAAGTCATGAATCAATCATTGTTAGACCACCATTAGAAACCCAAAAGCACTGGAAAGCTGTTTCAGCCTGGTATGGAACTCATCAGCAGTACGCATCCACGACTCCTGCTACTTGTAGAATTCGAACCCTGGACATACTGTCTTGCATGCGAACGCTTAACCTCTGGACAACTAAGCCAGCATCCAACGCTTTTAATGTCTAACTCTGATCAATCTAGGGATTTTGCGCAACTTCACCCATTGTCTTCGGTAGTTACTGCCTACACTTGTCAGGGTTGAACTCCACTACTCACATCTCCCTAAAACTCCGAGACTTTCCTCACGAAGCTAGTTACTAGTGAGCACATCTTGCGGCTATCGGGAGTCGTGGATGCGCATACCAGGATGAAACGGCCGTCCAGTGCCTCGAGGTTTCTAATAGTGGTCTAACAATGATTGATTTATGATTTCATTAATAAACTATATTCGCATACAGAAATAATTGATTGGTTTAATCTTTCTTATTTTTAAGTAAGGTAATCCAATTTTCCACCGTAATAAATTTCCATAAATGCTATTCTCAAATAGAGTAGTAAGTATTTGAGAAGATTAACTCATTTTTTTATAGAGCAAATAACTTTCATCATGACTTAAAAAGCACCAATGGAAGTTGGCTTATATCACGATGAATGAAGCAAACTATACAACTCAATAATTTATTTAGATTAAGACAAATAAAATGTCCTTGATTTATTCATGACTATTATAACTGACTGACTGACTGAAGCACTATTCTCATGATTGGTTGAAGTAAATTATTTAATTATTTATTCAATAATTCAATGAGTCATAAATGCATATACATAGTAGATTTTGATCAATACTTCTTTAACACTAACACATAATAGCATAAGCCGATTGGATAAATGCTTGAGAAAACGATTGATATTGATTTTATCGATTACATTTCTACTTACGATTGACTGACTGAGTTAGTGAATGCGTGCGAATTACGTTGGTTGCGAACGCCTAATTTGAAATAGTATTGGCTAAAATAACAATATTGTGAAATAACATCTTCTGAACTAAATGTGTTTTTTTTGACGAAACCGAGCAAAAAGAATTGTGTGAATTTTGAGTTTTATGGTGTACTACTTCGAATATATTGAGAGATGTGTTTTGGCATTATTATAGTATAATGTTTTTGATCTTATTCATGTTTAATAAAGAGAGATGTTTGTTCAATATCTGAATATCATTACTTACTTACGCCTGTCACCTCTCGTGGAGCATAGGCTGCCGATCAGCAATCTCCAACAAGACCTGTTTTGGACTCTCCAATTGTTCATAAATGATATTTATTCTTTTGATGTCTGCCTCCAATTTTTGGTGCAATCTTTTCTTTGGTCTTCCTCTTTTCCTTTGGTTTTGAGTGGTTTAAGATAGAGCTTGCTTTAAGACACAGTCAGGTTATTTCTGCAATGTTATCCCCTATCAAATTCCAGCGCGTTTTTTCTTGATTTCTTCTTCAACTGGAATCTGCTTCTCCCCTACAGTAGGTTGTTGCTGCCGGTGTCAGGCCGACGGATCTGGAGTATCTTGTGTATACAACCGTATATAAATACCTGTATCTGGTATTGATAGTGGATTGATGCCTCTGTAGTTCTCATACTTGCTAAGATCTCCTTTCTTTGGTATCTTGATGAGGTATCCTTCATTCTAGTCCGGTGAAATCGTAAGTACTAATTATTTCATCTGAATAAAAGCAAAAGCCAGTGTATTCAATTTATTGTATTGACATGTTGAACTATGAATCTGTAATAACATAGCCAAATGATTCACAATCCCCAATCAAATCAGTTTTCTACTGCATCGAATTACTTTTAGTAAGATTACTCATTTTAATCGCGTTTCTATTTCCGGTCATCATATAAACCCCAATGAGAGAAAGCTCATGATATTATGTTGTATCTCCAGTACTGAAAGACTTAGCTCTACTATAATGCAGATCTAGCTTACAAAACATTCATCAACACAATCTTGAATATTAACCTTGTTTCTCTCTGAAAGAAAACTGAGGGTGGCCGAACGAAGATATGACATCAGCCCATGAAGTTATTGACCGTTAAACTTAGCTGCTATTATCGTAATTTTTGGTAAAAGATTTTGGGTAGTGTGGCTGAGAACTGTTCACAATGGTTCAGATGCATTCACTCGTTATCCTCTATTTGTAACTTTATCTGGAATTCTTTATATGCCATTTTGTATTTTTGTACATTTAATCTTTTCTGCTAAAACTACCTTGGAATTTGCTTGATAATCTTATCTCATTATGCTAATGCAATGTGGCAAGTAAGATCTAAGCAAGTAATATATATCAAGCTCAACATAGCATATTATAACTGATTGACTAAATGAATATTTTCTACTAATCAGTAAGATAATTGCTGTTGAATACGTACTTAAGCCTGTTACCTCCAGCAGAGCATAGGCCGCTTGCCGGTATCCTGCAACCTACTCTATCCTGGGTTTCCCTTTGCAGTTCTGTCCAACAGCTGCTTATTCTTCTCATGTCTGTCTCCATTTCTTTGAGTAGTGTGTTCCTTTTCCTTCCTCTTCTCCTTTGACCTTGGGGGTTCCACGTCAGGACTTGTCTTGTGACGCAGTTCAGTGCTTTCCGCAGTGTGTGTCCTATCCACTAACTCCGGCGCTTCTTCCTAATTCCCTCTTTTACTGGAATCTAGTTTGTTCCCTCCCACAGTAGGTTGTCGGTGATAGTGTCTGGTTAACGGATATGTGAAGGTTTCTATATCCTCCCAAACTTTTTCGTCCGGTGTGATTTGGTTGATGCATGTTGTGTTGTATCGGAGAATTTCGCTTTTCCCTTTATGCATGTTGAGATCTACTGCAGTTGAGCCTGCTGCCACAATATTCGTCTTCTTTTGCATTTGTTGTTGAGTGTGCAATCTGAGAAATCCAGATCGTCCAGCTGCATCCTGGCTGTCCACTTTATACTGTGCTTCCATCAAGATGTTGATGTTTTCGTAATCCAGTCGATCACCAAGAGAAAGAGAAAGGGTGTGAGTAAGTAACCTTGCCTGACATCGGTCTGCACTTCAAACGGGTCTGTCAGCTATCCTTCGTGAACGATTTCGCAGTTTAGTCTATCATAAGAATTCCGTACGATGTTGACTATCATCTCAAGTATGCCGTAATGTTGAAGCCTTCATAAAGTTGTCCTGTCCACGCTAGCAAATGCTTTCTCGTAGTCAATGAAGTTAAAGAACAGTGGGGAATTCCATCCAGTTGATTGTTCTACAATTATCCTTAATGTACATTATCAATCCTTACGAATCCAGCCTGTTGATTGCGAAGTTGAGCGCCCACAGAGTCCTTCATTCTGTTTAACAACACCCTGTTGAAGGCTTTACCTGGTATTGAGAGAAGAGTGATATCACTGTAGTTCTCATACTTACTGAGATCGCCTTTCTTTGGTGTTTTGATCAGGTATCCTCTCTCCAATCTATCGGTACTTGTTCTTCATCCCAAATCTTGCTGAAGGGAGTGTGGGGTATTCCTGCAATTGTTGCCACTTCCGCTTTCACTGCGTCTGCTGCAATGTCTGGTCCCGCTGCTTTGCCGCTCTTGATTTTTCTGATAGCCTTGCTGGTCTCTTCAATTGTTGGTGGGTCAACATCGATTGTGAGGTCCGTGGATGCCGCTTCAATGTTGGGTGGGTTCAGTGGAGCTGGTCAATTCAAGAGTTCTTTAAAGTGCTATACCCACCTATTTCACTGTTCTTCAGTGTCGCTGATAGCATTGCTTTCCTTGCTTTTCACTGGTCGTTCTGGTTTACGATGGTTTCCAGCGAGCTTCTTTGTTGTATCTTACAACTCTCTCAAGTTTCCTTCTCTTACAGCCTTTTCCGCTGTCGTTGTCAGATCTTCCACATATTTTCCTTTGTCAGCTATGATAACCCTCATCACTTGCTTCTTTTCTTCTGCGTATTCAGCTTGTCCCTTGAATTTACTAATTGCTTAACATTATTAAAAAATTCCAGTTAACAACTTTGAAAATCTATTTTATTAACTTCAATGGAAGTTCTACTTCGCAAAGATTTTCATTCTACAGTTTGCATCCTAATGACTGCTTAAAAAAATTGATCAAAAAATATTACTCTCAAAGACTATGATTGTATATCACAAATTCTAATTTTCATGATAATAATGTAAGGGAATGGAAATTTAGTCTCATAAAAACTATTCAACAAAAAGATTAAAATGTTACATACTACTCAGAAAAATTTCTTCCTGTACTGACTCTTTTCAGTAGTAGTAATAGTAGCAGCAGTAGTAGTTTCATTCATCTTTTACTCTAAACAATATATTTTAACAAGATAGACAATTTCAAACAAGAAATTTCGTACAGAATAGTTGATGGAGTCTAGTTCAGAAATATATATATATATATATATATATATATATATATATATATATATATCAAAATACTACTGGGAATTAAAAATTACACTGTGAACGCATGAATGAGTTAGTTATCATACATAATAATATTAATTATTATTATTATTATTATTGTAACAAATTAATACAGATGTAAATTATTTTTTCTCAATTGTTTTAATAAATAATTTACTCTTTGTTGTGTATGTGTGTGCGTGCGCGTGTGCGTGTATGTGCCAGAGAGAGAGAGAGTGAGACTCCTATTTTGAATTGATCGAATTCTCTTTTCCCTATGGGATTTCTGAATGCAAATTTTTTTTTCTCCTCTATCTCTCTATATATGAATAGATAATAAAATGATTGTTAGTTTGAGTATGAAAAGAGACTTAGCATAGAGTAAAGTAGAGAAAATTGTTTTTTATTGTTTTTAATTGTTAAATGAACAATGATCAAGTGTAGCACGGATCATGTTCATGGCGTAAGGAAGCGTTGAAAAAAAAATACATATAATTAGTAGTATACAACAATGGAATGCAATTTTTATATAAACATATGAAAGTGATGAGAATGAAGGGTAATGGGGCAGATAATGATGATGATGATGAGTGTTTATCTCATTTTGTAGTGTATTGTAGTGTAGAGTGCATTCTCTTTTTTTCATACTTCATTTACTTTTTGTTCTCAAGTGTATCGAAGAAGAAAAAAAATCTCATCTAAAATTATGAAAAGCAATTTACTGATTGATTTTACACAATGAATGTTTATTATGATTATGAAGAATTTACTAAATAATTTGTAAATTAAATGAAAACAATTTAAGGGTTGCTTTGATAGTTTCTAAAAATAACAATCACAAAAAAGGTAGAGATAAACATGTGCATAATAGAAGTTTTGTTGGTTTTGGATGTGTTATAATTCTCTCTTTATTGTATTACAATCCAGCTACTTCCTAATGCTCTTAATATTCTCTCGGACACCAATTCACTCAAGACGATCTCCCCAAAATCAGAACACGGTTGAACAGGAGAAAAGAGATTATATTCTCATGATAATGTTAAATAGAAGACAGAAAAAGGTCCAAAGGAAGAAGACGTTAATGTATATTGACAGTTTTTGTTCCATGAGAAGATTCTAGAATGTTCCACGGTATCGGCTAGCGCTGATTCGATACGAAAACAGCAATCAGAGTGTAACAACGCAATCATGCTTTAATCTAATCTATATCCCGCTAACGGGATGAATTCAAGAAACTTTTGATATTCTACTTGCTATAATAGAATTCATTGTTTTATTGCACATTGGAACTTGTCTTCACTTGGTAAAATATAGAGGGGAAATCGTTACAAAATAGGATTTATTTGTGATGTAGTATTCTCTAGTCTGTAATATTGAGCAGGGAAATTCTTGTATTGTGGTACTGGATAAAAATTTATACAAATTTTATGTCAGTTAATGCATTGTTAAAGTTATAAGCAAGGAGGCGTAGTGACTAGTAGTGGAATCCAGGACTCATCAACTGAATGACCTAGTCACGTCCTAGAATTAACGTTCACTTCAAAACTCGAAGGCAGTAGTACTGTTGGCCTCACACGCCCCACGACTTAGCTACTGAGTTCATATTTCCACTGTCTTTATCATTCTCATGCCACTGACGAGTTTCAAGGAGGACGAAACACGCGTCCCAGTTTCCACTGCTAGTCACTACATAGTTGAAACCCCAATCTCTCTGATTATTGCTAATACTTCTACTATCTCTACTACTATGGGATTTGAAGTGACAATTACATCTCTATGCTAATGTGGTATGGCAACTTGAACTGATGTACGTACGTACGTACGAAGTTCTACGTTACTGTTGATTGATTGACTGAATATACAATTTATCAGCCAACTACTACTATATATATAGATCATGATGTTACAGAACAGTGATTGTATTTTTTTTTTAATTTCGGAAATTTGATCTGATCTGTTTTGCTATTTTTTTTACGTTTCATTCATATATTTTTCTTTTCTTTTTTTGTCAGGTATTTCCATCGACAAGTTTAACTGTCTCTATTTTTTTTTTCTTCTATACAAATTCAGCGTTATACATTTCTCCTTTTTTTTGTGTATAACTCTAGTTTCATTATTGATTAGTAGTGATTTTGAGGTGTACGTGTGTATGTTTATGTTTGTGTGTGTCGGTTAATCGAATTGGCAAAATTCAGATGATTTTTCGCTTAATCGCTTGTTTGCTTGCTTGCCTGCTAATTTTGCCTCCAATTCTTGTGATTACATAATGAATAAATGTGTGTGTGTGTAAGTGCGTGTTTGTACTGTCGCGTTTTATTTTGCTATTTTCCTGTGTGCGTGTGTGTGTGTACACCTTTCTATCACTCATACTACTACTACTACTATTAAGAGATGACATTTTTTTGGCAGTCACAATAATAATGCATCCTGAATTATCGACGTACTTTGGAATGCATATTCTATTTAGACGTATACGCACATACACACACACACACTCGGAGATGAAAAGAGCGTTTTGTCAACAGTCTTTTTATTTTTTTTTGGATTAGCTATCTCAGAAAACTTATTCATGATTACGATTATTATTATCATTTGAATAATCTTATATAAACATTGAAATAATTTGTCAAAACATTACAGTACCTTGATGCATATTATTTTTTCAATGTAATCCTATTTTCGATTGTAATTGTTGTTGTTGTTGTTAATATACATGTTTCTTCCCAAGTTGAATTGAATTGTTGAATCATTGACTTGCGACATGATATTGATCACTGTATATATATATATATATATACACACACACACCTAATAAATAAGTGAATTAATTTAAATGAGAATATACAGTTTACGTAGATTGTTGCATTTTATTAAAATCCTGAACCACCATTGAAAAAAACTAGGAAGTGTACTGGACTACTACCGTTTTGTCCTAATAGTGAGTGCCACATCCTTTGCTGGGGAGCGAATCGAGCACGAATGTGTAACCCCTTTTTGTAGGAAGCATTTCTTACACATGAAATTCCAAGCTAACTTCTAGACTCTTCAACACAGAGTCTTAGCTTGTCTATTTCTAAAATGTTAATTAAAACAAAATAGTCTATTAGAAAGGAAGGAAACATACATTGAACAGTAACTGGAGGACGGGGAACAGTAATTCAACGATTCCGATAATGTTTATGACAAACATAAAAGGTTATGGTTGGTGTATGCACAAAGCATAATCGTAAAAAAGTCAAAGAGGGGTCAGTGTTGTGGTGATGGGCACTTAATGTCTATCATTGGTTGGTTCGTTTATCGATCACAATTTACACTCTTGGTTACTACTGAACCAGCATCAAATGTTATTAGCTTGAATCAATCCATTAGATTGTGCAACCATATAGGCAACTACTTCACTCTTGATATGACCTAAGTCATGGATGCGCACCGCTGAAGAGTATTATGGTAAGACGAAACCAGCGTCAAACGCTTCCAAGTTTACAATACTAGTCTGACTTAGCAATACACTTAACAAATAAATCCTACTATGTATCAATTTTCCATCATATTTTATCAATTGAAGACAAGTTTTAATGTATAATAAAAACAATGAATTCTTTTCCAGCAAACAGAATATCAGAAGTTTCTTGAGTTCATTATCCAAAATCACAACACTTTTACTATTTTGCACATATCTATTTCTAATATTCTATTTGATTTCCGTTAGATCATTTCAACATTTCAATATTGTTCAAAATGAATTGAACATATTATCTTGTTTGATTAGATTGTAAGAATTATAGTTTGATGATTTCACATTCACATTATGGATTGTTAGACAATAGTTAATCCATTAAAGTTGCTAACATGAAATAATCAATAAATTACATCATATTCTATGTGATAATGTTGGGGACGTTAGATCCCCAGAACTCACTTGGAAAAGGTCCTAATCTCTGGTTTTTGTGTTTTCGCGCATAAACGGATCAACTGACCTTGGGATTACATTCCTTACTCGGAAAATCATTGACTGCTATTGGTTGATGGATTATTTTAGTACGCTATTTTTGTGGCTCTCCCAAGGACGTTTCTATCATGTGTAAATAAACTCGATTTGTGTGCTTATCGAACTTGTGCTTTCTGAGTGCTTGTAGAATACAATTATGCAATATCAAGACGTCTTGCTACAGTTAGCAGGGCTAGGAACAATCGAGTCAGAATAGCCTATCGTGTGACTGGATCATTTTTCTTCACTCTCGTTTACCGACTAAGGTGAACTCGTAATAGTTTTAAGAATATCAGTTGACGAGTATATCAAATAATAAAGGCATAATAAGTCTTAATCTATGGAATGAGGTCATTAACCGAATGCACAACCCTCCTACTTCATTCGGGATTGGTACCGGAGGGTTCCTGGTGGAGTTATTAATATTGTGAATCAAATTACAATTAACTCTAGTATACTTTTACATTGGTGTATTTTGACTTGAGTTACTATACGAAGATATCGTATGAGAGTTACGAATTAATTGATCATTATTGATGTTGGGTATTCAGTACGACCGAGTAGTAGGAGAATAAGCAAAACAACTATCAATGTTGATGTAAAGATGAGTCAGCCCAATATCCAGAACGCAACTTTTAGGTTTTCGCGTTGAATTTAGATATCACGCACAACAAGTTAATTTGGTTGTATCAAATGCTTAATTCTGTGATAAACCCGAAGCTAGGGACATTGTATTTTACAGGTAAACTTGTCAGATAGCGGTTCTTGGATTTCTAGGTGGAGTTTGTTCATCCATATGGCTACAGAACATTTATAATGATGATAAGTGATGTTGGTTTGCGAAGAAAACTTCTAGTTTGAATCCTAGATACCTAATCCGGATTAAAAATGACGTAACGATACTCAAAAATCTGATTAGATTGTTTTAAGGATTGAATAATACCGACAATTTATATCCATATGGATGAGTTTTTATTAACTCGCAGACAGGATAACCTATGGAAAACATTCATAGATCTACTTTTGAAGTATCACTGTTTTATTTTTCATAAACCATTCATCAATAAATGATATTTTCTGATTGATTAAGAACAGGCTGAAAATTTATTGCGGTTATGTTATGTTCTTTCCTAAATGTCTGGTGCTTCTTGGTTCCTCATAGATCCCGTCATGTAAATTAAAAAAACTTGAACAATCTTTACAAACTATCTATCCATTTTACAGCTTAGAAACAAATTAGGCATAAGTCCTGGAGGTGGATAGGACAGACATTAGGGAAAGCACCGAAATTCGTTGCAGGACAAGCCCTAACGTGGAATCTTCAGGGTGGAAGTATGAGAGGAAGACCAAACAACATATTGCAAGAAATGAAAAGAATGAACTGAAATTGTGAAAAACTGAAATGGAATGTCCAGAACAGAGTAGGTTGGAGAATTCTTGTCGACGACCTATTCTCCTCGCGTGATAACAGGCTAAAATAAGTAAGTAATAAACTATCTCTAAGGAAAACTATCTTATTCTCAGTAGTGACCAACTTCAAGAGGTAGTATAATCATATTAGATGTGAGACATTTACTTACTAATAATAGTGAGTAATAATTACAAAGTATTGTGGATAAATTGAATTTCAACGACATAAACAATTAGGTACGAATTCGCTAGTTCATAGGTAAAGCACTAGCCAGGAGATCTAGATATTCTGAGTTTGGTACTTTATAGTAAAGTCGTGAATGCATACTACTACTAAGGATTCATAACAATTATATATATTAACCCTCTAATATCAAGGATAATTTTACATTGGTTATCAGGAGAACCAAGGAGACCGCCCACGTGTTAGCATTTAAACGTGAACAGTTCGGCTCAATCCCATGGTGCAATCATATAGGTACCTGTCACCCTGGTGGACCATTCACACCGTTTATATACACTAGTATATACATATAGTGATTATTTCCGATCCATGATCGCACCAATCAATATGCACCTCATGAACAGGCCAATTTGGCCCGTCCCGCTTACATGACTGTCAAACTCATTATTATTAGCAATGGCGATATGCAATACAGCATCCCAATGACAATGGCCCTCAGGGAATGTTGCAAAACAACCACCAGTATCAATGAAATCGGTCACCCTGCTAATCAACTTTGTAAATCGGCTGTTAGCAATATTTGCCAAAGCAATGCTAGGTCATCCACAGTGTTCACAGCGAAACTCTGGTCTCAGAGAAAACCTTTGGCTCTATATAAAAGTATAGCAAATGGTATACACATAGTATGGCATAGAATAGCCAGAGATGTAGCCCAGTTCGATGCGAATGGGCTCAAACACTTATTGCCGTTTATCTCATATCGGGAGATGTTTTTATCTCAAAAGTGAAATTTTGATTTTTCGACCATATGAGACATGAGTTATGTGTAGAGTATCCCTTGTTACTAAGGAGCTTGATGTTATTATGGAACAGCTGGTCAAAAACTTTTGATTTTTGGTGACTACGTAACTATGTAACTGGTTTGTAATGTAAATTATAAAATTATCGTTTTGTTTCAGGAGATTAAGTTGTATATATGAACATTGTACACGACATGTTATTCAAAGAACTATTCATTTATCGGTCAATATACTCAGCTTAATTTGTAGAGTTGATTAGTCACAACCAACAATGTAGAAATGAATGTGTGTTGTTAAGCCTTAAGGAAGTTGCATGTAATTAGTGTTCTCACTTCACCAAACCAAATACCAGTAAAAATATGCTGTACTGACAAACTTCAGCAACTGTTTAATGCTCACAGGGAATAAAAACTAATTTTTATCGAGCTAGAATGTAGATGACATAAATCAATAATTTATCATATAAAAACTCAAAAAATTTACTTGGTAAATTCATTTAGATATTAGTTAGTTATCTTCACATGAATCTTCTCAACAGCTATCTGGACTCAAGCGCCAGGTGGATATGACACGTTAGGTGTTTGAATTTAACTGTACTGGTTTCGAGTCTTGGGGTGACACAGTGGTGGTAGGTACAGTAGGTTGACTAGTCTCAGTTAGCATGAAATGACGAATGTCGTCGATTCCACTGTTAACACATCAATCATGCTTAAGAATACTCATAACTTAATGGCAATATCAAAGCAATTTGTACAAGATGTACATATGTCAAATTACAGTGATAAATATCAATTAGAAAGATTCTAACAATCAATATATAAAAAATAAAAAAAAGAAAGTGTTATGTTCAAAATTGTTATTCCAAAAAAAGGTTTTTTTGTAATTATGCTAAACCAATCAAATACAGATAAAATGACCAAATGCTGATTATTATTATTATTAAGTAGTATAGTCATAAAACAAAAAATTTCCTAAACTCCAGAGTTTCAATAACGATTTAGGATTACAGTTGGAATATCTTGTTAGCAGTTAAAAACAGTAATTAGGAATTCAGCCTTATAATATGACAGAATACTTCGCCTCAAACAATAATAATAAGAGAAACCTTTAAGAAGAATTTACTTCTGCATGTTTATAATAATTCATTGTTCTTATTTTGTATAATAATCTTCCCAAATTTAATTGTTTTCAATATTTCGGTAATTCACTATTGATAATCATTAATTGGCTTTTAATACAATACAATACCTACTCCATGAGCCACCCTTTTTCAATCAGATTAGTTTGTCAGTATGATTAGTAATAGTTTCTAAGTATACATTGAATAGTCATACAATCACTGATCTTGTTCTTTCTCGTTTTATTATTACTATTATTATTATTATTATTATTATTATTATTATTATTAAATAGAAAATGTTTCATTGAAGACAAAAATCCATTAAACCTAATCAGGATTATTTTATTAACTGAATGTGTATAGGAAAAAGAATTGACCCTTTTAATCAAAGTTTCCTGTGGTTAAAGATCTTAATTAAAAGTTTACTATTTCATTTCCTATATTTGCCTTTCATTTCCCGCCCTTTCTCTCTCTCTCTCTTTGTTTTGAACTAAAACAAATAACGCTATATATTTATTGTTTTCCGCTAAATTGAAAATTGAATCATTATTTTATAATGTAATTCTCAAACAATAGAAAAAAATGAAAAGAAAATGAAAAGCATCAACCGAAATTGAGACAATCAAATTCTAATCACCTGAGTAAGAAAAACAAAAAAAAACGAAAAAACAAAGCAAGAAATGAACATTGAATTTTCATAAATACCTCATTTTCTATTTGTATTATTCATTTCATTTTAATAATTCAGTAAGAAATATAACAAAATATTAAAAATAAGTGTGCTACGCGCAAGCACGTGAAAACATGTCATTTCTATATGACTGAACTATTACGAGTTTACCTTAGTCGGAAAACGAGAGCGAGGATCAAGGATCCGGAGACACGATAGGCTACTCTAATCCAATTGTCCCAACAACCCACTGAGTAAAAGAAGAAGACGTGATATGAAGTAGAACTTGTATTCTACAAGCATTCAGAAAGTATGAGGTTTGAGTCCAGAAGAGGATGAGGATCCCGTACTCTAGGGATCCGGGTCCGGGTCCAGGTCATTAAACGTTACAGATAATGCGTATTTATACATTTAGATCGAATAGGAAATAACATTAAAGTCTGTGATATTGACAGTTAAGTTGATCTATAGGAAACAACATTTAGAGTGACGTTGATAGTTAGGACGACCATATTATTGACCAGTAGGAATTGACCAATAGAATTAGACGTACAAAAATAATATTTGATGAATATCTTAACAACTGTCGGCTTATGTTGCAATCGTGAATCAATCATTGTTAGACCACCATTAGAAACATGATAACACTGGACGGCCTTCTCTTTGTCAAGTTCGTCACTAGGTACGCTTGAAGCTATTATGAGTCCACCTTAGTCAATAAACGCGAATGAGACAATTACCAGCGTCCAGGTAGGCTACCTTGAATCCCAAGCTGAAGAAAAAAAGGCTTTGTAATCGTAGAAAGTATATTCTACAAACACCCAGCAATCACAGTACAATCAAGCACACAACTCTCGTTTATTTATACATCATAGAACGTCCTTGGGACAGTTACGAAAATAGCACAATAAAATACACAGCAGCCAATCACAGTCATGGATTCTCCTGGCGGGAAATGAAATCTCAAGGTCAGCTGATCAGCCCAGGTCCTCGGTTTGAATCCTGTGAGTAGCAGGAGTCGTGGATGCGCACTGCTGATGAATCCCATACCAGGACCAAGCCGCTTTCCGGTGCTTCTAGGCTCCTAAGTGTGGTCTAACGATGATTAGACCATGATTTCAATATAAGACAACCATCTTCATAATTCTATGATGAAGAAAATTATAGTATAATACTCCGAAATTAAAAGAATGCATCCACAACTCTATCATCGAATCTACCACATTGAAATCTCTGTCAAGAATAAATCTTTGAAACTGTTGCGTAACTAACATCCAATAGTTTCATGGTTTCATTTCAATCAATATTTGATGTCACTTACTGATGAATGGATTGTCCAACACTCAACAAGATCTTCAACTCACTGATCGTAGCTTCTCACTCGAATCCATTCCAACTTATTGAGTTTAAATTATGTTTACTCATTGACGCTAAGAAGTTTGTTTGCTACGATAAAACAACTGTTCAATACTGATTTTCAATTTCCACTGATTCATCTAAGTAAAAATCAATTTGTAATAGAAATTATAAAAAAAGATAAATATTTCTTAAGAAGTGATGCATGAGTTTATATATTCAAAATTATTTATGTAAAATATTTGATGACCTGAAATCTAATTTTAATTTTTGAAGACGATTCAATATGTTACGAAATTCAATGTTCCATTTAATAGAGTATATTACATTTAGCTAACTTCGTTTATGTGACCGATATAGTGTTAGGTTGATTATTCTTACCCTTTCTCTTCCTTCTGGGAGAGAAACACGGGATATAGTGGACAGCTTGGAAGCAGGTAGGCAATCTGAACATCACAAATGATCTAGCTCTTGTATCCGACACAACAACAAATGCAAAAGATAACCAGCGCGGTAGAAGCCACAACAGTAGCAGGTCTCAACATACACAAGGGGTAAAGCAAGATTCACCGTTACAACACAACATGCACCAACCAAATTACTGTTGATGGGGATACTTTAGAGGATGTAAAAACCTTTACATATCTGATCGGCACCAGTGACGAACAAGGTGGATCTGATGCACATGTGAGGGCAAGGATTGGTAAAGCAAGGTCAGCATTTCTATAACTGAAGAACATTTGAAACTCAAAACAACTATCAACCGACACCAACGTCACAATTTTCAATACAAACGTCAAAACGGTTCTGTTGTATGTAATGGAAACTTGGAGAGCCACGAAAGCTATCATCCAAAAGATAAAGGTATTTATTAAGAGTTGTCTGTGTAAGATACTTTGGATCCGTTGACCAGAAACCATGAGAAAAAACCCTACTGTGAGAGAGAACAAACCATATTTAAGCAGGGTAAGTAACTGGGAAAAAGTGTTGGAGGTAGATAGAACACACACACACATGGAAAGCACTTAACTGCATCATAAGACAAGACTTCATTTGGAATCCTCAAAGCCAAAGGAGAAGAAGAAGCCCAAAGAGCACATTACACCGAGAATCGGAGACAAACATGAAAACAATGAACTGCATTCGTGTAGAACTTCAAAGATAGGCCTAGAACACTGTAAATTAGAGAACGCTGGTCGGTAGCCTATGCTCCATTCGGAGTAACAGGCATAAATAAGTATGTAAAAAGAAGCTGAATACCAACTTAGTTTAGTGGGTTTATTTCTTGTAATTGTTTACATAAACGAATATATGGATAAGAAATAGGAAAGTTAATCAGAGGCAGAACAAAGAAGCCGGGGGTTCTAACCCAATTCTATAAGGTATGACTAATTGCTCACAACCGGACATGAATAAGCTAAAAAGAATAAAATAAGAGACACACACACACATTCAAATAAAAATATTCACAGTTTATAATCGATCAATCAATCAAGGTCAAAATAGGAGGTATGAATAATAAATAACTCGAGAACAGCCATTGGTTAGTTTGCGTTTAGCCAGGAGGTACCTTGTATGATGGGGGTGTGTGTGAAGAGCAGTGTATGGGATTATCTGGAAGAAGAAAGAAGAAAAGAATTAGATGAACCGATGACTCAGTAAGCACACAGATGTACTTACATTCAGTAAAAAAATCAATAGACAGCAATCAGAAATAAAGCCAGCACGAGATCAAGACCAACTAATAAACGAAACCTAGAAGTTGTTAGAGTCTGAGATTTCGAATGCGTTACAATAGATGCATTGGTGATCTGTTCAAAAGTTAATACACGCAACAAAATAATGATAACTGTTTGAAGAAATAATGCAAAGTCCTAAATGAATTATTGTTTTTATCATGATTGTTGGTGAAAAACATTTTTTTTTTGAAAAGATTTAATTATCATCACTAATGAAAGTAAGATAATAAAATAAAGTAATTTAATAAAAATAAATAGATTACAAGGTAATAATAATAATAATAATAATGAAATTTAAAACAATTTTTCCTTCTCTCTATTGTTTTGATTTACCTACTTACTTCTTAGTATTGATTTTTTAATTAGGGATTAAATAATCATTAAAACTTATTTTTTCCAACAAGTATGTAAGGATATATTGAGTTGGTTAATTTGAAATCGAGTATAATATAATACATGGATTGGATTATAGAAGATCAGAGAGAACAGTGGTATATTTAGAGAAGAGATACAGATATGTAGATCTTTGAACCTTACTTACAGACGCCTGTTACCCCACAATGGAGTATAGGCTGACGACCAGTATTCTCCAACCTACTCTTTACTGGGTTTCATTTTCCACTTCTGTTGAATTTTCGTTCATTCTTCTCATGTCTTTCTCTATTTCTCGGCGTACTGTGTTTCTTAGTCTTCCTCTTTTCCTTTGATCTTGAGCTATCCAAGTGAGGGCTTGTCTTGTGACGATCTTCAAACCTACACACTTGTAAAAATAAACGCATTATTAGCTGTTCTCTTTCATATATCTTTTAGTTTTTCAAAACATGCCATAAATTCGAATTAGGTACCGTTGATTTCAGCAGCAACTTGTGGGTGACATTCTGTTGTATACTACTTAGAAGCCACGTTGTAAGTAATATTAATATCAGTAAACATTGATCGAAATTATATTGTGAACATGATTTTCCAAATAACTATCATCTTACCAATGAACTGATTTGACAATTTTAAATAAACTAATTAAATAAAATAATGATGATATATGGTCTCTGTTTATATCTCAATGAGTAGAAATCAGAGTTAATAACGTGTCATAATTTAATTTAAAATTGTTTCGGCCATACTAATCAATAAATCAATAACTGGAATGAAATTCATACAAACTGGAATAACTTTAGATGAATATAACAAAGTATAATTTATTAATACTGTTACAAGAAGACAATATATTATATCGGATAGGAGGAGGAGGAAATCAGGAAGAAGCACTGGAAGTGGGTAGGACACACACTGCGAAAAACAGCTCACTGCGTCACAAGACAAGCCCTCACATGGAACCCTTAAGGTCAAAGGAAAAAGAAGAAGGCTAATGAACACATTACACCGAGAAATAGAGAAAGACATGGAAAGAATGAAAAAAGAAATTGGAAAGAACTAGAAAGGGAAGCCCAGGACAGAGTAGGTTGGAGAATAGTGGTCGGCGTCCTATGCTCATTTGGAGGTAACAGACGTAAGTAAGTTTCATTAAAAGATTCATACGATCAGTACAAATCTTTTCATACATAACAAATCCATTTGTATTGGTTGTTTGACGTTTATAAGTGTGTTTTAGTGGCCCACGATTTGATTCCAGCAAAATTAAGACGAATATTTAAATATACTAAAGTAATAAATCTTTTCTTCAATTACCGTATATCATATTTTGGGCGAACAATCGTTTGTGCAACGGCGGGAATAAGAAACCTAATACAGTTTCAGTTGGATGAATTTATTTCATGTAAAATCGTTCACGCAAATAGAAATGTAATGATGGGAAGCATGGAAGTAAAAGGAATCCAAATGGAGAAAGCTAATTCAATCCGATGAAGTATGATTCAGAAGTTATAGTCATACCGAAATAAGCCAGACATGCAATAAGTGTAGTAATCAGCACGCACACAGACACTCGAATAACAACAATCAAGTCCTATGAGCGAACAATAAATAGACAAGTTCGAAATACGAGTAAATAATAACTCAGGAAGAAAAAAATTAATTAGTTTGTCAGACAGTTAGGATAGCCCGATGGGCTTGTATTGGAACACTTCTACAAAGAAAACGCGATTGATGAAAAGAAAACATTTATTATTGTACTCGTTTTGTTTAACTGTATTAAAAAACACTTACTTGCGTGCAACGTTCTTTTTCGTGTTGCTACCATCTTTCATAAATTGCTGTTCGATGTAATGCCTACTTTCTCCTTCAAATAAATATTGAACCTTGGATTTATTTCTATACTTTGTGACGGGATAGTAATGAGTATTTAGTGGTGATCATGGTCAATCTCAACTTGGTCACCACTAAAGGCTCAACATAATTAGTACACAGTACAAGTTGTAAGAAATGAAAGAGAAGCTTTGTTATACAGCATTTGTAATTATTTCAAACGTCATAGTTGCATAAAGAAAAAAGACTCAATAATCATAAATTTATGATTGGTCACCATAGTGATAATCATATTATTGAACTACTAAAAAGATATGGAGAAAACAAACCAGATTCCAGCTGAGGAAGTGCTTCAAATGAATATGACACGTATTAAGGAAAGCATTCAAATGTGTCACATGATAAGCTCTCATTTGGAATCCTCAGGGTCAGAAGGAAAGAGGTAGGCCAAGAAACACATTACACCGAGAAATGGAGATAGACATAAGAAGAATGAACAGCAATTGGGTGGAACTTGAAAAGAAGGCTCAGGACAGAGTAGGCTGCAGAATTCTGGCTCAGTGTTAGCAGTAGTAGTAGTGTAGTGAAGGAGAACACAGGTGAGGGCAACCGATTTCTATTTAGCGAAAATTACAGTTACTCAGTAAAATAGGAAAACCATATCGTAACCGTTAATTTGCAAATCTTCAATCCATCATCAATCCATTGTCTGACATTTCACTATTCATGCGTTTCATACAAATTCCATTGTGTTCCCACTCTTCCTTTCTTGATCTTCCCTCATCTTCTGCTGCCAGACACTACGTTTTTATTCGTGTCATATACTACTTATGAGTAGCGCGCACCACAGTAGTACTATTACTACTCATGACACAGACATTGAATGTTTTTAACTTAATATCATATGTTTTTGTATATTTGTTGCATTTTTGTGTTCACAGGTCATATGATTTAAAATCATAAATGAATCATTGTTAAATCACCATTAAAAAACCTGGAATCACTGGATCGGCCGTTTCGTCCTGGTATAGGACTAATCAGTGTCAGTGCGCACCCACAACCTATGCTTCTCACAGGATTCGAACCAAGGACCTTTAATCTAGTGCGCGAATGCCTAGCCTCTGGATCACTGAACCGACATCCGAGTCTTGTTTGCACATTACTGATAAGTCCCATACCAGAACGAAATGACTATCCAGTGCTTCCAAGTTTGTTACTCTAATGGTGGTTTAACAATTCATTCATTTATGATTTCAATGTGTAAAAACAACAATTATCTCTGTAATACTACAATATAAAATCATATGATTGATTAATTTTTTTTAAAAACAAATGCTTTTTACAAGCGGTTTGATACTTTTTTTAACATAAAGTTTTAAACAGTGTAATGTATTTTTAAATAAATGAATGAATTGAACATTGTATCAAAAATCAACTGATACAAAGATTGAATAAATTTAATAAAACAAAAATTTTAATGTTTACTATTTTTATTTATGATATTACGGAAAGTATATGATGAATTTTTTTTGTTAGCCTCTGATTGCGTGGCTGAACACTGAACCTTTAGGCTACTGAGTTAAAATATACATTCAATATAAGCATATATTTTCGATTCAACTAGTTTATACATAAAATATCACTTATCTACCTACCTACCGACTTACTTACTTACTTATACACTTACTGACTTACGCCTCTTGCCCCTAATGAAGTAAAGGCCGCTGATCAGCATTCTCCAACCTACTCTTTCCTGGGCCTTCATTTTCCTGTTCTGCCTAATTATTATTCATTCTTTTGATGTGTGCTTCCGATTCTCGGCACAATTTGTTCTGTGGTCTGTCTCTTTCCTTTTAGCCTTTAAGAATAGAACATACTGAGAAGTGACAAGATGTTGTCATATTTGTTTACATAGTTTTCTCATCAGTACCAGTCAGTGTGTTCAGTGCATACAACAAATCTTATCTTCTTAATTTGTCATGCAATTCACTAAGTGTTCTTAGTACCATTGCAATGAATAGAAGCTTCAAGAGTAAGTGAAATAATCATGTACTTGGAGAAGATACAGTTTAAATACAAAATGTGTACATCTAATTATTAGACTTCCATGTTCTAAAATAAACAGATAATTGGTCTTCTTTCAGGTTTAGAATAAACTTCACTGTCGTTTTCCAATCAGAATGAAGCGGGAATGGTTATTTTCACCTCAAAGCTTATTATATTATTCACAATACTCACTAAATGTTTACTTACAGAAATACTATGAATAATGGAAAGTTTTCTATTACAGAATTACTAATTCATCCTGCTACAGGGACGTGTCACTTGCGGTGAAACCCACCAAGATGAAAGAAAAGTTACTTACTTACACCTGTTGCCCCCTAATGAAACATAATCCACCGACCAGCATTCTTCAACCTACTCCTTCCGAGACCTTCCTTTCTCGGTTATATCCAATTGCTGTTCATTCCATTCATGTCTGCTTCCAATTCTCGGCAAAGTGTGTTATTTGGTCTTCAGGATGCTGAAAGCAACCAAATGTTTCACATCAAAAAACATACCTTTAGTCAATGCCATAATAAAAATTATTCTACAGTATGCATAATTTAATGATTAAATGAACGAAAACACATCACTTTTAAATGACACAACAACATGAAATTTATTCCTACTGCATTTTTCTCATGTTTTCTAGTCTTTATAATACTTTAATTTCAACATACATTTCAATCCAACATTCTACTCTCCTATATGTATCTTCTTGACGACATTCTGTTGTATACTCATTAGAACCCAAATTCTTAGTAGCATTCATCACATCACTAATGCAATCAGTACAACATAATATCAAAAATACTTATATTTCAATCACTCATTCATGAGCAAACAAACATTGTGTTAAGTATGATTATTGATCTTTGCCAAAATTATTAAATTAAGACTTAAAAATGTATAAACACAAACAAATAGACAGATATACTCACACACACACAAACACACCAAAAAATATCAATAATACTTTAAGGAATGTGTTCACGTTAAGAAAAGTTCATTAAAATATTCTAAACAATATTAACTAGATAGATTAACTTATCCGATAAGGATAAATTGTTATTAGCTTTACACGGGAGTGAATAAGCAACAAGGATTGTGAACACTTATTACTTATTCTATACTTAAACAATATTAACATGGCAAGGAGAAGATACAGAAACTCATAACCATCAGTTCACAAGATTCGTTATTATATTTCCAACATATATATACCACTATATACATACAAAACTAGACAACCATCTCATCCCTAGATAGAAATGACTTGTTATGCATGAATGAGCTGAAAAAAAAATGTAACTGTAAGTTTGGGGAAGACTGTTCATGTTAATAAATTATTAACATAATATGTGCAGTAAATTGTATGATCAGAATTTATGAGTTCACAGAAAGCTTATAGTATTCGAATATTCAAATACATGTTAGTTTAGTTACAATACAATATTAGCTTATATACATTAGTAGTCTAAAAGCTGGTTTTTTACACATTTGAAATCATCAATCAATCATTGTTAGACCACCATTAGAAACCTGGAAGCACTGGACGGCCGTTTCGTCCTGGTATGGGACTCATCAGCAGTGCGCATCCACGACTCCTGCTCCTCGCAGGGTTCGAACCCGGGACCTTTGGTATTGTGGGCGAAAGCATTACCATCGGAAGACGTGACCAATGGAGTTCAACCCTGTTGGGTGTAGGCAGTAACTACCAAAGACAAATGGGTGAGGTCGCACAAAATCCCTAGATCAATCAGAGTTAGACATTAACACCGTTGGATGCCGGCCCAGTGGTCCGATGGTAAGGCGTTCGCCTACAATACCAAAGGTCCCGGGTTCGAGCCCTGCGAGGAGCAGGAGTCGTGGATGCGCACTGCTGATGAGTCCCATACCAGGACGAAACGGCCGTCCAGTGCTTCCAGGTTTCTAATGGTGGTCTAACAATGATTGATTGATGATTTCAAATGTGTAAAAAATCGCAAACATCCAAAACTGTGCCCCTAAAAGCTGGTTGCCTATACTCCTTTGGACGAAAGCTAGGGCTGGCCAAACCAAAACATGACACAAATCTATGAATTCATTGACAAGTGGACTGAGTCATGTCGGTAGGTGTCGACTACCTGGTTGGGGCCCGCCAGATGATAATAATCGACGGTTCGAGACCTTGAAAGACATGGCTCAAAATCGTTTGCAGTGGTGCAGGTGCATCCACTCTTTGTTTCCTCTCAAATCCTAATCTTCAGAATCCCTCATCACCTTTATCTTTCCCTTTTTAAGTTTATTTCCCCTAGATTCTACTTCTCGAAAAATATTGTCGAACCATAATCTCTTCGATTACTTCTAATACCTTTACTACCTCTACTAATATGGGATTTGAATTGACAATTGCATCTATGTGCTAATGTTTTATGGCAACCTGAACTATTCTACGTACGTACGAAGTTCTACGTTGCTGTTGATTGATAGATTGATTGCCTATGCTCCTAGTTACTTCACTGGTCAACCAGGATATAAAAGTGTAATAAAATCTACTACTAACTAGATGATGAACACTGGTGAAAAAACCTCCGAAGACTATGTACAAACAATAAAGCCTAATTTCATTTCTAAAATATGTTGAGATTTTAATTTGATGTCATGTATTGACTGATGTAAGACCATCATCATTAGAAATCTGGAAGCACTAGATGGCCGTTTCGTCTTAGTATGGGACTCATCAGTAGGGAGTATCCACGACCTCGTCTGACTTAACAGAGGTGGACCTTCTACCAGGAGACACGCTTTCTGACATTGAATATGCCGATGAAATAGTTCTATTTGGTGAAGACGCTGACAAAATACAGAGTCTTCTGACTACCATAAGCAACAATCCAAGCATGTTTGAGATGCGATTCTCCCCATCGAAATGCAAAATGTTGCTTCTGGATTGGCTTGTATCGGCACCTGAACTAGTGACAGAGAGTGAAGCAGTTGAGCATGTTGACCGCTTCACTTATCTTAGGAGTCTCGTCAGTGCTGATGGCCTGCTGTGTGATTAAATCTCAGCACGGATACAGAAGGCTCGATTGGCTTTCACTAGTTCGTGTCTTTTATGGCGTAGGCGAGATATCCGTTTGCTAACCAAAGGATGAGTGTATTGCGTAGTGAAACATGGCCGGTAAGAGTAGAGGACGTTCGTAGGTTATTACTATTCGATTATAGATGTCTTCGAAGCATTGCTCGTGTATCGTGGGACAACCGAGTAAGCAATGCTGTTGTCATGAAGCAGGTCCTAGGTAAGGGTGATAGATCAATAGATGAAGTAATGAAACCTCGTCATTTGAGGTGGTTGGGACATGTGTTACGAAAGCCCAACCACCGACTGCCTCGATGAGCTATGTTTTGTGGCGTAGGAGTAGGTTGGGTGAAAGCTAGTAACGGCCAAATAAAAAGAATGGCAGAAATCCGTGAAGTCACTGACAAGTGAACTGAGCCATGTCGCAAAGTGTAGACTACCTGTTTGGGGTCCATGAGATGTTAGCAGTCGATGTTTAGAGACCTTTAATAACATGGCTTAGGACTGTTTGCAATGGCGCCGGTGCATCCATTCTTTGTCTTCTCTCAACTTCTAACCTTCTGAATTCCTCACCACGTTTTTCTTTTTCTTTTTAAGTTTATTTCACTAGATTCTACTTCTTGAATAATACCTTCGAACCCTAATCTCTCCGATTACTGCTAATACTTCTACTATCTCTATCAATATGGGATCTGAACTGGCGATTGCGTCTCTGCCAATAGTGTATACCAGCCTGGACTGGTGTACGTACATATGAAGTTCTACGTTTTAACTGACTCATTGATACACTACCTCCGTAAACCAGAATAGAATTCAGGACCTTCAGTATCGCACAAGAACACTTAACTTCTTGATCGTTGAGCCAGAATCCCATAGTGTTAAATTTTAATTCACATTCTAACAATTTTTGTAAGTGTGATTATTTTTTGTGATAATAAAATCATATGGAATTACTATTTGCAGTTTGTAAACTGTTATATAACAACCTTTTTATCAGGTACTTGTAATGTTTTAACAATTTGATATAGAACAGATGAAATATAGTTTGCAGTTGAAGTCCACAACATGCACTTCACCCTTTTTATATCATAATAGGCTATAATATCGAGAGAATTTACATAAAATACCGAAAGGACAATCAAAACTAATTGAATTTTAGTTAAAATATTAACAATGGAATAAAACATACTATTTCAAATTACATTGCTATTAACGTTTAATTGGAACTTCAAGAATATTCTATTTAATTACACATAAATATACTATAACGTTGGTCAAGTGTCAGTGAACCTTTTTCAACTTCAGTCAGTGTAGTAGCAGCCTAAGCAGCAATAGGTTTCAGCATACGCAAGGGAAAGAGCAAAATCCTCTGATACAACACAACATGCATCAACCGAATAACACTCGATGGAGAACCTCTGAAAGATGTAGAAGCCTTTACATGCCTAGGCAGCAACATTGAGGAGCAAGGTGAATCTGATGCAGAATTGAAAGCGTTGACTAGCAAAGCAAGGGCAATATTTCTACTAGTGAAGATTATCTGGAACTCAAAACAACTATCAACCAACATTAACGTCACAATGTTCAATACAAATGACAAGATAGTTCTACTGTATGGAACGGAAAATTGAAGAACCACAAAGACCATAATCTAGAAGATACATGTGTTTATTGACTGAAAATCCGTTGATCAGACATCATCAATAGTAACTTAATGTGGGATAGAACAAATTATTTCCCTTCAGAGAAGGAAAAAATCAGGAAGAGGCGCTGGAACTGTACTGGACACATATTGAGTAAATCACCCAACTGCATTACAAAGCAAGCCCTCACTTGGAATCGTCAAGGTTCAAATAGAAGAAGAATATCAAAGAACACATGACACCGAGAATTGGAAGTAGACATGAAGAGAATGAATAGCAGTTGGATAGAACTGATTAGGAACACTCAAAACAGAGTTAGGTTGGAGAATACTTGTGTACGGTTTATGCTCCATTAGAGATAACTAGCGTAAGTCAGTTAGTTAGTTAGTCTATTTATCAAACTGAGGATAAACTTACTTTCAGAAATTGAATACCATATATCAACGGGTTTGGAGAAATTTTTCAAACTCATAGACAACTAACACATAAATTAATCAATTCATGGTATGATTTTAGGCATAGTGACCAACTTGATCACAATCGTACTTACTTACTTATGCACTTACTTACTTACTTACTTACTTACGCCTGTTGATATCATTGGAGCATAGGCTGCCGACTAGTATTCTCCAACCTACTCTTCTGTCCCGAGCTTCCCTTTCCAGTTCTGCCCAGTCACTGTGCATTCTTCTCATATCTTTCTCTATTTCTTGGCGTTCTTTGTCCTTCCTTTTTTTCCTTTTACCTTGAGGGTTTCATATGAGGGCATGACTTGTGGCTCAGTTGAGTGCTTTCCGCAGTGTGTGTCCTATCCACTGATCACAATCTACATACATATATATTCTCTGTTTATTTTTCTCTTGTTCTTTCTTCTTCCAGATAATCGCATACACCGCTCCTCACATCCCCCCCAGCACACAAGGTACCTTTGGTTTAGACGCAAACCAACCAAAGGCTGAAGTTACAAAGTGATTTCAAATATTATCATTTTCCCCTTGTAAACTTTTATCTATTCTCTACATATTTCAAGAAAGATCAATAGTTTGACTAAATAGTTAAAGTAATCCAAAACGAATATATCAGTTGAATAGTATCATTTCAATGGAACATTTACATAAAATTCAATGATTACATCATCATCATCCAGTTAGCTAGTTAGATAGATAGTGGATTAAAACTCCTAGGTTGTATCATGCAAGTAAGTGTATGAAGTTGATTATCTAGTTGAACATTGATGTTGGTATTATTGATTTGGGTATTAATTTTCTATATGTGTGAGAATTTCTTTCTGTAACAGCAAAATTGTATTCTTATTTGTGTACATGTTAAAATGTGTCGGTATATCGTAAAAGATAATTGAAAATAAGAATAACAGTCATATTTTGTATTGTAACTATTGTAAGTTTTGATAAATTTGTGTTTAATCTGAAGATTACCTTGTATGCTGTGAGAGTGTGATTAGAGTAGTATATGAGATTAACTGGAATAGGAAAGAATAAGAGAAAAAGTTAGTGGACGACTCAGTAAGCATGTAGAATGCACTTACGTTGAATAAAAAAGCAATCGACCACAAATCAGTAATAATAATACAAACATGAGATTAAGACAAATTGATAATTGAAACTAGAGAGAAGTTGATAGTGTAGAATTTCGATTGTGTTATAAATACTGTAACTTCAACCTTTGATTAGTTAACGTTTAGCCAAAAGGTAACTTGTGTGAAGAGAAATGGATGAGATTATTTGGAAGAGGAAAGGACAAGAGGAAAAAAATAAGTCATCCGATAACTTAGTAGGCACATACAATGCCCTTACATTGAATAAAGAGAGCAACAGATAACAATCACAAATAAAGTCAGTATGAAATCAAGACAAACTGATAACTGGAAGTAGAAAAGTTAACAGTGTAAGATTTTATACCGTTTTGAAATTTGTTCCATATTTGCCACCATATTATTAATTTACTTACTTACTTACGCACCAACCAAATCACTCTTGATGGAGATGCATTGGAGGACGTTAACACCTTTACATATCTGGGCAGCATCATCGACAATCAACGTGGATCCGATGCAGATGTGAGGGTGCGGATTGTCAAAGCAAGGACTGCATTTCTATAATTGAAAAATATCTCGAACTCCAAACAACTTCCAACCAAAACCAAAATCAGCATTTTCAATACAAATGTCAAGACAACCAGACTGTATGGAGTGGAAACTTGGAGAACTACGAAAGCCATCATACAGAAGATACAAGTGTTTATTAACAGTTGTCTACGCAAAATACTTCGTATTTGTTGGCCAGACACCATCAGCAACAACGTACTGTGGGAGAAAACATACCAGATTCGAGTGGAGGAGGAAATCATGAAGAAGCGATGGAAGTGGATAGGACACACATTTCGGAAAGCACCTAACTGCATCACGAGACAAGCCCTCACATGGAACCCTCAAGGCAAAAGGAAAAGAGGAAGGCCAAGGAACACATTACTCCGAGAAATAGAGAAAGATATCAGAAGAATGAACAAACATTGGACAGAACTTGAGAGGGAAGCCCAGGACAGAGTTTTTTGGTGAAAACTGGTGGGCGGCGTATGCTCGATTGGGGGTAACAGGCGTAAGTAAGTAAGTACTTACTTACACCTGTTACCTGGTTTATTCTATCCCATAGTAGATTGTTGCTAATGGTGTCTGTCCGACAAATCCTTAGTATCTTACGTTGACAACTGTTAACAAACACTAGTATTTTGTGGATGATGACTTTCGTAGTTTACTGAATTTCTGCCTCATACAGTAGAGCTGTCTTGATATTCGTGTTGAAAATTATAACTCTGGTATTGATTGATCGTTGTTTTGAGTTCCAAATGTTCTTAAAAAAAAAGGTAGAAATGCTTTTCTTGTTTTGTTAATCCATATCTTCACATTTAGTCAGGATACAATCAATCTTTACAGAATCCAACCTGATCTCGAAGTTGATTCCATTTTTGCCGCCATATTATCATAACAAAACATGTTTAACATTGTTCACTTTCAATATTCCAACAATCAACTTTCATACAATAAAAACACCAAAATTTTATCTTATTTCAAATTGGTTTTTTGAAGAAAAAAAAACAAGCTTCATATTATTGATTATTTAATTCTGTAAAAATTTATCTGATTAACCATCAGAAAATTTGACTGACCTCGTGTTATGTGGTATGTGAAAAAAGAAAAGAAAAGTAAAAAACAAAACTTCACAGTTTGAATTCATTTATTTATGCTAATTAAAACAAAAGTTTTATTTTGTTGTTGTTGTTGCAAATTCTTCACTAAAATAATAATCTGTAAATCAGCAAACATGTTACACTGACAACATCAGTGATTTTTATCCGTTTAACTTTTTTTTTGTTCACAAAAAGTTACTAGTGTTTGTTAGTTAGTTAGTTGGTTTGTTGTTTAAATGTTAATATTCACAATTGAATATTTTTTGAATTTTTGAATTTTTTGAATTTTAAGATAATTTTTTTTCGGTTGTTTGACTGAATGAAAAAAAAACGCACAAATTTTTTTGCGTTTTATGATAATAAATAGGAATGAACTTTTAAAATTGTTGAAATTTGACAAATTGTTTTTAAAGAAACTGTTTTAACCAAAATTTTTTTTTTAGAAATAAGTTTTTTGTCTATTGAATATTGTACAGTTGAATGATCAATGATTTACAGAATTTAGGTGAACTGTTGTATGTTTCATTTTTTAATGTATGCAAATAAGGGTTGATACATTGAACAAGACCAACTAATAGATAACATAAGTATAACGTGAAAGAACAATGTCTATCTGTAATAAAACAAATATTTTAGTCTTTTAAAAGTTACACCATAGATTATAATTATTATTATTATTATGTAAGCAGTTGATCTTAAGAAGATATTAACACCGTTGGATGCCAGCCAGCTTAGTGGTCCAGAGGTGAAGTGTTAGCGTGTGCAAGACTGAAGGTACTGGTTTTGAATCATGTGAGTAGTGGAAGTCATGGATGCGCACTGTCGCTGATGAGTCACATACCAGCACGAAACGGTCATCCAGTGCTGCCAGGTTTCTAATACTGGTCTAACGTTGATCGATTCATGATTTTAATGAGTAACTTGACAATCTTCATAACCCTAGAGTGAAAATTTATTTTATTAGTCAAAATCTTTCATTCAGTTTATAAATTACAATCATATTCTTTTCTCTTCTAGAATTACTTACTTAGTTATGCCTGTTACTCCTAATGAAGCATAGGTTCCCAACCGACGAGTTGTCTTTTCTAATTAGCGCTTTTTAGCTAGTTGAATTTCTAAGGGATGGGAGATAACAAACCAGATTCCAGTGGAGGAGGAAATAACGAAGAAGTGGTGGAATTAGATAGGAAACACATTGAGGAAAGCACCCAACTAAGTCACAAGACAAGCCCTCACTCGAAACCCTCCAAGACAAAAGAAAAGAGAAAGACCAAGAAACAATATTACGCCGAGAAATAGAGAAAGATATGAGGAGAATAAACAGTGACTGGGCAGAACGGGAAAGCGAAACCCAGGACAGTGTAGGTTGGAGAATACTGGTTGGTGGCCTACTCTCCATTTGGGGTAACAGGGGTAAGTAATTTTTAAGGGGTGGGGTCGTTAACCCCATGCCCAACCCTCTTCCTTTGTCTGGGCTTGCGACCAGCAGTAACCTTAGAATGACTGTTGTAGTAGTTTATTCTAACACTGTTATTATTTAAATGTGTATTTCTATTCTGTATTCTACTCTAATCTCCTAAATTTGGATATAAATTGCATTTTTCTTAATTTATGCAAGTTATAATCTAGCTAGTCATCCATTTATTCAGTTGGTTTTCGGAGTCTGACTTTAAATTAGAAGTAGGTTGGAAAACATTTCTAGCTAGATTGTTTTCTCACTCCTTACTTGCTCACTTGTCAGGTTGTTTTGAGTTCTAGATGTTCTTCAAACGCAAAAAATGCTTTCCTTGTTTTGCTAATTCATGTTTTCACATTTGGTCGGCAGACTACCGATCTTTAGAGAATCTACCCTTCTAATTTCGAATTCGGGGGTCTACTGAATCTTTCATTCAGTTTAACAACACTCTGTTGAAAACTTTTCATGGTATTGAGAGTAGAATGATACCTTTACAGTTCTCACTTTTTCTAAGATCTCCTTTCTTTCATATCTTGTTAAGTTTCCTTTCCTTCAGTCGCTTAGTGTTAGGATATTCATCCAATATCCTAAAAGAATTATTGGTCAATTCTTATTGGTTAATTCCTACTGGTCAATTTTATGGTCGTCCTAGATAACAATGTCACGTGCTCTAATGTTGTTTCTTATTGGTTGTCCTGACTATCAATGTCACTTCAAATGTTGCTTCCTATTGGTCGACTTAACTGTCAACGTTACAGACTTCGATGCTGTTTCCTACTCGACCTAACTGTATAAATACGCATTATCTGTGACGTTCTATGACCAGGACCCAGTCCCAGATGCCTAGTCCGGGATCCTGATTCTCTTCTGGACTCGGACCTCGTACTTTCTGGATGCTTGTAGAATACACGTTCTACTTCATATCAAGTCTTCTTCTTTTACTTAATATAGGGGTTGGGATAATCGGATTTGTGTAGTATGTTATGTCGCCGGATCGTCGATCGTCACTCTTGTTTTCCGACTAAGCTAAACTCGTAATAGTTCAAGCATGTCAAAATGACGTGTTTACGTCCGGGCATAACAGCTAGTACTTTTTCTTCCTTCCAAATCTTGCTGAACAGAGAGTGTAACATCTTTGTAGTTATTACTATATCTTCTTTCATTGCTTCAGTCGGAATGTTATCTAGTCCTGATGGGCATACTAATTTCTTTGATTGTTGGTGGGTCAACATCGGCTGACAGATCTGTAGGTGCTGCTTCAATATTGGATGGACTTAGTGGGGTTTGTTTATTCAAGAGTTCTTCTGGATGCTCTACCCATTTGTTTCGCTAGTCTTCCGTGTAGGTAATTGCTTTTCCTTCCTTGTTCTAACGTTGATCGATTCATGATTTCATTAAGTAACTCAGTAATCTCCACCACCTCCATAATGTAATTATCTGTACTCACTAGTGTCTAGCTCCGTGAGAAATCTTCGCCAAGTTCTAGTGAGAAGTCGTGACCAGAAGAGTTCAACCTTGTTCGGATGTAGATAGTTAATACCGAAGACAGTGTATGGGGTTGCACTAGACCTTGAATTGATCCAAGTTAGACAATAACTCCATAAGATATCGGCTCACTTGTTCAGAGGTTGAGCATTCATACGAAAAACCAAAGGTCCTGAGTTCGAATCCTGTGAGGTGCAGGAGTCGTGGATGCGCACTGCCACTGAGGTTTCTTACGGTCTTCTAACATTGACCGATCCATGATTTCAATAAGTAACTCAACAATATCCATAATTCCGTAATACAAATTCCTTGTTTTTCACTGGTCGTTCTGGTTTATTGTGTCTTTCGGATATCGTATGGTTGTCTGATATTTCTCTCTATTGCATCTTTTTCTGCCATCACTGTTAGATCTACTGAGCTACATAAGATAAGGTATATGTATACATATTCAATAAGAATTCAGAATTCATCGTAGCTGTATTTCAAATATTTAAATATTATAAACATACTACTTACTATTGTATAAGTAATATGTGTTTATAAAATAAAATAGTCTGAAATGTGAAAAGATCGAAATTATAATTTAGTTAATCTTCAAGAAGAATAAACGGCAAACTATTCCATATTGACGACCTTGAAGGACAAATTAGAACTAAGATAGACGATGTTAAATATTAGCGTGAATTTTAAACTCCATTACGCCATCTGTATTATCGTGTTTCTCTACCTTTATCTTTTATTCTTTTGACAATATTGAGATCTGGTTACAATTTTCCCTGAGGATGTTTCTCTTTTGATCTCTGCGTCGTCTCCTGAGCATCACGATTGTAATGATCTGTCTAGTATTCTGGTATGAATATTCTACATCGATTTATTTTTAGTTGTCGGTAATGTGCTTTATTTATTATTTTATTTAAACACAAAAATAACAGTATAAACTTGCATACAAATCACTGAATACTAGTGCTTTTTGGGGTACTACCAGTCTGAAAAAAATGAGCCTTTGACCTATCAGTATTATCCACAACGCAGCTGGGCAACTTTGGGACATACAGTCCCATCGTAGCTCGTGAACAAACACTATCTTCTTTTACCTGATGAAGGAGTCGATCTGCATCACTGGTTCGGAGTCGGGGTTTTCGAACTCCCTTGGGTCTATCCTTGGCATTCACCAACCCCGTTTAATTCTCTGACAGGAAATTTGCTTTTCAACCACCGAATTTCGTAAACAACACTACCGCCACAAGAAGTCAGTGAGTTTGATTTCCCTGGTAGTGTCTATTCACCCGTAGCCGTATGAAAGTATTCTAGTGAAAAAAGACTCTCCTGACCCGCGACTGTACCAGGGCTTTTGGAGATCTGCACTGATATTCGTGGATTATGTAGTGTGTACCAATAATCATCATAAGGTTACTGAGGCTACTTCCAACGGCCGCAGCGTGAAAGGGACTAAATTCACTTCACTGAAAGATGAAATGACAAAAGAACGGAACTCAAGAATCATCTACAAACTAAACTATTCCAACTGTGAAGA
>OX103977.1:15781965-15805373 GCA_944470395.2 Schistosoma turkestanicum
ATGATTTTGAATTTTTATTTTTATATGTCTGTTCACTTTTGATCACTAACTACTTGTTGTGTACAATGATATTTATCGAATAGTCATTTTAGGTGGTGGATGAATGCTACGATCATTTGTAAAGAATGCGTGAATACATATCAAAATTGTGTATGTATGTATGTATGTGTTACGCCTGTCACTTGATAAGCTTGAATGTTATCACGAGTTCACCTTAGTCGATAAACGAAAACAAGACAATTAACCAGTGTCCGGGTAGGCTACTCTGAACTGCTGCCCCAAACTAACTTACTGAAAACTCATTATATGGCGTAGAAAGTGTACTCTACAAGCACCCAGAAATCGATGTTGACAAGCAGACAAATCGAGTTTATTTATATACATCATAGAAACGTCATTGGAAGGGCCACAAAATAGCACACTAAAATAACACATCAACTAATCACAGCCAAGAAGTTTCCTGGTGGGAAATGTGATCTCAAGGTCAACTGATCAGCCCATGAATAAAATCCAAAATTAAGCCCTTTATCAAGTGAGTTCCGGGAATCTAACGTTCTCAACAGTATTATGAATGTACAAAATTGAATTTTTTTTTAAAAAGTTCAAATCGATTTCTGATGTTTTTTCCAGTGTTGAATACATCTGTGCGCAAAGTTTGAAAAAAAGATCAACTTTCATATTAAACGTTACTGCTTAGTGTCCAGTGTTTTTTCTTTCTTGACACTCTTATTGTGGTGTATACAACTGGTAACGTGTCATATGAATAATATGCAGCGGAATGTCATCCAGAAGTAACTGCTCAATGGGGATGTATGACACAAGTAAAGTATTTTATTATTATAAAATGATATAAATTAAACATTCAATTGGCAAGGGTAATTTTACAATGGATTTCAGGAGAATCAAGGAGACTGTCCATGTGTTAACACTACAACGGGAATAGTACAGCTTATTCCTGTGGCGTAACCATACAGGTACTTGACACCGTAATGAACGATTCACACCATTTATTTACACCATTTATATACATAGAGTGATTATTTCCGAACCATGATGGCGTCACAGTCAGTATGCACCGCATGAACAGGCCAATTCGATCCATTCCGTTTACATGACTGTTAAACTTATTATTATTAGCAATGGTGATGTGCTGTACAGCACCCCAAAGACAATGGCTCTCGGGAATGTCGCAAGACAACCAACCACCAGTATCAATGAAATTGGTCATGCCACAAACCGAATTTGTATATGAACTATTAGCCAAACTTGCCAAAGTAGTGCAGTGTTCATAACGAACCTATGGTCTCGTAGGAAACGTTCAGCTATATATAGCAGTATAGCACACGGTGTACCACATAGTATGGCATAGGATACCAAGAGATGCAGTCCAGCTTGATGCAAATGTTCTCAAACATTCTTATTAACCTTGGTATCATGTCGGGTAATGATTTTTTTTTGCAATAGAGAAATTTTCATTTCTCCGACCTTATAAGACCTGAGTTAGGCGTAGTATCTTTGACTCCCAAATTAGATTGAAGCTTTTTTCTTCTAAAGAAAATGATTTCTTTGTGTTACAAAGGGTTTAACGTAATATGAAATAACTCCGTCTGGAGCCCTTTTGGAGTTACTGCCGGTCCTGAGCCCTGATGAATGTGAAGCGCTGGACATGGAGTTAACGACCCCATTTTCTAGAAAACCAACTCTCTAAGAAAAGACACTAGCCAGGAAGTACTAGATAGCTTTTTCATTCATGTATAGAAGAAACCTTCAGTTACATTGCACACTCATAATCCACTTCCAATTAAAGGGGATGTTTAATTCAACACAATTTTTTTTATCTTCTATGTGAACCCTCTTCTATGGAACCCTCAAGGTCAAAAGGAAAAAAAGGAAGGCTAAGGAACATATTACGCCGAGAAATAGAGAAAGATATGGGAAGAATGAACAAAAATTGGACAGAACTGGAAAGGTAAGCCCGGGACAGAGTTGGTTGGCGAAAACTGGTTGGCGGTCTATGCTCCATTAGGGGGTAACAGGAGTAAGTAAGTAAGTAAGTAATGTGAATGTTTAATCCCTTAGACCACTGAGTCAATATCCAAAGGGTATACATACTTAACCTTTATTCTTAATAAGTTCTAATAAGAAGCTATGACCAGTCAAGTTTATCCGTCCTCAATTAATACACAACTAATTAACAAGTACACTAAAAAAATGACTGACTGCACAATATGACGAATGAATGAACGGCGTCTCAGTGGATTTCTCGTAAGTCAAATATACACATATGAGACCTTATTAGCAGCGCTCATTACTGCTGAAGAGTTTCATCCGTGAACAAAGTATTATTGTCACGTAATGTTAAGCAACAAACCATATGTACACACACATACACATACACACACAATACAAAAGCATGAGTCATTAAATAAAATACACACTCACACGCACACGCACACACACACATACTGACACAAACACAATTGATAAAGATCAGTTATTAATTTATGATCAAAAAAAGGTTACTACAACAAATACGCACACATTTGGATTGTTTGAGTTGTGTATGCTCACTCACCCACTCACACACACACGCACACACACACGGAGGATTGTACACCAGATCAAGAAGCATTGATAAGGAAACAGAAAACAAAGACTGGGAGGAGAGCAAGAAACAGAAGAAAATAAAACAGAAAGGAATAATCTGAGTGTAAATGAACTGACAGTTTGTTTCTCGTTTTAAACAATAAAAGAAAATTATAAATCACTTTCATTTCAAACAAAGAGGTCATTAGGTGGATTAAATAATAGTCAATATTCACATATCAGCCAGATGTTCAAAACATTTTGTAATGAGCGCGCGCGCACTCACACCCACACACACACAAAGAGGGAGGGGAAAAAGCAGAAAATTATATGATTAGGAGATATTTATTAATTTGAATTATGAATATTATTTTTTGTCTCATTTGTTTTAATGAGTTGTTGTAATTCAATGATCAATTTGAAGTTCATTGATTTATTGTGTATTTTTTTTTGAAAATGATAATCTATTTATTAGTGATATTAATTTTGATGAGTAAATGTTAAGTTCGTCGCTATTTAGGCTTGAAGCTATTATGAGTTCACCTGAGTTGATAGACGCGAACGAGACAATGAACTAGCGTCCAGTTAGGCTACCTTGATCCGAAAATGGCAAAACAAAAGTCTTGATAAGCGTAGAAAGTATATTCTAAAAACACCCAGCAAGCACAATGCAATCAAGCACACAACTCGTTTATTTATACATCATAGAAACGTCATTGGGATAGTCACAAAAATAGCACACTAAAATACACAGCCGCCAAACATAGCCAAGGAATTTCCTGGTGGGAAATGAAATCTCAAGGTCAAGTGATCATCATCTCATGCTCGCAAATATGAAATACAAAATTAAGACATTTATCACGCGAGTTCTGGAGATCTAACATCCCCAACAGTAAATTACAGGGAAATTCAGATTCTTTTGTTTTATTGGAAGAAAAAAAGGTAGCGGAAACTGTTGGGGGAGGTAAGATCCATAGAACTCAATTGATAAATGTCCTAATTTTGGATTTTTATGTTTTTGATCAGTTGACCTTGAGATTTCATTTGCCACTCGGAAAATAATTTGACTGTTATTGGTGGATGGATTATTTTAGTATGCTATTTTTGTGGCTCTCACCAAGGATGTTTCTATCATTGTATAAATAAACTCGATTTGTATGTTTGTCAACCTCATATTTTCTGGATGCTTGTAGAGTATACTTTCTACGCGTTATGAAGACTTCTTACTATAGTTAGTGGGGCATTGGGACGCTCGGATTATAGTAGCCTATCGTGTCACTAGATCATTTGTCTTTGCTCTAGTTTATCGAGTAAGGTGAACTCGTAATTGCATTCAAGCCTTTCAGTTGACGAGCATATCAGAAAGTATAGACAAGAATAAGTTTATTGAGTTATGAAATTAGTTAAGTTTCATTTGAAATCAGGAATCGATCATTGTTAAATCACCATTAAAAACCCGGAAACACTGGACAGCCGCTTTGTCCTAGTACAGGATTCATCATTGACAGTGTGCATTCACAACTCCCCACTCGTAGAAATCGAACCCAATAAAGTTGGTCTCTCGCCTGAACGCTTCACCTCTAGACGTACACTGATAAAGAGTCCTTTACTAGGACAAAACCTTCATCCAAGTGCTTCGATGTTTCTAATCTTGGTCTAACAATGATTGATTTGTAATTTCAACGGAAAAAGAATAAGAACTGTAAATATTACACATTATCATATTGAAAAAAGTCATTAGTTCTATAAATTTTATTCAGTGTATAACAATTTGTATCTAACCAAAAGGTACCTTATGTACTAGGGGCAACATGCAAATTAACGTGAGCAAGCGCACATTTCATGAGAACAACAAGAAATAACAACAATCAATAATCATGAAAACGTTAAATTTAGAGAATCTGGAAAGTGAAACTATAAGTGGATAGAGTGAAGATTTTAAACTGTGACAATAGGATATAACAGTTGTACTGTGTATTAGATTTAAACTGTAAAGCCTTAGATAACTGAAGGCAGTCGATAGGATATTCTATAAAACTTATCAATAAGGTGTATCTGTAATCTTCAAGGAGGCCTTGAACCAACTTCAATTAAATTCATGGCGTTTGTTGTTACCACAGAGTTTTCAGGCTTGCACACACGCACACATACATAAGTGTGAATGGAATATTTGCAATTCATTAATGTTACTTTGAAATAAGGATTCGGCCAATATTAGAAACTTTGAAGCATTGGATGGCCGTTTCGCTCTGGTATGGGACTTATCAGTGGCAATGAACATCCACGACACCTGTTTGCAGTAATCCAACCCAGGACCCTCTGTGTTGCACGCAAATGCTTAGCCTTTAGACCATTGAGCCGGAAACTGACAGTATGAATGTCTAACTTTGATCATTCCGCGGTTTCGAGCAACTTCATTCAATGACTTCGGTCGGCGCTGCTTCATACCTGATAAGGATGAGGTAGTAAGAAATAATGTCATGTTTATCTAATTAATTTATTTTCATCTAATTCTTTTGATAAAAGAGATTGACATATTTTAAACTACATGAAAATATTTTATTAGTAAGCACCAAACAATTTGAAATCTAGGCTAACATAGAGTTTTCTACCAATTTACCTTCAACCTAGACATTTTAGACATTACTGACAACATTGTAACTTGATCGATAGAATTCAATTAACAGTAGCATTGTGGTGTACGTTACTTATGTTCACATAAGTAGTATATGATATCAAATGGAAATCAAACGCCTGACAGCAAAAGATCGAGAAGGAAAGAATGAGAACAGAACGCGATTTGTAGGTAACGTAAAGTGAAATGAAGTCTGTACAGTCTAAATGAAAGAACACTGAACTCTGAAACAAATAAGGATTAGTTTGCAAATGATGATTCACGGGATGGTTTTGTACATATGCCTAACAAGTCTGTAATATTCGCATAAATATATTGTTGATGTCCTCACCTGGATTTTTGTGCACAAAAGCATTACTAAGGATCAAATAAGCATCATATTCAATCATTCAGTCAATCAATCAACAACGTAGAACTTCGTACGTACGTATATACTTACATCAGTTCAAGTTGTCATAGTACATTAGCACAAAGAAGTAACTGTCAATTCAAATCCCATGGCAGTAGCAGAGACAGCAGAAATATTAGCAGTAATCGGAGAGATTGGGGTTCCGATTATATTATTCAAGAAACAGAATCTAGTGAAATACACTTAAAAAGAAAAAGATGAAGGTGATGAGGAATTCAGAAGGTTAGAAGTTGAGAGAACACAAGAACGAATACACCTGCGCCACTGCAAACAATTTTGAAGCATGTAATTTATGGTATCTAACCATCGATTACTATCATCTCGTGGACCTCAACCAGGTAGTCGAAACTTGTAGACCCTTCGGGGCTACTGCCGGTCCCAAACCCGGATAAAGGGGGAGGGTTGGGATTGGGGTTGGAGACCCCATCCCGGAAAAAACTAAGTTGCCGAAAAAAACGCTAACAAGAAACATCAAACTAATTAGAGATCAATCGATTCTAACTGTTTAATCATATGATCAAACCTAAATAATTGTTGAATAGTTTAGAAATACCCATTCGAAAAAATCTCTAGAAGCACAAAAAGCCTCAGGAAATGTTTCATCAAATCAGTATTGAATCGAACGTGCGCGGAAACATCTAGAAAATGCAGAATCTCATGTCCTGATTCTGATTGGATATTTCACCATACAGCTACTATATTAAGTACGGATCCTAGAAACCTCCTTTAACCCAAGATTGTGTGTAACACCGTGGTGCGAGCTACTTATAAGTATTATATGACGTGAGTGTTAACGTAATGTCTGGCAGCATAATATGGGGGAAGATCAAGAAAGGAAGAGTTAGAACACAATGGAATTTGTATGAAACGCATGAATAGTGACAATGGATTGATGTTTTGCAACAGAAACAGTCCAGTTCGATATGATGAACTGATATTTTGCAAATTAACGATTTACGATATGGTTTTCCTATTTTACTGTGTAACTCTGTAATTTTCGTTAAATACAATTCGGTTGCCCCACCTGTGTTCTCGTTCACTACAACACTATAAATACTCCCATATTTCTGTACATAAAGTAACCTTGAAATAAATCGTACAACCTACACTTATCTCTTGTATTCAATTTACAGTATCAGTTTAATCTGAGTTTATTAGAAACGCCTATGTAATAATGAGATCTCGTGTTCATTTTAACAAACTTCTAATCACACAAATTAAAAATCTAATCTAATTTCTATGACTCTTAAACATATAATTTTAAGATTAAGTTAAAAACTGTTTGCGTGAATATGTATGTATGTATGTGTGTTTGTTGTGGTGTGTTGATCAATAATAGTATTGATTAGTTCTTCTTGCATGTAGTACTGCGTGTTTGATAAAAACAACTAACTAACCACACAATAATCAAGTCGTACAACATGTTTTCAGGATAGTAACACACATTGAACAAGGAAATCCAGAGAAAAACCTTTAAACAAACACTATAATTTATAAAATAAAATCTTTTTCATGTAAGAAAAAAGGAATCACGAATAACAACAACTTGTAGTTTTTGTCAACGGAAATAAAGGCTATCTATCGGTTTTTAATTAAAATTCAATTTGATCATGATAATCCCTTGAGTAGTTTCCCTAAAAAACACTATCAACCATTGATTATTGAATTCAGCCATGTTCGTTATTTCAATCGAATCATTCAATTTTTTGTTAGTTAGATTGAATTTTTTTATTTATTCAGTAAAGTTAATTTTTGTTATAAGTAAATTTCTATTCCACGATTCATCAGTCTGTGATGTTTGATTACATTTTAGAGTTGATGTATTACTATGAGATTTAAATATAGAATCCTTTTCCTTGGAATTAAACCAACTCATTAACTCTTAAATTGATTTATTAACTTGTATAATAGATAAAGGTTTGTAGTGGTGTATGCTTTTACGAAGAGAATACCATTGTTGAAATGAAAACACTTTATCTTGTAATCAATTATAACTAAAACCGTTTTATTGTATTTCTTTCTTGTTTAACTGTACTAAAGATCATAATTTGAGCGCCAAGCGTGTACCTACCATTGCACGGTCTTGATATCTTTTCGATAACACGAGACTATGAATCAATACACTTTGTCATTTAGTCACAACAGTCTTCCTTTTGATTTTTGGATTTAACTGGATTTTATTTGGTAATCTTGCGACAACTAGTTACAATCTCACTAAAGGTTTTCTTTGTAAAAACTGATATTTTTCCACATTGGTTAAATATTAAAGTCTCTGATTAATGTACATTTTGGGATCCAAACTGAGGTTTAGAAGTTTAGATTCGCGTCTTACCCAGTTGAAATCGAAAACAAGTGATCTGGGGGGTGAGTAACGGTTCTATTATTCATCATAAATATTGTTGGGGATGTTAGATCCCCAGAACTCGCTTGATAAATATCTTTATTTTGGATTTATTTCATGGACCGACCAGTTGACCTTGAGATTGCATTTCCCACCAGGAAAATCTTTGGCTGTGATTGGTTACTGTATCATTTTAGTGTGCTGTTTTGTGACTCTCTCAAGGACGTCTCTGTAGAGTATAAATAAACGCAATTTGAGTGCTTGAGATCATTCTATTCGATGGGTGTTTGTAGAATACACTTTCTGCGCTATATCAAGACTTCTTGCTGGTACAATTGGGTCAAGGGATCACAGTAGCCTACCTGGACTCTGGTTCATTGTTTCTCTCTCGTTATTCGACTAAGGTGAACCCGTAAAAGTTTAAAGCATACCTAGAGACGAGCGTAACAAATATAAATATGCATCATTACCTAAACAATATTACCACTGTTACTCAGAATGTTTCCAATTCTAGAAGAGTGATCCAATTTCCAATCCGAATTGCACACCTCCAGTCGGTGTTAGTGTTTCAACAGCCAAAAGCACAAAATCAATATAGCTGTCGCCATAATTAAATATCAGCTTAAACAATATAAACGCAGTTCGGAAAGAAACAAAGAAACTCAAAAAAGGCACATATTAATAGAAACTATAACAAAATACAAATATTATCATCCCGAAATAGATTTAAACAGATTACCAAAATGTAGAACTCAAAGAATCAATAAGAATATATTACAAATGTATACAATGGAAGGATTTTCCCCAAATAAAGCCTTCCAAAATGGATTCTTCATACATACATACATACATACATATATCCAGTTTTGAATGTGAGTTCATTGTTAATCCCTAACTCAACTTTCTATATATTAAATTTTATTCATTTGAATATTTAGTTACACATAAATGAGAGGAAATAAAAATAGACTAATTTTACCCCTAAGGGTTAATAAATTGCCCTATTTTTATTCTTACTCAAGGGCTATTAATTCATAACTAGTAATGTTATGATTAACATGAAATGTATTATAGATCTGATTTGAACTGCTCACACATCCACTCACTAACATACACATACGCGCACATACATACAGGCGAGTTGAAGCAAGTGTATACAGCTGTACATATTATATATCTCCTACAATCTACCATTTCCTATTCACTTTCCCTCTTTCCTCACTTTTCTCTTCATGATGACAGATGTAAAAGAAGGGCATTGATTTCAGCAAATTTCTCTTTTTTCCAATTACTTACTATAACTCATCATTAACATCATTATTAACATCAGGATGACCTTGAAAATGGTTGATTATCTTTTTTAAACAATCAACACTGTGATTCAAATAATAAAAAAGAATAAAACGATTGAAAATGTCAACAACACACAGATTGAATTTCTTCTATTAGGTGACTTTTTCAATAAAAAGTATGATTAGTTAACATTGATTGAACAATGAATGGAACTTACATGTAAATGATGAAGGAATGGCAGGATTGATCATGATTAAGTTTATCATCAACCAGATAGATCGAATTATAATTTACCAAGCCTTTTTTGATCAGAATTTCTCTTTTTGTCTAAACATGTGTGTTGTATAGTTCCTCTTTCATTGGCATAAGTCTGTGTGACAAGGCAAGCCCTAACACGGAATCTTCAAGGCGAAAGGCGGATAGGTAGACCCAAAGAATAGAATGTCCCAAGAATTGGAGGCAGACATTAAATGAATGAATAGCACTTGGTTAGAACTGGAAAGGAATCTCTTAGTCAGGATAAGTTGGATATTGCTAGTTCATGGTCTGTACTCCACGAGAAGTAACAGGGAATAGGTAATTAAGTAACTCAGAGAATATTAAATGAAATTGTATGGTGTAGTCTTTAAGTCGATCGTCAGGATTGTTTATAAAAGTTCACCTTTGAAACTGTGGTGAAGTTATACGACAATTTGGTGGGGATGTTAGATCCCCAGAACTCACTTGAAAAATGTCCTAATTTTGTAATTCTATTCTGAGATTTTGAATCTTATGCTTTCGTGACAAAGTCACTTATTTTCACCTACAGCTTACATTTCCCACTCGAGAAATTCTTGACTGTCATTGGTTGATAAATTATTTTAGTACGCTATTTTGTAGCTCTCACCAAGGGCGTTTTATCATTGTGCAAATAAGCTTATTTGTATGCTCGCTGACCTCGTATTTTCTGGGTTCCTGAGGAATAGATTTCTCTACGTCTTATCAAGTATTCTTCCTCTGTTTAGTGGGGCATGGGATGATCGGGTTAGAGTAGCCTATCGTGTTGCTGAATCACTGATATTCGCTACCTTTACCAAATAGGGTGAACTCGTAATAGTTTAAAAATATCACATTTAAACAACAGTATCATTAGTACAAAATGTGAATAAAAGTTCACTGTCTGAATCACTCCATACACATATGTAACTGATGATTCATTCTGACCATATCCATCTTGATTGTCGTTGCTGCTGACCATTCTGATATTGTCTGTAAGATTACAACTGATATAACAAGCTAAGAAGCAATTCGAATAACTCACTGCTATTCGACATTTGTAATGATGATGTAATCCAGTATGTTAACGAATACATAAATTCAACTTTGAGAAAAAAATTGACACTAAAACAAAAACCTTCAGGAAGTGTTTTTCAAAATTAAATCTCTTAACATCTGTTGGGAGGTTAGATCCCCAGAACTCACTTGATAAATGCCTTATTTTGGATTTCACGTTTGCGAGCATGGGCTGATCGGTTGACCTTGATATTTCATTTACCACCAGGAAATTCCTTGGCTGTGATTGGCTACTGTGTATTTTAGTGTGCTATTTTTGTGACTGTCCCAATGACGTTTCTATGATGTATAAATAAACGAGAGTTGCGTGGTTGATTGTATTGTGATTGCTGGGTGTTTGTAGAATATGCTTTCTACGCTTACCAAGACTTCTGTTTTGCAGTTTTGGGATCAAGGTAGCCTACCTGGACGCTGATTCATTGTCTCGTTTGCGTTTATCGACTAAGGTGAACTCGTAATAGCTTCAAGTGTACCTAGTGACGAACCTAACAACATCATAATGAAATAATGTTACCTATTTAATCTTCCATCAAAATTTCTGACTTAGATGGATACATTTTTTAAGTGTTGTCAAATTCTCGGAACTACACAATTTAATTATTCTGAAGCTTTCACCGGCATCATTAGCTCCTTTGTTGTTCCATATATGAAATAACACGACAAGTTACCATCGATATCAAAGTATCTAGATGACACTGACAAGTTGATGAAAAAAGGTTGCTTTGTAATTTACTTCGATTAGAATTTAAAAGAACACGATAAACATGTTATTGACCATTACTGGCTTTTGAACTAATCACTTGTAACCCAAGTAGCTCATTGATAACATCATCAGAGTATAAAATCGGATTATACAAGTACATATCTCTCACAGAGTATCAATTCCTCCCAATAATTACATGTATACCTTAATGATTGTTAAATATCAGCTAAGATAAAAATCTACATTAATCAAAGTTTCTTTTTACGTTACATTGAACATTAGATGCAAGCATAAACAATATAGACTGTTGAAACTTTAAAAATGACATATCGAATTGATTCAATTTGTTTATTATCACAAAACCGATGCAGCCCCATCATTCACACCTGTATACATCTTATTGATTTAAATCAGCATGCTGTTGTATAAAACCTACTCACTCAATCTCATACACACACACACAACGTGCACAGTGTACCAAAAACCCTGAAGCGAATTGTATCAAAAGTCAAAATCATCTCACATTTGAATCATAATCATTTTTCCAACCTCTCAAACACATTATAACTTACTCATCATCCCCATATTTTAGTGTGCTTTCATTTGCTTACATCATTCAAGTGTGAAATCAAAGAAGAAAATATGGACACTTCATTATGCAATCATGCATACAAAAAATATGATCTGAACTGATCTAATAATATTTATCTATGCCTATATATATATATATATATATATATATATATATATATATATATATATAATTTATACCGAAGAAATAAATTTAAAAAAAGCGTTACTGTAAGATTCCATGTAGATTTCCTTTTTTAAAAAAGGCCAGTCATCTTACTCGATCGATTTTTGTACAAGCTGAGAGATGTTCAAACTTCAATTGATGAGGATGAAAGAGAGAGGTGAATGAATTATGCGCACACTGCTGAATCAAAATGATTTAAATTTCTGTTGTTTTTTTTCAAATTCAAACTGAGTTAATGAGTCATCCATCATCTTGTATGGTTGTGTTGAGACGGATTGACAGCACAGGTGTTTGGGTGTGTGTGTGTTTTATTGAAGTTGAGAATAAAATCAATACACAGACGAAATGATAACTGGTCAATGTAATAATAATAATAATAATAATAATAATAATAATAATAATAATCTTTACTCAAGACAAAATAGTGATCGATTCAAATTGAACAGATTTAAGAAATAGGATAATAATTGCTGTTGATGGAACGATCAAACTTAGGCCACCATTGGGCTATCATTCATTGTTTTCTGTAGGTTCCTGTCTGACACTTGACATGATGGAACTCCACTGGTTAGGTCTTCGCAATAGGACTCTCAGAACTGAACACACAAAACTAGTCACTAGTGAGCACATTTTATGATATTCAAAATAAGGTTGTGGAGATCATTAAATTACATTGAAATCTTAAATCGATTAATGTCAGACTGACTGCGTACTGCTCTCTTTTTCTATTGTTCATTCCTCTTCCAGTGCTGGGGACGTTAGATCCCCAGAACTCAGTCGGGAAAGGTCCTAATTTTGTAATTTTATTCTGAAATTTTGAATTTCCATTTTTTCGCGCCAAAAGACATAAGTAAATTTATCTATTCCATTCTTCTGCTTGTAAAGCAACAGCTCTTCGAACCCGTAATCTCTCTGATTACTGCTAATACTTCTACTGTCTCTACTACTATGGGATTTAAGTTGACAATTACATTTCTGTGCTAATGTGGTATGGCCACTTGAACTGATGTACCTATGTACGTATGAAGTTCTACGTTACTGTTGAATGAGTGATTGATTGAATATCGGATTTTTCATCATCTTGAACTTTTAACATGACCTTGACAGAGTTTTCAGAGTCCTCCATATTGTTTGTAATCCAACTTAAGTATTTAGTGTTAAGATTAAGGATTTAACAAACTTAATTTACACTCGTTTCGAATGTTTTGAGCAATAAACCAATATTATTTTACTGTGTTATTTGATATGAATTTTATTGATAAATCAATAGCTTAATAGTCATATTCTCCATTCTAATTTGCTCATTTCTAAAGCATACTTTGGTAAATATTGGGGGATCCACCGAATACAATGGACAACTCGGATACAGCTGAACGATATGGACTTCGTAGATGATCTAGCTCTTCTATCCCACACACAACAATAAATTCAGGAGCAGACGACCAGTGTAGAAGCAGCCTTATCAGCAGTAGGTTTTGAGATACACAAGGGAAAAAGCAAAACCCTTCGATACAACACAACATACACCAATCAAATCAAACTTGATGGAGAAGCATTTGAAGATGTAGAAACCTTTACATATCTAGACAGCATCATTGATGAGTAAGGTGGATCTGATGCAGAAATGAAGGCGAGGATCAACAAAGCAAGAGCAGAATTTCTACATTTAAACAACATCTGGAGCTCGAAACAACTATCAAACAACACCAAAGTAACAATTTTCTATATAAATATCAAGATAGTTCTACTGTATGAGTTGGAGAACCACGAAGGCCATTATCCGGAAGATACAAGTACTTATTAACGGTTGTTCACGCAAAATTCTTCGGATCCGTTGGTCAGACACCATCAGCAACAGCCAACTGTGGCAGAGAACAAACCAGATTCCATTTGAGGAAGAAATCAGGAAAAAGTGCTAGAAAAGCATAGAACACACATTCAGGAAAGTACCCGACTGCATCACAAGACGAGCTCTCATTTGGATTCCTCTATATGAAAGGAAAAGAATAAGATTAAAGAACACAGTGAGCCGAGTACTGGAGACAGACATGAGAAGAATGAACAACAACTGAATAGAACTAGAAAAGAAGGCCGAGAACAAAAGGTGAGGTGTGCTGATAAACTATAATGTTCACAAAATGCACTTACATTTTATAAGGAAACTGATATATACAACAATCAGTCAGCTTCACAATCACAGAATCTATAAAACGAACCTAGGAATGAACAAGATGAAGATTTCAAACCGTTAGAAATAGGGTTCATTTAAAACACTTTCTAAACTTCACAATTGAACATTGATCATAGACTTCTAATGATTATAGTTAAATAATCATGATTTTCACAATTGTACTTAAACTGTTCGCTATATTTTTGAGTTCAATTAATCTAATGCAATTTGTTTAAATATGAACAGCGGGAAATATAAAGAATTCTCTAAAAAAAGGAAAATGTTGAAAAACCACTTGCCCCAAAATAAAAACATAACTGTCATTTCTTTCAATTACTCATTGTAATATGATTAGTGAATTGCGTGATTTTTTTCTTTCTAATTCTCTACAGATTAGTGTAGTATCTAAGATATTTGATAAAGAAAAATTCGTTTTTTCTAATTCAATACTTAAGAATTTTAATATTTTTTCAAGAACTATTGCCTAACACTACTACTGATACTACTACTACTACTACTACTACTACTACTACTGACTGACTGATCGAACAGAATTAAACACCTTGATAACTAACTACTATCTATGATTATATATTTGATCTGTTATGAAGTGGTACTACTTGAGTACACATAAAACATTGTTCGTTAGTGATAATCAATGTGGTTTTTATATGAAAAAAAATTTTTTCCTCAAAAAAAATTTTCTGTTGTATTATCGTGATTAAAGAAAAAAATAAACGAATATTATTTTCATGTAAAAACTATTCTTATTCTTAAAAAATTTTTTTTCTTATTCAAATGATTCAGTTATATAACTATGTCTTTGTACGAGTGTGTGTGCGTGTGGGTGTGTGTGTGTCGGTTTTTTTAATTAAATTAGCTTAGTAACAAATATCTAATTTTAATAATCATGCTAATGGGCGTTTATTACACATCATTTCATGAAAATATCAACATGAAAAAAGTTTTTTTTTGGTTTGTTTGAACTAATTTAATTCATATTTTTTGAGTGGTAATCGTTACGATTGTTGTTGTTGTTGTAACAGGTGGTGGTGAATGCGGAGGAGGGGGGCGAGATGGAATGAGAAGTAACTATTAACATAAGCAATTGAGATTAGCTGTTACACTCGCTTTCTGTAATCAAAAACATCTTCATCGGAGGAGTGATTAAATACTCATTGACAGGTTTTACTTTCGAATTTAAGAAAATAAATGTTGACTAATTGTGAGTATGAGTATAATAAAAGAGCCTCGAAGCACTAAATGGCTGTTTCTTCCTAGTATGGGAGTCATCAGCAGTGAGTATCCATGACTCCTACCACTCCCAAGATTCGAAAACAGGACCTTCAGTTGTGATCAGTCTAAGGCTTTGCGCAACCTCATACATTGTCTTCAGTGGATAACTGCCTCACATTCGACGCGGTTGAACTCCACAGGTCATCTGTTCTCACTAGAACTCCCAGGATTTCCTTATGAAGCTATTCACTGGTGAGCAAAAACCCTAGATTGATCAGAGTTAAACAATAACACCGTTGGATGCCGACCAGCTCAGTGGTCGAAAGGTTAGGCGTTCGCACGCAAGACCGAAGGTCCTGTATTTATATCCTGCAAGTAGCAGGAGTCGTGGATGTGCACTGCTGACGAGTCCCATACCAGGACGAAACGGCCATCCAGTGCTTCCAGGTTTCTAACGTTGGAGGTCTAACAATGATTGATTGATGATTTCAATGTGTAAAAACACTAATCTACATATACATAACGAAGTAATCTTAATTAAGCAATCTATGAAAACTGGGAAATGATGAACAGTCTTTTTATATTCGTGTGAAACTTTCAGTGGTATTAAACATCCACTATCATACAACAGGCGGCTGAACACAATACCTTCTGTCTTTCATGTGAATGCTTAAATTTCTTATGGTGTATGTGTTTAACTTCTGTCATTTGAGGATATTACGTAACCTTTATCGATTCACTCAGGTCGATAACTGTTTCACAGCCAACATAGTCGAACTCCATTTGTCACAACTTCTTACTACAATTATAAGAGGGTTAAATGATGTAAAGATTGATTGTTCATGAGTGAGATAAAGAGTTCTTGGTTCAGTTCTTGAATGAGACAGGTCATGGGTGCGTGTTTCTTACCAGCTCCATTCTAAGATGAAACAGCTGTCCATCGTTCCTAGGTTTTCAGTGTTAATCTTACTGAGATCAGTTCGTGATTTAAGCAATAATAATTGCTAATAGTTAGAAAAATCAAAGATCGTGTTTAAAAAAAATTGGTCGTTCTGCTTTAATGTGCGCTCTATGTACTTTGCACCAAAATTTTATTAGTCTCTTTTCAACAATTTAGAGTACCCAATGATTTTTTCTATGGTATGATTTAACAACTACTTTATCACCCACATTGAAAATTCCCACATACTGATTTTGTCTTTGGTCATTCACTGTTTAAAGTGGCCACAAAATTGTTTGGAACGTTAGATCCCCAGAACTCATTTGGAAAAAGTCCTAATTTTGCGGTTTTATTCTGAAATTTTGAATTTTTATGTTTTCGCGCCAAAGACGCCCAGTTTGACCTTCAGCTCACATTTCCTACTCTGGAAATCCTTGAATGTGATTGATTGATGGATTATTTTAGTACCCTATTTTGTAGCTCTCACCAAGGGCGTTTTATCATTGTGTAAATAAGTTTGATTTGTGTGCTCGTTGACCTCGTACTTCCTAGGTGCTTGTGGAATACATTTCTCTATGTCTTATCAAGATTTCTTCCTCTATTTAGTGGGGCATGGGACAATCGGATTGGAATTAGCCTATCGTGTCACTGAATCATTGATCTTCGTTACCTTTCCCAACTAGGGTGAACTCGTAATAGCTACAAGCATATCAATAACATTGAAAATAGTTGGAATACTTATCCCAGACTTGAGTTCAGCTGGGGATTTTCCATCTGGGACAGTTGAATTATGATTGGTAGTGGAATCTAGTTTATTGTAGGCTCATTGAATTGAATGCACTTGTATTTCAGTGTTGGTGCCATATCCAATACGATTCACTCTAAGTAGTTACCGATGGATATGACATTTTTATTAGTAGGAATTTAAATTAATCGGTTGTTGATATTCAAGACTATGTTTTAATCAGTAGCCGTTAGTATTTGTTTTATTTGAAACCATGAATCGATCAATGTTAGACTACCATTAGAAACCTGGAAGCACTGGACGGCCGTTTCGTCCTGGTATGGGACTCCTCAGCAGTGCGCATCCACGACTCCTACACCCCGCAGGATTCGAATCCAGGACCTTCGGTATTGCGCGCGAACGCCTAACCATCGGACCATTGAGCCAGTCCTGGGTTCGAATCCCGCGGGGTGCAGGAGTCGTGGATGCGCACTGCTGACGAGTCCCATACCAAAATGAAACGGCCGTCCAGTGCTTCCAGGTTTCTAATGGTAGTCTGACATTGATCGATTCATGGTTTCACATAAAACTTAACAATCTTCACAACAACCCCGTAATGTTAGTATTTGTACCTCTTCTAACGAAGGTTTCAGTATAATCATTCTACTGCAAGTTATCGAGAAATTAATTCACTTCAAGCATTCGACTGTCAGTTGTAATTCATCTGTTCATTCACCATCCCGTCAGAAGAATACCATTATTATTATTATTATTATTATTACTCACACTAATACCTCTATAACTTCTTCTAATGATAGTAATAATAATTATTATTATCATTCCAAAATGGACATTTGCTTATTTCAATTTATTCTGTTTCCGCTTAATTAATTTTTCTTGCTTATTGTATGTTCATGTGTAAGTATATATATGTCTGTTTGTTTGTAGGTATGTATGTATATGTGTAAATATATGTACATATATCTCTCAGTGCGGTTGACGAACCAACTGTCCAATATTTCCACCTCTTCAATAGTCCATCTAATTAAAATGAATTTGTAATTTAAACTAATAAAATATCTAACTGATTAGTTATTGTTGCTGACAACCAACGTTGCTTATGCCTAACTCTGATCCACAAGTTAGGTGTTCATGAGCAAGATTGAACGTCCTGGGTTTGAAACCTGTGAGTAGCAGGAGTCGTGGATGCGCACTGCCACTGATGAGTCCCATATCAGGACGAAACGGTCGTCCGTGATGATGATGATTGATTGATTGATTGATTTCAGTTTATCCATTCATTCCGTTTCTGTCTAATTAGTTTTCTTGATTACTATATGTGTAGGTATGTGAGTCCGGTATGTAAATGGATATCTGTGTGTGTGTGTGTGTATGTTCACACTAGAGACGAAACATTCGTCATCTAATTAAAATCAGTTTATAATTTATACTATGAATATAATTCTTCATTACACTAAGGGTCTTTAAGAGCGGAGCTAATACTCAAAAAATCCTTCACAAAAGGCCGTGAGTGACCGGCCTCAAGCAGTTGTCCCCTTGGCTCTGCAGCCACGCCTCCAGGTCGTTAAGACCAACAGTAATCTACCTTCCTTTTCAGATTCCTCAAGAAACAACCTTCCACGGTATGGGCACTTGGGAAGTGACAACCGCCCTCATACCTGTAACAGCACTAAAGACCGAATTGGTCAAAATCGAATGTTTCCTACACCCCGCAATATCTCAAGTCTCTGTATAGACGGTGCATCCTAGTATGGGACTGATCACCAGTGTTCGTCTAGGAACCCAGGATGTTTGTACTGGCGCGAGGACGCTTAAACCTCTGACTAATGAGCTAGTTGGTATACAACGGTGTCAGTGTGTGACTTTAATCAATCCATGATATTATGCGACCTCAGCCATTGTGCTCTGTGAGTAACTGCCTCACACCCCCAACACAGTTGAATTCCACGAGTCAGACAGCTTCTCACCATAGCTTCTCGAATTTCCTAACAACATTATTGAGTAGTGAGGATATGATAACACAATAGGATGCCGACTCAGTCGTCAAGAGGTTAAGCGTTACTGAGCGAGATCCAAAGTACTAGATTCGATTCTCGTGTGCGGTATCTTGGACCGACATTGACTATGAGTTATACAATCAAAGTGTAACAGCCAATGATACTTTTGTTTGAGCATGCGAATTGAAGTAGAGTGGAAAGGGACTCGAACTAGGAATCAAGTGGATGAAAGTTACACACACTCATCACTAAGTCATCGCTTCATGTATAGTTCCAATCTGTTCAGTATTTAGTATACAAGTGGCTATATTTTGATGTGTTAGATGATTAGACATCCTTAATGACATCATTAACAGCTAATATAACTTAATGGTCACGTTCTAGACTATGGAATCTCCACCTGGAGCCCTTCTACGGTCACTAACGGTTCTAAAGTTCAGATAAAGGAGGAGGGCTTGGCATAGGGTTGTTGATCCCATCTCTAAGAAATTTGACTCGTTAATAAAAACGTTAACGAGAAAAATAACTCACATGTCGGTGGCCTATGGTCAATTAGAGATAACAGTCGTAAGTAAGTAAGTGCATAATTAAGTAAGTAAGTAAGTAGGGCAGTAAATAAGTCTAGAGTATAGAACAACAGGAACGCATAATATCATTACCTCAACAGTATATGCACACCAAATTGACAATTGTCAACCCATACAGTACAAGATTTCCTGCCTATTACCTCCAATTACGTAATAAAATAAAACTATCCACTGTTTTCTTCAACAAACTAGTGTTTTTTTCATATATGTTATAGAAAATTTCATTATCAACAAACAAAACCAAACGAAAACTAGACACAAATTCATATAACTTATGTAACTATAGTAACAATGACACAAAAGGAGTAAGTATTTAAGATAAATAGAAAGTGATCATAAGAAATTAGTAGTAGTTGGTCAGGATGAATAGATCGGTTAGATGAATGATAGAATGAATGAATGATTGAGAACAAAGTGGGCAAGTTACCAAGATACTTTTACATAATACTTGTGTCATTCGTCAAATCAATCCACTGAATTTCGGCAGTTGATATAAACAGAAATAATTTAATTTCGTTTTACATCTGTCAATCGATTTCCTTTAAGTATTTTTATTTATTTTTAAGAAAAAAAATTTTAATTAAAAGAAAGAATTGATTGACATCAGTGTAAACTTTTGTTTTTAGTGATGAAATTCAATAGAAAATGAAGGCAAATTTGTGATTAGTTCAAATCATTTGTCTTTGCTCTCGTTTCAAGCATATCGATTGACAAGTATATCAAAAGTATACAATTATTACCCATGTATGTATCAGTGTAGCAGCAGCCTCTGCAGCAGTAGGTCTCAACATACATAAAGGAAAGAGCAAAATTCTCCGATGCAACACAACATGCACCAATCAAATCACTCTTGATGGAGATGCCTTGGAGGACGTTAACACCTTTACATATCTGGGCAGCATCATCGACAATCAAGGTGGATCGGATGCAGATGTGAGGGCACGGATTGGCAAAGCAAGGGCTGCATTTCTACAGTTGAAAAATATCTGGAACTCCAAACAGATATCAATCAACACCAAAATAAGGATTTTCAATACAAATGTCAAGACAGTTCTAATGTATGGAGCGGAAACATGGAGAACTACCAAAGCCATCATCCAGATGATACAAGTGTTTATTAACAGCTGTCTACGTAAAATACTTCGTATTCGTTGGCCAGACACCATCAGCAACAACGAACTGTGGAAGAGAACAAGTCAGATTCCAGTGGAAGAGGAAATTAGGAAGAAGCGGTGGAAGTGGATAGGACACACTCTACGAAAAGCACCTAACTGCATCACGAGACAAGCCCTCACATGGAACCCTCAAGGCAAAAGGAAAAGAGGAAGGCCAAAGAATACATTACGCCGTGAAATAGAGAAAGATATGAGAGGAATGAACAAACATTGGGCAGAACTGGAGAGGGAAGCCCAGGACAGAGTTGGTTGGAGAAAACTGGTGTGCGGCCTATGCTCCATTTGGGGTAACAGGCGAAAGTAAGTAAGTAAGTCAAATGAGTGAGATTCGATAAATAGGTGAGTCGATGGGTATTCATACGTGTACGTACTTACATACTTACGCCTGTTCCTTCTCGTGGAACAGGAGGCGCCGACCAGCATCTGCCAACCTACTCTGTCTTGGGCCTTCCTTTCTAGTTCTATCCAACTGTTGTTCATTGCTTCTCATGTTTATCTCCATTTCTCGGCGTGATGTGTTCTTTGGTTTTACTCTTTTCTTCTGGCCCTGGGGGTTCTTAGTAAGGGCTTGCCTTATGATGCAGATGGGTGATTTCCGCAATGTGTATCCTATCCACCTTAAGCTCATTTTGTTGGTTTCTTCATCGGCTGGAGTCTGATTTATTCTTTCCCACAGTGGGCTCTTGCTTTGCCAGTAAGCTCCTTCACATCTCTGTCAGATCCACCTTGCTCATCAATGATGAAGCCCAGATATGTGAAGATTTTTACATCCCCCAAAGCTTGTCCGTCAAGTGTGATTTGGTTAGTGTATGTTGTGTTGTATTGGAAGATCTTGCCTTTTCATTTGTGTATGTTAGCACCTAGTGTAAAAGAGTCTGCTGATACATTGACCGTCTTCTGCCGAATGTGTTGTGTGTGTAGGAGAGAAGAGCTAGATCATCCGCGAAGTTCAGATCGTCCAGGTGTATCTCCTACTTCCATCAGGATGTTGATGTCTTCGTAATCCAGTTGACCGCGGGGAGAAAGAGAAACGATGTGAGTAGGCAACCTTGTCATGAAAATCTATGCTGAATTTTAATTTACTCTACTCAGCAATGTAATCTTGAAACAAAATTTCAATGAGTTAATCACTGAAAATAAGAAAGTATTGAATAATATTGTTCTATCCTAGTATGGAACACTTACTGGTGCTCATCTATGATCCAGTGAATAAGTAAACATAAAAAACTCAATTTTCATTGTTTAGAAGTTCGAGATGTAAATTATGAGATACCAATTTATTGGTCTAAATATCATCTCTCAATGAAGGCTATTAAGGTCTTGGGTTCGATTTCGTGTAACAGTGTCATGGATGTGTACCTCTAAAGAGTACAATACTAAAATAAAACAAGTGTTCAATATTTTATAATCTCTAATGGTTGTTCAATGTCATCCAGTGTTGTAAAGCGAAAAGGAATTAGGCTTTTGCAAGCCAATCACCAGTGAAAAAGATTTTTTATAATTTTCATTAAAAGGTTGTGGAGGTTATTAAATGCTTCCAAGTTTCTTATGTGGGTGGCCTCAAAATGATCGATTCATGGTTCCAATTACCGCAAGCTTTATAAGGAAAATTTATTATCTCCCTATATATTGTGGTGGTGCTTCATTCTCTGAATTGGATGTTTTGGTTGTGCAGCTTTCATTGTTCTTTTGCATGAACAACATCATCAGCACAAACTTCAGATGGAAGTGAAGTATTCGAATTTCTGCACGTTTGACTCGTAGCTTGTTCTATTAACCTCGATCTTGATTGGTTGCTGTTCACCTTAAATCTGTCGTTGTTTGCCCCTTTATGTTGATTGTGTCCTTCTTTGATCTGGTTTTTGATTACATGCTTGTCTATGCTTTTTCTGATTGGTTGATAAATTGGGTCAGTGTCGATGTGTTTGTTGACTACTGACTGGCTTAAGTGCCGATCTTCCAAAGATTATCTTGTATTCTTTGTGCTCCGCCTATCTAGTATTTCAACATTAACGTCATTATCAAAAGGAACAAGTTGAAGAACGTCTACAATTGGATCAACACAACGTCTTTGATGACCCCTGAGCTACAAATTTTCTCCACTATCTCTTCTCATTACATATCACTTAGTTAATAACTTATTTATGCTTGTTATCCCCAATTGAGTATAGGCCGTCGACCGGAATTCTCCAACCTACTCTGTTCTGAGCTTTCCTTTCCAGTTCTCATGTCTGTCTCCATTTCTCGGAGTAATGTGTTCTTTGGTTTTCCTCTTTTCTTGTGACCTTGAAGATTCTAAATTAGGGCTTGTCTATATTAAATTGGTGTATATTCATTAAGTAATCAATTGCAAAAAAGCAATAACCAGCATAATTGTTGATTTTACATAAATTATGTAATCATTCAATGAACTTTGATCTATTTATTATTTTAAAATCATTCAAGTAATTATGAACATTGATTAATATACTTGTAATTTATGATCACAGATCAATCAGAAAA
>OX103977.1:15805873-15821698 GCA_944470395.2 Schistosoma turkestanicum
AAACTCAATTTTCATTGTTAGAAGTTCGAGATGTAAATTATAAGATACCAATTTATTGGTCTAAATATCATCTCTCAGTGAAGGCTATTGAGGTCTTGGGTTCGATTTCATGTGACAGTGTCATGGATGTGTATCTCTAAAGAGTACAATACTAAAATAAAACAAGTGTTCAATATTTTATAATCTCTAATGGTTGTTTAATATCATCCAGTGTTGTAAACCGAAAAGGAATTAAGCTTTTGCAAGTTTTTGTTTGAATTATTAGATTTTATCAGAGTTTAGGCGTTTGCGCACAAGATCAAAGGTCCTGGGTTCAAACCCTGCGAGGCACAGGAGTCATGAATGAGGACTGCTGATGAGTCCAATACCAGGAAGAAACGATCTTCCAGTGCTTCCAGGTTTCTAATGTTGGTGGTCTAACAATGATTGATGATTTCAGTGAGTGAATTATTAGAATTCCAATCAGTCAGTCTCAGCATCCTGAGTAGATTACGTTGATGCTGACATCAGATTACAAGTATTATTAACAGTGGTGGACAGGAATCTAGGATGTGCGTTTGATCCTATTTGGAACTTGCCTTTAACTAGATGTATCTGCATAGCAAATCATCTTTAGTCCTAAACGTCAATGGGAAGATTTTTCACTGCATTACATAAGCCAGTGGCTAATATGAACTCAATAGTTAAGTGGATTAAATTGGAAGCACTTGAATTGAACAGTACTTAAAAGGACATCAACTGTGGAGTGCGGGTATATCTGGCTGACAAGTCCTAAACTGGACGAAACGATGATCGCCCTAGATCGCACTACCTTCCGATATCCACTTCTGTTAATAATACTTGTAAGTTGTGCTCCGCCTATCTAGTATTTCAACATTAACGTCATTATCAAAAGGAACAAGTTGAAGAACGTCTACAATTGGATCAACACAACGTCTTTGATGACCCCTGAGCTACAAATTTTCTCCACTATCTCTTCTCATTACATATCACTTAGTTAATAACTTATTTATGCTTGTTATCCCCAATTGAGTATAGGCCGTCGACCGGAATTCTCCAACCTACTCTGTTCTGAGCTTTCCTTTCCAGTTCTCATGTCTGTCTCCATTTCTCGGAGTAATGTGTTCTTTGGTTTTCCTCTTTTCTTGTGACCTTGAAGATTCTAAATTAGGGCTTGTCTATATTAAATTGGTGTATATTCATTAAGTAATCAATTGCAAAAAAGCAATAACCAGCATAATTGTTGATTTTACATAAATTATGTAATCATTCAATGAACTTTGATCTATTTATTATTTTAAAATCATTCAAGTAATTATGAACATTGATTAATATACTTGTAATTTATGATCACAGATCAATCAGAAAAAAACTATCCGCAGTAGAATATAAATCATTATGGTTGATGTTAATTTTTTGTGATTTTATTGAAAATAAGGGTGAAATCAATTGTTTAATCATATAAATGTCATCTATACAAAATACTTCAAATCTGTTGGTCAGATACCATCAATAACAATCTACTGTGGGATAGAATAAATCAGATTGCAGTAGAGAAAGAAATCGGTAAGAAGCTTTGAAAGTGGATAGGATACACATTGCAGAAAGTAAACAACTATGTCATTAGGCAATCCCTCACTTGGAACCCTTCAAGGTAAAAAGGAAACGAGGAAGGTCAAGGAACAAATTACGCCGAGAAATAAAGAAAGATATGAAAAAAAATGAACAGAAATTAGTTAGAACTGGAATGGGAAGCCCAGGACAGAGTAGGTTGGAGAAAAATGATCGGCGGCCTATGCTCCAATGGGGGTATCAGGCGTAAGTAAGTAAGATCAGTTCATAAAGTAAACTATAGAATATTCTCGGTTAACCAGCATGCCTGCCGCACATGCACGCCGCTTCATTTTAAGCAGCACAAGGATTCCCACAAGAGCCAATACTGCAATCACCCCTTCCCCATACGGGAATGCACATATGGTCTAGATTGGTCTGCAGACAACTGGACATCCAAAAAGCACGCGCTTGAGCAGTGGTCCCCGTCCGGGCACTTATGAATCAACAGGATCCCTCAAACCTATCCAATACCCACAATCATCAATCGGCAAGGGCGGCAAGGCGGGCTTTCCCAGCTATACCTGGCGCCCTGAGTAGATTACCGAACCACGATCAGTAACTACAAATCTTTCTTTTGAATAAGAAATTTGACTAAAATATTTTGAAATCCAAGTAAAATGTTCCTGATAAAACACTTCATCTGTATTCACTTATCTATAATTGAGATACCGTTACACAATTAAGCTTTATTTTCATTTGTGTTTGTGTGTGTGTATTCTATTTTATGTTTGTTTTTCGAATCTAAAGTTCATAACGACTATTTGGAATTAAAAAAAATTTATTTTCATCAAATTTTTATGACTAAAATACAAAACAGTCTGGCTTTTTTTTCCAATAGAGTTATGGAGGTTAAGCGTTAGCGCGCAAGACTGAAGGTCCTGAGTTCGAATCCCACAAGATGCAGTAGTCGTGGATGCACGCTGCCAATAATGGGTCCTATACCAGGGCAAAATGGCCGTCCAGTGCTTCCAGGTTTTTAATGTTGGTAGTCTAACAATTTATTTCTCATATCAAAATAAATTAAGAAAGATAAAGTGAAGTATCCACAGTAGAATATAAATCATTATGGACGATGTTAACTGTTGTGATTTGATTGAAAATAAGGGTGAAATTAATTGTTTAATCATATAAATGTCATTACATTAGAGATAACACTAGAAGTGTATTACAATACGCAAATATTCTATTTTTAATGAAGTTTCATGGCATTTATATAAAACATGAGATCCTTGAAAGATCGTTAGAAACTGAGATTGTATGTAAGAGTTGAGCAAGCATTTCATAGTTTAAAATGTTACTTGTAAATTGTTTTCTGAATGCAAGATCTCTGTAGACTACTTTGAACTACTTAGCATTGAAAGATAGTATACTTGGGCGTCAGTAGAACGTCAATTTTTCCTTAGTATAGGACGTAGGTGTATCTATGACCGTCAAATGCTAACGCTGAACCGCAAGACCACCGAGCCAGCCTCTGTGTTCATGTGCAGGGTCAAAGGTCTTCTGTTCGATTTTCTACGTGTGAAGGGTGTGAATATACGCTGTCGATGAGTCCTATGCTAGGATGAGATGGTTGTCCATTGCTGCCAGGTTTTCAATAGTAGTCTAGCTATGATCAGTTCATGATTTTATTGGTAAAATAATACAAGCTATATGAATCCCAATTCACTAAATACAACTTTGATTACATCGATTAATAAACTGTCAGATGAATGGCATTTACTACTATACATCAACTTCAGTGACTTCGCGAAAGCATTCAACATTGTGGAGAGGAGGAAACTATGAACGCTTTTTCGATCCCACAGCGTGCCTAATAAGACAGTCAACGTCGCATGAAATTCTTATGATGGATTAAACTGCAAATTCCTGAATGGAGGACAGCACATAAACTCGTTCGAAGTGAAGACCATTGTTAGACAAGGTTGCTTATTCTTACCCTTGCTCTTCCTCCTGGTGATCGACTGAATCAAGTAAACGTCAACATCTGAATGGGAACGCGGAATTCATTGGACAGCTAGGATGCAGCTGAATGATCTGGACTTCATAGATGATCTAGTTCATCTAACCCTTATGTAAGAATCAATGCAGGAGAAGATGATCAGAGTAGCAGCAGCAGCCTCTGCAGCACTAGGTCTCAACATACACAAGGGAAAAACAAGATCCTCTGATACAATACTACATACACTAACCGAATCACACTTCGCGGCAAAGCTATGGAGGACGTAAAAACCCTTAAATATCTGGGAAGTATCATTGACCAGCAAGGTGGATCTGATACAGATGTGATGACACAGATTAGCACCACAATGGCAGCATTTCTACACTCGGAGTACGTTTAGAACTCAAAGCAACTATTAAACGACAACAAAGTCATAATTTTCAATACGAACGTCAACACAGTTCTATTGTAGGACTACATAACACATCATCCAAAAGATACAGGTGTTTATTAACAGCTGTCTACACAAGATACTGAGGAACGATTGACCGGACACTTTAAGCAACAACCTACTGTGGCAGAGAACAAACCAGATTCTAATGGAGGAAGAAATCAGGATGAATTTCTGATACTGCACAGGACATACATTGCAGAAAGCTTCCAGCCGCGTTACAAGACAAGCCTTCACTTGGGACTCTCAAGGTCCAAGGAAATAGGAAGACAGGAGAACACATTACGCAAATAAATGGAGACAGGCATGAAAAGAATGAACAGCAGCTGTGTAAAACTGGAAAGGAATGCACAGGACACAGCAGGTTGGAGAATGCTGGTCGGTGGCTTATGCTACACGAAGGGCAAAATGGGTAAGTAAGTGAGGCCACAACAATCTGAAAATAGAAATTTAAACTTGATAGGATCAAGGTTTCGAATGCTCTACGAGTATTTCAATTCGATTTATGAACCATTCACTTGAAACAATTTACTCGATCCTGATTGGCCAAGATAATTCGAAATTATATAATTAGTCAGAATCATTCGCTGAATACATCACTTCAAGAAGATATCAGTAATAAATCTGTCAATAAACTAATCAAAATTATTCATGAATGTCGGTTTTTTTGTTCATAATGATGATTTCAATCAAGCTATTCGCCATTTTTTCTTAAAATACATTGATCATATTGTACATTGAATGTTAGACAATGAACTCAATGAGCTTATAAGTTCGCCTATTTTATTCTAATCCCATCATCTAAGTACATGAAATTAGTGAATATTCAATCATTAAGTTGACTTTTTTTAAAAACCTGTTCACATTTTGATCTCATTTACTTGAAAATTTTGCTCAGCGGGAGTTCATTAAATTTAAACAAAAAACAAAATCTTTTCTGATTATTATTATTATTATTATTAATATGAGCACAGAATCTTTCTATCTAAAATATCAATCGATTTACCACTGAAAACGATGAGTCATCATTATAAATCATCACTGACATTCAATCAGACTCATTTATGTAAAAAAAATAATCGATAACATTCACATTCAAAAAATTATATCCTTAATTACTCTACAGATTATCTCTTTAGTTCAAAGAAAACAATTTTAAAGTCAATCAGTTTAGTTTTTATTTTTTCTGCTCATTTAATAACAACTACATTTTAAAATTACTTGAAGAGATTTAAATCAAACTGTTAAAGAATAATGTTTACAGTCAAAATCATATTCTATATAGTGTAGATTGTGTTGTACAAGTCGGACTAAAATCAACTGTAAATAAAAATTCCCTACTGAGTTAAAAGTATAGTACTCTGTTTATTCATTGAATATATAGATGTCTATACAAATGTGGATAGACTGAAACATTTTTAAACAAATTCTCATTGAAATTCTTTGGTATGGTTCAATGTCCAATGTGATAAATACTCGTTCCGAAATTGATTACTAACTGACAGAATAGGCGACTATATTTACATTATTGGAAAACGATTTCATTGTATTCCTTACGCTTATTACACGTTATGGAACATAGGCTGCAGATAAGCATTCTCCAACCTACCCTATCCTTGGCCTTCCTTTATAGTTCTATGAAATTGCTGGGCATTCTCTTTAGGTTTGCTTACGATTCTGGGAAAAAAAATGTGTTTTTAGGTCTCACTCTTCTCCTTTGGCCTTAACGATTCCAGGTAAGGGTTTGTCTTGTGACGCAGTAGGGTGCTTTCCTCCATGCGTGTCCCATCCAGCTCCAGCGCTTTTCCATAATACCTTCCTCTGCTGAAATCTGGTTTATTCTGTCCCACAGTACGTTGTTACCCATAATTTTTGACGAGTGTGTAGACAACTGTTAATGAACACCTGTATCTTGTTGCTGATGGCTTTCATAGTTCTCCAAGTTTCGGCTCCTTATTGTTGAACTGTATTGATGTTCGTACTTAAAAGATTGGCTTTGTTGCTGTGTGTGGGAAGGATAGATGAGCTAGATCATCTGCGAAGTCTAGTTCATCCAGCTGCATGGAGGTTGTTCGTCGTATCCTGTGCTTCCCCCCCCCCCACAGTGTTCAAGTCTTTGTAATCTAGTCAACCACTAGGAGACATAGGAAGGGTGAGAGTAAGTAGAAAACTTGTCTGGCACTTGTTTTCACTGAAAAGGAATCTGTCACCTGTCCTCCATGCCCGATCTTAAAGTTTTCAGAAATCAAATACTACAATCAATAATATGAGTTTTATCCTATTAAGAATAAAATTATTTAGTGACAGATATTATTACATCACTAGTTACAATAACAGAGATGAATTCTGACTAACGGTAAAATCAAATATCCATGTTTCTTCCTAAATGGGATTCATCAGCTAAACTTCTTTGTACCCTAATATTCATATTCACATTGACATTCGAAATCAGTACCTTTATCATTGAAACATCAATGCGACATGCTAAGATGTTCAATGATTTTCTGATTAGCGTTCCTTTTTTAGCACAATTTTTCATCACCTGATGTGCTTTCTAACCCAATACTCAAATCTCTTTCTTCTTAATCCGAGCTTGCAACCGGCAGTAACCTTATAAGGGCTCCAGTAGGAGTACTTAGGAACATTCAGAAAGAAGAGCATAGGATAGAGCTGGTTGGAGAATTTCGGTCAGTAGCCTACTCTATACAAGGGATAATATAAGTAAGTGCGCCGGTCACCCACGGCTTTTTTATGGGAACGTTTTAAAGTGTGAGCTCCACTCTTCAAGTGGCTTTACGCAGGAGATGGGAATCAACAAGGTAGGCGAGGTGTGACATTATCAGGATTGACCTTTTCTAACCCTCCCTCTTCCTTGTGAGAAGGCAGCATCGCTGCACATGCTGGCTGTTCGAGGGAAACATCTTACTACTGCCACACCCCTCTAAAGTCAGCAGAACGAATTTGCCCTCAGACCTTGAGTAGCTGCTTTAGTCTCACCGTTCTCCAATCAACCTGCCTGGCATGGTAGAACCTTCAGGAACATATTTTTCAGGCAATATAGCTCGGTAGCGTCATCACGATAAGCAAGCCCAACTACCACGTCAGGGTAGAGCGTTTACGCACAAGACTGAAGATCCTATGTTCATATCACACCAACGAAGGTTGTCGATGCGTAGGGTTGATGAAACCCACACTAGGCGGAAATAGCTGTCCAATGGTGGTCTAACAATGATCGATTCATGATTTCAAATTTTTAAAAAAATATCATTCTAGGTTGAAATAGGTTTCCAATACTTCTTAGTTTTTAAAAGGTTATGTAACTAGGCTAGATAAAATATTTAGAAAAGTCTTCATAAATCTTCTGTTATGAAAAATTGACTCTTGAATTGATTCAGTTGATAAGAAAACTCATGAGTGTTTAAAAAATAGAACGAGAAAGATGGAGAGAAGGGGAGAAGGATTGAGAGAGAGATAAATGGAAAATATTGTCATAAGAAACTAATCTCAAGAGGATAGTGTAACAAACAAATGATTCTAACAATGTAACACATTTAATAACACCTTAAAAGTAGTTTAAATTTTAAAAAAAATTCCAACAACTTCTATACATAAATGTATGTACGTCACAGGAATCATATCCCCCCCTCCGCATATTCCACACACCAAGATAACTGATTTTTTGGCTCAGAGTTTAATGATACACACAACTAACCAACCAACCAACCAACCACCCCCTCACTTGTCCTCTCCTATTCAACATTGGAAACCGTTTATAAACACTATGGTCAAGTCAATACAAAGAATTGTACAGTGCAGTAAGTAGTTTGATTATTGTGTTTCATAGGTATTATCTGGTATGTAACCATTCTTAATTTTTTTTTAAGTATAGACGTGTGTTTTTGAATGAATGTTGTGTTCCTTTCAATATGATAATATGTGAATATTAATGAAAATTATTAAGTGAAGTGATACTATTATTACTATTACATCTAGTTACCTTAGTAACAAGAAAACATGAATATAATAATAATAATAATGTATAATAAACATTTTTTTAAGTATCAAAATATTTTTTTTTCTCAAGTGTTAAAAAATCAAATAAATGTTCATTGACTAATTTTTTTTCATTCATTATAGGGTTATGGAGTTGGTTGTTTAATAATGAAATCATAAATCAGTCATTGTTAGGCCGCCAACATTAGAAACCTGGAAGTGCTGGATGACGTCCGTTTCGCCCTGGTTTGGGATTCATCAGCAGTGCGCATCCACGACTCCTGTTAATCACAGGATTCGAACCCGGGACCTTCGGTCTTGTGAGCGAATGCCTAACCTCTGGACCAATGGTGTTAATGTCTAACTCTGATTGCGCGACCTCACCTATTTGTCTTTGGTAATTACTGCCTACACTCTATAGGGTTGAACTCTACTGGTCACGTCTTCGCACTAAAACTCCGAGAATTTCCTCACGAAGCTAGTCACTAGTGAGCGCAAAGTTGACTAAGTTACGTTACCACTTTTTTTGCATTTTACATACAGCAACAAATACAGCTGAAGATGGCCAATGTAGTAACAGACCTCAACATGCATAAGAAGAAAAAGCAAGATCCTCCGCCACATGCATCAGCCAAGTCATGATTGACGAAGAAGCTTTGAATCATGTGGAAACCTTTACTTATCTCGACAGCATCATTGATGAGCACGGTGGATTTGATGCCTATGTATAGGCAATGATCGATAAAGCAAGGACAGCATTTCTACATTTGAAGAACATCTAAAATTCGAAACAACTATCAACTAACACCAAAGTCAGAATTTTCAACACTAATGTCAAGACAGATCTGTAGTATGCGGTGGATACTTGGAGAACCACAAAGGCCAACATCTAATAGACATAGGAGTTTATTAACAGCTGTCTCTGTGAGGTACTGTGGATCTATTGACCATTCACCATCATCAACAACCTACTATGGATGGTAATGTGTGTATTCACAATATTGGTAACGAAGATTAAACTATAAAGCTTCAAGTTACACAGTAAATACTGAACCTTACATTCAACTATAATTAATTCTTGATATTATGCAATCTTCTCGGAATGTTATTTATCGAAAACACTTCATATGCCAACTTGATTGAATTTTCTAAAGCACAACTTCTTACTAGAAGTATAGGAAGGGCGGATTGTATCTCTAAATTAGTTCCGAGTAAGCGTATGATTAACAGTACTATACTAAGTTTAATGGGGATTATTGAATTTCATATCTTTCAACATGAACTAACGTGTTCATCGTCTGACGTTGACTCGGAATATGCCGATAACATGGTTCTATTTGGTGAAGGCGCTGACAAAATGCAACGGAGTTTTCTGACTACCCTAAGCAACAATGCAAGCATGTTTAGGATGCATTTTCCCCCCTCAAAGTGCAAAATGTTGCTGCAAGTTTGGGTTTCATCGGTACCTGAACTAGTGATAGGGAGTGAAGTAGTTGAGTGTGTAGACCGCTTCACTTATCTTGGAAGTTTTGTCAGTGCTAGTGGCCTGATGACTGACAAAATCTCAACACGGATTCAGAAGGTTCGATCGACTTTCGCCAACTTGCCTCACTTATGGCGTAGGCAAGATATCCGTCTGTTAACCAAAGGACAAATTTACTATGTAGCAGTTCGTGGTAGAGCTTCCTACTCTCAACTGGATGTTCGGGTTGTGGCGCTTTCATTGTTCTTATGAACAACATCATCATCAGCACAAACTTCAGATGGAATCACTTCCACGTTTTACTCAAAACAAGTGAGCTGGAGGTTAAGCGTTCACGCGTAACACTGAAGGTTTTTGGTTTGATTTCTGCGTACAAGGTCATGGATTGCGCACTGATGATATGCCACATACCAGGATGAAACAGCCATTCAGTACGTCCAGATTTCCAATAGTAGTCTAACACTGATCAATTTTATAATTTCAATCAAACTCAACAATCTTCTTCATAACCCTTTTTGTAAGGAACCAGAGATATTCCACAAATAGAAAAAGTTCGAATCTGTTTGTGTGAGTGTATGTGTTCTTTCCTGTTGTTTAAAAACCCACTCCCCGGCCCCCCCTCTCCCTTAGGCTAAAAATTCACTTTTATTTAAAATTCTTTTTATACTCTATTGACTTGATGATTGTTCATGTTATGTTCATGTAAATTAAGGCTAAACAATCAACTTAGCCTTAAGGCAAGTTAATCTAAAAGCTAAACGATGAGGAGGTGGGGTGGATGATGAAAGCATAAATAATCTTAGATGTGTTCATTCAATATACATCAAAATGGAATGAAAAAAAAGGGATTGGATCTTGGTGTTTTTATTTTTTTTTTTGTGCGTACACATATCTTGAAATGTAATCTATTTTTTTCTTTTGACTGAAATTAGCATTTAGAAAATGAAACTTGATTTTTAATTGAGATCATGAACGAATTTAGATTAGAGAAGTATTGAAAATTCGAAATTACTAGATATCTGCCTGGTTCTACTATCATTAGAAAACGACAAGCACTGGATGGCCGTTTCATCCTGATGTGGGACTCATCACTGGCAGTGCACACCCACAACTCCCACTATTTACAGGATTCCAGTCTAGGATCTCCAGACTTGCGCGCGAACACTTAACCTCTGGACCACTGGACAGGCATTCAACGGTGCTTATGTCTAACTCTGATCCAGAGGTTAGGCTTTCGTGTGCAAGACCGAAGGTTCGGGGCTCGGATCCTGTAAGTAGTAGGAATCGTGGATGCTCACTGGCATTGATGAATCCCATATCAGGACGAAACGGCAGTCCAGGTTTCTAACGATGGTAGTCTAACACTGATTGATTGATTGATTGATTTCAGCTTATCCATTCATTCTGTTTCTGCCTAATTAGTTTTCTTGATTACTGTATGTGTAGGTATGTGTGTCCGGTATGTAAATGGATATCTCTGTGTGTGTGTCTGTACGTTCACACTAGTGACGAAACACTCGTCATCTAATTAAAATCAATTTATGATTTATACTATGAATATAATTCTTCATTAGTTAATTTATTCATGATATTGTTGCTATATACAACTACTGGTCAATTTGTTTAAAAAGTTAACAAGTGAATTGTCAACACTATGTGACATACTCTTCTTGATTGATTACATCATGACATCGGTAATATGAAATCCTATTATTTAATCGTGAATGCTGTGTTCTTCTACCTGACAATGACAACACTATACTACCGTTTCATCCTACTATAGACTGGTGTCAGATTCTTCAGTAGTGCGCATTTACAACCTTGCACAAGGGAATTAAACCCTAACATTATCATGAAAGTCATATGTACGTACTCAGTAGTGACTAGCTTCGTGAAGAAAAACTCCCCGAGTTCTAGTGAGAAGATTTAACCAGTAGAGTTCGCCGATGTCGACAATGAGCGGGTTTGCTCGATACCTTGGACTGATTGAAGTTAAACATGAACACTGTTGGATACTGCCAGTTCAGTGGTCTAGTGATTAAGCGTTCGTGTGCGCAAGACCGAAGGTCCTGGGTTCTATTCTCTTATGTGGGTATTGTGGATGTGTACTTTTGTTGAGTCCGATACTAGTCCTTACTGGCAGGGAACGGCTATGCAAGGCATTCAGGTTTCTAATGGTAGCGGTCTAACATTGATCGATTCGTTGTTTCAAGTATTTTTGTTATTGGATGTTGATTCCTCATACGTCATCACACATAAGTGTTATCATTAATATATATATTCGTATTAATATTTTGAAAAAAATAATTAGTATGATTATGGCAATAAGATTCATAGATTCTCATTGAAATCATGAATTGGTCAGTGTTAGACCACCACCATTAAAAACCTGTAAGCAGTGGATGGTTTTTTCGTCCTAGTGTGGGATTCATCAGTAGTGTACATCCACAATAGCTACACAATAGGAATAGAATCGAGGATACTCGGTCTCGTGAACGAACGCTTAATCTAATGGCTACTGAACTGGCGGCATCCAACGATGTAAATGTCTGACTTCAACTCATTCATTATATTGCGCGACCTCAGTTTCCATTGTGTTCGACGGGTAACTGCTTCACATCCGAATAGTGTTGAATTCCACTGGTGTCACTGGTCCATTACGTACACTTTAGCCTGAAACAAACCTCAACTTGATGACACTATATTTTACACTCATAAAATTCAAAATAACACAAAAAAAGACTTGATATATATATATGACATTGGACACTTGTAAGTACATCTCATTCATACAAAAAGTCAGTCGTGGTGAGAATATATCATGTGGAGCGTATATCACTGGGAAGTTGAATGACACAGGATCAAGTTTGCCAGTTAGTAATTACTTATTTTCCTACTTCAGTCAGCCCCAATGGAGTACAGGTCGTCTACCAGTTTTCTCCAACCAACTCTGTCCTGGGCTTCCCTTTCCAGTTCTGTCCAATTTTTGTTCACTCTTCTTATGTCTCTCTCGATGTCTCAGCGTAATGTGTTCATTGGCCTTCCTCTTTTCATTTTGCCTTAAGGGTTCTAAGTGAGGGCTTGTCTTCTGACGCAGTTAGGTGCTTTTGGCAGTGTGTCCTATCCCCTTCCAGCGATTCGTTCTAATATCTTCCTCCACTGGAATCTGGTTTGTTCTCTCCCACAATACGCTGTCGCTGATCTCGTGTCTGGCCAACGAATCTGAAGTATTTTGTGTAGACAACTGTTAATAAACACTTGTATCTTCTGGATGATGGCTTTCGTAGTTCTTCAACTTTACACTCCATACAGTATAACTGTCTTGACATTTGTATTGAAAATCCTGATTTTTCTGTTGATCGACATCTGTTTGGAGTTCCAGATATTTTTCAATTGTAAAAATGCAGCCCTTGCTTTGCCAATCCGCGCCCTCATATTTGCATCGGATGCACCTTGATTGTCGATGTTAAAGTCCCGTTAAAATTACAATGTCAAATAACACAAAACGTACCACTAACCACCATTTGACCTATATTACCCCATATAATATAATTTACTGTCATGAAGAGAATAATATGTTCTGTGTTGTAGATGTGTCAGCTACACAAACTACTTGTAAGTAGTTGCAGTAATATATAAAATATCTAAGCAATACATGTTATATAGAAGGAAACCAGTAATCTCAAGAGATAATAATAGTAATATCTGATGATGAAACAATTTACAACAGCGGGAAAACAGATTACAAGGTCATCCCAATGAATCAATAAATCTTATTGAGAGGTTAACAGTGACTGATTTGAGAATCTGATTAAAAAAATAAATTGTGATTTTGTCCTCATGTAAGATTGTTTTTTTCAAAGTACCAATTAAGAAAGTTATTAGTAGTTATTTTAAATAAGGCATTATGTTTAAAAAGGAATTAGATTTGAAATTTACTGTTAGAAATTCAACGAAATTAATTAGGGTAGCGATGCAAAAGAGGGAGGATTAAAGTTAAGCGTTTTGAAATCAGCGTTAGAAATGAAGATGAACATGTCAGGTTACTTACTGTTCATCTAAGAATCGTTCAGATTTACTTCTTACACTTTAATCTTGTCATAATTATTATTTTTTCAATGTTTTAATGATTAATTATTGGATAGTTTTGATTGGTTGAATTTCCACAATGTAGATGTTAAGATCAGAAATTAAAAACAATCTCTTTCCGGTATCGATTATCACTATAATGTCATTAAGTCAGAAACTCCACCTGTAGACTCTTTGGGGCTACTACCGGTCCCAAGCCCGGATTAGGGAGGAGGGCTTGAATTGGGGTTGACGCCCCCATGCAGCAAAAAAACTAACTCGCTAAAAAAACGTCAACAAGAAAAAATAATTCAAACCATATCAACTCTGCTCTGGGAGGTCTTCATGTAGAACAGCTGTGACGTCTCATGATGATAGCCGAGTTCCTTCGGAAGTCATGAGACTGATGCCACTTCTGACAACCAGAATCCTTCCACAGTGTGGACAGCCGGGAAGTAATATCCGACCTCATACCCATAAAAGCACACGAGACCAAATTGGTCACAATCACGTCCTTTCTCCATTTCCTCTTATCTCCTCAAACAACCCTTCTTTCGATCTTTTATCACCTCGCGCCACTGAAACAAACTGTTTGAGCTCTAGAAGTCCTAAATGACATGGCTCAAAACTGTTTGTAATGGCGCAGGTGCATTCATTTTTTGTGTTCTCTCAAATCCTAACCTTCGGAGTTCCTTATTACCTTTATCTTTTTCTTTTTAAGATTATTTCACTAGCTTCTACTTCTTGAATGATATCTTTGAACCGTAATCTCTCCGATTACTGCTAATACTTTTACTGCCTCTACTGTTATGGGATTTGCATTGACAAATACATCTCTGTGCTAATGTGGTATGGAAACTTGAACTTATGTACTCATGTACGAAGTTCTACGTTGCTGTTGATTGATTGATAAGTCAAAATCATTATAAACAGAGATGACCAGTGACTAGCAGTGGGTCACTGACTCGTTAGCTCGGTATATCAACCGAATCCCAGAGTCCACATGCACCGTGGGACTCCAACTCCTTATTCACATGTGTTATTCAGTCCTACATATCAGTGGGATGGTTTAAATAACCAACATAAATAAATCAAGTCAGTGGTTAGGTAAACTCAATAACTAAATGGATAGCAGCGGATGGCAGTTGAAACAAACTGTACTAGGTTCGAATCCCACAGTGAACATGAACTCTAGAATGTGCCCAGTATATTTAACTGATGAGTCCCAAATAGGACATTATACATGAGTGCTAAATACCACAAATACCCACCATCCAACATTGCTTATTCCTTATGTAGGTTTTAACAAGCTGCAAACTACCAATCATAATGTTTTGAAGGACGTTCAATGAAAAAATATCTACGATCTGATTGGTTCGTTTCATTAGTTTACTTCTGCCAATCTATTGAAGCGTTTAGGTAAAAAAGTATCCATTTACATAGAAGATTTATTGATTTTCCAAAGATACTAATTATTTACTATGTAATAATGTTGTCATCATTTTGACATTTTTAATGTTCATCATCATTGTAAAAAAAAAAAAACTGTTTTTTTAAAGTTTATTTTTAATCAAAAAATCAGTTGCTATCATGTTGAGAAGAGAAGAATAAAAAAAAGCCAAAAGTGATATTGAGTAAACATGATTTACATGATCTGTTTACTAAAAATTTTTCAAGTTATTCGATATGTCAGTCATAAAGACAATGGTTGTTTATTTGTTGTTTCTGTGTGTGTGTGTGTGTGGGTGGGTGGGTGGGTTTGTGTGTATGTGAATGAAGAGTTTTTATTTTTAAGAAATAAAATTCAATTATTTTTATGATCGAGTTATGGAGATTGTAACGTTTCATTCAAATCATGAATCAGTAATGTTTGTCAGACCGTAAACATTAGAAACCTGGAAACAATGGATGACGATTTTGTTTCAGTAATAATAAGACTCATCACCTGGGCACATCCATGACCTCCACTCGTGAGAGTCGAGTCCCTTGGACCTTTAGTCTTATGCGAGAACGCTTACTCTAGCGGTATTCATATGTAACTCTGATCAATCTAATGTTTTGTGCAATAGTCCCCCACAGTGTTTGATAGTTACTGCTTACACACAACAGGATTGAGCTCCACTGGTCAAGGCTTCTCACTAGAATTTCAAGAAATTCCTTATGAAGCTAGTCATCAGTTAGTCGTTTAGTACTTTCAAGTGGTTCATTATTTCAATAAATTTAATTCATTATTTAGTTGAAAAAGTATTTCTTGTTTAGTTACTAAGTAGAATTAAC
>OX103977.1:15822187-15845596 GCA_944470395.2 Schistosoma turkestanicum
AGGCTGGATTTTTAGGGGATGTGGTTGCCGCTAACCCCACACCCAATCCTCATCCTTTGTCCGAGCTTAGGACGGACAGCAACCCTAGGAGGGCTCCAGACAGGGTTTTATGTATATATATTTGTAATTACTAGTCTAAATAGATCATACAATCCAATTGGATTGTGATTGAAATTTTCAACGTTTCAATACACTCACTAAAACAAAATCGAACATTTTTTGTCTGTCAATCAATCAAAAAAAAATGCATTTCATAAATAATCAATTTAAAAATTGATTAATATTTCTTTTTTGTGTTTTGATGATTTATAAAATAAAAAAATTATTTGAAATATTGATTAAAATTATTTCAAAAATTAATTAATTGATGAATTATTGTGATTTTAATATTCAGAAATCAAAAATTCTCTCTTTATCAAAATATAAATCATGAAATAGTCTAGAACATAATAGACATCTTTTTTTATTTTAGTAGTGTAGTAGTTTACATCTACTTCTACTCTCTCTCCACAGGGAATCACTGATTCGACGACTTTAACAATATTGATAATACTAATCCTAGTGATGACAATAGTAATGACAGTTTTATTCAGTTGTATATGTTTAGTATAATCATACGAAATTCTTATGATGGATTAAACGGAGGACAGCTGACAGAATCGTTCAAGATGAAGACAGGTGTCAGGCAAGGTTGCTTACTCTCACTCTTTCTCTTTTCCCTGGTGATCGACTGGATTATGAAGATATTAACATCTTGAGGGAAGCACGGGATACAGTGGACAATCAGGATGTAGCTGGGCGATTTGGAATTCGCAGATGATCTGGCTCTTGTATCCGACACACAACAGCAAATGCAAAAGAAGAGGACCAGTGTAGCAGTAGCCTCAGCTGAAGCAGGTCTGAACATACATAAAGGAAAAAGCGAAATTCTCCGACGCAACACAACATGCATCAACCAAATCACTCTTGATGGAGATGCCTTGGAGGACGTAAAAACCTTTACATATCTTCGCAGCATCATTGACAACCAAGGTGGATCCGATGCAGATGTAAAGGCGCGAATCGGCAAAGCAAAGGCTCCAGTTCTGCGAAGGAAGAACATCCGGAACTTCAAACAAATATCAACCAACACCGAAGTCACAATTCTCAATACAAACGACAAGACAGCTCTGTTTTATGGGGTAGAAATTTGAACAACTACGAGAGCTATCATACAGAAGATGTAGGTATTTATTAACAGGTGTCTATGTAAAATACTTTGGATCCGTTAGCCAGATACCATCAGCAATAACTTACTGTGGGAGAGAACAAACCAGATTCCAGTGGAGGAGGAGATCAGGAAGAAGAGATGGAAATGGATAGCGCATACAGTGCGGAATGTGCGCAACTATGTCACAAGACATTCCTCACTTGTAACCCTCAAAGTCAAAGGAAAAAACGAATGCCACGGAACACATTACGTCGCGAAATGGAGAAAGATATGAGAAAAATGAACAAAAATTGAACAGAACTGGAAAAGTAGGCGCGGGACAGTGTAGGTCGGAGAATTCTGGTTAGCTGCCTATGCTCCATTGGTGGTAACAATCGTAAGTAATTCTTAGCATAGAATATTTCAAAAGGTTTCTTTAACAAACTAATTAGTGATATAGCAGTTAGATGTGATCAGTTCATGAATCAATATCTTATTGACATTCATTCTTTTTTTTTAACAGACTATTAGCCACCTCGATGTTTCAAATTGTACTTATGTGAAGCTTTTAAAGCAACAGCTCGTAAACTTTTTATGCGGTTAATTGGCATAATGAACGTATTAAAACAAATAAAAGGTGATTACTTGTTGAAATATTTTGTCGTTAGGAGAACAAGTAGCTTAGAAATTCAAACTGATTGCCAGTGGTAACTGTGTTACATGGTAACCTTCAATTTTCACACTATAAAACTTATATCTATTGGTATGCATACTCAAATAAACTGGTTGTCTAGTGTGTTCTGTAAAATTTCACGTTTGATTTGTTTTTGACTTAAAAAATTATATGTCAGATAAATTAATAAACTCCGCATGGAGCCCCTCTGGGGTTACTGCCTGTTCCATGCTCGGATAAGAAAGGAGGGTTGGGTCATAGGGTTAGAGACCATATCCCATAGAGAAAACCAGCTTGCTAAGAAAAATGCTAATCTGAAAAAAAATCATTCAAACCATTGAAAATCTGCCCTGGCAATTGGAGGATATTCATTTAGAAGAGTTATGGCGGCTCGTGATGAAAGCCAAGTATCCACAGAAGTCACGAGGCTGATGTCACTTCTGATGACTAGAGTAACTGTTAATATAGGTAGCTGGAATGCTCGTACATTGTGGGAAACCGGAAGAGTTATTCAGACTGCTGTGGAAATGAAAAGATACAACTTGGGGACTTGGAATCCTTAAGATCAAAGAACATATTACACCGAGTATTGGAGACACGCATGAGAAGAATGAACAAGAACTGGGTAGAACTGGAAAAGGAGGCCAAGGACAGGATAGATTGCAGAATGCTCGTCAGTGGCCTATGCTTCATTGTGGGTAACAGGTGTAAGTAAATAAGTAGGTCAATAATGTAATGACAATTTAAATTAAAATGTATTAGGCTTGAGTAACTATGACTCTCTTAAGGTAGCCAAATTCCTCGTCGTCTTATTGGATGGGTATATTAGGTGACGCGCATAGATGGAGCCTTCTGGGGGTTGTGGTTGCAGCTACCTCTTCGTGGTCCTGCCAGGCAACGTGGCGTTGTTTACAGCGCTGCGACTAAAAGCCGTTCCGAACGCTTAGGATACCGTGCCTAGCATGGTCCAGAATAATGGTACGTGTTCACGGTCACAAGGCCGTGGATGCGGTTTACCACTCTGGGTGATTATAACTGAACGTCTCTAAGTCTGTACCCCGTCCATCGAGCGTAGGTAAATTTGAAATAGTGGGATAAAGCTTTCCAGGATACTTGAAGACGGCCCTAGACGATTTGTTTGGGGAAGCAGCCGTAAAGATCCTGGACTACTGACGCCGACCCTATGTGGTTGTCCCAAACACTCTGCATCTCGGTGTATTGTGTAAACTGGCGTCGAGGCCCCTTAAACAAGGGTCTCCAGTTGGGTTATGTGATCCGGTGCTAAAGGGTACTGGGAGCCAATTATGTCTGCCCACTTCTGTGGGATTAACCCAGCTTGGCCGAGTGCTTGCACGTGGTCAAGTCCATGACATCTCCCCCAAGGGAGGGTGTACGTTCTGGCTAACCTTGTGAGACAAACTCGATCTCTAGCTTCATGTGAGGTCTGAGGGCTCCGGTCGATTGTATTAGCGCAAGGCAGTTGGAGGCCAGACGGTTGGAACGGCTGCTGGTTAGTGCACTGTTAGGTGGCTCGGTAATCCGTTCGGGGCTCCAGGTCTAGCTGGGAAAGCCCGCCTTTCCGCCCTTGCAGATTGGGGATTGTGAGTAGCGGATTCGTTGGAGGGATAGAGTTGATTCAGAAGTGCCCGAACGGGGCCACTACTCGTGCGCATGCTTTTTGGACGTCCACTTGTCTGTAGACCAATCTAGACAACATGTGAATTCCCATATAGGGCAGGGATGATTGCAATATTGGCTCTTGTGAGAATCCTTGTGCTGCTTAAAACGCAGCGGCGTATATCTGCAGGCAGGCATAATGGTTAGTCAAGAATAATGTAATGAGAATTTAAATTAAACAGTAGTGTTCATTCAACTCACAACACTGAAAAAATTCACACATTTAAAAGTGCACTGAATTGAGGAAGTCAAAAACAAGAGCATTAAAACACACTTCATAAATTCCAATAAAAGGAGTTTTGTAACAAGCGGTTAAATTTGGATACTTAAGATTTCTGACTAATCTTAATTACATAATTATTGAATACTCAAAGCTAATAGAAGACTATTTCATCCTAGTATAAGGTTTTTTTAAAACAATGGACATCCTCGACCAGTCTAGAGATTATACCTAAGGACTAGCAGGTCTTACGCCATTCGTTTAACTTGTGGACCATAGGGACTATGATATTCTCATGGTATTTTTATGAAAGTTAAAATATATCCTTGATTATCAGATATTGAGTGGTTAAAATTGCACGACAAATCAATACTACTACTACTACTACTAATAATAATAATAATAATAATAATAATAACAATAATAATGTGCACTCACATACTATCCAGTATCTGTCAATCAGATAACCATGATGAGGATGCTGACGACCAGGAACTTGTTGAAACATGTTTATTCAGAAAAAAAAGCCATAAATATGCATCAGTCAAGAGTAGTTTTTAACAGTTTGATAAAAATTTTATCCAGACAGAATGATGTTTTACATTGTGTATGTTTAGATGAGTAAAATTTATGCATAATTTTTTAATTTGTTCAATAGTTTCACTGTTCAATAGTTTTATTGTTCAATTTTCAAACTTCACTGAATTGAGAGAGAGAGAGAATATCGAATTGTCAGTTTCGATATGATTTTGAATAATTTTTTATATCTATTCACTTCTAAATAAGAAATGCCTGTTGTGTACAATGATATTTATCGAATAGTCATTTCAAGTGGTGGGTGAATGCTACGATCATTTGTAAACATTGTTGAAGTTGAAAACTATTCACTCTAACAGTACACATTACTAGTTCGTGTTCAATTTCTTGTTACCCGCCGAGTAGATATAAAATCCCCAACTTTTCAAGAAGTTTAATCCCAATGTAGTGGATACTACTCACAACGTTGGTTATCAGTAGTACGCAGCGGAGCCTCTAAAGCCAACAGCCAAAGACATTCATTTCATGAAGTCACAATGAATCTGGAAAAACAGCAAACGTTAATTGTAAAAAAACTCTAAAAAACACTTATTGACCAATTAACTTCGTTGAAATCGTGAATCGATCAATGTTAGACCATTACCATTAGAAACCTATAAGTAATGAACGGTCGTTTCATCCAAGTATGAGACCCATAGTTTTGATGAAAATCAACAATCTACACAACTCTATAATGAAAATGATAAAAATCTACTGACTAGTGATTAGTTTTGTGAGGAAAGTCCCGGAGTTCTGATGAGAAACGATGACCAGTGAGGTTTAACCGTACCGGACAGTTATTTGTCTAAGACAATATCATGGATTGAGTGGATTTATACATTGACATCGTAGGATGCCACTGGCTCAGTGGTCTAGTGGTTAAGCATTCTCATGTGTGACTGAAGGTCATGGGTTCGATTCCATCCAGTGGTGATTGTAGATGTACACTACTGATAAGTGCCATACTAAGACGAAACAACTGTCAAATGCTTTTAAGTTTGTAATTATGGTCTAACATTGTACAGTTCATGATTTCAATGGAAGCAAACAATCTTTGAAATCCTGCAATGACAGTTTCATTTTCGATAGGACAAAAAATAAATTTTAAAAGTTTCATTTACCTGTATGGAATTTTGATAGTTGGGAAATTTAAGATATCACAAATATTCCAAAATTCAAGAACTCTTTTATCCCTAACACACTTTAGGTAGAGGAACTTAAATCTAGTTAAAGCAGAAGTTAGAAATGTAAAAGTTCAGCGATATATGTAAAAGATAATCTTTGTATCGAAAAGTCTATAGTCTAAGCTAAGAAATATGTAACACAGTGTACCGAATGATCACGTGGTGAGGACGATTGACTAAAACGCTTTCAACCAGTTTTATGTCCAGTAAAACTAATGAGGTCAATATCAATATTCACGATTTGGGAGTTTTAATTAACTCTACATGTTTCACATCATAAACATGATTATGAGGACATATTTTTGTGAATAGTCATCAAACTCAACTGAAATATTGATTGATACCTATCATCTGGTTTTTTATGTTACAGTATCATTCCGTTTTAAATGGTATTATAGTAGTGCTGGGAGATTTGTAGAGATAGTAGATTTTTCTATAGTATGTTTTTTCATTTAGAGTTATGGAGATCAGTGTTTTTACACATTGAAATCATCACTCAATCGTTGTTAGACCACCATTAGAATCTTAGAGGCACTGGACGGCCATTTCTCCCTGATAAAGGATTCGTCCGTGGCAGTGATCACCCACGACTCCTGCCACCCACAGGATTCGAACCCAGGACTTTCGGTCTTCCGCGACATCGCATAACCTCTGAACCACTGGACCGGCATCCGGTGGTTTTAACATCTAACTCTGATCAATCTAAGGATTTTGCGCGACCTCATCCATTTGTCTTCGGTAGTTATTGCCTTCACCCTATAGGGTTGAACTCAACTGGTCATATCTTTTCATTAGACTTTCCTCACGAAGCTAGTCACTAGTGAGCACATTTTAATCTTGTAATCTCATCAGGACGGAGTGAATAGTTCTTTCATCCTAGTATCGGACTCCTCAGCAATGAGCTTCCGTGATCTCATCACAGAAGATCAAACACAAGGCATTTGGGTTGAATGTAAACAGCTGAAACTCTAGACCATTGATCATCCTTCCAGTAGTGAACACGTTTCAATCCAGTCAGTTTACGGTATTACGCAACTATCCTCTGTTGTCGCCGGTTATAAAACTGTCTCAGACTTAACATGATTGAACACTTCATTGATCACGGATTATCACTTAAACTTCTGAAGTTACATCCCGAAGCTAATCACCAAGTGAGCACTTGAGTACTATTGGTGTAAAGGGATTTGTGTCAGATTATATCGTGAATTGAATAAGGTTTGACATGCATATCCTGAACGCCTACTCATTAGTCTAGAAGTCAAGTGTTACTATACGAAACCGAAGGTACTAGGGTAGATTCCTCGTGGTAGAATTGTGATTGAACACTCTGAATAACATTTTTAATTACTTACTTACCCCCAATCGAGCAAAGGCCACCCACCAGTTTTCTCCAACCAACTCTGTCCTGAGCTTCCTTCTCCAGTTCTGTCCAATTTTTGTTCATTCTTCTCATTTCTGTCTCCATTTCTCGGCTTGATGTGTTCCTTGGCTTTCCTCTTTTCTTTTCACCTTCAGGGCTCCATGTGAGGGTTTGTCTTGTGACGCAATTAGGTGCTTTTCGTAGTATGTGTCCTATGGGTTTTCTGAATAACAGGATGATTGAAAATAAAGGGGTTTGGGTTCGAGTCCCAATATGAATATCAGCACATGAATATGAGAGATGCATCAGTTTGATAAGTTCCGAATAAAGTGAACCTCACATCCTTAGTCCTAAGACTTTTTACAATCTATTTGCTTTTATCAGATGCTCACTAATTACTAATTCCAAGAAAGTTATACCGAAAGTCCATTAGGTAGCTTTAATTAACAGAATGACACCAATCATATTGGATTTGAAACAGTTATTCATCGTAAATAATAACAAACGATAGAATGATATCATGAATTAACTGAAGTCTTTAAGTTAAAGACTCGCACTCAAAATGGAAGGTAGGTACTTTGTTCAATGTTCGAATAAAGAGAGCAGTTGATCCACATTGAATTCATAGTTCAATACTTAGTAAGTGAGTGTTTCTTTGTATTTGAATAGATTTCTAACTTAGATTAATTCACAATATCATTAATATTCTGTTTGTTTTTTTTTTCAAAAAAAAGTGCTCATAACTAATTAGTTATACGAAAATAATCGATACTTTCTACTCCTTATGTGTGTATGTGTGTATGTGTGTGTGTGCACGGAAGTGAAACCTCTACTCATTCATAACAATAATAATAATAATAATAATAATAATAATAATAATAATAATAATAATAATAATAATAGCAATAATAATAATAATAATAATAGACATTTATTTGTGTCCAGTTAGTTTGAAATAACTGTCGTTTATTTTTTTCTTCTCAATGAAACATACATCAATTGTCAACACGATACATATAAACAACATTGAACTACTGAACACATGAATATGTAGTGAAATTTTTAAAAAAAAAACCCATCAAAAACAGATCAATTTACATGATCTGCCTTGAATAGATAGATACATGGATATGAGATGGAAATGTGAATAATCATTTTTATGAATATATCATCAATGAGGTTAATTATATTCTCATCTGTTGTCTGTCTAACCACAAAACCACAGACAAATAGAGATGCACACACATAGAGACACACACACATACTATAGATAGATGCATAAACACACACACAGACACACTGAGTATAATATATAATACACGAATGAATAATAATTGGATATACTGACACATTATGATAAAGATCAGTTATTTTATTTATTCATTTATTTATGATCAAAAGGTTAATTTCATTTAAAAAATTATAGATACATTAAATCTCTTCTGTGATATGTATAAATAGACATACACACACACGCACATGCAAATGAGCTAACACACACATACATACAAACATACATTCTGAAATGTACAAATATTTCTAATGCGATTATGAGATATAGGCAAAAATAAAGAAAGTTATGAGAACAGTATTATTTTACAATGTAAATGAAATCACTTTCATTCATTTGTTTCTGTTAAAATATCAATCAACTAGTCAAAAAATGGTCGTTACCCTTTCATGGAGTTTAGACTACTTACTGACTAACAAGCTTCAACCAACTCTGTTCTGGGCGTTCGTTTCCAGTTGTACCAAGTTGGTATTCCTTGTTTTCACGACTGCCTCTCCAATTCCAATAGACATGCATATTCTTTGGCCTTCCTCTAACCTTAAGAATTTCAAGTGATGACTTGCTTCGTGATGTGATTCCTGCAATATAAATGTGTCCTATGCACTTCCAGTACTTCTACATAATTTGTTCTTCAGCTAGAATTGCTGGTTTATTCTCTCTTACAATCGGTTGTAACTGTATAGACAACTGTTATGTTGGGGAACTCGCTTGATAAATATCTTTATTTTGGATTTATTTCATGAACCGATCAGTTGACCTTGAGACTACATTTCCCACTAGGAAAATCCTTGGCTGTGATTGGTTACTGTGTTATTTTAATGTGCTGTTTTTGTGACTGTCCCAAGGACGTCTCTATAGAGTATAAATAAACGCAATTTGAGTGCTTGGATTGATTGTGTGCTGGCTAGATGTTTGTAGAATACACTTTCTTAGCTATATCAAGACTTCTTGCTGGTACAATAGGGTCAATGGATCAGAGTAGCCTACCTGGACGCTGGTTCATTGTTTTGTTCTCGTTATTTGATTAAGGTGAATCCGTAATAGTTTAAAGCATACCTAGAAATGAGCATAATATGTTAATAGACACTTGTATCTTTAGGATAATGGCTTTTGTAGTTCTCCACATTTCTACTCTCTATACACAATAGATCTATCATGACATATGAGGAGATATCAGTGATTTATGTTCTACCACAGTAGGTTTTCGCGAACAACATCACAGAATCAAGAACTTTTTTCAGGAGGTTCTAGTAAACTCAACGAATTCAAGATAGCTCTCAGTAATAAGTTCAGAATCTTTCACCATCTTCTGCACAGTCTATTGAAGAAACTACCATTAGGAACAACTGGAAAAATATCCAAGAAGCATTCACGTCATCATTTCATAAAGTTTTGAAGCAAAAGAAGCACCAACATCAGGGAGACAACTGATGTTGTCTGGCCAATGAACGAGGAGTATCTTGTATAGTTGCCTTCTTAACGACTAAATTATTTTTAATTCATTCTAATTAATAGAGGTTTGTCAATAAAAACAAACATGTATGCATTGAAAAAAAATGTATTTTTAAAAAGAACATAAAATAATAATAATAATTGTAGTTGATTCAGTTTTTTCGCCTGGTTTTAATGAAATATTGATTTTTTCAGTAATCCCTAGTGAACCTCCTTTGAATTGTATCAATCTCTATAAATTTATTAGAAAATCTATTATTTATCTGGAATTTCGGAGCAGAGTTTTGGAGGTTTGTGTTTTTACACATTTGAAATCCGTAGATCAGTCAGAGTTAGACATTAACATTGTTGAGTACCGGCCCAGTGGTTTGATGGTTAGGCGTACGCGTACAATACCGAAGGTCCCGGGTTCGAATCCTGTGGTTTACAGGAGTCATGGATGCACACTACTGATGAGTCCCATACCAGGACGAAACGGCCGTCCAGAATTAATTAAATTTCTGGTTACTGTTTTTTTCCTTCTGACGAGTTAGTTTTCTACAGAGGTGGAATCAAAGACAAAACGGTGAGGTTGAGCAAAACCCATAAATCAATCAGAGTTAGACATTAACACTGTTGGATACCGGCTCAATGGTCCGATGGTTAGGCGTTCGCGCACAATACCGAAGGTCACGGGTTAGGGTCCTGCGAGGTGCAAGAGTCGTGCATGCGCACTGCTGATGAGACCCATACAAGGACGAAATGGCCGTCCAGTGCTTCTTCCAGGTTTCTAATGTTGATGGTCTAACAATGATTGATTGATAATTTCAAAATTTTTAACTAATAAGATCAGCCTTTTTTATCCTGAACAATCAAAAATTCAACCATTTCCACACACATATCAATCAATATAGAGATCATTTTTTGTAAACATAGAATCATCACATAATGACAAGAACATGATATATCTATTTTCGCGGGGGCAGGGGGGCTTTCATGATAATGGATCACGAAACACAGTTCTCTGACCTCGCCACAGAACTGAGATTATCATAAAAATAATAATAATATTAATAATTGTGTTGATCACATGTAACAACTTTTTTTCATTTCAAACAACTTTCTTATTTTGTTTTCCTCCCCCCTTCTCTCCTCAAGTAAGAACAACAGCAGACAAACAAACAAACAAACCGACAAATCCCATTAGTCAACAAAAATGATACATTGATGCACAAACAAACAAACATACAAACATACATGTATTTCCTGCACTTGAACTTCTTTTCAAGGCAAAAAAACAAACATTACTATCATCAAGTTGAGTGACTGACCTCCACTGCCTAGTATACAGGTAGTTGTGTTGTGTTTTCACTGAATTCACACAGAAATGGAAAATGAATGAATTAACATGGAAAAATTAGGATAATAGTAAATAGATTTTAATGAACTAACCTTATTGTTCATGATTTCCATTGTTGACTGCCTGTTTGTCAAACCTTCCATCCGAGAATTGCACATTTACTGATCAGTCCCATGTATCGAAAGTATAAACCATTTCGAGCAGGAGGGAACTACTATAGTAGTGATATGCTTTTACAAAGAGAATGAGACTAGGAACATGGATTGTTTTACCGTGTAGTGAAGGAGAACACAGGTGAGGGCAACCGAATTCTGTTTAACGAAATTTACAGAGTTACTCAGTAAAATAGGAAAACCATATCGTAAATCGTTGATTTGAAAATCTTCAATCCATTGTCTGACATTTCACTATTCATGCGTTCCATACAAATTCCATTGTATTCCCACTCTTCCTTTCTTGATCTTCCCCATCTTCTGCTGCCAGACATTACGTTTACACTCACGTCATATACTACTTATAAGTAGCGTGCACCACAACAGTACCAAAGCAACACTTTTTCCTCTGTCTCTGACCTTGAGGTTGCTCATGTACGCACAGTAGTCTCACTTGTTAACTTTGGCATGGTCTCGGTATTATTCTGATAACACGAGATCGTCAACAAATAGACGTTCATTTCCCGATCCAATCTTCTTCCTTGTTTCCATCCTACGAAGGGATTTAATTTGGTAACTGGTACGTAATTGATCTGTACTTATGATCATAGTCCATTTCGACTCAACAGGCTGTATCTGGTGAGTCCGATGTGATACAACCACATAGCCTTGGAATGATTTGTTAATGTACAGTTGGCCAGTCGTTGTCAATAAAAAAATATATCTGTCATATGTTCTTGTTGATGTTCACAGCAGGACTCGAACTCAATACTTTTGAACTTCTTTCTTCAAACTTATAACGGATTATTCATTACAGACTTACAGACTTCAGTGTGTTACTAGTTTAGTATGTATGTTAACACTATTGATTTATTCATACGTTTTGACAATTCTATATTTTTCTATTAGAATTATGGAGATTAGTGTTTTCCTTTGTACTTTTGAAATCATCAATCAATCATTGTGTTAGACTATCAACATTAGAAACCTGGGAGAAGCACTGAAAGACGACCGTTTCGTCCTGGTGTATGGGACTTATCAGCAGTACGCATCCACCACTCCTGTACCTCGCAGGATTTGAACCTAGGACCTTCGGTCTTACGCGAGGACGCTTAGCCTCTGGACCACTTGGTGAGGTCTAGCAAGATCTGTATATTAATCTTGAGATGGTGGAGCAAACTTTTAGCTCAGGTGGATGATTGTGGTTGTTGTTCAGAAGAATAATGAAAGCTCCACAACCAAAACAACCAGCTCAGAGAACGAAACACCACCACTGTATAGTAATCAGAGTTAGACACTAACACCACTGGATATCAGCCCAGCCGTCCAGAAGTTATGCGTTTGAATATTGCAAGGTGCAGTAGTTGTGGATGCGCACTACTATTGGTGAGTCCCATACCATGACGAACACATCCACAAGTGTTAATGTCTAATTTCTATCAACCAATGACACTAAGCAACCTCATTGATTGTCTTCAGTGGGCAACTATTTCACATTGGGCTGACATCCAATGGTGTTAATCTGTAACTTCGATCAATCCACTATGTGACGTGATCTCATCCATTGTGTTTGATGAAAAACTGGTTCACACCTATACTAGGCTGAAATGGCTGTTCAATGATTCCAGGTTTCTATTGGTGGCGGTCTAACATTGATCGATTCATGATTTCGAGGAAACTATTGATTACATCACATGATCAGATGAACTAATAAGTGTATTTAACCGGAGATACACTTTATTCAAATAAAAATATGTCCAGTTTATTGTTAGACTTATATTTGTGAAAAAGCACACTGATTTCGTGCACATGTCTTCTAGTTTTCAAAATACTTTCATCCCACCATACATTCAGATTCGATACTCTTCACTCCAGTAATAACTTCTACTGAATACTATCATTATAAAGTTGTTTGAGATTGTCAAGTTTGCATTATGGGGTTGTGAAGATTGTTAAGTTACAAATTTTTGAAACCATGAATCGATCAATGTTAGACCACCATTAGAAACCTGCAAGAAGCACTGAAAGACGGCCGTTTCGTCCAGGTATGGGACTCCTCAGCAGTGCGCATCCACAACTCCTGCACCCCGCAGGATTCGAACCCAGGACCTTCGGTATTGTGCGCGATTGATCGATTCATGGTTTCAAAAATGGATGCATTGGATAGTCCTTTCAGCCTAGTATGGATGTGAGCCAGTTACTCACCAAACGCAAATGGATGAGATCACGCAATATAGTGAATTGATCGAAGTTACACATTAACAGCATCGGATGCCGGCTCAGTGGTCCAGAGATTAGGCGTTCGCGCCCAAGACCAAAGGTGCTGGGTTCGATTCCAACCTTCGACTTCAACCTTCCAACTTGATTGCTTACTACTGTAGTGAAGGAGAACACAGGTGGGGCAACTGAACTGTATTTAACGGAAATTACAGAGTTAATCAGTGAAATAGGAAAACCGTATCGTAAATCGTTCATTTGCAATATATCAGTCCAAAATCTCGAACTGGACTGTTCCTGTTGCAAAACATCAATCCATTGTCACTATTCATGCGTTGCATACAAATTCCATTGTGTTCCCCCCACTCTTCCATTCTTGATCTTCCCCCATCTTCAGCTAACAGACATTACGTTGACACTCACGTCATATACTACTTATAAGTAGCGCACACCACACTACTACTTATAAGTTATATAATTTGTGTAAACCTTGACTTGTGCGCATTGAATGAAATCAAATAAATTATAAATATTATTTCAATGTTCAAATATTATTCCGTTCAATATTGGAATGTGTTCAATAAATTATAAAACTGAATGATTGATCATGTTTGTTTGTTTGTTTTTTTCAATTAGAGTTATGGAGATTAGTGTTTTCCCTTTGTACATTTGAAATTATCATTCAGTCATTATGTTAGACCACCATTAGAAACCTGGAAGCACTGGAGGGCCGTCTCGTCCTCCTATGGGACTCACCAGCAGAGTCCATCCATGAATCCTGTATCTTGCAGGATTTGAATCCAGGAATTTCGGTCTTGTGCGTGAACTCTTCTTTAACATAAATCAACTATCATTTTAGGAATGTGGAGATAGTCGAATTGCGTTGAAATCATGAAACGATCAATGTTAGATTACCACCATTAGAAACCTAGAATAATAAGATGGTCGTTTCGTCCTAGTTTAGGTGTGAAGTAGTTTTGTAGTGAAGGAGAACACAGGTAAGCGCAACCGAATAGGAAAACCATATCGTAAACCGTTAATTTGCAAATCTTCAATCCATCATTAATCCATTGTCTTACATTTCACTATTCATGCATTTCATACAAATTCCATTGTGTTCCCTCTCTTCCTTTCTTGATCTTCCCCCATCTTCTGCTGCCAGATATTACGTTTTTACTCGCGTCATATACTACTTATAAGTAGCGCGCACCACAGTTTTACTCACTGAATACAATGGATGAAGTCACACGATTTCGTGGTTTAATTAAAATTATTACACATTAACACCATTAGATATCATCAGTTCAGTATTATCAGGGTTAACAGTTCGTATAGGTGACCCGAATGTCATGAGGTTCAATTCCAACCAATCAGATCATTGATACTAACTACCGATGACTATTATACTATTCAATACTTCCATATTTTCTCAATGAGATTATCGAACTTAGATTAGCTTGTGATTTCAATGATAAAAATCACTTTCGTACATAATAATCGTGATAAATACGTGTAACTCAACTTTCCCTTCTAACTTTTCATAAGATTTTCTTATTTTAGTAAAACGATTAGACAAAGAATTCACAGTATCATGAATGAGAACTGATCGTTAACTAACTAATCAATCAACTAAACTCTATAACCTTTAATTATGACAAATTAAGTCATTATTATTCTCAGATGATTTGATATTTATCTTTCTTCTTTCATCAATATGGTCAAACTACTCCTCCTGAAATTGTGTGACACGCACACACACACACGGTGGTTGTTGCTTTCTCCACTCTCCTATCATTAACCTAACTGTTGTCTTTTTTACCTACCTAGACAACAGGGAATCCACTCTATCGCTAGACAGATGATACGTAATGATTCTTCGTGGTAGCGGTTAAATTAACGCTTCGACTGTTTAGATATTTTTTCCTTTGTTTATTGATTACGGACATTCGTCTACCTACCTGTTAATGTCTGTCTGTTGTTACCTGTATGTATGTGTGTGTGTGTGTATGTGATAGTGTGTGTGTGTGTGTGCATGTATGTATGTTGTATGTGATGTGTCTATCTAACTAACATGGAGTAAATGATATTATCTATCTGTTATGAGATGATTATTGTTCTGTTGACGAGTGTTGACGAGTGAAATAATCATACCACTACGACTACTGTGATCACGCAATAGTAACCAAGGTAATTACAAAGAGAGAGAGAGATAAATAAAAGAAAGATTATCAAGACTATAAATTTTTTTACGTTAACTCTTTTTTTCATACAAAGGAAATGAAGATGATGAGGAGGAGGATGGTGAAAACAGGTGATGAAGATAAAAAGTAACAATTATGGAAAAAAAACGTTTTTCAAAAAAAAATTTGTTACAAAAATATGAAACTGTCTTCAAAATAAATTTAAAAAAGTGATAGTTATGACTTTTTAACCTAAGATAAAGGAAGACAAGTTCTCCCCCCTATCTCTCTCTCTCTCTCTCTGTCAATTGATATGACATGAATAACAAGGATTACTCACCTACTGACTTAGTAGGCCTATGACCCCCAATAAAGAATGGGCTGCTGATCAGTATTCTTTAAACTACTCTATCCTACACCTTCTTTTCCTGGTTCTAACTCCGCCTGTAGCATTTACTTAGTTACTGCCGGTCTCAAGCTCAGATAGAGGAGGAGGGTTGTAGATGAGGTCAACGACTTCATCCTGTAAAAAACCAGCTTGTTAAAAAAAGTGCTAACCGCATTAAGTAAGCTCAACAAGTACTACTCGTGATAATTAAACCTAGTTAGTAGTTAACCATACAGTCTGATAAGTGCATCTCATCCTATTTACCATTTGGATGCAAATACCTATAAAACTTGATTTTAGTGTTTTTTTTTTGTCAAGATCTAAACCTTTGATAAACTCGTCAATAGATATGCTTGAAATCATTACGAGTTCACCTTATTCGGTAAATGAGAGTGAAGACAAATGATCCAGTGACAAGATAGGCAACCCTAATCCGTTGCCCCGTCCAACTGAAGAAGACTTATGATATGGAGTAGAAAGTGTATTCTACAATCCCCCAGAAAATATGAGGTTTCTCCAAACACACAGATCGAGTTTATTTATACATGATAGAAAGGTCCTTGTGAGAGTCACAAAAATAGCGTACTAAAATAATGCATCAACCAATGACAGCCAAGAATTTTCCGTGTAGGAAATATAATCTCATGGTCAAAAGATCAGCCCATGTGCAAAAGCATAGGACCTTTATGAAGTGAGTTCTGGGGATCTAACTTCGTCAACAACCTTCCATTTTAAACGTCTGACTATATTATCCACCAAACAGTTAGTGAGTTCAAATAGTTATCGATTAGTACAATGCTAACATATACCAATCCAGACATCATCAATATACAACCTGCTGTTGAAGAGATAACAAACCAGATTCCATCTGGGGAAAATATTAAAAAGAAATACCGAAAGTTGATTGGACAAAACACTGCGGAAACCAACAAATTGCATTATACGATAAGCTGTAACTTGGAATCTTCAAGGCTAAAGGAAAAGAGAAGATCAAAGAACACCAGAATCGAAGACAAACATGAGGAAAATCAACAGTAATTGGATAGAAGTGGAAAGAATGGCCCAATGCAGAGTTAGTTGAAGAATGTTAGTCGGCAGCCTATGTTCTATTTGGGATAGTAAGAGGAACAAATACTCATATACCAGTAAAGAATGATCACATTCGAAATCATCAATCAACCAATCATTGTTAGACCATCATTATAAACATGAAAGCACTGGATGGCCGTTTCCTCCTGGTGTACGACTCATTAGCAATACACATCCATAACTCCTGCCACTCAAAAAATTCGAACTCAGAACCTTCGAATTGTGCACGAACGCCTAACCTTAACTCTAATTAAAAAAGAATGATCCGTTTAAAATGTCAAGACGAACTCTATAGAAAATATCAAGTTTAATAAATGCAGTAATAGTTGTTATGTTTGTGTTATGAAAACATACCTTCTAATGTGTGTGTGTGTGTGTGTACGCTGATTCACTCACTTGACTCTCCTTCACTTCAATCCAACTCATTTTCATCGTGGTGTTTTAAGATCAGTCAGTCAGACAGACAGACAGACAGACAGATACAACGCAGAACTTCATACGCAAGTACATCAGTTCAGGGTGACATACCACATCAGCACGAAGACGCAACTGTCAGTTCAAATCCAACAGTGATAGCGATAGTAGAAGTATTACCGGTAATGGAGAAGATTAGGGAGCCAAGATATAATTCGATAAGTATAATTCAGTAAGATAAATTTAGAAGGAGAAAGATAAAGATTATGAGGAATTCAGAAGGTTAGAATTAGAGAGAACACAAAGAGTGGATACACCTGCACCATTGCAAACGATTCTGAGCCATGTTGTTCAAGGTGACTTTCGTCTCGCCAACCCCAACCTGGTAGCCTACATCTACCAACATGACTCAGTTCACTTGTCAGTGACTTCATGGATTTGTGCCATGTTTAGGTTTGGCCGCCCCTAGGTTTCTTCCAATCTACTCTTACACTGCAAAACATAGCTCGTCGCGGCAGTCGGTGGTTAGGCATACGTAACACATGTCCTAACCACCTCACCTGATGAAGTTTCACTACTTCATCTATTGATTTGCCATCCCTACCTAGAACTCGTTTCCTAACGACAGCATTGCTTATACAGTTGTCACAAGATACACGAGCAATGCTTCGGATACACATATGATCGAAGACTAGTAACGTACGAACGTCCTCTACTCTTAACGGCCATGTTTCGCATCCGTATAGTAGGACGGAGCGAATTGCTGAACAGTACACTTGTCCTTTGGTTAGCAAGCTGATATCTCACCTGCGCCATAGCTGACGCAGGTTGGCAAAAAGATCGGTCAGCTATTACATCACCGGTGATGGTATGCCGAGAAATATTGTTGTCAACTGTAACAAACAGACAAATAAATAAACAGCAACACGTGACAATGTGTACACACACACATACAAATATAATCACTACTCCATACAACTGATAACCTATGAATAAACAACAAACACTTGTTGATATTTCCTCCTTATCAGCATCAATCAGGAGAATACATCAAGTGTGTGTGTGTATGGGGAGGGAGCATTATACATTTCGATTGTTTGTCTAAAAGAACAATGCTTGTTCATATAATTGCATTATACTGTGTACACATATCCCGAATGTGTGTTTCTAACTCTCTCTCTCTCTATTTATGCAAATATTTTAAGTATCAACGCATTCGGATAATTACAAATAGTGAGTAATCAATACTGTTGATCATACAATGTAGATGGGAGGGGTTGGTGAGGGTGGTGTCTTTAGAAATGAGATCAACAAATAAGCAAGTAGTTGATTGAGCGAAATGAGGTTTCGTTGCATGTGCGATCAATTAGTGATCAATCTGTTTACTTTAAACACTAACATGAGATCAGGTGGTGGTGGTGTTGGCGGATGAGAGAGATTGAACAGGAATAAAATAACCACTTAGTAACTCAATTCGATCATATGTATCTATATATATATTTATTCAAAATTAATGTTTACTTATCTGTTTATCATATCAATGAACAACCTTGTTACTGACTCAATCAAACATTGACAAACATTGAAATGAGACAAGGTAATGAACAAGATGTTTCACTTGATGAGTAAGGAACTGTTTAGCAATATTCATCCATGAGAAATTGAGACTAGTTTACTTCAAACAAGTCAAGTATAGAAGAGCTACTCCTTATTACTATTATTATTATTATCACATGACTGCAACATAGTGTATGAGATACGAACTATCATACAAACAATTTGTACCACACACAAGTACATCAGTGACGAAACTCAAGATTAACTGTAAATCGATAATTATGTAGCCTGTTGATGAGTGTTCATAAAAATGTGTAAATATTTTACGTGATTACTTCCTCTCTCTCTCTCTCTGCGTATCACTGTCACACTGAACTGTAATTCAAAAGCCTTGAATCTAAACACCTACATAAAACTATGTGTCTATTATCTTCGTTCGGAAACATGTTCAGTGGGGATTCGAATAACTGTGAATGTTTTGTATTTGATGGTAGTAGTAGTAGTGTGAGTAGTCAGTCAATCAGTCATTCAATACATAGAACTTCGTACGCAAGTACACTGGTTCATGTTGCCATACCATATTAGCACAAAGATGCAATAGTCAATTCAAGTTCTATCGTGGTAGAGATAGTAGAAGTATTACCGGTAATGGAGAAGATGAGGATTCGAAGATATTTTTCAAGAAGTGAAATTCAGTGAGATAAACTTAGAAAGAGAAAAATAGAGATGATGAGGAGTTCAGAAGGTTAGAATTAGAGAGAACACAAACAGTGGATGCACCTGCGCACTCGCAAACGATTTTGAGCCATGTCATTCAAGGTCTCTCAACATTGGTTAGTATCGTCTCACGGATCCCAACTAAGAAGTCTACACCTACCGAAATGACTCACTCAGTCCACTACTTGTCAGTGACTTCATGGATTTGTGCCATGTTTTAGTTTGGCCGCCCCTTGCTTTCTTCCAACCCACTCCTATACCACAAAACATAGCTGGTCGAGGCAGTCGCTGGTTAAGCATACATAACATACATATCATCACGATAGGAAAGCCCAACCACCACATCAAGTTCACAGCTACGATCGGGATTATGAGTAATAGTACTGTATCACTTTATGTCTAGCCTGAATGTCTCTTATATACTAAGGGAGCATTCAGAGGTGAATCGGCGACCTAAATATGTAGTGGTAGAGGGGGGAGCGACAGAATGATTAAAATTTTATTGTTATGATGATGAGGAATACTATTAAAATTGAGACAATCACATCAACTTATTATATGTCATGATTATTTCTATTTAAAGAAACAATAGAATTTGACACTTTTTACATCTTTGTTTTTCTATGCTTCTTTCTATTCAGTCATTCATTGTGACATGATCTAATCATCTTCATTCATTAATGTCTCTAGCATTCGCTCTGTGTATGTGCGTGTGTGTGTGTGCGAGTGTATGCGTGCATGTCTATCTTCCCATTCAATATCTATTTATTGAAAAAACAATCATACTTCCATTTCATTATCTTATTTATTTCTATTGTTTCGAAATTCAATTCAGTTCAATTCAATAAGAGATAATCATGTTCAATGGTTCAATAGTTGGTTTCAATTTTTTCAACGATTTCTTATTAAACTAATAATGATATTATTTGAAATCATCAGTCAATCATTGTTAGACCACCATTAGAAACCTGGAAGCACTGGACTCATCAGTAGTGCGCATCCACAACTCCTGCACCTCGCCCGAAAATATCGTAACAGTGCTCACCGGTGACTAGCTTCATGAGGAAATTCTCAGAGTTCTAGTTGAGAAAACGTAACCAATGGAGTTCAACTCTGTCGGGTGAAGACAGTAACTACCAAAGGCAAATGGGTGAGGTCGCACAAAATCCCTAGATCAATCAGAGTTAGACATTAACACCATTGGATGCCGGCCCACTGGTCCGATGGTTAGGCGAATCCTGCGAGGTGCAGGAGTCGTGGATGCGCACTGCCACTGATGAGTCCCATACCAGGACGTAACGGCCGTCCAGTGCTTCCAGGTTTCTAATGTTGGTGGTCTAACAATGATTGACTGATGATTTCAAATGTGTAAATAAACACAAACCTCCAAAAACTCTGCCCGAAAAAATGATATTATTCATTGAACTAAACAAATGGATCAATAGATTTTTCTGATATTACAACATTAATTGTCTTGATCATTCATTGTGTAGATTTGAAAAAAATGGCGAATATTCAAAATTATTGATTTGAAAAAAATCTCTAGTGAATTTATCCTCTGGTTTCAAAATTCACTTTTGACAACACCGAAAAAAAATGCAAAAGTTATAGGAATAAATATATATTTATCAACAAGAAAAAGTTTGAGACAACTGTTGAGCTCACGTGTTAGCATTTTGACATGAATGGTTCGGCTCAATCCCATGGTGCAACCACACAGGACCATTCAAATCATTTATATACACTAGTACATATATATAGTGATTATTTCCGATCTATGATCGCGTCGTCAATCAGTATCCATCACATGAACAGGCCATTTCTACATATCCCGCTTTCATGACTGTCAAACTCATCATTATTAGCAATGACGATATGCAATACAGCACCCAATTGACAATGGTCCTCAGGGAATGTTGCAGACACAACCACTAGTATCCAAGAAATCGGTCACCCTACTAATCAATTTTGTATACGGACTGTTAGTAATACTTGCTAAATTAATGCCAAGCCATCCACAATGTTCACAGCGAACCTCTGGTCTCATAGGAGACCTTCAGCTCTATATAGCAATATAGCATATGGTATACACATCGTATGGCATAGGATAGTCAGAGATGCAGCCCAGCTTAACACAAATAGGCTCAAACATTCTTAATACCTTTTGTTTCATGTCGGGTAATAAATATGAGACCTGAGTTAGGGATAGTATCCCTTATCTTGACCTTCTGCCTAAATATTATTCAGTTTTAACAAATTGTTTCCTTTATTATATCTAGCCTAAAAATTAAATACTTACTTACTTGCTTACTTAGGCCTGTTGCTCCTCATGGAACATACACCGCCGATCAGTCTTCTTCAGCATACTCTATCCTAGGCTTTCGTTTCTAGTTGTTTCTAATTACTATTCACTCTCTCTATGTCTGTCTTCCATTCACAATGTTGCGTCTTCTTCAGTCTACCTCTTCTCCTTCGGTCTTGAGAGTTTCAAGTTTGAGCTTAACTTGTAACGTAGTTGAATGATTTCCTTAGTATGCGTGTCCTATCCACTTCCAGGACTTTTTTCCTTATTTCTTCCTCATCCTACAAATATTTCTTTTTACTAACGTTGAAAATCCAGAAACACTGGATGGCCGTTTCAGCCTTATATGGGACTCATCATAAGTGTACGTATACAACCCCAAACACGGGAATCGACATTTAGTCTTGTGTACATGTTAACGTTTGACTCGTAGACCTGTGAGTTGTTAAACAACTTTTTTGACATCTAACTTCGCTGTACATTATTACTTGACCTAGCTCGGAAGGTGTGTCTTTGGTGTGTAATTACAGTAGTCTCTCATCCAACATTCATTCATTAAATAAACCGGTAAAAATGTTAGATATTGAACATTGAAAATTGGTACGTTATAAATTCATGAATACTTATCTTAATCCAATCAAATGAGAGAGATTAAACATTTTTTTTAAAAAAATGTTCAATCTTTTATAAATATTTGTCAAAAATTCGAAAAAAGAAAAACAGTTCAACAGTAATTGAATGTTAATTCAATAAAACAAATTATATTTCATTTCAACTAGTCATTAAAACAAATTATATTCTATGTTTGATGATTTTCATGAAGATGGTTATTAATTGTTGACTGAAATCACATAACTGTTGACAACTGTTGAGGATGTAGAAAGAGATTGAATGATCGTTTCATCCAGGTATAGAGAACCAGAGTGGTAGTGTACAAGCACAAGCCAGCAATTGAGATTCAAATTATAGATCATCCATAGTGCGCATGAACTGTTAACATCATGACCATTGAGCGGGATCTAGTAATGTACAAGATTGAATAGCCTGAGTTCGATTTCCAATTTTGAGGTCGCGTATGTATACTACCATCAAGGAATTCCATGTTTTCCACAGATGTTCATTGAGATAATGAATTTTAGACCACCACCATTCAAAATATGGAAGCACTGAACGTCTGATCTAGTTTGAGACTCATTAGCAGTGAGCGTGCACGACTCCTGTTACTCGCAGTATTCGAACCCAGGACTTTAGGTTATCCTCATGACAACTCAATCGGAATCCAATGCTGGTAATGTCTAGCTTTAATTTATCTATGGTTTAGCGCAACCTCACCCATTATTTTCGGTGGGTAACTTCCTACACCCGGTACAGCTGAACTTCACTAATCATGGCTTCTCACCTAGAACTCTGAGAATTTCCTCACGTAGCTTGT
>OX103977.1:15846095-15866387 GCA_944470395.2 Schistosoma turkestanicum
GACTGAAGTCAAGGTTAATCACTTACATAACAAGTTATAGCAAATTATGTGATTGGAAGTAGTCAATAAGACATACGCATCCGTAAACCAAACTTGTAATCTTCAGGGAACTGATACACGACATCCAGTTCTATAGTTTAACAAAAATTACCGTTAAACTCTTTGAACATCTTATAAGACCTCTAAACACCAGTTAATATTTTAACATACAACTTAACTAATAGAATACGACGCTTAACACTAACACCATGCACAAATAAAATAAAACGACTAGACACTAGTCACTACTACTCAGTTATCATCAGTCAATTATGTTGTATCAACTTTGACGTACGTACAAACGCATAGACTAGAATAAAACACTCTCATATAATATGATACTTCAACTATACTTTATGCCTAGTGTTATCACAGTCGGTTTTCATGATTAGAACAAAAGAATTTTCTAGATCACAATGGACATGTGGTGATCTTCATTGAGTTTTATATTATTATTATTATTATTATTATTATTATTATTATTATTATTATTATTATTATTATTATTATTATTATGATTTGACTAGTGATGACTTGAGGCTAACCATAAACCACTACTCCATTCATCCACTGAACGCACCTATACACACACATAGATACACAGATACATGATAGACAACATATAAACACAAGAGCTCCAACTAACTATACACCATCCCACCCCCAAAAACATAAACCCCAATACCTCCTCATTTATCTTCAACTGGAATTCTTCTGTTTTTTTTTTATTCATTTGAGGAGACTATGCATCTTTTAAGATTCTGTATGTGTGTCATGTCAGCTGATTACTCTTAATCATTTGTTTCAGTCATTTGAACAGATGTCCATGAATTTATTTTGAATAAAATTAAATAAGCCGTGAGTTGTACTCACAGACATCCACATGCATGCACACATACACACACACGTTCAACTTCCGTCTGTCTATCTATCTATGTTTCTTTTTTTTGAACACCGAGAAAATACAAATCACTCCGTCTATATATACATAAATTCAGCAGTCTGGATCAATTGTGAACACTATATTTTTTGTATTTTTGGGTATCTCAAGACATTAGACAGAAGAAGAATTGACGATTGAGAAAGACAAAAAATTAGTGTGTGTGTGTGTGTAGCACACACAAAAGTTTATTATTTAGTTTTTCATAAAAAACAGAACAGAAAACACATTATTAATAATTTTTTCTTGTTTATTGTCATAAGTTAAGCTGGCATGATGAACAAGTGAATGAATGAATGAGCGCATGAGAGTAAGTGTGGATATAGAGAAGAGAAGAGAAGAGAAATGGGAACTGGAACAAATAGTTTTTTTTCTAATCTGGTTAAAACATGTTTGATTGTGTTTTTTTCTTGTTCAGCAATAATCTGTCTGATGATAAATGTGTTGACTTTCAATTTGCGATCTTGATTCTTTAGTACTCTTATGTAATGAAGTCTCATATCAAAAGATACAATCCTATTAATTACTTACTTACTTGCTTGCTTACGCCTGTTTCCCCCAATGAAGCATAGGTCGCCCACCAGTCTTCTCCAGACAACTCTGTCCTGGGCTTCTCTTTCCAATTCTGTTCAATTTTTGTTCATTCTTCTCATATCTTCCTCTATTTCTCGGCGTAATATGTTCCCTGACCTTCCTCTTTTCCTTTTGCTTCGAGGGTTCTAAGTGAGGGCTTGTCTTGTGACGCAGTTCGGTGCTATTCGAAGTGTGTGTCCTATCCACTGCCACCGCTTCTTTCTGATTTCCTCCTCCACTGGAATCTGGTTTGTTCTCTCCCACAGTAAGTTGTTGCTGATAGTGTTTGGCCAACGAATCCGAATTACTTTGCGTAGACAACTTTTAATAGTGACTTGTATCTTCTGGATGATGGCTTTGGTAGTTTTCCAAGTTTCCGCTCCATACAATAGAACTGTCTTGACATGTGTTTTTGAAAATTCTGATTTTGGTTTTGGTTGACAGTTGTTTAGAGTTTCAGATGCTGTTCATTTGTAAAAATGTAGCCCTTGCTTTGCCAATCCGCACCCTCACATCTGCATCGGATCCACCTTGATTGTCGATGATGCTGCCCAGATATGTAAAGGTGTTAACGTCCTCCAAGTCATCTCCATCAAGAGTGATTTGGTTGGCGCATGTTGCGTTGCATTGGAGAATTTTGCTTTTTCCTTTATGTATGTTGAGACCTGCTGCTGGAGAGACTTTGAATGATATAACTTAAAATCGTGTGTACTGGTGCAGTTGCATTCATATCTTCGAACCCTAATCTTTTCTATTACCGCTACTACTACTGTGGTGTGTGCTACTTATACGAACGATATAAGTAGTATAAGAAGGGACGTGAAAGAAGAAGTCTCACGGTCAGAAGAGGAAATGGAGCAAACAAATGGAGAAAAAACAAGAAGTAAATGGAGTACCAACAGGAAGTAAAGGAAGCAACAGCAGGAATGGAAGAAGGCTGGAGCGTTGGAAGTCACGACTCAAAGATGGTATGCAAATAGAGTATTCAATCTAATGTTTTCGTTTTTAACTGACTCAGAGTGTAAATTTGCATAATACAATCTTCCTCGCCTGTCTCAGTCTTCTCAATATCATAAGAATAATACTAGTAAAATATGTTAAAATAATAGACTACTGTTTCATTCTAGTACTGAGATATTTCACTGACAATGTTGATTTATGAGGATCGAACTCGGGAGTGTCATTAGTCTCGTTCGTTTATGAATATTGAAACTTTAAATCACATATCTACAAAAATTTGCTTGATCATTTCATGCAATCATCACATCCAGTATGATTTAAACTGTATTGATCACAAACTCTCATCATGAATCTGTACCTTTACCTTGTCGAAACAAATTCACACTAATGACGAGCGCATGTTTAGCATACTTTTCAGTAATCGGATTATGCGAAGACTCATTACAATGAAAATAATCCTTAGAAGCCAAAAAAAATAACTCAACAAATCGAAACACTCCACTACTGATATGATGAACACATACAACACTGTTTAGACAATTTTTTTTCATTTCCCAGAATTCCATGTTGAAATTTTCATCTTTATCTTAAATTATGATCATGAAACAGTAAAACCCCAAATTGATCTCAAATCACAAACAATTTTGATTTGTTTGAATGATAAGATAATCGATTTATACACACACACACACACAGAGCCAATTAGACTTGTATACTGACATGAAATAATCAATAAATCAATACCGGATTATGGGTTATGCTGAATTATGGATTTACGAATGGAAAAGAATGAGGTGCAGACAGGCACACAGACAAACACTCGTCTGTATAACTAGTCATGTACTTGATTCAATCGAAATCCAGGTGTCTATAAAATCAGACACAGATGTATGTGCGAACACACACACACATACATACACAGACGATACTAATTATGAGCACATGTAGAAAGTACACTAACCACTGACCCCATCCCATATACACACACAAACACAGGGAATCTATTTAAGCAGGAGTCAATTTTGAGTCAGATCTCAGCTAGATAATTCAGAAAAAAAATCAGTTTAAAGGAGAAAGTAAATAAAAATTATTTAAGCACCAAAAAAAGTGTCACTGTAGTTTAAGTAGTAGTCACAGTACTTGTAGTCATAATGACTCTTCTACACTTCTCCCCACCCCCTCTCCCTTCCTTGTAAATCATTAGTTTGACTGTGTTTATTGAGTATAGATAAGACAAAAAACACAGCAGTTACTTAAAAAAATGTTTTATTTTCATGCCTACTTACTTACTTACTAACTCAGTGACTTATTCATTGTGATAAAAAAATAATTTTTTTTACAATTAGCGGGAAACAAATAAAATACTGATAATAAGACAAAGTAAATTGTTTTTTTGGAATTAGTCAAACTGACAAAAAAGAAACATTCACATTATTATTATTATAAAGAAAAACATTATAGGAAAAAACATACATCAGATCAAAGATTACTCTGTTCAGGGATGTCGTAAATGGTACCTAACCTATCATTGGGATGTTCTTCACCTCCTATCAGTCAGTCAGTCAGTTACAGAGTAGAACTTCATCATCATTTTAGGCTGCCATACCGCAATAGCACAGAAACGTAAGTGTCAATTCAACTTTCACAGTAGTAGAGGTAGTAAAAGTATTAGCAGTAATCGGAGAGATTACGTTTAGAAGATATTATTCACGAAGTATAATTCACTGAGATAACTTTTGAAAAAGAAAAATAGAGATGATGAGGAATTAAGAAGGTTAGGATTTGAGAGAACACAATGAAGGAATGCACCTGTGCCATTGCAAACGGTTTTGAGCCATGACATTCAGGGTCTGTAACCATTGGTGATATTCATTTCGCTGACCCCAACCAGGTAGCCTACATCTACCAACATGACTCGATCCACTTGTCAGTGACTTCGTCGATTTGTTCCCTGTTTTATATTTGGCCGCCCCTAGCTTTCTTCCAATCTGCTTATACACCAGAAAACCTAGCTCATCGAGGCAGTTGGTAGTAAGGCATACGCAACACATGTCACAACCACCTAAAGTGATGACGTTTTACTACTTTATCTATTGATTTTCCATCACGATAGGCAAGCCCGACCACCATGTTAAGGTAGCAGCTACGGTCAGGCTCCACCTGTTATACATGACTGAAAGTGTCAAATATTGGAAAAAAAATATTTATTGAACATTGAGAACGTTACGAATCACACTAGTCAATCGGTTTTCATTCAAATATCATTTGTAGTAGTCGTGTTTGAATCTTCCCAATTGATGTTTACCACTGCAACTGACCAGTCTATTTTGGATATATGTACACCCTGTGTAGATTCCCTCGATCTTCTCTTCAAGGTTACCAGTATTATAAGCAGGCAACAATAGTGATGAGTTGCGAAGGCCAAAACTTATGTTTCACCCTATTTGGGACTCATTAGCTCAATATGTCTACTAACCTACATTCTTCTCTATTCAGAAGGTTTGTGACCTGATGAAAAACATCGTGGCAATCCCTTCAGGATGTCTATAATTCAAAATCGACTGATAACCTGTAGGATGATTCAACCCAGCCAATAGAGATGAATTTTCAGCTGTTTAAATCATTTTAACAGATTTGAAAAACTAAGAAGTATTCGTGCAGAAATCAGTTATGAATACAATTACTCACTAATCACAAACAAAAGATCATGAGTTTTTGTAATAATTCAAGAAATTGATTGCAGTTAAAAAGCATGAGGTTCTATGTATTCATTACTGAAGTCATGAATTAAACGTTGTGTTAGACCACCACCATTAGAAAGAAACCTGGTAGCAGTGAAAGACGGCCATTTCGTTCTGGTATCGGACTCATCAGTGACAATGCACATCCACGACTCCTGCTACTTTCAGAATCCGAACTCAGGACCTTCGGTCTTGCTCGAGAACACCTACCCTTTAGACTACCGACGGTGTTAATGTCTAACTCTTATCAACCTAGTGATTTAGCGCGACCTCACCCGTTTGTCTTCAGTATTTACTGCCTACATGCAACAGGGTTGAACTCCACTGGTGGTCACGTCTTCTCACTATAACTCAAAGAAACTTCCTCATGAAGCTAGTCACTAGTGAGCACATTGTTAGGCTAGGTGTTCGCGCTCAAGACCAAAAGTCATGGGTCTGAATCTTGTGAGTATCAGGGGTCGTGGATAAGCACTACTACTGATGAATCCCATACCAGGACGAAACGGCCGTCCACCGATTCCTGATCTCTAATGGTACTCTAACACAATGATTGATTCATGGCTACCATAATCAAAAACAATCTCTAAAACTCCATGATGAAAAATCTTCTTATTAAAACAAATTATTCCGAGGTTCAATCCCTATGTGATAAAAATTTATCGATTCACAAACACACACACACCAATATCACCATCAAAGAATTTGAATGAATGAAAATAAAATTGTCATCTAGTTCATTTTCTTTTTGCGGGGGGAGGGTCTGTCAATAGTGGATGGTAATTTTCAATGATCATTTAAACTCAAATCAATCAGGATGATATTTAATATTCAGCAATATTCAATAATCATCAGATCTACTGAACCTAGCCAACCCCCCTGCCACTGCCGTCACTGGTACCGTTTATTGATTATGTAAAAGTGTAACATTTCTAATTTCCAAATAATAATAATAATCACTAAGACTGTTCTTTATTGATTTTGTATGTAAAAGTGATGATTGTGAGGGCGCAGTAAGTAGTTAATGTAGAAGAGACTTTAAATAGAATGTCTATATTGTATTGTATATTGCTATGCAAAAGCAACAACAATTGTTACATAGTCTCAACAACAACTGCAAAAATAGTTTCTATGCGTGAGTAGCCTGATTATTATTTGTGAGGTTGTAGTTGTTGTTGTTGAGACTTTTGTTAAAATTTCTCTTTAACAAATAGTTTATTGATGAGAATGACTTGTTTGTTTGTTTGTTATGGAGGGGGGAGGGTAGGGGGCGAAGAATTGATGCATTAAAATGATAATTCATCTTTTTCTATTGATGTGTAACACACTACAACAGTTGATCAATCTCTTATGTGATATATGTCAACAGTTCGAATTGGTCACGAGCGGCAGAGTTGATTCAATGGCTGAATGAATGTACTTACATGTTAGTGTTGATATTCACAGTAGGACTTAACATATGGTACATTTCAATTCAAGAGACATTCAATGCGTAATTTATTAAGTCTGGATAGTTAGTGGATCATGTAACGAAGTGAATCAGTTTAAAAATTGAATGATACATGCTCAGCTGATCCAATTGCGATCACATTCCATAATCATGTGATTACAAGATCAAGCTGAGAATGTTTTGTCAGCCCCACCCCACCCAACTCTCCTCTTTCCAAATTCTAGTAAGATACGAACTTTCATACAAACAGTTTGTACCATACACAAGTACATCACTGAAGAATATGAAGACCAACTGTAAATTGACAATTATATAGCCTGTTGATGGGTATTGATGGTAATATATGACTAGTTGAGATGACTACATTCTCTGTGTGTGTGTGTTTGTCACACACGCACACACCAAACTGTAATGTTTCATCTTATTTAAAACTGTTCAGCTTGATATACCTATGACATTCCAGAGTTGCTGCTCACTCTGGGAATCAAACCAAGTGCTGCTCGCTTCACTTTATCGACTTAGCTAGTCCGTTCAGATAACCAATTAATTTTAGAATGTAGTGAAGTTTAATACATCTCTAATGAAATATGTACGTCCTGTACGAATGACCACGATATTTTTCATTAGGTTACAAGTATTAATACGCAGAAATGTATGATGATTAGCAAGTACGTCCAGCTATTGATGAGTCCCAAATAGAACGAAACACAAGTTCTGACAATTAATTAATCAGTAGCTATGGTTATTCAATAGTTTGTTCTTTGTTTATTTTTCAGTGTGTTATCTCAAAGATTTTGAGATCACTATCGAGAAGCTAGAAACATTAGATGGCCGCTTTGTCCTAGTTTCGGGACTCAGCAATAGTGAGTATTCACAATCCTACATATGGGACAATGTTGGATGATAATGATGAGTTCAATTATCGTTTGCAGAGCCATGGATGTACACCAACACTAAGCATACAATGACGGAAATTTCATGCAATGCTTCCAGCTTCACAATGATGTTCTAACATTGATCAATTCATATATTTCAAACGTTAATTCTCTATTTTACACTCAATCCGTTCTACATTGACCCGTACACAATCGATAATCGTAGATAACTTCACATACTTAGATTGTAAAACTCACTGAATTAAAACAATACAAAAACTACCTAAGATTACTGGATACAACACATTTCAGTGAACATTGAACAATGAACAATGAACCCTAACCTTGATTTAAATCAATATAAACATTTTATTGTTATTCCTAATCTACTTCAGTAATAAATTAGTCAGCTAAATTTAAATGAATCGAATACTTAATCACATGTTCAATCTAACAAGCACGCATAGACAGACAGTCATACAGACACACACACATAAAATACAAACATGATCAGAATGATATTTTTATTTATCGATTATTGGATAGATAACTCCTCCTGGGGTTACTGGGGTTGGTGAGGCTATCCCTCAGAAAACAAACTCAATGAAAAAAATGCTAAACAGGAATATGTATATATATATATATATACCTATAGAAAGAGAGTTTTCATCACGAGATGATGTCACTTGAATAAGCCACAAAGTATTGTTTTCACTTAGCGCTGAACACCTCAGTGACAGTCAGAAGCCACAATCCAACATAACATCGTACCGAAGAGATTAATAGCACGATGGTATGCCGAGAAATCTTGTTGTCAACTCTAACAAACAATCAAACGAACAGCAACACGTGACAATGTGTACATACACACACAAATATAATCACTACTCCATACAACTGATTACCTATGTATCAACAACAAACACTTGTTGACATTCCTCCCCACATTTCCTCCTTATCAGCATCAATCAGGAGAATACATTAGGTGGTTGGGGGGGGAGGTGGAGTTGTATATTTCGATTGTTTGTATAAAAGATCAATGCTTGTTCATATAATTGCATTACATTGTGTACACATTTACCGATTGTGTGTTTCTAATTCTCTCTATGCGAATATTTCAAGTATCAACACATTCGGATAATTAGAAATAGTCAGTGATCAACACTGTTGATCATGCAGTGTGGATGGGAGCGGGTGGTGAGGGTGGTGTCAGTGAAAATGAGATCAACAAATGAGCAACTAATTGATTGAGCGAAATGTGGTCGCATTTCATATGCGATCAATTAGTGATCAATCTGTTTACTTTAAACACGAACATGAAGTCGGGTGGTGGTGGTGGTGTCGGATGAGTGAGACTGAACAGGAATAAAATAACCACTTAGTAACTCAATTCGATCATATGTATATCTGTATATTTATTCAAAATTAATATTTACTTATCTGTTTATCATATCAGTTTTTAATTTGTGAACAACCTTGTTACTGACTCAATCAAACATTGACAAACATTGAAATGAGACAAGGTAATGAGCAAGATGTTTTACTTCAGTAAGGAACTGTTTAGCAATATTCATCCACAAGAAATTGAGACTAGTTTACTTCAAACAAGTCGAGTATGGAACAGCTACTCGTTATTATTGCTATTATTATTATGAAGACGTAACTACAGCGTAGTGAAACAGACACCAACTTTCATACAAACAGTTTGTACCATACACAAGTACATCACTGAAGAATATGAAGACCAACTGTATATTGACAATTGTATAGACTGTTGATGGGTATTCATGGTAATATATGACTAGTTGAGATGACTACATTCTCTCTCTCTCTCTCTGACACTCTCACACTGAACTGTAATTCGAAAGCCTTGAACCTAAACACCTTCTACATAACTATGTATCTAACGTCTTCGTTCGAAAACATGTTCAGTGGTGTTTCGATCAATTGTGAATGTTGGTGTTGTATAGTTGAACAGAACATTGATGAATTTATCTCGAGATAAACATTCACAATCGAGAAAAATTCAATTTCATTCATGAATTAATTAAAAAAACTGATTGAGAACGTTTATTTGTTTTTTTAAAAAAAAATGGTAAAATTATTCATTAAAATTGGCTAATAGGTTTTTTTATGTTGAAATACAAACATCCTTCTTCAATTTTGCATACCCTGTCACCATCACTGTTTATCATACAGTTTCAACTAAAATAAAAATATTTCCAGACATTGTTGTCATTAAAATTAATCTATTGACTTAATTTTAATCGAAAATAAAAACAACTTACCTTTTCACATTGAAATTGATCAATTAATCACAGATTAGAAAAAATAATTTAATTATTATTTATTGAATATTGATTGACATTATCTGGTTAATGAGTTTAAGTTGTAATTTTTATATTATTATTATTACTAATATTATTAATAGTAGTATTATTAGTCTTATTGAATTGTATACCACTCAGTTGGATTTACTCTCTAAAAGACCAGTGGAGAATATTTAGGACACTCGTTACAACAGTCTAAATAAGTTTGAATTATGTTTTCTGGTTAACGTTTTTTTAGCGAGTTGGTTAGAAGAAGCAGTGGAAGTGGATAGGACATACACTGCCTGCAGAAAGTACCCAACTAAGTCACAAGACAAGCCCTCACTTGGAATCCTCAAGGTTAAAGGAAAGGAGGAAGGCAAGAAACACATTACACCGAGAAATAGAGAAAGATATGAGAGGAATGAACAAAAGAGTGGACAGAATTGCAAAGGGAAGCCCTGGACAGAGTTGGCTGAAGAATACTGGTGGGCGGCCTATGCTTCATTGGGAAGACAGGTGTGAGTAAGTAAGTAAGTAAGTAAGTAAGTAAGTAAGTAAGTAAGTAAGTGCATAAGTAAGTAAGTAAGTAAGTAAGTAAGTAAGTAAGTAAGTAAGTAAGTAAGTAAGTAAGTAAGTAAGTGCATAAGTAAGTGCATAAGTAAGTGCATAAGTAAGTAAGTAAGTAAGTAAGTAAGTAAGTAAGTAAGTAAGTAAGTAAGTAAGTAAGTAAGTAAGTAAGTAAGTAAGTAAGTAATCTAGTTAGTTAGTAAGTAAAAGAGTAATTCTTACTTTTCAAAGCTTCTACTTGTCAGTAATAATACTCTAATTGTTATCAGGACAACTTCTAACACATCAGATCAATTAACAGTGATATAGTTTTGTTTCGATAAACGATAATGTTTCTTCAACTTCAATCTTATTTAGATTTGCTGATTAAAATGTGCACCTATGACTTGTTTTAATGTGATGAAACTTTAAACTGATGAAAATTTTTTTCGAAATAATTCAGTCTTGTTTTATACATCAAAATGGATTGCATACAATTCCAACCAACAACAAAAATTGATGCGCATAAATTCAGTTAGATTAAAATATTTTTCATCAAATTCTAATATATTACTATAAACTAATAATAATAGTAGTATTCAGTATTATTATTTATTTATATATCCGCATACAAATGTTACTCTGATGTTGTAGAGTTGAGCTTATCCATTGGACTCTAATCCTACCATCCCAAGCAGATCGATTTGGAATAATAAGTGTGGTGGAATGCCAACAGGAGTTTCACACGTGCAAACAACAACGTAAAGAAAGGGTTTAAAAGAAGTCTGCACTAATAAAGTCACACTTCAGCTTTCTCTATAGATTAACGTCTCTAACGAAAAAAAACTTTTGAAAGCACATAGCCATTAAACGGTAAACTTCTCACAGAAAGACAACAACCGGTTGTTCCTTGTATTAACTGTTCGCAATCCAAGGTCACTGAGGCCATTAATAATCCACTTTAAGTTATAGGTTTCTCAATCATATATACATCCAAATGCGTCACAAAACAGTCCTTCACTTGGAATCCTCAAGGTCAAATGATAAGTAGGAGACCAAAAAACACATCACTCCGAGAAATGGAGCCAGACATCAGAAGAATGAACAACAATTGGACAGAACTAGAAAGAATGGCACATAACAGAGTAGGTTGAAGAATGTTGGTCAGCAGCCTATGCTTCTACTAAGGGTAACAGTTGTAAGTCAGTAATATATATTAATACGAACCAAAAAAGAAACACTGTTACTTACTATTTTTAGTAGAGATTTTGGTTTTCTTCTCAACTGTATTATGATTATTATTATTATTATTAATAATGCTAGGATTGACAATCTTTAAATTGTGATCACGTTTAGCGTTGATCTCGTTCGTGGTATCAACTGAATTATTATTATTATGATTATGATTATTAACTCCAAGATCAGTTGAAATCATTGAATTCATTGACAATTGATCATTTGGTTTTGTTTTAATTTTATCATTCATTGGCTGTTGATGTTCAAAGTCGGAATTTAAATGTTCCGGTGGGAAATGTATCAAATGTGGAGAATAATATGAGGAAACATTGAAATTCAATGTTGTCGATGGAAGGCATCCAGTGATATTATGATTATTATTGATATTATTATTATTATTATTACTATTTGTAATTGTATTATTGACGGGAAAATTTTTATTTACATCTAATTTTGTTAAATATTCCATAGTAGTTTCTTTTTTTCTGAGTGAATATACAAAAACTTATCCACTCATAAAGTGATATAAGTTTATACAAGCCCAACAGTAATAACAAATACGAAATATTAATAAACTTACATTTGATTCGTTGATTAGTCGGCGTCCAAAATGAACCAATCAGAAAAATTTGATGAATCTGCATTATTTATTGTTAACCAATCAGAAATTCAATTCGGCCGTAACAAATTGACCAATGTTTGATTAAGAAGCAGAAAGAGATTAACAACCTCCCCTTTCTGTAAATATTTGTATGCTTAGTGGGATAAGGGATAATTTTTGAAGTAGAATAATACACTAAGATAAATTCTGTTTCTATGTAAACTTATATTTTCAAGATTTGGCTAGTCTTTACTGGTATAGAATAATTTTTTGGATTGGGAAGACTAATTAAGTAACCAATATAAAAATAATATATCAGCATATAATATGTCATTTCTAATACGTTATTTTTAAGAGTGGTAATTTCGTGTTTATGGGCTGTGTGCGTTTCCACTTGATTGTTATTCTTCATTTCTAATGATAAATTTTGAAGTTATGCTCACAAGTATGAAATAAGTGGGACTGAAATCTATGTGACGTAGTTACTTATTCCTGTTACCTCGAACGGAGCATAGACTGCCAATCAGCATTCCACAATCAACTTTGGCATCTCATAGCCAGTCTACTTTTCCACAACTTTGGATCATTCTTTTAATACCTGTTTCCAATTCTCAGCCCAATATGTTCTTTAGTCTATATCTTCTCCTTTCTCCTTGACGATTTCAAGTTAGAGCTTGCCTCATGACGTATTCTAGTGATTTCTGCAATGCTTGTCTTATTCAGATGTAGCTCTTTTCCACGATTTCCTCTTTTTTCAATTAGAATTATGAAGACTAGTGTTATTCGTACATTTTAAATCATTAGTCAATCAATCATTTTTAGCCCACCAGTATTCGAAATGTGTAAGCAGTGGACGGTCGTTTCGTCCTGGTATGGGACTCATCAGCAGTGGGCATCCACAACTGCTGCACTTTTAGTGCTTCCAGGTTTCGAATAGTGGTCTAACAACGATAGATTGATGATTTCAATGTGCAAATTTCCTCTTTACCTGGAATCTGGTCTATTCTCTTCTATAGTATGCTGTTTCTCATGTTCCCTGGCTAACGGTTTCTCAGTACCTTGCATTTACAACTGTGAATAAACGCATGTATTTTATGGATGATGGCTCTTTTAGTTCTCCAACTTTCCGTCCTATACACCAGAACTGTCTTGACGATTGTATTGAAAATTGTGACTTTGGTGTTGGTTGGCAGTTGTGTCGAGTTGCAGATGTTTTCCAAACGTAAAAAATCTTGCCCTTGTTTTGCTAACCTGTATCTGCATATCTGTATCAGATTCACCTCGTTTATCAATGATGTTAACCAGGCATATAAGAGTTCTCATATCTTTCTGAGCTTCTAGAATTATCAGATAGATTGATTTTTCATCTTGGCCACTGCCAAAAGATTATCTACGGCTATGTCAGTTTCTCTCTCTCTCTCTTTGTTCTCACATCTTCCAAAGCTTCTTTTCTGAACATGTTATTGATTCAGCTATGATCGATTTGGTTCTCCATAGTGTGATCCACAAATTACCCCACCCCCATGGCCATAAATTACAGTCAAATAGCTTAAATTTTAAATTAGTTTAAGGTGAAAAGTTTGTTGAAAATGAGAATAAGAAAAGTTAGGGGACAACACAGCTACACAACATGCGCCAATCAAATCACACTTGATGGATATGACTTGGAAAACGTTAAAACTTTTACATATCTGGACAGCATCATTGATGAGCAAGGTGGATTGGATGTAGATGTGAAGGTGCAGATTGGAAAAGCAGTGGGTTGCGTTTCTATAATTGAAGAATATCTGTAACTCAAAACAACAAGCAACCGACACTAAAATCAGAATTTTCAAAAACACATGTCAAGAGAGTTCTACTGCATGAGGCGGAAACTTGGAGAACTACCGAAGTTATCATCCGGAAAATACAAGTACTTATTAACGGTTGGCTTCACAAGATACTCAGGATCCGTATGGCAGAGAACATGAGCAAAAGCCTATTGTGGGCGAGAATAAACCAGATTCCATCTGAGGAACAAATAAGAAAGAAGTGCTGGATGTGAATAGGACAGACATTTTGAAAATCACAAAACTGCATCATGAAGTAATCTGTATCTTCAAATCCTCAATGTCGAAGGAAAAGAGGGAGGCCAAGGAACATATTACGTCAAGAAATGGAGACAGATATGAAAAGAATGAACTTCAAATGAGTAAAACTAGGAAGGGGGGGCTCAGGATAGAGTATATTGGAGAATACTGGTCTGCTGCCTATACTCGATTACGGGTAAGTACAGGGGTGAAATATAAGTAAAACTTTAAAAATACAGAGTTCCATTGTAATTATGAATCAATGATTGTTCTATTCGTCAGTAAATTCTCGGAGCTGTAGTGAGAAGCCTTGACTGATGGAATTCAGCTGGGTTGAGTATAGTGGACAGTTACTTACTAAAGACAAAGGGTTATATCGTGCACTACTTTGGATTGTTTGGATACCAACTTGCTGGTGTATAGGTTAAGTTTTCGCGTGCGAAACCTATGGTTTTCAGTTGAATTCCCTGATGAGTCCCATACTAGGACGAAACAGTCGTTCAGTGTTTCCAGGTTTCTAATGGTGGTGTTCTAAAGCTAACCAATTCATAATTTCAATGAAACTCAACAATCTCTATAACTTTATGATAAAAAATCCTAATCTATGATTGTTTGAATACAAGTGAAATTTTTTTAATAAAAATCAAAAAAAAATCCGTTTAACTAAAATGTACTTACTTACTTAAGCCTGTTACCTTTGATGGAGCATAGGCCGCCGGCCAGTGTTCTCCAACCTGACTTTATCCTGGGTTTTCTTTTCGAGTTCTTAACAATTTTTGTTCATTCTTCTCATGTGTGAAGTTCACTCCATTTGTCGGCGTAATGTGTTCCTTGGCATTCCTCTCTTTCTGTGACCTTAGCGGGTTCCAAGCGAGGGCTTGTCTTGTGACGTAGTTGGTCGCTTTCCGCAATGTGTGTCATACCCACCAATTCCTGATTTCCTCCTCCATTGGAATCTGGTTTGTTCTCTCCCACAGTAAGTTGTTACTAATGCTGTTTGGTCAACGAAAATGTACTTAATAAAATATTATATTCTATGATTATTTGACTATTTTAGAGCATTTTCATTGACAAACTGATTGTCAAGATATCAACCAATGTTATTTACTGCTTGAAATGTCGCTGAAATTTTTATTGGCACTTAGATGTTATTTGCATTCAATTTTTATAGTTACAATCTTATTTAGACCATCATTAGAGACCTGGAAGCATTAGATGACCGTTTCGTCATAGCAGTGAATAACCCTAACCCCCCCTCCGCCGAGCAGCATGCGTGAATCAAACCCAACACCTAGTGCATAATTGATATCAATGTTTAACTTTAATCAATCTATAGATCTTATGCAACTTTCATCAGTTGCCTTCAATGGATAACAGTCTTCCACTCGATACAGATTGAACTGCACTGATTACAAACCTCCTTCATTAATAAGCAACAATAAGGATTGCGTCGTGTATGCGTGGGTGTGTGCATTGAATTTTGTTAGACAATCAACAGTTCACATATCAACTCACGGGATCATAGAATAAAACTTAATCGATATCGATAGATTGGATCATTGCCAATTAGTGTAAATAATGAATATTCACTAGTCTTGCTGTAATTTGATTTTACAAAGTTTTATTTGCATTGTTGACTATTTTTTTTGGTATCATTCAAATTTCCAAGAATAAATATAATTCTATTTTAAGAAAATCTTTTAGTAAGCTTCAAAAAAAATGTATGTTACTTTCTATTTACTAAATCAAATTAATTTCTATTGAACTGATTGTACTGCGAAGTAGTTTGCTCCTTCTTACTATACGGATGCGAAACATGGCCGTTAAGAGTAGAAGATGTTCGTAGGTTACTAGTATTCGATCATAGATGTTTAAGAAGCATTGCTCGTATATCGTGGGACAGCCGAGTAAGCAATGCTGTCGTTAGGAAACGAGTACTAGGTAAGGATGGCAGATCAATCGATGAAGTAATGAAACTTCATCAGTTGAGGTGGTTGGGACATGTGTTACGTGTGCCTAACCACCGACTACCTCGTCAAGCTATGTTTTGTGATGTAGGAATAGGTTGGACGAAAGCTAGGGTCGGCCAGACCAAAATATGGCAGAAATCTATGAAGTCACTGACAAGTGGACTGAGTAATGTTGGTAGATGTAGGCTACCTTGTTGGAGCTCACCAGACGGTAGTAACCGATGGTCAGACACCTTGAATGACATGGCTCAAAATCGTTTGCGATGGCGCAGGTGCATCCACTATTTGTGTTCTCTCAAATTCTAATCTTCAGAATTCCCCATCATCTCTATCTTTCTATTTCTAAAGTTATCTCTGTTAATTATACTTCTCGAATCATATCTTCGATTCATAATCTTCTCCATTACTGCTAATACTTCCACTATCGCTGTCACTCTTGGATTTGAACTGAAAGTTACGTCTCTGTCCTGACGTGGTATGGCAACCTGAACTGATGTACTTATGTACGAAGTTCTGTGTTGTATCTGTCTGCCTGATTAGTAAACAAGGTGTATCGGATTTAGGTGTATAGAGACAGCGTTCTTACAATTCAAGAACATTTGGAACTAACCCCAAAGTTAGAATTTTATGTTCAAAACAGTTCTGTTGTATGGAGTGGAAATTTGAAAAACCACGACAGTCATCATTCAAAAGATACAAGTGTTTATTAACAGTTGTCTATGCAATATGCCGTGGATCTGTTAACCAGACATAATGAGCAACCACATAGTGTGGGGGACAACAAAATGAGGAAACAGAGCTTAAGGTGGATAGGACACACAATGAGGAAAGCACCCAATTGATTCACAAGTCAAGCAGCATTTACCTGGAATTGTTAGGGCGAAAGGAAAGAAGTAAGACCAAACAAAACATTATGCCAAGAATTGGAAGCAGACATCCAAAAAATAGACAGTAATTGGTTAGAACTGGAAAGGAAAGCCGTTTCGTCCTGGTATGATACTCTTCAGCCGTGTGCTTCCACTATACCCGCACACCAGATTCGAGAGGAGGAACTTCGGTTTCGTGAGAGAATGCTTTGCCTCTTGACTACTGAGCCGTCATCTAGCGGTGTCAATGTCTAACTTCAACCGAATCATGATATTGCGTGACCTCACCAATTGTCTTCTATGACTAAATACCTCCCACCCGACTCGATGGAAATCCATCGGTCAAGGCTTCTTACCTAGAACTCCAGAAATTTCGTCACTGGTGAGCATATTTTTAGAGAGTTAGATGTCCATTCAGTAATCTAGAGGTTAAGCGTTCATACATAAGACTGATCGATGATCCTCAATTCGATTCTGGTGTGTAGAGATCATGGATGCGTACTGCCAGTAGTGGCAAGTCACGTATAAGGACGAAACAACTATTCAGTTCTTGCACGTTTCTAATAAATAATGGTCGAACACAGATCAATTCATGATTTTCATAACAATGTAGAATTCAACCCTATCGAGTGTAGGCAGTAACTACCAAAGGCAAACGGATGAGGTAGTGCAAAATCTCTAGATCAATCAGAATTAGACATTAACACCGTCGGATGTCGGCTCAGTGGTCCAGAGGTTAGGCGTACACGCATAATACCGAGGGTCCCAAGTTCGAATCCTGCGAGGTGAAGGAGTCATGGATGTGCACTGCCATTGATGAGTCCCACACCAGAACGAAACGGCCATCTTTCAGTGTTTCCAGGTTTCTAATGGTGGTCGAACACTGATCTATGCATGATTTTCAATAAAAAAAAATAGAATTCTAATTGTCAATTCTTCATTATTCATGTTTTATTTCGTTTTCAATATTCAATAATTCACTTATTTTCTATCTAATTGTACATTGAACAATGAACTTCATAAATATTTGTTTATTATTATTATTAATATTATTATTGTTATTATTAATGATATTAACTGTCAGTTTATTCATTTTCATTCCTTTTCTTCCGTTTAATATTCGATTTAGAAGACATTTTTCGATTGAAATGAGAAAGTTCATGTATATTTCAAATATACATGTATACATGTATATATCCAATATTCATGTAAAAAAAGAATTAATTAATTAATTTAAAAACAGAATAAATCCAGTTTAAACGTGTTTCATTGATCATTCATTCTATTGATCAATATCACATCCGATTAGACAGATCGATGTATACACACACACACACACATAACACACATTCATACATACAGACACACACGCACACAGTACTTCCTGCTTGAATTATATGATTTTTTTTATAACATGAAGTCAATTGTCTGGACTACTTTAGGCTTGCTTCACTTCATGTGTCTTTCAACAAATTGAGTTATTCACTCTATTGTAAGACGATAATGTTCATTGGTTAGTGGTGGTGGTGGTGGTGAGTAATGGTCATTCATAGAACGGAAAGCCAGCGAGCGAACGCGCGCGAGAGAGAGATAGACAGACATATATTTTCATGTTTATTATGATTATGATTATTATTATTATTATTATTATTATTATTATTATTATTATCAATGTCATGTTATCTTTTTATCAAATTGACATACGTTTTTTTTTCTTGAGAAGCAAAAAACGTTAACCACTGAACTTAAAGAAAAACCCAATAAAACATGGAAAGTTTCTTTGGCTCCAATTAGAAAAAATAAAATAAAATAAAAACCGCTAAATAAAAAAATATATAAGTAAATTGGAAAAAATAATAATAATAACTGACTACATTAACAATAAGCGAATCACTCAATGTGTGTGTCTGTGTGTGTGGGTGTTGAGTGAGTGTTTCCATTTTCATATTGTCTTTTTGTGTTCAATTTGTATTTTATGTGTTTACTTGTTCAATGTTACATTTGATGAGTCCGGTTTCGGTTCTTGACCCTTTTCTGTTTCTGCTCATCATAATCATCATTATTATTTTTATTAGCTAAAAAAAATTTCTTATGATAATAGAATTTTTTTATTTTACAGTAGTAACTAACAGCTGTAACTATGGTTTACATTGGAATGTTTAAACTGGATGGTAATATATTGAACTAGAAAAGGTATTGAATGCTACACACACACACGGGAATATGATAATTTAATTAATCTGATGAGTTTTAATGAAGACGAAACATTTGTCTTACATTTTATATTAAATATGTTAAAACTTATTGACCAATCGACTTCAGTTGAAATCATGAATCGATCAATGTTAGATCATCAGTATTAGAAAACCTGGTAGCACTCAACAATTTCCACAAACTCTTATAATGAAAATAATCATGTACTTACTAGTGATTAGCTTCAACAGGGAATTCTTGGAGTTTTAGCAAGAAGCTGTGACCAGTTACCAAAGGAAGACAATAGGTGAAGTATCGTAATATCGTGAATTTTTGGAGTTAAACACTGACACCGTCGAATGACAGCTCAGTAGTCTAGAGGTTAGGCGTTCGTGTGCGAGACCAAAGGACTGGGGTTCGGTTCTCGCGGGTTCGCACAGCTATACTGATGAATTCCATACTAGGACGAAACGACTGTTCCAGTGCTTCCAGGTTTCTAACAGTAGTCGTGGCCTAACATTGATCGCTTCATGATTTCAAAAAATGACTCTACATTCTCCGCAACCCAATAATAAAAATGGTATCCATGTTGAGTATTTTCTTGGTTAAGTAACATCTGTAGATTTGTGATTACATGATCTCTTCAGTATAGATGTGTAGTTTACATAAATATACATATTCCTGTATCGTAGATTTGAATTCAAGTTTGAATTGAAGAAATTTTAAGAATGATTTGAGGATTCCTGGACAATTAACAAGTAGATTCATGTAGCTCCATTATACGAAACCATACGAAAACCCTTCTGAGGTTATTGCCAGTTCCACTCACGGATAAAGGAGGAGGTTCATATGTAACACGTGTTAACAACAGTCACTGAACAGCGGATTAGATCTAAAACTGCAACACACATAGTTAGCTTAACA
>OX103977.1:15866884-15885342 GCA_944470395.2 Schistosoma turkestanicum
CTGAATTCAGCATCCGAGACTATATTAGCAGGACTTACGGTGTGGCTAGTGACAATTTTTGTTATTTTGAGATTTTTTTTCAACCGGGAAGCAACATAGGGTTTTGTAAAGTCGAAACTATAATACACTTTTAAATATCTTGTTGAGGATAAACACGCGAAATTGACATATTTATTTGTGGTTTATAGAATTATATCATGACTATTGATGAATCTATCGGTGTGTCTAACTATATGATTGCAATATGTGCAAACTCGAAGTTCAATAAAACAATGATTTATCTGATGAATGGTTTTTTTTAATTAAGATACAAACCTCAGCTCATAATTTGTTTTAATACGATTAAGGTGTCTGATTTACTATGAAAAGAAGGGCTTCTCGTAAGAACATCATAAAGAATAAGGGCAACAAACGAGAGTGAAAATAACAGCTGATAACTATGTCAAATGTTAACAATAATCCAACAATCAAACAGCATTGAAAGAGCCTACAAATATAAAGGAACTTGTTGCGTTCATGTTATGCTCGTCACTTGATATGCTTGAAACTATTACGAGTTCACTTTAGTCGATAAACAAGAACGAGACAATGAACCAGTGACACGATAGGCTACTCTGATCTGTTGTCCCAACTAAGTGAAGAAAAAGTCTTAATATGGCGTAGAAAGTGTATTCTACAAGCACCTAGAAAATATGAGGTTGAAAAGCACACAAATCGAGTTTATTCATACATGATAGAAACGTCCTTGGAAGAGTCATAAAATAGCATACTAAAATAACACATCAACTAATTACAGACAAGGATTTTCCGGGTGGAAAACGTAATCTCAAGGTCAACTGATGAGCCCATGAATGAAATCCAAAGTAAAGACCTTCATTAAGTGAGTTCTGAGAATCTAACCACCCCAATAGTTCAATCAAAGTTTCAAGAAATATTTTTAAAAACCTGGGGATAACAGTTACGATAGTTGGAAGAAGGTGGTTAGAATAATAAATATAGAAAAATACCACTAGTTTATATAAGTACTTTCAATATCATACAACAGATATACTTACATTTCATCATACTCTTCGAAATTATTATAAATATGACTGCCTACTGAATATCAGCAAGTAGTATAAGAATGCACTAAAAGAATTGTCCTCTTCCATATTACATGTATGCCTTGTTGACGAGTACCGATTGGTAAGAAACTTGTCTAAAGGAAGCATGATTACTTGTCAGTAATGTAACATCTCAGTTATAAGATATTTTGTCTAAGCCAATAAAAACTATAAAATTCATCAAACGTAATATAACAAAATACTGGAACAGGGATAATAAACCAGCTGAAGAAATCACTATTTATACCTATCATAACTAAGGTTGTTTTAAGAAAAACTGTATAATCTATGTAACGATTTACACTATTGAAAGATTTTAAATTAATTCATTGTTAAATTATTCTTATAAAATTGTTATATATTTCCGTGGATTTATTGAAGTTAGACGTAAACACTGTTGGATACTACTGGCTCAGTGGTCTAGAGGTTAAGCGTTCACATGCGCGACCGAAGGTCCAAAATTCGATTCCTGCTAGTAGCAGGAGTCGTGCGTTTGCACTGCTGATGAGGAGTCCCATACTAGGATGAGACAGCCGTCCAGCGTTTCCCGGTTTCTAAGAGTAGTGGTCTAACATTAATCGATTCATAAATTCAATGAAATTAATTCTGTCTATTTATCTCTTCATGCTTTTAAACAACAATAATAATAATCATAATAATTTAAACTTTAGTGATCCAGACAGAAACAAACAGAATAAAAATTTATAACGAATGAATTTATTCACCAATATTTTTTTTTGATTAACTATTGAACAATGAATCTATTCACCATAGGAAATCGACATTTTTCCAAAAAAAACACGTTTATGAAATTAGAATAACACAGAATAACACAAGTGAACAATCGTTGTTGTTTTCAAGTTAGATCGTTATCATCAGCAGGCTTTTTTTGCTCTCCAGTAGATACATGAATATATTTCTTATATGAAAATGTTAAACCATTCAAGACAATTTATTCTGCATCAATAATCATAATGAAACTTGAGATTACGCAACTACACATAATAGGCGAAATGTACAAGTTGATAGTTGGGAGAAATTAACGAAAGTTTTTGTCAGTAGTTCAATAATGGAAGTAGTAGTAGTAGGTCAACATTGGATCAAAAGACTTAAAATAATCATCATAAAACACGAAAACTATTACGTAATAATAAGTGTGTAAATGATTGAAAATTGTGAAGCATATCAATGTAAAACAATCACAGGGTGTGAAAGTGACGATAATAATAATGAAATAAAATCGTTAATTAAGTTCCATCCGACCAAAGATAGGACAGAAATGTCACGAATTTCTTACGAGTATATAAACTGAAGTTGAAATGTCAGATTCTTATGAGTTTTGCTATATGTAGCAGATGGGATTGAACTCCGTTGAGAAATGATGCAGGAATACGATAATTCACTCATTCGTTAGTTAAGTTGCCTTGTAGTATGTCCAACATCGCTATCTCCTCAAGTGCAGCTGAATTTAAAAGCGCACACCGGCCAGGTCAAATATCACACTGGTCGACTAGAAAGTACTGACGCAAGATTGACTGCATAGAATGTCCTAGTAATTACCTTCTAATCTCTCATACAGGACATTGCTAGTCACATCCCTGTTTCATTGTACCTTTAGGAATACAGGTGAAAGTCTTTGTTACGGATTGCACGTAAACATATCATTTGATATGCTTGAACTATTACGAGTTCACCTTAGTCAGTTAACGAGAGCCAGGATCGAGGATCAAACGACACGACATGCAACTCTAATCCGGGTGTCCCAACCCCCATATTGAGTAAAAAGAAGAAGACTTGATATGAAGTGGAACATGTATTCTACAAACATTCAGAAAGTACGAGGTCCGAGTCCAGAAGAGAATCAGGATCCCGGTCTAGGAATCCGACCTATAGGGAACAACATTTTAAGTGACACTGATATCTAGGACGACCATAAATTTGACCAATAGGAATTAACCAATAGGAATTGACCAATAATTCTCTTAGGATATGGGATAACTATCCTAACTGTCTTCTACATATTTTTCTCTGTATACATATATTTCTTTCACAAACCACTGAGGTAGCTGATCTCGATCAGCAAGCTGTGAATCAATTCCAGCTCCTTTCTTAAGGCATTCACTGAGTAGATCATTTTCACTCTGTTTATGGGACTTTTAGCTGAATTTTTTTTGAAGAGGATAGGTATAAAACTATAACAGCATGCGTAATGGAAAGAAGAGGTGCTCCTTCTACACACACTTCTACTTAATATGCTGTCATTTAGTGGGACATCAAGAAAATTCAGTTTCTTGTCACACATGTCCTCAATCGTAAAAATGATTGTCGGATGTATACTGTTGAACTATTCTATGAGGTGTTCTTTACTGATATTCCAATCTACGAGAACGAGTATGTCGTCGATATAGCGGCATTATAGATCTAGTTTCTTAATAGCCACATTAAGGGGTCCATTTTTTTAATTTGGCTAGAAAGAAACCAGTTAAGATTGTCCCTGGGGGTGAGCTCATGGCTATTCCGTTTATTTGTCTATAATAAGCATTACCAAAGACAAAATGTACGTTCAGTGTATACCTTAAAAGCAATTCTTTCAAACTTTCCTCAAAGAAACCAATATTGAGTTGGATTTCTGATATTTGCTTACATATAATATATATAACTGTGTTCCATTGTATCTGTTCGTGTAATAATCATTGTCTTAACATTTTATAGACAGACAGACAGACAGACAGATACAACACAGAACTTCGTACATAAGTATATCAGTTCAGGTTGCCATACCGCGTCAGCACAGAGACGTAACTATCAGTTCAAATCCAAAAGTGATAGCGATAGTAGAATTATTAGCAGCAATGGAGCAGCTTAGAGAGCAAAGATATGTTTAGAAAAGTATAATTCAGTAAGATAAATTTGGCAGGAGAAAGATAGAGACTATGAGGAATTCAGAAGGTTAGAATTAAACAGTACACAAAGAGTGGATGCACCTGCGACATTGCAAACGATTCTGAGCCACGTCGTTCAAGGTTTCTAACGATCAGCTAGTATCGTCTGGCAGAACCCAACCAGGTAGCCTACATCTAGTAGCATGGCTTATTCCACTTGTCAGTGACTTCATGGATTTGTGCCACGCCTAGCTTTCTTTCAGTCTACTTCTAAACCACAAAACTAAGATCGTCGAAGCAGTCAGGGGTTCGACGATCTTAGTTTTGTGGTCGTCGAACCATGCATATAATTCAACTGAAGTTAGATTAGAACTGTTCAGATTTTCAATGTAATCATGTGACTGCACTGTTATGCCTTATATCATGCACTATTTCATTAGGACGATTGATCAGTACCAGTTCAATCGATGATATAATATACTAAAAGTTAATAAATATGATCTATTTTGTATGAAACATTAAAACCTGTTTATTAAACAAAATGACATTTTGTAAATGTTTAGATTTCTGACAGACAACTTAACAATCAATGTTTTTAATACGATTAAGGATTTGATGTGTGTGTGTGTGTTGAAGCAGTTACATTTTTTCTGCCAAACTTTCTAATCTATCTCATTATTTATATTTAAAGCATTCTTTCGGTATGAGAACAGATTAAATGTCAACAACAATATTACTCATTCTCGGGTGTAATCACTGCAAGCTCGTAATGGCTTGATGATGTATTATACAAGATATGTATATATATATATATGTATACAAGATATGTATTCTAAATAGCTGTAACAGTAAATGTTGACTGAACAAACAAACAAATTTCTCAAGAGATTTGATTATTTCAAGAGTAAATAATCAACATTTTGTTTTAAACAACATAGAATTTATTAAGTGTTGCATAATTTTTGATAATTTTAATTTTGATTATCAATATTATTATTATTATTTTGAAAAAGTCTCAACAAGAATAACCCGAGGAAATGTTGGAATTATTATCTAGAAACCAAAATGTCAATCCTTGAGAATATTTCAAATATAATTTTTATAAAATATTGCTTACTTACTTACTTGCTTACTTACTCACTTACCTACTTACTTACTTACTTGTGCACTTACTTACTTACTTACTTGTGCACTTACTTAGTTACTTACTTATGCACTTATGCACTTACTTATTTATGCACTTACTCGTGCTACGCCTTAAGCAGTATAGGCCACCAACCCTCATTCTACAACCTACTCTCTGCCTGGCCTTCCTTTCCAATTCTACCCAGTTGCTACTCATTCTTTTCTATGTCTGCATCCAATTCTCGACTTAGTATGTTCTTTGGAGTTCCTCTCTTCCTTCTAGCCTTAAGAATTCCAACTGAGGGCTTGTCTTGTAATGTAGTGTTCAGTGCTTTCCTCAGTTTTCATACATACATGTTAAACTATTCATTCAAATATATATTTGTATAAGTATTCTTATAAATTGTATCTATGTGTATATATACTTCTTGATTTTCATTTTTAGTTATTCAATTACAAAATAAATCATTATTATATTGTCCACCATATCATGATGGTGCAACATGTTGGCCACCGATATTAGCAGGAACCACAATTCAAATGCCATGTCCATCAAGTTATGAAGGTCAAATGTACAATTCAAATGGTTAGTCGATCTATAATTTTCTTTTGTTATAAGTAACAATTTACACATGCATTGGATTGGTTGATTATTTTCAGATATTTAGATGAATTTTATCAAAGTCATAATGGAATGATGTTAGAGGGATAAATGTTTGTAAGAATTTGTTTTTTATTTACTGAATATATGATTAGTAAATTGTTCTGTAATTTGATTCTACCGTCTTAATGAGTTATGATTAGTTCTCGTTTAAGAAAATTTGTATAGTATTAAAAACCTTTGCCAAAAAACAAAAAATAACTGATGTCTAGTCGCTTAGATAAATGATTCCCATACTAATTAGAGATAGATATGGGTTAGCAGTGAAATCTAGATAGAGTTCTTCGTCCCACTTGAAACATGTCTGATGGTGATGTACTTGTGGTGGTGTTTCGTTCTCTGAGCTGGATATTTTGGTTGTGGAGCTTTCATTGTTCTTCTACTGAACAACAACATCATCAGCACAAACTTCACATAGAAGTGAAGCATTCGAATTTCTCCCCGTCTGACCTATAGCTTGTTCTGCTAAACCCGATCTTGATTGGTTGCTGTCGACCTTAAACCTGTCGTCGTTTGCACCTTTGTTTTGATTGCATCGCCCTTTTGATCTGTTTCTTGATCCTATGTCACCTATGGTTTTTCTGATAGGTTGATAAATGTCGATGTGTTTGTTGATTGCTGATTGACCTGAGTGCCAAGCTTCTAAACATTCTCCAGCGCTCTTTTTCCTCCCCCTACACAGTATCTCCAAATTGTTCCAATCGAATGTGTGTCCATAATTGTCGGTGTGGATTGATATAAGCGGAGAATTGACATGGTGTTTGACTGCTAATTGATGTTCACGTAAACACAACTGAAGAGGACGTCCACTTTGTCCTACGTAGTGTTTTTCACAGTCTGAGCGGTTGTTTATTTTGTAGCTGATATTTGGTTTTTCTTCCTCTGTCATTTTGTCTTTTGGTCTACATAGGATTGGTTGAAGTGGTTCTTTTGGTTTGTATGCCACACCAATTCCAACTGGTCTCAGTAGTCGTGCTGTATGTTCCTATATGTCTTCTTTGTAGGTAGGATGATCCGTTTATTGGTTCCTGTACGTGATTTCGCTTCTGTTGATGATTTCGGTTGGTGTTTTTTGATGAAGTTGCGTGGTTAGCCGTTCTTTTGGAAGATAGTCACAAGGTGTTTTTCCTCGTTTTGTAGTGCCTCATATGGGCTGCAGTGCGTCTTCACTCTCTTGAACTAAGTTTTTACGCAGTTGATTTTGGAGGTTCTTGGGTTGGTGCTACCGTAGTTTAGAATTAGGTCTGTGTGGGTTGGTTTCCGAAATAATTGAAGTTCCAGTTTTCCTATGTTAGTTCTGGTGATTCCTTTTCCATCGTGAATTTTCCGTCATAGAAGATGTTTGTTGATCCGATTCTAGATGTTCTTCAGCTCGTTCCTTTCGATAATGACAAGAGTTTCGTCTACATAGCGAACCCACATTTTTGGTTTGATTGCTGGTTCTTGTTACTTGTTGATGTTTAATCTAAAACTTGAATCCTAAGTACTACTGGCTTTAATTGCCATCACGTTTTTCCACTGGCGCTTGTGCAACGGGGTAAAGTTTAATTTTATTTATATTGGTTATCTGAACCTCCCCAATCGATCGTGAATTCAAGTGCTAATAAACTATCCATCTCTACTTAGTATGAGAATCGTTTATCTAAGCCAGTAGAGGTGTGTTCTTTTTTGTAGCTTGGTAAAGGTTTTCAATTTATAAAACATAAACTAATCATAACTTACTAAGATGGTAGAATCAAATTACAGAACAACTTACTGATGTGTGCTCGTTTGTCAATAATTTAGAGAGATAATTTCTCCGGTTCCAGCAAGAAACTACGACTAGTTTAGTTTACTGATAATGACTGTCAGACGGTTTTATATTAATGTTTCGATATCTTAAATTAATTAAATCATTTTGTAACATTCTGGTGTTTTAAGAGTTAATTGCTACTTTCAAAACTTAATTATCATGGATTTTGATTTCCTGTGATGGAATGGTGAATACACATACTGGTTAGGAGTCCGATATTAAAGATGAAACAGATGTAATATAAGAATTATGAAACTCAACAATCTCTTCACTATTAATGATGACATAAAAGAATATTTTCTTAATTGCTGGATGTTCTCAGTTAAATGGCTTAATAATCATACAAATTGTAATAATCAATGAACGCTTGTAAATGTATCAATCTGTAAGGTTGTAGTTGGAGGTAGTCGACATAGAACTGCGGACCTACGTTTCAGTCTATCTATCGTACTCGTATTCCTAGGGGAAATGATCCTCTTTGATGAATTCGATCCAGTGTCATCCAGCTTCATAACCACAGATATTATTCTGTGGTTAGCCGCGCTGGAATTAGCATCTTGTAAGACTAAGATATGTTTACAATTGACTGATTACTAAGCAATAGATAATCTTATGAATGTCAAGTCGTTCTTAGTGTTAACAGGATTTTATCGATCCAGTCAATCGAAACACAATTTGTTGCATAATGATATATTCGTCATTTCCCTAGTTACATACGAGTAGCAGTAAATCGATTATCGACTTTTTCGCCTATTTAGTATCAGATCAAATTAAACACTATTTTATGCAGATGGATTGTAAATAGTGACGGAATTCTAAACCAGTGTTTCGTACTATCTGGATCTCTTCAGCTGAACACAACTGTTTCCAAATACTGATATTTCACGTGAATAGTTGAACCTAACTTTTCTCACTTCAAGTGATTTACAAGTTGTTCACTGACCTACTGAACTATATATATATATATATACACTTAGAACTTCGAACGTAAGTACAGCAGTTCAAGTTGCCATACCACATTAGCACAGAAATGTAATTGTCAATTCAAATCCCATAGTAGTAGCGGTGGTGAAAGTATTAGCAGTAATCGGAGAAATTGGAGTTTGAAGATATTTTTCAAGAAGTAGAATCTAGTGAAATAAACTTAACAGAAAAAGATAAAGGTGTCGAGGAATTCAGAAGATTAGGATTTGAGTGAACACAAAGAATGAATGCATGGTTTTGATCCACGTCATTCAAGGACTTTAACCATCGATTATTATCATCTCGCGAACCTCAACCAGGTAGCCTACATCTACCAAGATGACTCAGTTCACTTATCAATGACTTCATGGATTTCTGCTATGTTTTGTCCGGCCGCCCCCACCTTTCGTCCAACCTATTCCTACACTGCAAAACAGAGCTCGACGAAGCAGTCAGTGGTTAGGCATACGCAGCACATGTCCCAACCACCTCAACTGAGGAAATTTTCAATACTTCAATTATTGAACTGCCATCCTTACCTAGCACCCGTTTCCTAATAACAGCGTTGATCACGCAGTTGTCCCAGGATATACGAGCGATGCTTCTAAGACATCTGTGATCGGATACTAGTAGCCTACGAATATCTTCTACTCTCACTGGCCATGTTTCACATCCATAAAGTAAGAGGGAGCGAACTACTGCACAGTGCACTCGTCCTTTAGTCAGCAAACGGATATCTCACCTACGACATAAGTGACGCAGGTTGGTAAGAGTCAGTCAACCCTTCTGTATCCGAGCTGTTATTTCGTCAGTCACCAGGTCATCAGCACTGATGAGACTCCCGAAATAAGTGAAGCGGGCTGCACGTTAGACTACTTCACTCCTTATCACTAGTTCAGTTACCGCTATATATATATACATATATATATATATATATATATATATTCATTTGGGGGAACATTTACCGATTTACTGTCCACATCTACACACAAATATTATATGTATATATTCTATGTGAACAGATTTATAAATAATCATTGCTGGTGTTTACATTTTAGAAAATGCAAGTAAAGAATGTTTAGAGCATGGAAATTGGTCTTCCAAATCCAACTACATATCATGTCTTCTAACAAAGGATTCATCAAATTTGGTAAGTTTTTTTAAAGTGTGTGTGGGTGTGTTTTCTTCAAGCTGTCAACGAAAATGTCTAAATTTAAATTTAGAGTAAGAATTTTATAAGTCATGAAAACCGATTATGTTGGGGACGTTAGATCCCCAGAACTCGCTTGATAAGTGCATTAATTTTGGATTTCACGTTTCTGAACATTGGCTGATCAGACGACCTTGAGATTTCATTTCCCACCAGCAAAATCCTTGGCTGTGATTGGCTGCTGTGTATTTTAGTGTGCTATTTTTGTGTCTGTCCCAAGGACGTTCCTATGATGTATAAATAAATGAAATTTGTGTGCTTGATTGTATTGTGATTGCTTGGTGTTTGTAGAATATACTTTCTACGCTACATCAAGACTTTTCATTCGTCAGCAGATCAGGGTAGCCTACCTGTACGCTGGTGCATAGTCTGGTTCTCGTTTATCGACTAAGGTAAACCCGTAATAGTTTCAAGCATACCTAGTGACGAACCTAACAGATTACTTCATTTATATTTGGCGTTTGGATGTTATCATTGATAGTTTAGAAGGGCAACTGATCAATCTCATTTGGTATATGTCCATCTTGTGAGCATTGCCTCTCTATATCGACATTAGCTCACAAGCGTTATGAGCAGAGTTAGATATGGATAGCAGTGGGATCCAGGAAGTGCATTTCATCTTAGTAGGGACTGGTCTATAGTTGAATGTACCTACATCTCAGGGTTGGTGTTAACTCCAAATTTGACTAGACTTTGTAACTAAATGGGTAACATGAAACCGTTTAAGGTGAATAGAAGTGAGTTCGAGTTCTGGAGTGAACATTGACTACAAAATTCAGGTATATTCAGTCCCAAATAGAATGAAACACGCTTCCTTGATTCCATTGTTAGCCACTACTCACCTCTTTTAAAAAAAATCAATTAGTTTAAAAATCAACTCTTAAAAATAAACAATAAGTGTCAATCAAACTTCTTATTTATCTCTCTGGAAATTTAGTGCAAAGCAATCAGATTGTCTCACTGGATACAGCTTAAATCATTATTCTAAATAACTTTCTATTAAATCAAATGAAATCAACCAATCACTTGTTATCCAATGAAGACAAATAGGCTTACCTTTGTTTCTTAAAATAACTCTTTTTCAATGAACCGAATAAAACAGTTTTAAGAGGCAACACTATCGATTATAGTGGGATTTCTACTTTTTGAATCAGTCTACTACGGTCGATCAATATGTATTACATGTTATGAATTTTCAGTGAATTGTATAGTTTGATCTGACAGTTAATTATTTACTTACTCATGCCTGTTACCCCTAATGGAACATAGGCCAACCACCAGTATTCTCCAAACAAACTCTGTTCTAGGCTCTTCTTTTCAGTTGTTCCCTGATGCTATTCATTCTTTTCACGTCTGTCTTCGGTTCTCAGTGCAATGTATTTTTTGGTCTACCTCTTCTCGCAGGATCTTGCTTTTCTCTTGTGTATGTCAACATATACTACTTCAGAGGCTCCTGCTACACTACCCGTCTTCTCCTGAATTTGTTGTTATGTGCAGGATAGAATAACTTGATCATTCGTGAAATTCAGATCATCCAGCTGCATCCGAGTTGTCGGCTGTATCCCGTGATTCCCCTGAGATATTGATGTCTTCATAATCCAGTCAACCAACGAAGAAAAGACGAAGAGTGAAAGTAAATAGCCTTGTCTGTTACAAATCGTCACTTGGGATGAGTCTGTGAGTTGTCCTTCATGCAAGATTTTGCAGTGTAGTCAATTGTAAGAATTCTGAACGATGTTAGCTACTTTCTCAAGTACACCATAGTGTCGAGGAAGACTCCATGGTGTTATCCTATCCACATTATCAAATGCTTTCTGTAGTCACGATAGTTAATACACAGTGGTGATTTCCATTCAAATGACTGTTTCACAATGATCCGTAGTCTCATGGTATGGTCAATAAATGAACGTTCAGTACGGAATCCAGCATGCTAAGATCAGAGTTGGGCGTCTACTGTACCTCCCACTCTGTTGAAGACGTCACCTAGTATTGAGAGAGGAGTGATATCTCTTTAGTTCTCACACTTGCTGAGATCTTTCTTTAGTATCTTAATGAGGTGTCCTTATTTCCAGTCTATTGGTACGTGTTCTTCCTTCCAAATCTTGCTTAAAACAGAGTGGAATATCATTGCAGTTACTGTTATATCAGCATTCAATGCTTCAGATGGTACGTTGTCTGATCCTGCCGCTTTACCACTCTAGATTAATCTGGTGGGTCGACTTCATTTGGGAGGTCCCTTGAGTGCTGCTTTGACGTTGGGTAGGTTCAGTTAGGCTGATTCTCTTAAGTGCTCTACCCACCTATTTCGCCGTTCTTCAATGTAGATGCTTGCTTTACCTTACTTGTTTTTCACTGATCCCTCTGGTTTACGATAATTTCCAGCGAGCTTCTTTGTTGTCTCATGTTTCCTTCTCTTACAGCTTTTGCTGCTATCATTGCTAGATCTTCCACATACTTACGTTTGCCAGCTCCGATGTTATTGTTCACTTGCTTTTTCACTTCTGTGTATCCGGCCTGTGCAATGGCATTAACCCTAGAACGGCTCCAGGAGAAGTTATCGTTAAGAATTTGTACACCAACTAAAAGATGACAATAATAATAATAATAATAATAAACAATACAACTTATAAAATATCTGACTGATAACTTCCATAAATAAGACGAAATATAAAACTATATAAAATTTATCTAATTATTCAAACTTTACAAAATTTCAAACATTCAAGACCGAAGGTCCTGGATGCGAGCAGCAGGAGTCATGAATCCTTACAACCACCGATGAATCCCATAACAGGAGGATGAAACAACCATCCATTGCTTTAAGGCTTCTTTAATGGTGGTGGTCCAACATTTATCGATTCATGCTTTCAAATATATGCCTAGATTTCATGTTATTACATCATTCTAAGTGAGATGAAATGAAATATAATGGATAAGAGTACAAAGTGCAATGTCAACAACAATAATAATCAGTAATTGTCATCATTTCTGCAATACGAATTGATTTAAACAATGCTTAAATTTATTTAAAAGGATGTTGGAAATTGGATTCATCAACCAATCATTGTTAGAGCACCATTAGAAACCTGGGTAAAGTCGCGCAAAATCTGTAAATTGATCAGAGTTAGACATTAACACAGTTGGATGCCGGCCCAGTGATCCAGAGGTTAGGTGTTCGCGCGCAAGACTGAAGGTTCTGTGTTCGAATCCTGTGAAATGCATAAGTCATGGATGCATACTGCTACTGAAGAGTCCCATACCAGGACGAAACGGCTGTTTTTTCAGTGCTTCCAGGTTTCTAATGGTGGTAGTTTAACACAATGATTGATTGATGATTTCAATGTGCAAAGAGAAAACACTCATCTCCATAACTCTAATTGTTAAATATTTAAAAAAGCATTCATTTTGTAGTGAAGGAGAACACAGGTGGGGAAACCGAATTGTATTTAAAGAAAATTACAGAGTTACTCAGTAAAATAGGAAAACCTATCGTGATGACCCAACCGAGCTATACTGGCTGGAACACATGTTCCTGCAGGTCCTACCATGCCAGGCAGGTCGATTGGAGAACGATGAGACTAAAAGCAGCTACCCAAGGTCTGAGGGCGAAGTCGTACTGCTGACTGCAGAGGGGTGTGACAGCAGTAAGGTGTTTCCCTCGGACAACCAGCATCTGCAGCGATGCTGCCTTCTCACAAGGAAGGAAGGGTTAGAAAAGGTCGGCCCTAAAAATGTCACACCTCCCCTAACTCACGGATTTCCGTCTCCTTGGGTAAGGGTGCCCACTAAGGGCCTTTAAGAATGGAGCTAATCCTCTAAATACCTCTCATAAAAAGGCCGTGAGTGACCGGCCTCAAGCAGTTGTCCCTTGGACTCTGCGGTCACGCACCAACACTAATCCATCTTCCTTTTCAGGTTCGTCAAGAAACAACCTTCCACGGTGTGGGCAGCCGGGAAGTGATAACCGCCCTCATACCCGCAACAGCACACCAGACAAAATTGTTCAAAATCAAATCCTTCCTACATTCCCTAATACCTCTCTTATCTCCACAACTAACTCTTCTCACATTCATTTATTACAGTGCACAGCTAATGCAAACGATGCGAGTTTGCGAAACGTCGTTCCTGGTCTCCTTAAACCCCGTTCCAAACTACATGTTGGAGCATTCAATGTACGGACATTGTGTCAAATAGGGCAACAGGCGTCATTAGCTAGGACTTTAGAATCTCGTTCCATCGATGTGTGCTGCGTCTCGGAAACGCGCATACAGGATCCCAGTAGCATCACTCATTTGACCTCACCATGTCAAGATAAAGAAGCAGCTCGATTCACCCTTCGTGTATCCGGTAGCCCTGATGCTGCTTCTAGGGGCCTCGCCGGTGTAGGTATAGCATTGAGTCGTAGGGCAGAACAATCTCTCCTTGACTGGATCCCTGTAGATAGTCGCTTGTGCGCCGTCCGACTCAACGGGACAGTAAGGACTCGGAAAGATAGGGACACTCGCCGTTGCCTCTTCGTCATATCAGCCTACGCCCCCACTGACTGCAGCCCAGATGATGTAAAAGATGAGTTTTACAGAAAGCTTTCGGACCTCCTCCAAAAAGTTAAGCGCTCTGATATAGTTATAATGGCTGGTGACTTCAATGCACAAGTAGGTAGACTAAGTGAAAATGAAAGACACCTAGGTGGATGTTACGGTCTCGCGGCTCAAAGAACAGACAATGGCGACCGTCTGTTGCAACTGTGCTCAGATAACCAACTATTTCTAGCAAACACTAATTTTAAGCATAAGGAAAAACACCTTTTGACCTGGCGACCACCGAAGTCGTCTCAACGTTGGACACAACTAGATCATATCGCCATCAGCCACCGATGGAGGGGTTCGATAGAGGACTGTCGCTCGTTCTGGGGCACATGTTTAGATTCAGATCATGCCCTAGTGCGAGCACGTATTTGTTTGAGGCTTGCTGGACGTAGGAAAGAGACCGTAAGGAAGCCTCTTAGGGCTTTACTTGATGATAATCAAACTAAGAAAATATTTCAGGAGGAACTAGAAAAACAGTTAGGCGACCATGCAAGTGATTCCCATCCGGATGCAGGTTGGAATCATATCAAGAAGGCTGTGGAAACAGCAATGGTATCTGCTAGCAAGGTAAACCACAATGCTAGGATGAAGCCGTGGATTTCAGTCGCATCCACCGAACTGATGGATGCTCGAAAACGCATCCCACTTGACTCTGAACATGATGAAGAGCGTAGTCAGCTTAGGCGCAGACTTATAAAAAGCCTACGTAACGACCGTGAACAGTGGTGGGTGGCGAAAGCAAAAGCGATGGAAAAGGCAGCGGCGATAGGCAACACTAGACAACTTTTCCGCCTTATTAAAGAAACCGGTATTAGGAACCCGAATGTGAGTGAGACTATCTCGGAAAAGGATGGTCTTATTATCCATTCTCAATCTAGGAGGCTGGACCGATGGGCAGAACACTTTAGGGATCAGTTCAACTGGCCTTCAGCCACTCTTCGGTTGCCCACGATCTCCAGTCATCCTGAATGGCAAATCGATTTAAGTCCTCCCAGTTTACATGAAGTTGAGAAAGCTATAGGAAATCTAAGGAGAGGTAGAGCGGCAGGTCCCGATAGGCTTACCCCTGAGATGTTTAAGGATGGTGGTCCAGTTTTAACGGTTAAACTGACCGAGATCCTAGGTAGAATCTGGGAAATGGACGTAATCCCATTTGACTGGTCTCAGTCGCTAATTGTCCCAATCTACAAGAAAGGACAGAAGTCCTCTTGTGACAATCACAGGGGAATAAGTTTAACTAATATAGTTTCTAAATTGTTAGCCTCGATTATACTTAGACGTCTAACTAGAGCTCGCGAAGAGCAGACTCGAGAAAACCAGGCTGGTTTTCGACCTGGACGTGGTTGTATAGACCACATCTTCACACTACGTCAGGTCCTGGAACACAGACACACATTTAGACGTCCGACAATAGTCGTGTTCCTGGACCTTAAGGCGGCATTCGACTCAGTGGATCGTGAGGTTCTGTGGCAGTGTCTGTCATTGAAAGGTGTACCAAAGAAGTACATTAACCTTATACAAGCACTCTACTCGAACACCACTGGTCGGGTGAGAGCATATGGCGAACTGTCATCTGAATTCTCTACATCAAGTGGTGTCCGTCAGGGCTGTTCACTCTCTCCATTCTTGTTCAACTTTGTCGTAGACATCCTCTTAGAGTTAACATTAAGCTCGTCAGATTTTTCAGGGGTTGACCTTCTACCAGGAAAGTCGCTTACTGATCTAGAATATGCCGATGACATAGTTCTATTCGGTGAAGACGCTGACAAAATGCAGAGTCTTCTGACTACCATAAGCAACAATGCGAGCATGTTCGGGATGCGGTTTTCCCCCTCGAAATGCAAAATGTTGCTTCAAGACTGGGTTGCGTTGGCACCTGAACTAGTGATAGGGAGTGAAGTAGTCGAGCGTGTAGATCACTTCACTTATCTGGGGAGTCTCATCAGTGCTGACGGTCTGGTGACTGACGAAATCTCAGCTCCGATACAGAAAGCTCGATTGGCTTTTGCCAAACTGCGTCACTTATGGCGTAGGCGTGATATCCGTTCGCTAACCAAAGGGCGGGTGTACTGCGCAGCAGTTCGTTCGGTTCTCTTATATGGCTGTGAAACATGGCCGTTAAGAGTAGAAGATGTTCGTAGGTTACTAGTATTCGATCATAGATGTTTAAGAAGCATTGCTCGTATATCGTGGGACAGCCGAGTAAGCAATGCTGTCGTTAGGAAACGAGTACTAGGTAAGGATGGCAGATCAATCAATGAAGTGGTGAAACTTCATCAGTTGAGGTGGTTGGGACATGTGTTACGTATGCCTAACCACCGACTGCCTCGGCGAGCTATGTTTTGTGGTGTAGGAGTTGGTTGGAAGAAAGCTAGGGGCGGCCAGACCAAAACATGGCAGAAATCCATGAAGTCACTGACAAGTGGACTGAGTCATGTTGGTAGATGTAGACTACCTGGTTGGGGTCCGAGAGACGAAAGTCATCAATGGTTAGAGACCTTGAACGACATGGCTCAAAATCGTTTGCAATGGCGCAGGTGCATCCACTCTTTGAGCTCTCTCAAATCCTAATCTTCTGGATTAGCCAGCACCTCTACCTTTTTCTTTCTAACCTTATCTCATTGAATTATATTTTTTGAATAATATCTTAAACCCTAGTCTTCTTTATTATAACATTAATACCTCTACTATCTTTATCACTATGGGATTTGATTTGACATTTGCGTCTCTGTGCTAATAATGTGGTATGGCAACATGAACTTATGTACATACGTACGAAGTTCTACGTTGCAACTGACTGACTGACTGACAGCATCAGTAGAGACGCAATTGTCGATTCAAATCTCATAGTAGTAGTGGTAGTAGAAGTATTAGCTGTAATCGGAGAGATTAGGCTTCGAGAATATTATTCAAGAAGTAGAATCTAATGAAATAAACTTAAGAAGATGAAAGTGATGAGGAAATCAAAAGGTTAGGATTTCACAGATCACAAAGAATGAATGTACCTGCTCCATTGCAAACGATTTTGAGCCATGTCATTCAAGATCTCTAACCAACGATTACTATCATCTTGCGGGACCAAACTCGGTGGTCGACACCTACCAATATGACTCAGTCCAGTTGTCAGCTACTTCATGGTTTTGTGCCATATTTTGTTCCGACCACCTCTAGGTTTCTTTCAACCCATTCTTACGCCGTGAAACAGCTCGACGAGGTAGTCAGTGGTTAAGCATATGCAACATATCCCAGCCACCTCAACTGATGAAGTTTTACTACTTCATCTATTGATCTGTGGTTAATAATTTAACCGATCAATTCCATGTTCGTTCTAATCGAAACATTTTCTACGTCACTCCTAATATAGCTGGGATTGGGTGATGGAATCTGGTTGTACTGAAAAGTCACTTAATAGTTAATGCATTAGGCTGTCAATCATCAACTTATAAACTCATATACTTCCATAGTCTGATTGATTGAGGCGTTAAAAAGACTGAATCAACAAGCCTTTGTTTGACACTTCATTTTATCATAACTAACTGATTACATAACTTTGTTAACATGGTTATGGCATATATGTCACACATCTTTTTATCTCAATTCATGTAGTATTTACAAACTTAATAACCTAATTTCTTGTATATGTCCTAAAGGGTAATTTCATATTTGCCGAAGTATCAGAGATTTTAAATATTCATCAAAATGTAAATTACTTTTGATAATTGAATAATCTATACTCTCTATAAAGGTGAAATCACATCATCTTACAATTAGATTATATCGTCATTGACCTTGAACTATAAGGACAAATCAGTGGTAAACGTGTAAATCATTTCAAGGTTACCGGGTACTGAATCGAAATAATCTAAGATCTTCCTGAATAATTGTTGTTCTTATCCTGTATTGCAGACTTTTTTAACGTAGACAAAGAGCTTAACACTATCAACTTGTAAATTATTTTACAACTTTGAATAATCACTCAAAATGTCAACCGTTTTATTCGGTTCAAAATAGGATTAGGGTTATTAATATTAACTAATATCAAGCATAATACGACAATGCTTTCTAACTAATATTAACGTCAATTCGTTACAGAAACCTGACAGTTAACTCTGAAGTCTACTCTTAGCATTATGAAT
>OX103977.1:15885838-15944860 GCA_944470395.2 Schistosoma turkestanicum
CCAGGCGGCCAGACCAAAACATGGCAGAAATCCATGAAGTGACTGACAAGTGGACTGAGTCATGTTGGTAGATGTAGACTACCTGGTTGGGGTCCGAGAGACGAAAGTCATCAATGGTTAGAGACCTTGAATGACATGGCTCAAAATCGTTTGCAATGGCGCAGGTGCATCCACTCTTTGAGCTCTCTCAAATCCTAATCTTCTGGATTCGTCAGCGACTCTACCTTTGTCTTTCTAACCTTATCTCATTGAATTATATTTTTTGAATAATATCTTAAACCCTAGTCTTCTTTATTATAACATTAATACCTCTACCATCTTTATCACTATGGGATTTGATTTGACATTTGCGTCTCTGTGCTAATAATGTGGTATGGCAACATGAACTTATGTACATACGTACGAAGTTCTACGTTGCAACTGACTGACTGACTGATGGCAGGATAGTTCACGGACGTAACAAGTGATCATCTTAAATGCATTTTGAATCCTACTGAAACAATAATAATAATCGACATAGCTTATATGACAACTATGTTTACTTCTAAATCTAGTCAACGGAGCATGAAAGAAAAGGATAACAGTAGTTTGGTTCATCGTATTGAAATGGAAGTTAATAAATAGTAGCTTCTGTGTATGAACATGTCCCTACTGATGTTAGCATTTGGAAAGAACAATGACATATTTGTGTTTGTTGACTTGTTAGAGAAACTATACTGAAGATTAATACAAATCCATAATAGTGAGCACGTCAAAGATTATATCATACTTGATGAGTAGTAGTTCGGTAATTAACTATATTTCAGAAGACTGTAATAAGATGCTCAGTACATTGTCAATACGATTATCACACTTATAAGCTATTCTTATCCCTCTACATGGTCGGTAAGAGTTGAGAATATTTGTAGGTTATTAGTGTTTGAATATAGATGTTTTCAAAGCATTGCTCGTATATCCTCAGACAGCCGAGTAAGCAATGCTATAGTTAGGAATCGAGTACTAGGTAGGGATGGCAGATCAACAGATGGAGTAGAGAAATTCCATCAGTTGAGGTGGTTGTTAAGAATGCCCAACTGCCGACTGCCTCGACGAGCTTTGTTTTGTGGTGTAGAAATAGGATGGAAGAAAGCTAGGGATGGCCAAACCGAAACATGACACAAATCCATAAAGTCACGGACAAGTGAACTGATTCATGTTGGCAGATGTAGGCTACCTGGTTAGGGCCCGCGAGACGAAAGTCACCAATGGTTAGAGACCTTGAATGACATGGCTCAAAATCGTTTGCGATGGTGCAGGTGCAACCACCATTTGTGTTCTCGCAAATTCTAATCTTCAGAATTCCCCATCATTTCTATCTTTCTCCTTCTAAGTTTATCTCACTGAACTATTCTTGAACAATATCTTCGATCCCTAATATTCTCCATAACCGCTAATCCTTCTACAATCTTCTCCGCTAAGGGATTTGAAGTGACATTTACGTTTCTGTGCTAATGTGGCATGGCGACCTGAACCGTTAGACAGCTGACACAATATTCAAGTGTAGTTGCTCGACGAGTGCTATTATTAATGTTGAACAATACAACAGGATATAAAGTATACCAATAGCTAGACGAAGTCATAGTAGGAATTCATTATCTTTGTAGATTTAAATCGTTCGGGGAGTAGTACAACTAGCAAGATGAATTCAACATAATATTAAAGCTCAATGAATAAAAGTACGGCTATGAACTATTTATAGTGTCAGTCAGTCAGTTACAACGTAGAACATGGTATGTACGTACATACCAGTGTTACAGGTGATAACTAATACAACCTCTCATAATCCTCGTATTTTCTTTTATTTCATGGTTAGTCACACAAACAAGGGACAAAAAAAACAAGCGCAGACGATCTAAAAAAGGTATTAAACATTGAGGCGAGTGTGACATATAAATCCTTGCTCTTGAATTGTGTCAAAATGATTGTCATAACATGCAACAGGGTTGAACAGCTGAAGGCTATGTTATACTAGGAACTATATTAAGAAACGATATAAGTAAGTCGGTCAGTTATCATCAACTTACGACGTGGAACAAACATGTGTAAATCTAAGATGCTATATATTACACCATTGTGAGAAGTGACATTAATGGTGATGATTTGACTCATAGAGGTGACCTATACCTGTTGGTCGGGTAAGAATTGGAATTAAGGCTAGTATTACGTGCAAATATGCAATTTTATGTGGTATTCAACATGAAAATCTATCAAAATTTAGATGAGAAATCATTCTTTTACTTGCTGTTCAGTAACTTGCTTAACAGATGGTGGTTTAGTATTTGTGTTAGACTTGAAAATGTAGAAATTTCTGAACAGTAGAACTAGATCCCTTTGTATTGAGAGAAACCTTCAAACTCTTCATGATGACTACAGCTATTTGACATTAATATATCTAAGTAACAGGACGTTATAAAACTGATGATCACTCGGAACCGGTCGAATATGACTATCGAGGTCTTCTAAGAAATGATATGATAAACTAGAAAGCGATCGTCACTTTTATACCGAAGAAGTATATTTTAAAAGTCTTCAGAAAACATGAAATCTCTAAGTAGCCTAGCATTATACATTATGTACTCCAAAAAAATACAGTAAACTTTGTCTAAAGCGCGTCGAAAATGAACATCTATAAGTCAAACAGCTCTATGATATTATTATTTTAAATGCGTAAATGATAAGTAAAACTCAGCACGATTAGTGTTTAAAAACAAAATCTAAAAAGGGAAAACTCGACTACTTAACATTAGTCAGTTAATCAAGTTACAAATGAATACAAACTTGAAGTGAGTTATGTATGATAATCCTTTGATATTACGGAACACCAAGATGTAATTCATGAGAATTCCTTAAAGGTGCCTCAGGGTCTTTGTTTCGACTGTTTACGATCTGAAATGATGGACCCAATGGTTTTATATTGGAAGAATTTGAGTAGTTGGAAGATATGACGTAAGAGACTGTTGTTGACTCACCGATGATTGGAAAGTAGTTAGTACTGGGATTTGGTGGATTAGTAAGTACATTTACAGTAGGCTTCTTATTTTTACTTGCCTGATCTGCATCGCCGGCAGCCCCACGGTATGCATCAAAGCAGAACATAGGATATCTAGCGACAACAAATATTTTGTTGAGTACAATTTGAATGAATGCACAGCCATGGAAGACAGTCTTGTGGTCAGAGTCCGAATCAAACTTGTATTCAAGAGTTGTGAAATTTACACACAGGTCAATTATATAGTTACTTTTTGAGTGGCCACTACATATCACCGGCAAAGGAGACGAAGGTACAAACACTGTGTCGAAAAGAGTTGACAAATATTGAAATTCCATTACAATTTTGTCAGATTTTTTAATGACGAGATCTAAATCTTCTTTAAAGTTACCTTGGCTTGAAGTCAGGTTTACAAATATTGCAGAAGTCTTTATTTGCTTCTTGTTGGGAAGATAAGTGGTGTTCACGCAAAGTTGGGCTGCCTTAGTACTGCCATTTGTCAATAAAATAGGTTGATATAAATCTGGAGAAAGACGATTTTGGTCAGAAAGCTGTGGTTGTAAAATACCACAACAGATGCAAGGATCACTCACACGGCCACATGTACAGAAAAAGGAGGGAACTGAAATCAATTCTTCAGTAGAGTATTCTTCAGAGAGAACAGCAGCAACGTAGCCATTATGACGTAGTAAGTTCAATATGTAGGCTTCATTTTCGTTAAAATCTGTTGGAATATATACAAACGTGTTGTGGGTGCTCGAAATATTTTCCGGCTGATACAATGGAAGACGGTGGCGATAAATCCGAGGAGAATAGTCTTTCGTCAGTATGTACTCCGGTATAGGACGGTCGGGAAAAATGAGGGACCATCCAGGGAAGTCCCAAAGTGATAGATATATTATAACACCGGTCGCTAAGAGAAGAATGAGGAGCTTCCTACGCATGAAAAACGAAGTTCTACCCATTTTGCCAAACTGTATTGCAACTACTTGGACGCTAACATTGTCTTATTTAAATGTTCCATGCAAGCAATCTCATAGTCACCTCTTAACATGACCTTCAAGTCTTGACAGTTTAAAAACTACGCTTCCAATATACAATATCCAATATCTCTTTCACGAGCTGATATAAACAATAGATTTCTTTGCGATTCTTATTCCTTCAGTACAGTTTCAGGTGTTTGGTAGTGAAGACGAAACCATTTGTTTTTCGGCATCTAATGTGCTTATGATCAGATAGTATGACAGCTAACTTTTCCATGTTTTCATTAATAGATCTCATGAGGAGCTTTCCCCTTAAAAATTGTTTTCGCACAGCTACTGTGCTGCAATAGTTAATATATTAGGCAGCTTTGCTTATAAATTCCAGTATCCAACTGATTTATTTACGCTTGACTCTTGTTCTTTCGGTACGGTTCCAAGTATTTGGTTGTGTCCAATGGATGTTGGTCTAGCCACTTAACTGCAGTAGTTCCGGTTGCTTGACATTTGTTCATGAACTTTTATGTCCTACGATTTTGATGAGTACGTTTGGTCAGGTCAGTAGTATTTCTGGGTACCTGTAGTTATCACACTACCAGACTAGAGTTCTGTTAGTTGCAAGGTGGTGAATAAAGATGGTGAATCGAAGTGAAGATGGAGAAAAAACAATGGAACGGATATCGTCTATGTTTATATTACACTCGTCTCTAGATATGCTTAAAACTATCACGAGTTCACCTTAGTTGAATAACGGGAACGAAACAATGAACCAGCGTCCAGGTAGGTTACTGTGATCTCTTGACCAAAAGGTATCAACACGAAGTCTTCCTATAGTATAGAAATTGTATTCTACAAACACCCAGCCAGCTAACAATGAATCCAAGCACTCAAAATGCGTTTATTTATAATCGATAGAGACGTCCTTGCCACAGTCACAAAAATAGCACACTAAAATGACACACTAACCAATCACAGCCAAGGATTTTCGTTTTAGGAAGTGCGATCTCACGGTCAGCTGATCGGTCCATGAAATAAATCCAAAATAAAGATATTTATCAAGCGAGCTATGGGGATCTAACATCCTCAACAGTTTACCTGCCTGTGAATTTAGCATGCAATTAACCGTGGTAAGCTTGAAGTACGGTTATATGATTTTAATGGCGTCTGCTAGTCTAAATATTTTAGATGCGGAAGAGTTTTTGTTTCTTTTTGTGTGGAACCTCAACGAAAATTGGTAGCTTGAAAGTATTCCCTAGCCATATGGTTGCAATGTTGTACTTGTCGAGTGAACATGGTGGAGAGAATTGTGGTTCGGATTTATGTGCAAAGTAGTTAGAGTAATCTAAACTGGAAAATAAGGTAGCGAATTCAAAACAATACATCACAGTACGCGATTGGGCATCTGAATTTAGAAGCTGACGAAATTTGTTATACAGTATAACCTCATACCAGATTCACTGGTCTGACAACTGCTAGTGGCAGTTGTAATACTATTCACTTGTAGTGTGTCGATGCACCTGCGTGTTCTTAAGCTCGGTTTATAAATCAGAAGATGAACTCGTATTGATGAATACGTTTATTCGGAACACACCACAAAGCGAAGCGGAATTGGAGAAGGCTAAGAGCCAACTCAAAGAGATAGAGTATGACTAAGAATATATAGTCAGGCATAAATAAGACAGACATGACAAGCGAAATAGGTATGCACACACATGAATAAAAGCGACGAATGATTGACAAGGTCAAATGACAAGTGGGACATGTCATGTGAGCTCATACATACCAGACAATAATAAGAACGACTGGTACATATAAATTGTTGCTATACAAATGGCTTGGTTAAATAAATTAATCGAAAGGGCTTAACCAAGTTAGATGTAAGCGAACTGGAATATATGTGGAGGCACTACACACTCATGAGTATCAAATTTTAACTCCCTGCTGAATTGTGTTATGGTGAATAAGTAAATACCACACTTGACAAAAATATAGGCTTTTTCAAGGGTTCATTTAATTAAGAACTCACAAAATGTATTCCATCTTGCCAAGGACACTGACAGAAAACCCATTTTATGGTTAGAAAACGAAAGAGTATTTGATGACCACTAAAGGAACTAAACAATATAATCTATTGACCAATGTCGTATAAAGTGATCCGAGTAGGGATTATCTTCATGTTTCCGTTTTGGTTACTTTGTAGTGGTGATTACAAAGTTTCTAAGCTAGAAAACTGTTTGTTGCCTTTGCGACTTAGTGGTATAGCACATGTGATGAAGCGTCATGAGAGAGGGAAAACCAAGAGAATTACAGCTTTATCGAGGTATTTATTTCAAACGATTATTCTTTTGTATATTATTCGGAGCCTGGTTTGTTAGCCAAATACAATACAATCATGCGCGCTCACGGAGTACGCTCCAGAGTTCGAATTCGGCATTCCTAGTTAGTATACGGAGTACAGTTATTTCTGACTGTCACAACTAATCTGATTCCTCCCGTGATGCCTCTCTGTTTGAGTCTTGTGAACTGCTTCCATCGGTTCTGTTTAATCACAGAGAAGATTGGAAAGTAAATAATTTGTGGATTATTCCCATATGTGTTCTTTCTACATAATTAATAATATACTAGATTATTATGTACATCTAGTCCGTTCGCCACAAGCTTTCAGTTTACCCATTAACTACTGTTGCACATCTTACTGCTTGTAATCTGTTACCAAATTTTATGATTACTTACTTCTTACTCACAGTCAAGTTTATCCTGTTGATGCATAAATGCTATTTTTCGTGCTACCGTGTGGTGCGGTTTGACCTGTAGGTATTATACTGTTCTACATGATTCTGTAGTGATCTACACTTAAGAAAAGAACGCAACTGGTGTAGGAGAAAAAGTTATTATGAAAACCGATTGTGCTAGTGATTGTTTTACTGTGCCATTTCGTTTATCTGTTAGAAAAACACTTTTTCCGTTGTTTGTGACGAACTTAATCACAAACGCACGGAAGTCTCGCCTGTAAACTTTGTTACGATTTCGGCATTATTTCGATAACACGAGATCACCGAAAAATATATCCTAACTACAACCTCCTAATGTCCCTCTATTATTTATTTTACGGGGGGATTTAACCTGGTAATTGGCACATCATTGGTTTGTAGTGGTGATCATAGTTAATTTCGATCTAGCACACTACAGTTCATCTTTGTGACCAAAGATGAAAAGCAAGCATTTGAAATTACTGGTGTGGAAAGGCTGTTATCAAATTAAATAACAGAAGACCAATGCAAAAACACCGGTACGAGATATCAATTCATTTAAAGTCTAGGGACTTGTAGCGAAAAAATTAAACTGGGCTTCTGAACGCGATGAGATTTCATTTGATCAAGAGAAAACTAGCTCCTCTAGATAATTTTAGGATTTATTATTGCTAAACCATGAGTTTTCGAGTGATAGGACAAAGTTGAAAAGCCTATCTGTGACTGAGGAAATGACCTCGCGGGAAAACGATGGCTATCAATTTAATGCAAATTTCCGCATATTAGAGGATGTGGCTCAAATAGTCGTAAACCTCCATGTCCAAGAGATGCATAAGTTGTTTTCTGTAAATCCACATGTGTAATCTTGAGATACTTTTTGAGCGAATAAGTTATATCTTTGTTTCTTCAGATGATGAACATATGGAACTCAGTTATTCTATCAGTTGGTCAGATAACTTCGGATGACTACTTAATCTTGATAAATTTTATCTGTGTTCCACATCCAATTTATTAGAACTTCAAAACTATAAGGTTCACTGAACTATAGAGATCATAATGACTTCTCTATTAGTTTTTTTTCTATTCTTTGGTCACTGAACATGGTATGATGTTTTCAACTACAAGGAGAACACGATTATTATGGTAGCTGAAACCATAACAAAAGTAGGGAATGTCTTAATTGTTCTAATTCCAACTTCACAATGTAGGAGTCAGTTAATAGTCATATAATGGAAATCTGAATATATGAAGGACTATATTTTATAAATTCAATGGCTTGTATATCTGATTGACTTGTAGTGACTCTACTTTTATTAAGAGAACGCGATCGGTTTCATAGAAACATTCATTATTATAACCCGTAGTGCCGGCGATTGTTTAACTTTTATTTTTGTTTATAACACTCCTAATGCGTCAACTTTCTGTTTATGTTGCTGTCATTTTCGCTCCACCTTCCATATGGTTTCGCCCCAATTTTCTGGCCCCATTTCGGTATTCATTCGATACCACGAGGTCGCGAGCAAATATATCCATTATAACGGAATAACCCTTCCTCTCACTGGCGGGCCCGTAATTTCTGTAGTGGTGATCGTAGTCAATAGCATCCCGATTGCCGCTACAGACTACTGAAGCTGAACTAACCATAAAGCAGTCGAAAGAATATTTATCTATAAAAGTTAACAAGTTGACAGATAGATTTTGAAAAATAGAGTAACTCAGTTTATGAAGGAGCAACTGGAAAAGAATTTATTTCAGAGATAGTGTGGTGCGCGCTACTTATAAGTAGTATATGACGCGAGTGAAAACGTAATGTCTGGCAGCAGAAGATGGGGGAAGATCAAGAAAGGAAGAGTAGGAACACAATGGAATTTGTATGAAACGCATGAATAAGTGAAATGTCAGACAATGGATTGATGATGGATTGAAGATTTGCAAATTAACCGTTTTCGATATGGTTTTTCTATTTTACTGAGTAACTCTGTACTTTTCGTTAAATACAATTCGGTTGCCCCACCTGTGTTCTCCTTCATTACATTTGGTGTCGCTGCCTACACAAAGGATGAAGATTCCGTGGCCGAAGGAGTTTGAGGCCGTGGCGGAGCTGGTGGGTGTGAAGGAGCCGATGGCGAAGTTCGTGGTGCTGCGGACGCTCCCGAGAGGTAGGGCAAAAGCCGTATATGACAGCTTAGACGGTGCTGGCGGGGAGACGACGTGGGAGACGGTCACCGGGCGGCTGATGACGGAGTTCGACAGCCCAGTGGACAGGAAGAAGGCGCTGCAGGTGTTCCGGTTGGTGAGGCTGTCGGCTGATGGTGACCCGCTGGTGCTCGCTGTGGAGCTCACCAGGTTGCTGCACCGTGCGTTGCCGAATATCGATGAGGAGTCGGAGGCGCAGTTGGCGTCACAATTTTTTGAGAGTGTGCCTGCCGCCGTGTCCCAGCAGCTGAGACTAGTAAACGCAGCACAACCTACGGACATCGGTGAACTGGCGAAGGTGACTCGTCAGCTGATGACACGAACAGTAGCTCCGGTCGGGTGCGAAAAGCAGGAGATAAATACTTTCGAGAAGAAGATTGTGGAGTTAGAGCGTGAAATAGCAGCATTACGAGTGAATCATAAAAGGATCGATAAATGTTACGCTTGTGGAGGGGCAGGGCATTGGAAGATAAACTGCCCAACAACACGACGATATTTTAAACACAACGTGTGTTCTTTCCACCCTAGGAATCGGGAGGTTCTTGCACTAGTAGAGAGAGGGGCAATTTATGCCAGAGTGTACGTAAATGAACAGGAGTTAGTGTGTTTGATCGATACAGGGGCAGCTATATCGTTAATAGGCAAAGAGCAATGTAAGACAATCAAACCATGTACATTAGCTGTCCACACCATAGGAGGGCAAATGCTAGAGGTGTTGGGGGTATCTAATAGTATTGTAAAAATCAGTGGAGCTGAGATAAATTTTCTGTTCGTGATAACCACAAGCTTATTGAGACCGATATTAGGAGCAGATTTCCTAAGAGAGGTAAAAGCGATAATTGACTTGAGAAGCGGTAAAATGGTCACAAAGTACGGTTCATTGCCAATACACGAAAGTAGCGAAGTGGCTGAAATAAGGATGGCAACGGACGTCTCGACCAAGAAACCAAACATTAACGAGTTATGCGCAAAGTATGCGAAACTGTTCACTGGAGATGGGGAGCCGTATGGATTTTGTGACAAAGTAAAGCATGAAATTCCTATAAAGAACGACCGAGTAAATATATTTGCAACACGTCGTGTCCTGGTGCATTTAGAAGCCGAGGTAAATCGACAGATCCAGGAAATGTTGAAGGAAGGTATAATCGAGGAAGCAGACAGCCCGTATAGCTCACGGGTACTCTTGGTAAAGAAACCCAATGGAAAGTATAGATTTTGTGTCGACTTTAGAGAACTGAATAATATAACAGACCTGAAACCGTGCGCAATGCCAACAGTAGTAGAAACATTAGATCGGCTACAGAATGCCACGGTGTTTACAGTGCTGGATTTACGGTCAGGTTATTGGCAACTACCTATAAAAGATAGCGATCGCAACAAGACAGCATTTACTATACGGGATAAACAGTATCAATTTAAACGAATGCCGTTCGGGTTGGCGGGTGCACCGTTCACGTTCAGAAGATTGATGAAGCTGCTGCTTAAGAATCTAGATAATGTGGAGGTATATGGCGACGATGTAGTTGTATACAGCCTGATGGAAACAGATCACATCAAGCATGTGGAAGCGGTCTTAAAGCGAATTGACGAATTTGGGCTTCGAATTAATAAGGAAAATTCTCAGATAGCGAAAAACAGCGTCACACTGTTGGGACATAAAGTGGGAAATGGAGGAATGAAGCCATTACCAGGGAAAATTCTTACCATAAAAAATATTGCAGTACCTAATTCGAAAAGAAAGTTGAGACAGTTCCTGGGAAGAGCGGCGTTCTATAGTCGGTTTGTCAATAATTTCAACGAAATAGCAGCACCCTTTTATAAGTTGTTGAGCAACACCAAGTTTACATGGACTGAGGCTGCCGAACAAACGTTCAACATAATCAAAAACATCAAAAACGTCAGATGACGCTGCGACTGCCTGAACCCGGTAAACTGTTTACAGTGGCCACAGATGCACGTGATCATGGTATAGGTGCGGTATTGCGTCAGGCTGATAGAGTGGTGGAATACGCAAGTCGCGTTCTCACACCCGCCGAGCAGAAGTATTCAACGATCGAAAAGGAGTGCCTAGCAATCTTGAGGGCAGTAGAGAAATGGAGACCGTACCTTTTAGGTAGACGATTTCACATTGAGACTGACCATAAACCCCTGCAGTGGTTGAGAACAGCAAGGGACCCCCGAGGGAAGTTGGCGCGGTGGATGATACGTCTGCAAGAATACGACTACAGTATCGGCCATGTTCCAGGAAAGGAAGACGCAATGGCGGATTACTTGTCAAGATCAGACATGGAAGCTGACCTTCCAGTGACAGCATACGCGGTGAGTAGTTCAGAGGGAGACCCATTAGAACTCATCCGGCAACAGAAAGCTGACCCGAACCTTCAAGAGGTAATCAGAGTGATGAAAGAAGGAGCAGATGTAGACAAAAGAACGACGGACAAGGAGGTAATAATGTTACTCAGGCAGAAGGAACGACTGACAGTGAACGCATATGGAGTCCTGACCTGGCAGGACGATGACAAGAATTGGGTGGCTGTAATCCTGAAACACTGGCGGCGTAAGATGATACACGAGTGTCACCAGGTAGCACATACAGGCATCGCAAGAACGACGGAGTTATTACGACAAAGTACATACTGGCCGGGCATGAGAGACGATGTGGCTCAATACGTGTTAACTTGCCAGTAGTGTCAACTAATGAAAAGCGATAGACACACACAACCGCCATTACAGTCGATCCCAGTAACCGCAGTCGGTGATCTATGGTCGGTGGATATAATGGGACCGTTTCCACAGACGGCGACCGGTAACCGGTGTAGAATCTTTTTTGAATGTTTTGTTTTTTGGAAAATCCCTCCATGTTTATATATTTTTGTTACGACATGACGGACTCTTTCTGTTGACATTTTTGGTATTTTATTTGATTCCAATTTGAGATTTTATCATTGTATATTGTTATTATTTCTATATTTTGGATTTGATACTGTTGCGGTCGGATCTAGCATCACTTATTCTTTTTAAACTCGGATACTCATCAGAGTAATTGGGACTTGGAAAGTGTGTCAAAAGTCAGGTATTGGTTTGTATTTCCATTTTAACATAATATAGACCACTTTCTCCTAGAATTATTGTGTTCTGATATTGGCCTAGGAGAGGGGTGCGTTCGACTTACACTTACTGGAAACACATTGAACCGCTACGGTAGAAAATCCATCTACAACCGGTACCTGCTAGTGATGACGGAGCTTGCTACACGCTGGATAGATGCCGTACCCATTGCACACCAGCGGGCAAGAACAGTGATCGAAGTAGTGATCCGGCAAATCGTAGCGTGCCACGGAATATCGAAAATGATATTAACGGACCAGGGTCCCTGTTTTGAAAGTGACGAGTTTAAAGACCGTCTAAAACAGTTTGGCATCAAGAGGATACGAACTACACCGTATCATCCTCAGAAAAACGGGCTTACAGAGAGAAACAACCGGACGTTAAAGGAATGGTTAGCATCTAAAGGAAGAGATTAGGAGAAAGAGTTACCATTGATTTTGCTGGCGCATCGTTCCTCCATATAGAGTACAACCAAGAAATCATCCTTCTCACTCATGTATGGCAGACAACCGCGACTTCCATTGCGCAATAAGACCTGGCCACAACAACAGAAATGGACAACAACAAGGTTAAGAAAAGAGAGGAGGGAGGTAATCAGGAACGCGGGAAGGAAGCAATTATCAGACAGAAAGAAGGCGGAACAACAGAGGGGAACGTGGAAACATTTTGCAGTGGGGGACCCAGTAAAGTGTAGAGAACAAAAAAGTAGCATAGCAGGGGGATCGGGGTGGGGAAAGCTGATCCCAAAGTGGGACGGACCGTACGTTATCACGGATAGACGCGGCGCGGTGTATACAATCCGGAGAGAAGACAAGCAGAAGCGTGTAAACGCCAGTCAACTGCAGAGATGGTTTCAAGATTATCAAGTGTACGAGTCACGAAAAGCACCAAAGATGACAACGGTACGGCGATCAGAAAGACTACGACGACAGCTTATTAAAAGGGGGGACGTGTGTGGTGCGCGCTACTTATAAGTAGTATATGACGCGAGTAAAAACGTAATGTCTGGCAGCAGAAGATGGGGGAAGATCAAGAAAGGAAGAGTGGGAACACAATGGAATTTGTATGAAACGCATGAATAGTGAAATGTCAGACAATGGATTGATGTTTGCAACAGGAACAGTCCAGTTCGATATGATGGATTGATATTTTGAAAATTAATGATTTACGATATGGTTTTCCTATTTTACCAATTAACGCTGTAATTTGCGATAAATACAATTCGGTTGCCCTCACCTGTGTTCTCCGTCACTACAATAGAATTAGCAGCCACATTACGTCTAATCGCTGTACGGTACATCTGGCCGTCCATGAATAAAGATGTCCGTATGCTCACAATGTCAACGATCAAAAGTGCGCAGGCACGTAGCAGCCCCTGTTGGCATATTTGCTGATGCTTGCTTCGATCATGTTCATATTGACATTGTAGGACCATCGACACCATCTCATCGGTACGATCACATACTCACATGCATCGATCGTTTCACAAGATGGCCCGAAGCTATTCCCATCACTTCTATTACGGCGGAAACAGTTGCTCACCGCTAAGTAAAACGATGGATAGCGCTGTACGGTTGTCCTTCGACTGTCACGACTGACCGAGAACAACAGTTCAGGTCCAAATTTTTCTCCTCGCTAACCCGGCTGCTTGGTACGGAGCGCATACGCACTACCGCCTACCACCCAGTTTCAAATGGCTTAGTTGAACGGTTTCATCACCAACTTAAAAATGCTCTTTGAGCACACGAAAACGACAATTAGTACGAAACCTTACCCCCCGTCCTCTAAGGCATCAGAACGAGCTTAATAGCAGATATTCAATGTTCCGCCGCTGAACTGGTATACGGCACAACATTTCGTCTGCCTGTGGAATTTTTCACACCACGGAGCAGTAGTAACGTTAATAAATCAGACTACGTCCGACAATTGTTTGAATACATGCGAACACTGCCTCTGGTGTCGACTGGAATGCAACATCGACAGGTCGACCTCCCTTGAGAGCTATCTACCAGTTCACATGTTTACCCTGAAGTCGATTCGGTGCGTAATCCTTTGCAACAGCATTACGAAGGACCTTTTCACGTGATTTATCGTTACAAAAAGACGTTCAAGGTTGATCTACATGGCCGCGTCGATATAGTCCGTACTGATCGTCTCAAGCCACCACACGTCGAAGAAAGTGCCCTACCTGCTAATCCGAGACCCAATGTTAGACCTACCATGCCTTCTAGCGGGATCCTTGCATCTACTTCGGACCCCACGGTTGATACATCAGAGACCTCACTCTCACGTCCCAGTAAACAGAACGCGTCATCTGCATTATCTACGGATGAGGTTGCAGGATCACGAGGTACTCTCAAGACTACCGTCTCGCGTTCCGGTCGTTGCGTACGCCTACCAGTACGTTTTCGCGACTAATATCCCAATCAACAACGGATACGGTGTAGGACCTTATCCTCATACTAAATGCATGCTACACCTTTCTCTTTCTTCCTGACTGTTTTATCCTGAGCCTACGCCTACGACCATTATCCTGTTGGTACCGTCCACTTCGGTCAATCTTGGCGAAAGCTGATCAGATCACCCATGCTCTTGTCAATGCACTCAGTCGATGATTTGGTTCTGAATATATCTGGCATCCATATGGTTTCAAACTTGGTCGTAATGGTCGTTTCTGGTTCCTTCTCTCAATCTGGTTCCGTCCTACGTCTGTGACGTTTTCTGGTCCGAACTCCTACAAACACAATCTTCAGGTTCTGGATACGAGCCATGCTGGTGTGGCACGCTAAATCGAGCAGCAAACCTGGCACTTTACTACTGGTACAGTTTCCCGTAGCAGACAAATAAAACTACACTGATCGATTCCCTCTCGTCAACTCTTCCGCCCGACAATCGCGCGTCGGCCTATCAGCCACCTAAACGAAACCGCTACATATCGAAAGTGTAAACCCTTTCTAGGGGTGGCTTGCTGTAGTGGAATACATTTACGAAGAGAACGAAATTAGTGAAATGGCAATATTCATTATTGTACCCAATTGTATTAATGGTTGTTTTATTGAACTCTTTTTGTTCAGCTGTACTAAATAGCATTACTTACGCGCTTAACGTGTTGCTAACGTTGCCCAGTTGCCTCGGTAGTTTTTATCTGAGGTTGTTTCATCATCTGGATATGTTTTCGATATCATGAGATGATCAGTCAATACACCTCGTCCTTCAATCACAGCTGGACTTTTGATTTTCGGCCTTAACGGGATTTAACTTATTTCGCGATAAGTAGTCTCAATTAGCCATAACTTTCGCCCTTCGCGAGAGCACAAATGCTAATCAAGCAGTCAAAGTTATTCGGAAAATATGTGCACAGGAAGGAACAATGCCTTGTAAGTATTTCCCGAGGGGTTTTATTATCTCAAAAGTGTTAGGGATATTATATCCCCGGAACTCGCTTGATAAGTGCCTTATTTTGGATTTCACGTTTGTGAGCATGGACTGGTCAGTTGACCTTGAGATTTCATTTCCCACCAGGAAAATCCTTGGCTGTGATTGGCTGCTGTGTATTTAAGTGTGCTATTTTTGTGACTGTCCCAAGGACGTTTCTATGATGTATAAATAAACTAGAGTTGTGCGCTTTATTGTATTGTGATTTCTGGGTGTTTGTAGAATATACTTTCTACGATTACAAAGACTTGTTACAGCTTGGGATTCAAGGTAGCCTACCTGGACTCTGATGCATTGTCTCGTTCACGTTTATCGACTAAGGTGAACTCGTAATAGTTTCAAGCATACCTAGTGACGAACCTAACAAAAGACTGTTATATCATAATTTGGTCACACGCCATCAGGACACCTACCCGAGTAGATTTATGTAGTTTAATATTAAGTTTTGGATATACTGGTACAACACCAATGCAAACTGTTTAAAACATGATACTTCTTATCTACCGAAAGACAGTTGCATCATCCACTTTATGAATGAAAGTTTTAAAGTTACCAATAAAATATGAGTATGAAATGTGAAGAATCGAGAAAGCTACTCCGCGAGTGGAATGGGAGGTTAGTATATGAAGTTGCATACAGCTGAAATATGTGTTAAGGAAACTTTTCACCACGCACATATTCTTTAGAGAACAGGTTTTATGAGTGCTTACTTGTTTGTTAATCATTTATTGATCACTTTTTTTAGACTCCTATTCGCACAATAATTGGAGTACATCTTTCTTTTAGTTTCTACTTCTGGGTTTCTATTCTAACTGTACATTAAAAGATATGCTCAACGGAATCAGCTTTCCAACATTAAAATTTAACCTTGCAAGGGCATTTCAAAGTTATTGATATGTGAACTCTACTCAATTATCATTTTCAGATAGATCTAACTTCATAAAATGCCGTATAGATATAAAAATTTCAAGGTACTATCTGTAAGATAGGATCAATAAGCGAACCCACTAATGATAATATTAAATATATATCATCAGCTGAACTCTCTTTGACTTTGCATGACTATGCCTTGTTTTTTCACCAGTTATAATGTTTTATGATTGTCATATTGTGTCTGTTGACTCATTTTTCTTGTTTATTCGTACTTTCGTACCACACATTGCTCCTGCACGGTCACCATCTTGCTTTTGCTACTCTGTACCTTTCGCCCATTTTCAGTGGCACGATTTTGATATTCTTTCGATATCACGTAATCGCCAGGAAAACATACTTATTCATATGGACTATCCCTTCTACAGCGTTATTAATTCACTACGGGATTAACGCTTAGGACCCAAACGTAATTCGTTTCTAGACGTGTTCATAGTCATGCTCGACTCGAACTTCTACAAATTTCTGTTTTTTTTTGTACATTAACAGGTAAAGTTTATCAAGCCGAATAGCCTGCTTTTTCTGATTTCGGTAAAGCTACGATTTTTTATTTGATAGTCTTAAAGTTAGTTTAGAATTTTATCTGTCTATAAGTACTTCTCACTTATTCAAGATAATATAAAGTTTACTTCAACAGATTGTGCTTTATATCAGTATATGATGTCTAGATTAACTTGTCAGATAATTTGCTCTCTCTTTGGGATACTTCCCTATTGATCATTTAACAGATTTTATATTATAATTTCACGTTCACTTATACTATTTGAAACTTATCTCTTATTAATTAATCAAACTTTATGAATCTATCAATTAATTGGAAATATTTTTCTTTAAATGAAGTAATATTCTATCTTTAACATGAATGTTAGATACATGAATAGTGATTGAAACTGTGAGGAAACCTACAATAATGACAGATTTGAAATCAATGAAGTTTCAAACTGCCTATACAAATTTCTTTCAATTTATATACTCCAAGATTTGGATAAGTATGAAAAACGTACAAGTGGCTTTCGTGTCTCGTCATTTTTTTCATTTTATGATGAAATTTAACATTGATCTATCGACCTAATGAAAATCAAGATTTCGTTAGATATTTGATGTTTATCCAACTAGTGAGTTGGATAATGACGGATTCTAAAGTCTGTGATAAATTTAACACTTCCGATCTTAAATAATCATCGTCTATCGCTATTGAATGTTGAACAGTGTAAAAATAAGCCAAAGTGAATTCAAAAGATGAAAAAAAATAATAAACATTAAAAACAGTTTAAAACAATAATTAGATTAACATAACATTCAAATTTAGACGACATGGTAGACGTTTGCATATACTATTGACTTTCAGCCGAAATAGATACTAGTTGAAAGAAAACATTTTAGCATTTATTGGCACAACCTGGAATGCATTTTCTAACTTATTGATTCTTTAATTATTATAACTTTTCCCATGATTAATACTGTCATTATCAGCTTATCTCTTATCGTTGTTAATTTGTTATTATACAGTTTAAGTCCCGACCGTAGCTGTTATCGGTGGTTGGGCTTGCCTGTCGTGATGAGCGAACCGAGCTATATAGGCTGGAACATATGTTCTTGTAGGTTCTACCATACCAGGTAGGTGGATTGGAGAACGATGAGATTAAAAACAGCTACTCAAGGTCTGAGGGTGAAGTCGCATACTGCAAACTGTAGAGAGGTGTGACATCATTAAGGTGTTTCCCTCGGACATCCAGCATCTGCAGCGATGCTGAATTCTCACAAGGGAAGAAGTGGCTAGAAAAGGTCGACTCTAAAAATGTCACACCTCACTTTACCTCACGGATTTCTGTCTCCGGTGGTATGATATTTTAAACAGGGGCTTAGCCAACTTCGAAAACTTCTCATAAAAAGGCTGTGCATGACCGGCCTCAAGCAGTTGTCTCATGGGCTCTGTGATCACGCTCCCAGGTCTCTAATACCAACACTAATCTATCTTCCTTTACATGTTCTTCAAGAAACACCCTTCCACGATGCGGGCAACCGGGAAGTGATATCCGCTCTCAGACCTGTACCAGCACAATACAGTTTAAGTATTTATTCTGCCTAGTTAAATAGTTTCACCGAATTGAATAGTGTTCCCTCTCTCTCTCTCTCTCACTCTATTTGTTTGTTTGGATTGTAATTTTATGATTTCCAGGTTACATTTACCCATTTGATGACTCAGGTAGCTTGACAACTTCTAGTTTTAGTAACTCCACACCTCATACTTTACTTACTTACGCCTGTTGCCCCCAATGGAGCATAGGCCGCCCACCAGTTTTCTCCAACCAACTGTGTCCTGGGCTTCCCTTTCTAGTTCTTTCCAGTTTTTGTTCATTCATCTCATGTCTTTCTCTATTTCTAGGCGTAATGTGTTCATCGGCCTTCCTCTTTTCCTTTGATCTTGAGGGTTCCATATGAGGGCTTGTTTTGTGACGCAGTTCGGAGCTTTTTACAGTGTGTTTTGTCCACTTCCACCGCTTCTCCCTGATTCCCTTCTCCACTGGAATCTGGTTTGTTCTCTACCACAATAAGTTGTTGCTGATAGTGTCTAGCCAACGAATCCGAAGTATTTTGCGTAGACAACTGTTCATTAATACTTGTATCTTCTGGATGATGGCTTTCGTAGTTCTCCAAGTTTCCACTCTATACAATAGAACTGTCTTGACATTCGTATTGAAAATCTTGATTTTGGGACTCCAGACCTCATCTGAACAAATATAATCGCTTTCGCTTAAGATATACAAACTATTAAATAATTTTTGAATTCATTAGGATCAGCATGTGTGTGTGTGTGAGTATACTTATGAATCACGCACTCACACTGGACTCTACCAGGTACTTGGAACCTGGCACCATGATGATAAGAGTACAATTAAATTAACAATTTTTTTCCCTATTTCTATTTATTAATTGAAAATATAAAATTCATTTAATCAAGATTCGCATAAAATTAATACATAAAGGTTAAAATAGACGAAATGATGCAAAATTATAATAAAATTAAATTATTGAACATTGAACACAATTTACACAATTCATGCTACACTTACATTGATTGTTAATTTTGTATTCTCATTAAATTGTTTAATATCAATGAATTCCACAAAGATATATGAAATATACCATGCAAATGCTTTAATCATTAATGCAATGAATAAATGTGAATGAATTGTATTACGCATACATTTTAATGATCTGTAAAACAAAACAAAACAAAAAAATAAAATATCAACATTTAAGTTGATCGAAAGAAAAATTGAGGAAGTATAATTATTAAATTCATGATTAAAAACTGGCTGCTATTTTATGTTTAAGGGTTTTTTTTGAAGAGTAATGAATGCTGTTGAAATCATTAATCAATTTAGGTTAGACAATCATTGAAAACCTGAATAACGACTATCTTGTCTCATCATCGGGGATGGAACTCTAGGCATATGATACTGAGCTTGGACATTTAACCTCTAGACTTCTGAGTTAGTATTTAATAGTGTAAAACTATAACTTAAGTCAATTTTCAACCATTAGTGTAGTCTTCCAGCGGATACCTTCCTCATACTTGACATTGGTGAAATGTTGAAATTTGTGATGACTAATATGGAAGCATTGGACAGCCGTTTCGTCCTAGTATGGAACTCATTAGCACTAGGTATTCACAACAGTTACCTACGGAAGACAATCAGTGAGGTGGTGCAATTCTTTGGGTTGATTTAATTTAGACACTAACACCGTTGGATAGCGGTTTAGTGGTTCAAACGTTAAGCGTTTGCAGGCGTGACATGAAGTCCTGGGTTCGACTCCTGCGTTCGTAATTCGTGGATGTGCACTGCTGATGGGTCATATACTAGGAGGAATTGGCGATCCAGTGCTTCCAGAATTCTGATGGTGGTCTAACGTTGATCGATTCATTGACCAGACACCATCAGCAACAACCTATTGTGGGAGAGAACAAACCAGGTTCCAGCGGGGGAGGATATCAGAAGGAAGCACTGGAAGTGGATAGGACATACATTGCAGAAAGCACCGAACTACATCACAAGACTAGCCCTTAGTTGGAATCCTGATGGCCATAGGAAAGGAGGAAGGCCAAGAAACACATTACGCCGAGAAATAGAGAAAGACATGAGAAGAATGAACAAAAATTGGACAGAACTGGAAAGGGGGGAGCAGGACAGAGTAGTTTGAAGAATACTGGTTTGTGGCCAATGCTTCATGGGGGGTAACAGTAAGTAAGTAAGTAAGTTACGCAAGATACTCCAGATCTGTTGGCCGGACAACATCAACAACAACTTACTAGGGGATAGCTAGACTGAGGAAGAGTAAGAAATCAGGAAGAAGCAACGGAGCTGGACTGGACAGATCAGAAAACACATTACACCGAGAAATAGAGAAAGACATGAGAAGAATGAACAAAAATCGGACAGAATTTAAAAGAGAGGTCCAGGACAGAGTAGGTTGGACAATGCTGGTTGGTGAACCATTTTCGGTTAGGGGTAACAGGCGTAAGTAGGTAAAGTAATGTACATATATTTATTCAGCCCTAATTTAATAAAAGCAGTTAAATCATACTAGTAAATTAATAATAACGGATATGTTATTGAAACAAATATGAATTATAAATAAAGATTAGGAAAATTACACATCAATGGATTGAAAACTTGATAGAATTTTGCACCCTATTCGACAGAACGCTGAGTTTGTAAAAAGCTATAAGATGTATTTGTAATCCCCTCTGATTCAAATTTATCTCTCTCTGAATGCCATAACAGAGAATTCGGATGAGAATAAACAGTTAACCAAGAAAAAGGTTATGTAAAGTCCTGCTTTCGAATCAACATCAAGAATCACTTATCAGACATATTGTTATTTAGCTCAGTGGTCAATATGAAATAATTTGATTTTTTGCTATCAAAATAACTTGATGTGCTTAGTGTTGAATCTTGTACTGTCATAGGAAATGATTAACACTAAATTGGAGGCATTTTCTGCTCTCTACTAACTAGAACTGCTACAATACTGAGTTGGTAGACGTTGTTGTGTTCCATAGTTCATAGTCATAGTCATAGTCATAAATTATTATTGACCCTAGTTAGCAAACCATTTATCACTAAGAAACGCTAAACAGTTGTTTTACTGTGGTATAGGACTTTCATACACTGCAAATCTACAGTCCCACCAACGACATTCAGATCTCTCAGCAAGTGCTAAATAGTCTGCACCCAATGTTTACTTACATATTTATTACTTCGCCAATCACCATATCTCACTAGAACTCCAAGAACATTTTTAGACGGTGAAGGAAATCAGTAGCTCAGGTGAGTAATTATGGTGGTGTTTCGTTCTCTGAGCTGGATATTTCGGTTGTGGAGCTTTTATTGTTCTTCTGAAAAACGTAATATGTACAAACCTCGAATGCTTCACTTCTACCTGAAGTTTGTGCTGATTAAGTTGTTCCGAAGAACAATGAAAGCTCCACAACCAAAACATCCAGCTCAGTAAACGAAACGCCATCACTCCAAGAATTTTGTCTGGAAATTAGTCACTAGCCAGTATATGATGCTTACTGCTACTTTCGCTTCCTAGTTTTCCGTTGTTTAACTAATTAAAGTAATAATTCGATAACTGTATCAACTATTGTATATTTGATTGTGTGCGTGTGTGTATGCTTACTCGCTTATTACACATGTCTAGCCTATTGTTATTGCCTTACTATAAGTACTTAGTCCTGTCTTAGTGCATGAGAGTTGGCCCATACGATGTCTCCATTTCGCTTCGGTTTGCTTGAATGCTTTTCATTTTCATGTCTGTATTGGCTTATATGACTGTATGAAATAAATTCATCCGCAAAACCGTATTTAACTTCTTATTACCACAATCGCACAAACAAGATTTGCCTATTCGATCATTCGTCCACATTGGAGTCAAGTCTCGGGGCCACTAAACGTCTATGATGTAAACTATGAAATAATTATTACTTCAAACATGTTATAACTACCAGTAATAACTTTGTCTCTGTCATGATATTCATCAAATATCCTAAAGAAATTATTTTGTAAGTCTAATTCTATTGGTCAATATTTAAGGTCGTCTTCTTAAATTACCCTTTTAAATATTGTTTCCTATTGGGATTAGTTTTCACTATCGTCCCTAACTGTATAAAAATATGGATTGTCTGTAAAGTTTTATTAGTTTTATTCTTTGTCTGTTCCCCGACTTCATAAACAACTTTCATCGAATAGTGTTGTGTTCTGATTTATTGGCGATGTTTGGATGTGTATTTAGGGGTCGAACTATAGGATATTTGAATTTGGTCAGCTGGTAGAATTTCGAATAATCACATGAGCGCATGAATAACTTTTATTTCTTAGAAATTCAAATACACGAAAAACAAGCGATGCGATAACTTACTTGAAAATATAGAAAATTATCAAAGCCAAACATAAACACGTACAAGATAGTGAATATCCAGTTAGAAAGATACAACGTAATACCATAGTTAAATCCTATATTCAGTTTCAAAAGAAATAAACATTGCTTTTTTAAAAAAACGAATAATATTTTTAATCAAATTATTTGTTAAAATTGTGGTGCGAGCTACTTATAAGTAGTATATGACGTGAGTGTCAACGTAATGTCTGGCAGCAGAAAATGGGGGAAGATCAAGAAAGGAAGAGTGGGAACACAATGGAATTTGTATGAAACGCATGAACAATGAGATGTCAGACAATGGATTGATGTTTTGCAAATTAACAGTTTACGATATGGTTTTCCAATTTTACTGAGTAACTCTGTAATTTTCGTTAAATACAATTCGGTTTCCCCACCTGTGTTGTCCTTCACTACAAAATGAATGCTTTTTTAAATATTTATCAGTTAGAGTTATGGAGATTAGTGTTTTTTATTTGTACATTGAAATTATCAGTCAATCATTGTGTTAAACAACCAGCATTAGAAACCTGGGAGAAACACTGAAAAACGGCCGTTTTGTCCTGTTATGAGACTCTTCAGTAGCAGTATGCATCCACGACTCCTGCACTTCACAGGATTTGAAACCGGGACCTTCGGTCTTGCGCGCGAACACCTAACCTCTGGATCACTGGGCCGGCATCCAACGGTGTTAATGTCTAACTCTGATCAATTTACAGATTTAGCGCGACTTCACCCAGGTTTCTAATGGTGCTCTAACAATGATTGGTTGATGATATCAATGTCCAATATCCTATTAAATAGATTTAAGCATTGTTTAAATCAATTCATATTATAGAAATGATGACAATTACTGATTATTGTTGTTGTTGACATTGCACTTTATACTCTTATCAATAATATTTCATTTCATATCACTGCGAATGATGTAATAAAATGAAATCTAGGCACATTTTTGAAAGCATGAATCAATCAATGTTGGACCACCATCATTGGAGTAGCCTTAAAGCAATGGATGGCCATTTCATCCTCCTGTTATGGGACTCATCAGTGGCAGTAAGGATTATTGACTCCTGCCGCTCGCAGGATTCACACCCAAGACCTTCGGTCTTGAATGTTTGAAATTTTGTAAGGTTTGATTAATTAGATAAATTTTATATAGTTTTATATTTCGTCTTATTTATGGAAGTTATCAGTCAGATATTTTATAAGTTGTATTGTTTATTATTATTATTATTGTCATCTTTTAGTTGGTGTACAAATTCTTAACGATAACTTCTCCTGGAGCCGTTCTAGGGTTACTGCCATTGCACAGGCCGAATACACAGAAGTGAACAAGCAAGTGAAAAGGAACATCAGAGCTGACAAACGTAAGTATATGGAAGATGTAGCAATGATAGCAGAAAAAGCTGCAAGAGAAGGAAACATGAGACAACAAAGAAGCTCACTGGAAATTATCGTACACCAGAACGATCAGTGAAAAACAAGGACGTTAAAGAAAGCATCAACATTGAAGAACGGCGAAATAGGTGGGTAGAGCACTTAAAAGAATCAGCCTAACTTAACCTACCGAACGTCAAAGAAGCACTCAAGGGACCTTTCAAACGAAGTTGACCCACCAGTATGTTTGAAACTATTACGGGTTTACCTTAGTCGATAAACGAGAACGAGACAATGCACCAGCATCCAAATAGGCTAGCCTGATCTGCTGACGAATGTAATGTCTTGATGTAGCGTAGAAAGTATATTCTACAAACACCAAGCAATCACAATACAATCAAGCACACAAATCTCATCATAGGAACGTCCTTGGGACAGTCACAAAAATAACACACTAATATACACAGAAGCCAATTACAGCCAAGGATTTTCCTGGTGGGAAATGAAATCTCAAGGTCAAATGGTCAGCCCATGTTCAGAAACGTGAAATCCAAAATTAAGGCATTTATCAAGCGAGTTCTGGGGATCTAACGTCCCCAACATAATCGGTTTTCATGACTTGTAAAATTCTTACTCTAAATTTAAATTTAGACATTTTCATTGACAGCTTGAAGAAAACACACCCACACACACTTTAAAAAATCTTACCAAATTTGATGAATCCTTTGTTAGAAGACATGATATGTAGTTGGATTTGGAAGACCAATTTCCATGCTCTAAACATTCTTTACTTGCATTTTCTAAAATGTAAACACCAACAATGATTATTGATAAATTTGTTCACATAGAATATATACATATAATATTTGGGAATCATTTATCTAAGCGACTAGACATCAGTTATTTTTTGTTTTTTGGCAAAGGTCTTTAATACTACACACATTTTCTTAAACAAGAACTAATCATAACTCATTAAGACGGTAGAATCAAATTACAGAACCATTTACTAAACATATATTCAGTAGATAAAAAACAAATTCTTACAAACATTTATCCCTCTAACATCATTCCATTATGACTTTAATAAAATTCATCTAAATATCTGAAAATAATCAACCAATCCAATGCATGTGTAAATTGTTACTTATAACAAATGAAAATTATAGATCGACTAACCATTTGAATTGTACATTTGACCTTCATAACTTGATGGACATGGCATTTGAACTGTGGTTCCTGCTAATATCGGTGGCCAACATGTTGCACCATCATGATATGGTGGACAATATAATAATGATTTATTTTGTAATTGAATAACTAAAAATGAAAATCAAGAAGAAATATATATACATAGATACAATTTATAAGAATACTCATACAAATATATATTTGAATGAATAGTTTAACATGTATGAATGAAAATTGAGGAAAGCACTGAACTAAATCACAAGACAAGCCCTCAGTTGGAATCCTTTAGGCCAGAAGGAAGAGGGGAACCCTAAAGAACATACTAAGTCGAGAATTGGAAGCAGACATAGAAAAGAATGAATAGCAACTGGGTAAAACTGGAAAGGAAGGCCCGTCAAAGAGTAGGTTGTAGAATGCTGGTTGGCGGCCTATACTGCTTTAGGCGTAGCACGAGTAAGTGCATAAATAAGTGAGTAAGTAAGTGCATAAGTAAGTAAGTAAGTAAGTAAGTAAGTAAGTAAGTAAGTAAGTAAGTAAGTAAGTAAGTAAGTGCATAAGTAAGTAAGTAAGTAAGTGCATAAGTGCATAAGTGCATAAGTAAGTAAGTAAGTAAGTAAGTAAGTAAGTGCATAAGTAAGTAAGTAAGTAAGTGCGTAAGTAAGTAAGTAAGTAATAATCTCAGCGATTGACACTTTTGTTTCTAGATAATTCCAACATTTCCTCCCGTTATCTTGTCTAAACTTCTTCAGGATAATAATAATAATGATAATGATAATCAAAATTATCAAAAATTATGCAACACTTAATAAATTCTATGTTGTTTAAAACAAAATGTTTCTCGTTTAATTGTGAAATACTCAAATCTCTTGAGAAATTTGTCTGTTTGTTTGTTCAGTCAAAATTGGCAGTTACAGCTATTTAGAATACATCTCTTGTTTGAGAGAGAGAGAGGGAGAATGTGTAATACGTCATCAAGCCATTACGAGCTTGCAGTGATTACACCCGAGAATGAGTAATATTGTTGTTGACATTTAATCTGTTCTCATACCGAAGGAATTCTTTAAATATAAATAATGAGACAGATTAGAAAGTTTGGCAGAAAAATGTAACTACTCCAACACACACATACACACACACATCAATCCTTAATCGTATTAAAACGATTGATTGTTAAGTTGTCTGTCAGAAATCTAAACATTTACAAAATGTCATTTCGTTTAATAAACAGGTTTTAATGTTTCATACAAAATAGACCATATTTATTAACTTTTCACATATGATAGCATCTATTGAACTAGTAGTGAGTGATAAATCGTTCTAATGAAATAATGAATGATATAAGGCATAACAGTGCAGTCACATGATTAAATTGAAAAACCGAACAATGTTAACTGCCGTTGAATTATATGCATTAAACAAAATAAAGGTTACGAAATGTTCAGACAATGATTATTACGTGAACAGATACAAAGGAACAAGCAAATACAGTTGTATATTATATGTAAGCAAATATCAGAAATCTAAATCAATATCGAGATGGTGGAGAAAACTTATAGCTCAGGTAGATGATTGTGGTGGTGTCTCGTTCTCTGAGTTGGTTGTTTTGGTTGTGGAGCTTTCATTTTTCTTCTACTGAACAACATCATCTATCTGAAGTTTGTGCTGATGATGAAAGCTGCACAACCAAAACAACCAGCTCAGAGAATGAAACACCACCTATAAGTCAATATTGGCCTCTCTGAAGATAGTCTCAAAGAATTGCTCTTAAGATACACACTGAATGTACATTTTGTCTTCGGTAATGCTTATTACGGACAAATAAACGGAATAGCCATGAACTAACATCCGGGGCCAATCTTAACTGGCTTCTTTCTAGCCAAATTAAAAAATGGAAACCTTAATATGGCTATTAAGAAACTAGATTTATAATGCCGCTACATCGACGACATACTCGTTCTCGTAGATTAGTATATCAGTAAAGAACACGTCATAGAATAGTTCAACAGTATACATCCGACAATCACTTTCACGATTGAGGACGAGTGTGACAAGAAACTGATTTTTATTGATGTCTCACGAAGTAGACTGAATGACAGCATATTAAGTAAAAGTGTATGTGTAGTTTTACATCTAACTGCTTCAAAAGAAATTAAGTCAGGAGTCCAATAAACAGAGCGAAAATGATCTACTCAGTGAAGAGGAGCTGGAATTGTTTCACAACTTGCTGATCGAGATTGGCTACCTCAGTGGTTTGTGAAAGAAATACATGTACACAAAGAAGAATAAGTGGGATACTTTGAACATTCGAAAGAAACCTATATTCCCAAAGCTACAATTAAACGGGGATGTGGTTAGCAATGTCCTGTATGATAGATTAAAAGGTAATTATTAGGACATTATATACAGTTAGTCTTGTGTCGACAATTTCTTGTCGACCAGTGTGATATTTACTCAAACAAAGGATCAGTTACTTGAATTGATCTGGCCAGTGTGCGCTTATGAATTCAACTGCACTTTAGGAGATAGCGATGTTGGGCATACTACAAGGCAACTCAACCAACAAATGTAGGCTACATTGAACGAAATGGCTCAGAATTGTCTGCAATAGCGCAGGTGCATTCATTCATTGCGTTCTCTCAAATTCTAACCATCTGATTTCCTCATCATCTCAATCTTTCTCTTTCTAAAGTTATTTCACTGAATTTTACTGCTTAAATAATATCTTCGAACCCTAATCTTCTCCATTACTGCTAATATTTCTACTATCGCTACCACTATGGGATTTGAACTGACAGTTGCGTCTCTGTGCTGATCCTTTATGGTAACCGGAACTAAAGTACTCGTGTACGAAGTCCTACCTTGCAACGACTGACTGACTGAACCTCTTCTATCATGGTTTGAAAGGGGCCAGGTAAAAAACAATAAGCATCTCTATCTTGGTACACTATACTTATAGTGGTCATGGTATTTAGATAAAACCAAAGCTTTTCAAGTGATCTATGGTACATACCTGCATCATTTCTCAACGAAGTTCGATCCCATCCGCTACATATGGCAAAAGTCATAAGAATCCGACTCGTCACCTTCAGTTTATATGCTCATAAGAAATTCGTGACATTTCTGTCCTCTCTTTGGTTGGATATAAACTACTACTACTATTACTACTACTACTACTACTACTACTACTACTACTACTACTACTACTACTACTACTGTGGTGCTGTGGTGGAACTACTTATAAGTAGTATATAACGTGAGTGTCAACGTAAAGTCTGGTAGAATAATATGGGGGGAAGATCAAGAAAGGAAGAGTTAGAAAACAATGGAATTTGTATCAAACGCATGAATAGTGACAATGGATTGATGTTTGGCAACAGGAACAGTCCAGTTCGATAGGATGAACTGATCTTTTGCAAATGAACGATTTACGATATGGTTTTCCGATTTTACTGAGTAACTCTGTAATTTTCGTTGAATACAATTTCGGTTGCCCCACCTGAGAGGAAGGGCGGAGGCCGTATATGACAGCTTGGACGGTGCTGGCGGGAAGACGCCATGGGAGGCGGTCGTTGAGCGGCTGATGGCCGAGTTCGACAGCCCGGTGGACAGAGAGGAGGCGTTGCGGAAGTTCCGGTTGGCGAGGCTCTCGGCTGATGGTGACTCACAAGGTTGCTGCGCCGTGCGTTGCCGAATATCGATGAGGAGTCGGAGGCACAATTGTTGGCGTCGCAATTTATTGAGAGTGTGCCTGCCGCTGTGTCCCAGCAGCTGAGGTTAGTAAATGCAGCACAACCTATGGACATCGGCGAACTGGCGAAGGTGACTCGTCAGCTGATGACACGAACAGTAGCTCCGGTCAGAGTGATAAAAGAAGGAGAAGACGTAGACAAACGAACAACGGACAAGGAGGTAGTAATGTTACTTAAGCAAAAGGAACGACTGAGAGTGAACGCATATGGAGTCCTGACCTGGCGGGATGATGACGAGAATTGGGTAGCAATAATCCCAAAAGATCTGCGCCAGGAGATGATTCGTGAATGTCACCAGGTAGCGCTCACAGGTATTGCACGGACAACTGATTTGCTGCGGCAAAGTGCGTACTGGTTAGGTATGAGAGACGATGTTGCACGATATGTATTAGCGTGCCAGCGATGTCAACTAATGAAAGGGGATCGATGCATACGACCGCCATTGCAGTCAATTCCAGTAACAGCAGTTGGTGATTTGTGGTCAGTAGATGTTATGGGACCGTTCCCGCAGACGACAAGTGGTAACCAGTACCTGCTGGTGATGACTGAGCATGCCACACGATGGGTAAATGCCGTGCCGATGGCGGACCAACGTGCAAGGACGGTGACGGAAGCGGTAATGCGGCACATTGCGGCGGACCATTGGATACCAAAGATAATATTAACCGATCCAGGTCCCTGTTTCGAGAGTGATGAGTTCAAGTCCCGTCTAAAGCAGTTAGGTGTCAAGAGAGTACGAACAACGCCGTATCATCCACAGACGAATGGGTTAACGGAAAGGAATAACCGAACGCTAAAGGAATGGCTAGCATCTAAAGGGGGTGACTGGGAGAAAGAATTACCATTATTCTTGCTGGCACATCGTGCCTCGGCACAGGGAACAACCAGGAAGTCACCGTTCCAGCTGATGTATGGCAGACGGCCGAGACTACCAACGCATGATAAAACCTGGCCGCAACAACAGAGATGGAATACAACAAGATTGAGAGCAGAGCGGAGACAAGCAATCAGGAATGTGAGAGAAACAAACATCAGACATGGAAAAGTCAGAACAGGAGAGAAAGAACTGGAGACCGTTTGAAGTGGGAGACCAGGTGAAGTGTAGAGAACGGAAATATACCACAGGAAGAGGGCCAGGGTCAGGTAAGCTGATCCCGAAGTGGGAGGGACCGTACGTCGTCACCGAGAGGCGCGGCGCAGTGTATACGATCCAGAAAGGAAACAAACAGAAACGCGTGAATGCCAGTGAACTCCAAAGGTGGTTCCAAGTGCGCCAAGAGGGCGAGCCACAAACACTGATCAAGAAGACGGCTGTACGGAGATCAGAAAGACTGCGACGACAGCTTATTAAAAGGGGGGACGAGTGTGGTGCTGTGGTGCGAACTACTTATAAGTAGTATATAACGTGAGTGTCAACGTAAAGTCTGGTAGCATAATATGGGGGGAAGATCAAGAAAGGAAGAGTTAGAAAACAATGGAATTTGTATCAAACGCATGAATAGTGACAATGGATTGATGTTTGGCAACAGGAACAGTCCAGTTCGATAGGATGAACTGATCTTTTGCAAATGAACGATTTACGATATGGTTTTCCGATTTTACTGAGTAACTCTGTAATTTTCGTTGAATACAATTTCGGTTGCCCCACCTGTGTTTTCATTCACTACACTACTACTACTACCAATGTTGAACTATTGACAAAAACTTTTGTTAATTTCTCCCAACTATCAACTTGTACATTTCGCCTATTATGTGCAATTGCGTAATCTCAAGTTTCATTATGATTATTGACGCAGAATAAATTGTCTTGAATGGTTTAACATTTTCATATAAGAAATATATTCATGTATCTACTGGAGAGTAAAAAAAGCCTGCTGATGATAACGATCCAACTTGAAAACAACAACGGTTGTTCACTTATATACTGTGTTATTCTAATTTCATAAACGTGTTTTTTGGAAAAATGTCCATTTCCTTTGGTGAATAGATTCATTGTTCAATAGTTAATAAGAAAAAATATTGGTGAATAAATTCATTCTTTATAAATTTTTATTCTGTTTGTTTCTGTCTAGATCACTAAAGTTTAAATTATTATGATTAATTATTGTTGTTTAAAAAGATGAAGAGATAAATAGACTGAATTAATTTCATTGAATTTATAAATCGATTAATGTCAGACCAACACTCTTAGAAACCGGGAAACGCTGGACGGCCGTCTCATCCTAGTATGGGACTCCTCATCAGCAGTGCACACGCACGACTCCTGCTACTAGCAGGAATAGGATTCAGGATCTTCGGTCGCATGTGTGAACGCTTAACCTCTAGACCACTGAGCCGGTAGTATCCAACAGTGTTTATGTCTAACTTCAATCAATCCACGGAGATAAATAACAGTTTTAGGAAAATAATTTAACAATGAAATAATTAAAAACCTCTAGATAGTCTTAATCGTTATATAGATTATACAGAAATTGAGAAAAAACTGCAGTTTGTTTAAAAAAACCTTAGTTATGATAGGTAAAAATAGTGATTTCTTCAGCTGGTTTATTATCCCTATTCCAGTATTTTGTTAGATCACGTTTTATGAATTTTATAGTTTTTACTAGCTTAGACAAAATATCTTATAACTGAGATGTTACATAACTGACAAGAAATCATGCTTCCTTCAGACAAGTTTCTTACCAATTGGTACTCGTCAACAAGGCATACATGTAATATGGAAGAGGATAATTCTTTTAGTGCATTCTTATACTACTTGCTGATATTCAGTAGCCAGTCATATTTATAATAATTTCGAAGAGTATGATGAAATGTAAGTATATCTGTTGTATGATATTGAATGTACTTATTTAAACTAACGGTATTTTTCTATATTTATTATTCTAACCACCTTCTTTCAACTATTATAACTGTTAATCCCAGTTTTATTAAAATATTTCTTGAAACTTTGATTGAACTATTGGGGTGGTTAGATTCTTAGAACTCACTTAATGAAGGTCTTAATTTTGGATTTTATTCATGGGTTGATCAGTTGACATTGAGATAACATTTGCCACTCACAAAATCCTTGACTGTCATTGGTTGGTGTGTTATTTTAGTGTGCCATTTTTGTGACTCTTCCAAGGACGCTTCTATCATATATTAATAAACTCAATTTGTGTGCTTGTCAACCTCATGTTTTTCTGGGTGCTTGTAGAATACACTTTCTACGCAATATCAAGACTTTTTCTTCAGTTAGTTGGGGCAACGGATTAGAGTAACCTATCGTGTGACTGGTTCATTGTCTCGTTCTTGTTTATCGACTAAAGTGAACTCGTAACAGTTTCAAGCATATCAGGTAGCGAGCATATAATGAACGCAACAAGTTCCTTTATATTTGTAGGCTCTTTCAATGCTGTTTGATTGTTGGATTATTGTTAACATTCGACATAGTTATCAGCTGTTATTTTCACTCTCGTTTGTTGCAATTATTCTTCATGATATTCTTACAAGAAGCCTTTCTTTTCATAGGTAATCAGACACGTTAATCATCTTAGAACATATTATGAGTTGAGGTTTGTATCTTAATAAAAAAAACCATCCTTCAGATAAATCATTTTTTTATGAACTTCGATTTTGCGCATATTGCAGTCATATAGTTAGACACACCGATAGATTCAACAACAGTCATGATCTACTTCTATAGACCACAAATAAATATATCAATTTCGCGTGTTTATGCTCACCAAGATATTTGTAAATGTACTGTAGTTTTGATTTTACTGAACTCTATGTTACTTCCCAGTTGAAAAAATCTCAAACTAACAAAGATTATCAAACGTGCATTGTTTCAAAAGGATGTGTACGAATGATTATCATCTACATATTGCATTAACGGGTTGTGGAGATTGTTCAGTTACTTTATGAAATCATGAATCAATTACTGTTAGACTACCATTATAAACCTAGAAGCACTGGATGGTCGTTTCGTCCTGGTAAGGGACTTGTCAGCGGTGTGCATCCACGACTCCTGCACCTCGCTGGATTCAAAAACAGGACTTCCGGTCTTGAGCGAGAACGCTTAACCTGTGGACCACTGAGCTGGTATCTAATGGTGTTAATGTCTAACTTCGATCAATTCACCGTCTAGCGCAACCTTATACACTGTCTTTGGTGAGTACTGTTTCACACACGAACACTTTGTAAAATGATGATTGTCCGAAATAGATTTAAAAAATACAGAGTGGTACTTTATGGTACAAATGATTGGTGGTAACTTATCGATAATAAGATATAAAAGTTCAAAGTTTCTTTCCAATTATTAATAGTTATCAGTTTAGGGTTGAAATGATTGTTGAATTTTTTTATTGAAATCACAAGTGGACCATGGTTAGGTTGCCATTGAAAACCTGAAAAGAGTATATAGTTACTTCATTCTAGTATAGGACTTTTTAGCAGTGCACTCCCAACACTCTCAGACAAGTTGTCGAACCCAACACCTTAAGTTTTACATGTGAATATTTAACTTCGAAACCACTGGGTCAGAATTCGATGGTGAGAACCTGTATTACACGCAACTTCTTTGAATTTCATTAACGATAGTCTATCATAAAGATTGAAGAAATTTCTAATCAAAGCCAGTCAATAGTCACTGTTTAGTACTTTTGAGTTTTTATTGGTTGTTTTTAAACTAAGGTTGGTTGTTATTTTGAATATAATTCAACAATCTCCGCATACTGATTCGACTATTGGAGGAGGACGTTAACACCTTAAATATCTTGGCAGCATCATCGACAATCAAGGTGAATCTGATTCAGATGTGAAGGTCCGGACTGGCAAAGCAAGGATAGCACTTCTAAAAATGAAGAACATCTGGAACTCAAAACGACTAACGACCAACACCAAAGTTATAACTTTCAATACAAACGTCAAGAGAGTTTTACTGGATGGGGAGGAAACTTGAAAAACTACCATAGCTATCATCCAGAACATACAAGTGTTTATTAACAGTTGTCTATGCCAAGTTCTTAGGGTCCGCTGGCCAGACATCATTACGAACAACAAACCAGATTTCAGCTGAGGAAGCAATTAGAAGAAAGTACTGGTGTGGAATATGACACACATTGTCGTAAACTTCCAAATGCAACAAGAGGTAAGCCGGAATTTGGAACTCCTAAGGCGAAAGGAGAAGACGAAGACTAAAGGGTACAATACTCCGAGAATTTGCGACAGACATGAAAAGAAAATATAGCAATTGGATAGAAGTGGAAATGAATACCCAGAACAGAGAAGGTTAGAGAATGCTGATCTGCGGCCTATACTCGATTTAGGGTAACAGACATCAGTAAATAAAAGTACATTTCATTTCGTAAATCAATCGTAATTAGACATTAACATTTTCGAATACTGGCTTATTAGTTTAAAGGTTAAGAATTCACTAGCCACACCGAAAGTCCTGGTAATCTAGTCTCGGATGCTCGATTGTAGATACGTACTGATGAAGAGTCCCAAATTAGGAGAGAAAAAAGGCGGAGAGATTCCAGAGATTCCAGATTTTTCCTAGTAATCTAAGATTAGTTTATAATTTAAACTATGAAAAATTCTACATTTTGTTTACAATTTAATTGATAAATCACGTACTTAGAGAATATTATGTTTAATACACATGTGTATATGAAAACAATTCAAGCACTAATGACCTTGAGACGTGTGAATACATGATCAGCTGATAGTGGCGTTCAAATTCAGTGTTTTCGTAACTTTATGTGAAAGAAAAAAAAACCTTGTAGAGGTTTGAACAAGTTACACATCCAATATATGCGCGCGCATACACACACACACACACGTACACCCACTTAATACACACCTAATGCAGATGACGTCATTTGACAAGTGAAAAGAAAAACAAAACATCAAACCAGAGATGGTGGAGAAAATTTGTAGCTCAGGTTGATGATGATTATGATGGTGTTTGGTTCTCTGAGCTGGATGTGACTTTTATCTAAAGTTTTGTGTGCTGATGATGTTGTTCAGTAGAAGAACAATGAAAGCTCCACAACCAAAACATCCATCTGAGAGAAAGAAACACCACCACGTCAAACTAGACAAAATAAGGATGAATTAAAGTTGAAATATTTTTCTTGTTATTGCCTATATTCATTAGACTGATCACTAATTAAGATGGGATTAACTTAGTAGTGATTAGTTATAATATGATTTGTAGAAGGAAAATTGTTAAGTTTCATTAAAAATAATAAACTTTTGCTAGTGGAGTTCAACTCGTGTCGCGTATTGGCAGTTGTTACCTACCGAAGACAATGGGTGAAGTTGGGCAATACTTTGGATTGATCAGAGTTAGACATTAACACCGTTGAATGACAGCTCAAGGGTTTAGAGTAAAGGAGTTCTCGTGTAGGAGTCTGAAGGTCTGAAGGATCGATTCCCGAGAGTGGAGGTCGTGAATATGTATGGCTGGAGGAATTCTATATTTGATCGGATCGGCCGTTCAGGTTTTTAATGGTAGCGGTATAACATTCATCCATTCAATTTGACTTTTAAATGAATTAGAAATCTTACGAGGTTATTGAAACTTTAAAAATACAATTGAATTATTGTTACTAAACATTTACATCACGTTGTACATTATTTTTCGTATTTAGTAATATTAAGTCTAAATAAATCAATAATGTTTACGATATTTTCAATTAGAGTTATGGAGATTAGTGTTTTTACTTATTTGAAATCATCAATCAATCATCGTTTGATCACCAACACTAGAAACCTGGAAGCATTGCACGGCCGATTCGTCCTGGTATGGGACCCATCAGCAGTGAGCATAAAGAGCTCCTGCACCTCACAGTATTCGAACCTGGGATCTTCTGTCTAGTGAGCGAACGTCTGACCTCTTGACCACTGGGCTGGCGTCCAACGGCCGTCTTCCAGTGCTTCCAGGTTTCTAATGTTGGTGGTCTAACAATGATTGATTGATGATTTCAAATGTGTAATTATGTTTACATCATACAATTTTTGATCTATGTGATTTGAATATGATTTTTTTTCGCTCATCAGTATTCTGTTTCTACATTGTTAAATGATTTTTAAAAAAATTAGTTAACATGTCAGATTATATTGAATAATTAATAATATCTTCATTTATATTGGTCACTTGAATTTTCTCATTGATATTCGTGATTGTGATTGGTCAGTCTCTTTCTGGGCATATGTGTATCGTGTGTGCGGATTGCCGCGATATCGATATTCAGTCAGTGATAAGCAGAAATGGATGACATGGCTATCAGTGGAATCTAGGACAAATATTTCGTCCTGTTTGGGACTCGTCTGTTGGATGTACAGGCATGTCCGAGTTGATGTTCACTTTGAGATGCGGGTGTATCCAGCTTAAGACAAGTTGCAAATAGGATGTAATTTGCCTCTTGGATTCCTCTGTTAACCACTAATCATTTACAGTTATGTAATTTTACTTTCAGTGGGCAAGGGTAGTTTTATATCGGTCTTGCAGGAGAACCAGATATTTTCCAGGTGCTAACATTACAATCTGAATAGTACAGCTCAATCCTGTGTTGCAACCACCACACAGGTACCTGATGCCTTGGAGGACCATTCACACCATTTATATACACTAGTACATAGATATTGATTATTGCTGATCCATAATCGCGTCAATCAATATGCACAGCATGGACAGGTCAATTCGACCCAAACCACTCACATGACTGTCAAACTCAGTATTGTCAGCAAAGATGATATACATTACAGTGTCTCAATGAAAATCACCCTCAGGAATATTGCAAGACAACCAACCACCAGTATCAATAAAATCGGTTACTCTTTCAAACCAAATTTGTACATGGACTATTAACAAAACTTGCCCAAAGTAATGCCAAAACAATCTACAATATGGTGGAGTTTCGTCCTCCGAGCTGGATCTTCTGGTTTTGGAGTTTTTGACTGACCCTTGGCTTGTTCTTTTAACCTCGATCTTGATTGTATAACAGAAAAAGCTACGAGTCATATGTAGAGAAATTCGAATACTTTACTTCTCTCCGTGAAGTTTGTGCTACTGATGTTGTTCAGAAGAAGAACAACGAAAACTCCACAACTAAAAAATCCAGCTCAGAGAACGAAACTCCACCGCAGTCATCCAGCAAAGTTACAAATTTTCTCCACCATTTCAAAATACACCATGTTCAAAGCGAACTTCTGGTCTGGTAGGAAATCTTCAGCTCTATAAACCGATATAGTAGTATCTCTAACCACTATTCATCAATTACTGATATATAGGTAATGATATAATTTGATACTTAGTGGAACAACATTGATGATGTAATGATGATTGTTGTCAATTTTAGTCATAATAATAATTAGTAGTATTGTAGTGAATGAGAACACAGGTGGGGCAACCGGATTGTGTTTAACGAAAATTACACAGTTACTCAGTAAAATTGGAAAACCATATCGTAAATCGTTAATTTGCAAAATAGCAGTTCATCATATCGAACTGGACTGTTCCTGTTGCAAAACATCAATCCAATGTCACTATTCATGCGTTTCATACAAATTCCATTGTTTTCTAACTCTTCCTTTCTTGATATTCCCCCATATTATGCTGCCAGACATTACGTTGACACTCACGTCATATACTACTTATAAGTAGCTCACACCACAGTATTAGTAGCAGTAGTAGTATTGAAACTCAGAATGAAATATTTCAGAAAAGGCATCTTATTGATGATATTACGCAATAAATATTTTCTAGTCACAGAGTTGTGTAGATTGTTGTGTATTGTTAAAATCATGATTCGATCATTGTTAGATTACCATCATTAGAAACCTGGAAGCACTGGATAGTCGACTCATCCTGGTATGGGACTCATCACTGGCGGTGCTCTTCCACGAAATGAACACAGGACATTCTGTCTTGCACGAGAACGCTTAACCTCTGAACCACTGAACCAGCATCAAACACTGGTAATGTTTAAGTCTGAGCAATATAAAGTATAGCTCGACCTCACCGGTTTGTCTTCGGTAGTTAATGCCTACATCGGACAGGGTTGAATTCTACTGGTCACGTCTTATCAGTAGATCTCCGAGAATTCCCTTACCAAACGTTAAACTGTCAAAATATCAAACAGTTTAGTCGATCACTTCAACAAAACAAATAATTAAGGGCTACCAAATAGAATTCATGCACACGTTTTACGATTGATTCTATGCAAACGAATTCAAAGATTGAATACCCTAGTTTAGACAGAAATGTTTTGTTGAATTTCCCTAACTATTTTAAGCTGTAAACATATAAATCAAACTGTCTAATCATTTGTACAATTCAAATAATTACACTTTATTAGGTGAAAAAATGTTTTTACAAGTTTATTCAATGTTTTCAATGTTAGATACATAGAACTTTTGTTAAACATTGAAGTGAATTTATTTGTTACAGCTGTGAAAGAGGTGAGAATGATGTTTTACAAATATAGTCTGAATAATTTTAAAAACTCCATCTGGAGCCCTTCTAGGATTACTGCCAGTCTCAACGCGGATAAAAGAGGAGGGTTGGGCATGGTGTTAGTAACCCCAGCCCATAGAAATCCAACTTGCTAAAAAGTAACGCTAACCAGGAAAAACAATTCGATGGTCGGAGGCCTAGGATTCATTAGGGGTAACAAGCGTAGTAAGTACGTGCATAAGTAAGTAAGTAAGTAAGTACATAATAAATAAGTAAGTAATTAGATAGGTAAGTAAGCAAGTAAGTCAGTAAGTTAGTGCATAAGTGAGTAAGTAAGTAAGCAAGTAAGTAAGTAAGTAAGTAAGTACGTAAGTATGTAAGCAAGTAAATAGTTTTAAAGCTTCACTAACCTGCTATTTAACGAGTACATCATTATTAAATTTGTAATTAGACTGTAATGGATGAAGGCGGAGAGACCAGATGAGATAAATGACTTATTCGAAGAAGACATAGTTTGCTAGCCAAAAATGCGTAAACCTTATCTTCAAAACAAGTATATTCTTAGGTGTGATCTATTCTTTAAAACATTCTGAAGGCTCCATATATATACACATCCGATACTCTTCTCTTCAGCTGTAGTTTCAGGATGGCTTCCTGATGTATATCCACTGCATACTACTTACAAGCATAGTTTCGAATACTACATACCACAACACTTTCATCAACCATAAACTACATACTTTCAAACCTTAACATTGTTATATCAGAATAAAGATTGAAATGATGGTAACATCCAGTGCTGACTTATGTACTATTTTATCCTTGATATTATTATAATTTTTCTATTACATAATTATTATGTAATTAAATTATCACATATTTGTATTTACTTTGTGATAAACTTTCGTTTAACCTATTCAATTATTCTTATACAATTTAACATTTTTTTATTTATTAGAAATCTACTTTTTTTTACTGTTTCTTACTTACAGCCACTTGTTATTTTTCTTATTTTAAGTTCTGATACAGTCTAATGTGTTTATATTATACATAATCTATGTTTGTTTAGAAAACAAGTATGATGGAAGCTATTTTGTGGAATCCAGATTCACGGGTAAGGCAGTCCATAGCTAGAGAATTATGAACCAATCAGAACATAGCTGTTGACTCAAGGTTATTAATTCTGAAACGTATTCTGATTGGTGTTTTTATCGTCTGCATTTAATCAGCTGACGAAAAACATTCGAACTATAACTTCGTAGTATCTAGTGCATATTAAGAATACTTTGTTCGTTAAGAGTTTACACACATTATCCGGTAAACCGAATGATTAGAGGCATTGGGGATAATTCATCCTCAACCTATTCTTAAACTTTAAATGGTTGGGAAGCTTAACTCGTTTAATTGGAGTTTCACATTGAATGTGAGTGTCAAGTATACCATTTTTGGTAAGCAAAACTGGGGCTGTAGGATGAACCAAAGTTCCGGTTAAGGTGCTTAACACATGAGGCACTACAAAAGATGTTAGTTGATCTAGAAAGAAGGACTGTGTCCATGGAAGTCTGAAGCCGTTAAGGTGTGTGTAATAACTCACTTGCTGAATCAACCAAACCTGAAAATGAATGACGCTCGAGCTCTGGACCGTTGTTGTAAACTAGGCCTATGTTGTGTAAGGGCAAGCTGCACTTGGTTCAGGCATGGAGTTACAGCAGCTGTGGTTATAGAGAAGCCTAAGGCATGAGCCTAGGTTTTATACACCAATATGTTTCCACACACAAGCAATTACATTTAATCTCAAAGTTTGATGCATAAACAAAAGACTGTTCAATTGACATGATGTTATCATGATTTAAATCGATATTTACATAAAGCATAAAAATTCATTTAAACTTATTTACAAATAATAATAAATAGTTTTGATTTGCAATAAAGATGCACGGATAAGCGTAACGATGATCGGTTCATGATTTCAGTGAAGCTCAACAATCTTCACAACTCTCTAATGAAAGTCATAAAAATCTGCTCACTAGTGGTTAGCTACTTGAGGAAATTCTCGAAGTTCGAGTGAGAAGACATGACCAGTGGAGTTTATCTGTGTCGGGTGTGAGATATTTTACCTACTGAAGATATTGGGTGAAGTAAAGCATGATTGTGAGTTGATTAAAGTTAGACAATAACTTCATGGGAGTAACTATGACTATCTTAAGGTAGTAAAATGCCTCGTCATCTAATTGAATGAGTATATTAGATGACGCGCATAAAAGGAGCCTCTTGGGGGTTGTGGTGACGGCTACCTCTTCGTGGTCCTGCCAGGCAACGTGGCGTTGTTGATAGCGCTGTGGCTAAAAGCCGTTCCGGAAGCTTAGGATACCGTGCCTAGCATGGTCCAGAATAATGGTACGTGTTCATGGTCGCAAGGCGACTGCCACTCTGGAGGATTACGACTGAACGCCTCTAGGTCCGAATCCCGTCCTCTGAGCGTAGGTAAACTGAATTACTTTTAAGGGATATAGCTTTCTAGGATGCTTGAAGGTGGCCCTAGACGATTTGTTTGGGGAAGCAGCCGTAAAGATCCTGGACTATTGGCGCCGACCCTATGTGGTTTTCCCTTACACTCTGCACCCGATGTATTGTGTGAACTGGCGTTGAGGCCCCTTAAACAAGGGTCTACAGTAGGGTTTCGGGGTTCCAGTGCTGAACTGGTACTGGAGACCAGTGATATATGCCCACTTACGTAGTGGGATGAACCCTGTTTGGCTGAGCGCTTGCGCTTGGTCGAGCTCATGACATCCTCCTCATGGAAAGGTGTACGTTCCGGCTGACCTTGTGGGACAAACTCGATCTTTAGCTTCATGTGGGGCCTTGGGGACTCTGGTCGATCGTATTAGCGCGAGACAGTTGGAATGGCTGCTGGCTAGTGCACTGCTTGGGTGGCTCGGTAATCCGCTTCGGGGTGCCAGGTCCATCTGGGTAAGCCCGCCTTGCCGATTGGGGTTTGTTGGTAGTGGACTGGTTGGAGGGATCTTGTTGATTCATAAGAGCCCGAACGGGGGCCACTACTCATGTGCGTGCTTTTTGGACGTCCACCTGTCTGCAAACCAAACTGGACAACACGTATGTTCCCGATTGGGGCAGGGGTGATTACTGTTGGCTACAGTGAGAATCCTTGTGTTGCCTAAAAAGAAGCGATGTGCGTGTGCAGCAAGCTTGATGGTTAACCATGACTAGACATTAACATCATGGGATGCCAGTCGGCTCGTCGTTCTAGAGGTTAAGCATGATACCAAATGTCCTAGGTTCGATTCGCGTGTGGCGGGGGTCGTGAATGAGCACTACTGATGAGTTCTTCCAGGTTTCTAATGGTAATAGTCTAATAATGATTAACTTATGATTTCAATGAAAAAAGTAGTGAATTCACAAATCAGTTGTATGTTTGATAGAATAAAATTTACCTTAATTTTGATGATCACAAAAAAGTAATTAAATTTTTTTTTAAATCTTTGTTAATTTAACCTTTTTATTCTGTTTTTTTTTTTAGAAAACTATATAGATTATGAATAAAATTTACATAAAAAATTTAATTTAATTTTTGGTTACTATAGAGTTTGTTAACTAATAGTATTGACTTTAATGCTTTAAGTATTGATATGAAGTAGTTGAAGAGACTGTTATTGTTTCAAACAATCAATCAATCAGCCAGTCAGTCAGTTACAAAGTAGAATTTCGTACGTTATGTACATTAGTTCAGGTTGCTATACCACATTAGCACAGAGACGCACTGGTCAGTTCAAATCCCATAGTGGTAGTCATAGTAGAAGTATTAGCAGTAATGGAGAAGATTACGGTTCGAAGATGTGATTCGAGAAGTAAAATTCAGTGAGATAAATTTAGAAGGAGAAAGATAAAGATTATGAGGAATTCAGGAGGTTAGAATTTGAGAGAACACAAGGAGTGGATGCACTTGCGCAATTGTAAACGATTTTGAACCATGTCGTTCAAGGTCTCTAACCATTGGTGACTTTCGTCTCGCGGACCCCAACCCGGTAGCTCACATCTACCAACATGACCCATTCAATGTACTTGTCAGTGACTTTCTTCCAACCTACTCCTACACCACAAAACATAGCTCGTCGAGGTAGTCGGTGGTTGGGCATTTGTAACACATGTCCCAAACAACTCAACTGATGAAGTTTCACTACTTCATCCAATGATCTGCCATCCCTACCTAGTACTCGTTTCCTAACTATAGCATTGCTTACTCGGCTGTCCGAGGATATACGAGCAGTGTTTCCGAAACACCTATAATCTTATGTAATCAAACTGATAATTTCATTAGAAAAGAAAAGAACAATATTGGTATATTGAAATTATAAACTGATCAATATTGGAGTAACGTTTGAAACATGGAAGCACTAGATGGCAGTTTCGTTCTAGCATGAGACTCATCATCACGATATCCGCATGACCCAGCAAGTGGAACTCGAACCCGCCAACTAGTAACTAACTTCGTGAGAAATTTCTCTGGATTCTAGTGGGAAATCGTGACCAGTAGATTTCAACCATGTCGAATGTAAGGCAGTCGCTCGTCAAAAACAATGAATGATAGTTGTGCAATATCTCGGGTTGATTGGAGTTAGACATTAACGCCGTGGAATGTCAGCTGGTCCAGTGGTTCTAAAGGTCAAGCCTTAGCGGCTCCTATTTCAGATCCCTGTACGCAAGCGCCGTGGATGCACACTGCTAACAAGTTCCACATAAAGACAGAACAACTATACAGAGCTTACAAGTTTCTGATAATGGTCTAGCACTGATCAGTATATGATTTTAACGAAACTCAACAGTCTTCAAAACCTTAAACTAACAATAATAGTATCACATTCCTTCATATTCTGCTTTGCAGAAAGATAGACATTTCCATAAGAAGAAATATATTCAAAAAAGAATACACTAAATCCATGTTCATAGTTTTACACTTCTTTAGTAAAACAAAAACTTTAGTTAAATGTTTCGTGGACAGAATCAAGTTCCGGTTTGTGAGAACACACAATTAATATGCTTGAAAAAACTATTACGAGTCCGTAAACGAGAGCGAAGATAAATGATCCAGTGACACAATAGGCTATTCTAATCTGAGCGTCCCAACGCCCTACTAAGTAGAAGAAGAAGTCTGATAAGGCGTAGAAAGTGTATTTTACAAGCACCCAGAAAAACACCAGGTTGATAAGCACACAACTCAAGCTTATTTATACAATGATAGCAACGTCCTTGGGAGAGCCACAAAAGTAGCGTACTAAGATAATCCATCAACCAATGACAGTCAAGTATTTTCCTGGTGGGAAATGTAATCTCAAGGTCAACTGAGCAGTGCATGCGCGAAAACACGAAACCCAAAATGAGGACCTTTTCCAAGTGAGTTCTGGGGATCTAACGCTCTCATCACTTGTTTTTATAAAAACACAATCTTGAAATAATTATAAACGTAATAAATGCGAAATTTCACCAAAATTTTTTTCTTGACCTGTAACATTGTTTAATTCATGTGTGTGTTTCTGTCTTATTTTATCCTTTATAAACTGTAATACAAAGTGTGTATTGACTTACATTAGCTCACTGTAAATTCCAAAAAAACCCATTCATGATGAATCAGTTGAAAATATTTTCGTCGAATGTTATTCTACTGATATTATTTTGATTGTAAAAAAAAACAAACCATGTGTAACCTTGAATAATCACTATTTTTTTTCATATTTATGATTATACTACTTATTTCCCTTTTGAACGTGGGAACCAGTTTGGACAAACAGTCGAATAGGCTATAACATAAATCTCTCCTTTAGATTCTGTATACCATTCTAAGGCGAATCCTGTTTGTGCCATGGTGGTAATAAGGAGCCAAGTATAGATTAAGCTGGATGAGTTTACTTCATGCAGTCGTTCGTGGGTTCATTTAAGCAGGCAGACGAGAATGAAAAGCGTTCAAGCAGATTGAAGTGAAGTGTAGTTGGCTCACTCACCTTCTCCACTCCACTTTACTTCGCTTTCAAGCTGTGTATTCTTCTGTCTGTTTGCAAGAGCGATTGCTTGAAATAAAATCATCCAAGCAAATCAGTATTTCACTTCTTATTACCACCATGGGACAAAGGGGATTCTCCTAAGTATGATGTACTGTAAGTGAAGGGGAGATTTACTTCATATCATACTCGAACGTCATTAGTATAGGAGTAAACTCATAGGCCACTAAAATGATGATCCCAACGACAGACATTAGGTAGCAACTAAAATGTTACATACAGTGAGACGCGTTGGCTCAAAAAGAATGTAACTAAAGAACCAATGTACAACAGAGCTTATTGCTATTCCCTTGGTTCAAAGCTAATCCTTGCATAAGGAAATAGTATGTTCAATTGCTTATTTCTCCCGTGGTCTTAAAGTGCATTCTAACCGTTCCATATAAACAATGGGCTTTTGTTTTGGTTGTTATTGCATGTGTGTGTGTTTTGTTATTTGACTTTCAAATTATTGATCTTAATCCTAATTCAATTATTTTCATAATTATTTAAATTAACCACTATTATTTCAACTTGTGTTTATTCCGCTTTTATGCAATCTATCTATCAAGTGGATAATTATTTTTACATTACATTGAATCAATCATGAATCGATCGATGTTAGACCATCATCATTAGAAACACACAAGAACTGGATGGCTGTTTGGTCTGGGTATAAGACTCATCAGCAGTAGTTATCCACGATTCCTTCTACTCATAGGATTCAAACCCGGGACCTTCGGTCTTGCACGAGAACGCTTAACCTCTGGACCACTGAGCCAGCATCTAACTGCGATCAATCCACAGTCTTGCACAACCTTATCGATTGTCTTCGGTGAGCTCTACTTCACTCCCGACCAGGGTTGATCTCTACTGGTTGCATCTTCTCACTAGAACACGGAGAAACATTCCCAAGGAGCTAGTCACATTAGTAATTTCCGTTAACCGATTATCCCTATTATTATTATTACTTCATATCATCCTTTTTTCACTACAGACTTATTAGTTTAGCAAATCAAATCACCTATAAATACGATTGTACAGCTTAAGAAAAGGTCATTTCTTTTTCTTTGGCTAAACTGTCTTTATTTTTATTCAGTGATGTGTAACGGATCTTTTTTGTTTATGGATGGATAACTAGTGAAGACCGGGAGTTATTGGATAGATATTTCAATAAAGTATGGGATATTCTGTTGACTATTTGCATCCATGGCGTCAACACCTGGGACTTGAACCTTAGATATTCTGTCTGGCGATCGAACTGTTAATCTCTAGAACGCTGGCTTTGCTTGCTTGCTTACTTACTTAATTACTTACATCTGTTACCCGCAATCGATCATAGGCCACCGAACAGTATTCGCCAACGTACTCTGTCCCGTGCTCTCACTGCCACCTCTATCAAATCGCTGTTCGTTCTTATCATACCTGTCTTCAAAACTTGGTGTAATGCGTTATAGGTCTCTCTCTTTTGCTGAATTTAAACACAGACATCATTGAATGTCGGCTGAACGGTCTAAAGTTTAGGCATTTGTGTACTTCTTTTGCTAGGGTAGTCGATGTATACGGCTGAAGATTCTCATAACTGCTGTTCAGTGCTTCATAGTTTCCAGGCGACGTCTATTATACATACATGTATACATTGGTTCGTAAAATCAATAGACTTCAGTAATCTCTATTAAACCTCCATTACTGATAAGGGTTTGCTGATCAATCGATTTGATTAGTTTGAATATGCACTCAGTCATTTTCGTATTATTATTATTATTATTATTATTATTATTATTATTATTACATGTAAATAACATTTATATTCGTTTATGAGGCATTCATACATGACTACTACATGGTAGTTATTCAAAGTAAACAGTTTTATTTCAGGACAATATCTAAAATTGAATAGTGTGTGTGCGTGTGTGTGTGAGTTGTTTAAATATTATTGATCATTGAAAATTCTATTGTTTTGTTGTTATTGTAGGGTATTATGTTCATTTCTATGTAACTTTACAATAAAGTCAACAAATACCTGATCTTGTTTTTCCTTTTTTTAAAAAAAAGAATCGAGACTCTCTTGTGAAGGTCATAGTTTTAGTTAACAAAACAAAACAAATGTTTTTTTTTATTCAAAAATGAATAAAAAATAATGTTTTAGGAGATTATTGAAAGTTGAATGTTTTTGTTCAATATTCAATGGGTAATAATAATACTTAGGCATAAATTTCATTGATAAATTTATTAGTTTTTAATTGATAATGAAGTATTTATAAAAGCTGAGAGCTAACTTTAAGTGGACACATGAAAGAAGTAAACATCTTTAAACTGAATTCATTTTTTTATATGAACAGTATGAGAGAGATCAAGAGTGGTAGTTTAAAAAAATTGAGATAATCAACTGATAGATTTAAATCATATTTTATCGAAATCGTGAATCGTTCAATGTTCGACCTTCATCATCGAAAACCTAGTAGCAATGGATGGCGATTTTGTCCTAGTATGGGATTCGTCAATGGCAGTCTGAATCCATGACCGGCGCAAGCAGGAATGTAAGTCAAGACATTCCGTCTCACAAGCTTACGCTTAACCTCTACACTACTGAGTCGATATCCAGCAGTGTAAATGTCTAACATTAATCAATCCATGATATTGCAAAACTATTACTGATTGTCTTCGGTGAGCACCTGCTTGAGATCTGATAGAGTTGAATTCCACTGGGGTCACAAACTCAATGGAACTGTGAGAATTTCTTCGCGTAGCTAGTCACCAGTGAATCGGTTCGAGTTGCACTTTCAAGGTCATGGATACGCACTGATGATGAGAATATAACTTCAAGACCATGGTAAAAATACCGAACAAGTATGTTATCTGTTAACTGTACTTATTTTACTCTATATTACCAATAGTTTTATAAAATACATATTTTCTGTTTTCTGATTGGTTGAAACAAGGGTCACAATTTTCAAGGGCGTTCATAGGATGCTTTAAATCCTACTGTATCCAGTGGATTATTATTATTATTGTCATTTAATGAAAATTCTGGCAATAGTAAACAATGCAGTTTCGCTTAAAAAAAATTCACTTAAGACCAGAATTATCGATCATTATTAATAGAATCACTATAGAAGTCAATTGTTTTTAAACGGCTGATAATTTTGAAAACAAATATTAGGAACACTATTTATTTCACATTGAAATCGTGAATCGATCAATGTTAGACCATCACCATTAGAAACTTGGAAGAACTGGATAGCCATTTCGGCCTAGTAGAGGACTCCTTATCAGTAATGTGCATCCACGACCCCTTCACGAACGAACCGAAACCAGGACCTTCTATCTCGCTCTCACGAACCCTTAGCCTCCTCTAGGCCATTGAGTCAGTATCTAACGATGTTAGTGATTAATTTCTAACTAATTTTTATCTACGATCTACGTACTAATTTACTGTATAATCACACTGTTAGGATATTCATGCATTATACTAAGAGAATTATTTGTAAGTCCAGTTCTATTGGTCAATTCCTACTGGTCAATAATAAGGTCGTCCTAACTGTTATTGTCAGAGACTTCAATATTGTTTCCTATTCGACCAGACTGTATAAATACACATTATCTGCAACGTTTCGACCTGAATCCCTAGTCCTGGATCCTGATTCTCTTCTGGACTCGGACCTCGTACTTTCTGGATGCTTGTAGAATACACGTTCTACTTCAATATCAAGTCTTCTCCTTCTTTTACTCAATAGGGGTTTGGGATGCTCGGATTAGAGTAGCCAGTCGTGTCGCCGGATCTTCGATCTTCGCTCTTGTTTACTGACTAACGTGAAACTCGTAATAATAGTTCAAGCATATTAAAATGACGTGTTTACGTGCAATCGTCACATACACCTAAATAATAAAGTACATTTTTTTGCATAATAGAAAATGGTACCATTGTTGTTTCCAATCAGAGATTTTCCATTCTTTATTTACAAAAAAAAGAAAAAACTTTATAAGAGGACATTAGTTTGTTTTACTTTCCGGTGTATCGAGTATCAGCTTCATTTGAATTCAGCAAAAATAATCCGTAATCGTTTGTCAATAAAAAACAAGATTTCACATTTTATTTATGAATAAATAAAAACTAATCAAATTTATCTCTCTCTGATCTGATAAACTACACCCATCAGCTTATTGAGGAGATGGATGATAAAGTAAAAATTTTACTGAAATGAAGTTTTTTTTTACAAAAAAAAAATGAAATAATTTTTCATTTTCCTATTTTCTCTCTCTCTCGCGCGCGCTAAAAACGCCATTTTAATTGTGAGATGAGAGGAAGTAGGAGAAAACTGATTAGGAAATCTCTATTTCAAATTAAAGAGAAAAATTTATTCTTTTGCCCTCGTATCATGGAAAATAAAAGTTGAACACAGACATAGACAGACACACGCACACGCACATACACACGCCTATATTGATTGATCCACCCTGGATTAGATTTATTGTGTATGGGGCATGCATACACTGAGTGGAATTCATGCAAGGTCAAAGATCAATTCAGCTCGGCGCACGCGCGATCACACACACACTCTCTCTTTCTCGATCTCTATAGATAAATTTATAACTATTCGTCAATCAATCGAAGAGAACCAATTTCTTTTCAACTTAACGTGATCATCAATGTAGTAAATGAATAGACAGGATAGTATTTTTTTTTTCTTCTGATTGACAATCGAACAGAAAGGTCATATCGATCGATCATATCATCGTTATATATTGAGAACCGATAGAATTATTGTATAAGGCCATCTGATATTGCCGTTACTATTTCGTATGACGATTGATTAGATGATGAAAACCTTCAAATCTGAAGTGGGAAAGTACGGAATTCAGTAGACAGCTAGGATGCCACTCGACGATTTTTACTGTACACATGACCTACTTCTTCCATTTAACCAAATAGTAAATGCATATGAAGGTGAATAGTGTAGCAGCAGCCTTTGAAGGTCCTAACATGCAAAACTGAAAATGTAAGTTCCTCTGATACAACATAACATACATCAACCAAATTATACTTAATAGAGGACTTCTGGAAGATGTGGGAATCGTGAGATATCTAGGCAACATCTGATGCAGATGTGAAGGTGCGGATTGACAAGTTAAGGGGAGAATTTTTACAATTGAAGACATTTGAAATTCAAAATAAACTATCAAGCAACACCAAAGTCACAATTTTGAATACAAATGTCAAGACAGTTCTATTGTATGTGGCGGAAGCTTGAAGGACCACCGAAGCTATCATCCGGAAGATATAAGTAGTTATTAAAAGTTTTATACGCAAGATAACTCAGATATGTTAGCCAGAAACGATGAGCAACACAATCTATTGTGGGAGATAAGTTTCTAGATTCCAGTTGAGGAAGAAATTAGGGAAAAGCACTGGTGGCGGATGGGACATATATTGCAGAAAGCACTCAACTGCATATTATAAGACAAGTCTTAGTTCAGAATCCTTAAGGCCAAAGGAAAAGAGGAATGCTAAGGACACATTGCTTCGAGAACTGGAGACATGAGAAAAATGAACAAACATTGGACAGAAATAGAAATGGAGGTTCAGGACAGAGTAGACTGAAGAATGCTTGTCGGTGGTCTATGTTGCATTAGGGATAACAGGTGTAAGTAAGTAAGTTTATTGAAATCATGAATCGATCAATGTTAAACCACCGTTAGAAACCTGAAAGCGTTGAACGGCCGTTTTGTCCCAGTATGGGGGTTATCAGTAGTGCGAATCTTTGGCTCCCACACGCGGGAATCGGACCAACGATCTTCGGTCTTGTTTGAGAACTCCTAATCTTTAGATCGCTGAGCCTAACATTGATCGATTCTTGTTCCAGCAATCTCAACAATCTTCAAAACCCTGTTATAACAAATAAGTGTATGTTTACAAAACTTATGTGCGAGGCATTGATTTTACATTATGAATTAAAATCTTCAGTTATCTAACTGATTTCAAATCATTGAACTCATACAACATTCACGCATCTAACAAAGTAGTATAATTAAGCTCTGTTCATTTATAGGGTAAGTAAGTAGAAATTTAAGTGACTGGTTTGAGAAAAATGGGTAAACTGGTAAGTTTATCAATAAATGCATTATAAAACGTGAATTGGTATTTTATATTGTTAGAGGTAGTTGGCAGGAAACTTTGAAATAAGGCTTCTGTTTTATTTAGCACTTGTTGGTAAGATATAAAGTTACTCTTCAAATCAAGTTTTCTTCATATAATTTCATAAAAATGAAGTCATCATTCATGATTATTTAAAAGTCAAGTAAAAACGTTTGATTAAACATTGAGAAGTGATCTATTCAGTGCTATGTTTAATCCTACTATAATGAACGAAAAACGTCAAGATCAGATGGGATAGTGGTGTATTTAGTGGAGGCACCTAATCTTCAGATATTCATTCGTAAAATATGCAAGTTAATGACTGTCTTCTTACATATGTCTTCTAGTCTTTAAAACACTTTGATTACGCCATGCATTCCAATCTGACACTCTTTCCATCAGTATAAGTTTTTGGCAATATTTCGATGTATACAACAACATACAATAACAAGAACAATGAAAAGTAGTGACCAGTGAAGTTAAACTATCTAGGAAGTAGGCAGCTACTTACCGAAGACAGTGAGTGAGGTTGTACAATACTTTGGGTTACACACTGTCGCCGTTGGATTGCGGCTCAATGGTCAAGGGTTTAAGAGTTTATGCATGACACAGAAAGTCCTGAGTTCAATTCCCGTGTGCGCATATCGTAGATGCGCACTACTGATGAGTTCCATACTTAGAAAAAATGGCCGTCCAGTGCTATCAGGTTTCTCATAGTGGTGGTCTAACATTGATGTTTTTTGCTATCAAAGTCTTCTATGATAGACAGTAGTGTGATAGATAGCTTAAAGTTAGATGAATATAGTTTAGGCTACTGCAACAATAATGTAAGATTATTCAAAGATTAAACAGTCATGCCGTTAGTATTTAAATAAAATAGACAAAAAATATGCGACTATTCATCAAACACAAATTCATTACATGTTGCCGAAATTAAAAACTGAAATATCTATATCTTTTCAAAAAATTGAACCATTGAACATTTAATTTCCATATTTAAAATGAGATTCAGATTGAACATTGAACATGCAAATAGCAGTTCATTCAAATAAAACTTGTTCAATGCCATTCAAATCTTGAATTAAAACAACTGTAACACTGATTATCGAAGCTGAGAACACGTAATCTTAGTTTCATGTTTATGCTTATTCAATTCAATCGTGTTTCCTGTCGAGAATAAATAATAACAAGATAATCAATACTCAGTCTGTAATGAATAGAGCGAAACATTTCAAGTTTACTCTTTTCTAGTCAGTAATTTTGTGAATTTCACAAATACAGTGAAAGTGTCATTCAAAATTAAATGAGTTATTTTTAAAAGTTGACTGTTTTGTATGCAACTTATTCAGTTGAATATGTTAAATGCTACTACTACTACTACTACTACTACTACTACTACTACTACTACTACTACTACTACTACTACTACTACTACTACTACTACTACTACTACTACTACTACTACTACTACTACTACTACTACTACTACTACTACTACTACTACTACTACTACTACTACTACTACTACTACTACTACTACTACTACTACTACTACTACTACTACTACTACTACTACTACTACTACTACTACTACTACTACTACTACTACTACTACTACTACTACTACTACTACTACTACTACTACTACTACTACTACTACTACTACTACTACTACTACTACTACTACTACTACTACTACTACTACTACTACTACTACTACTACTACTACTACTACTACTACTACTACTACTACTACTACTACTACTACTACTACTACTACTACTACTACTACTACTACTACTACTACTACTACTACTACTACTACTACTACTACTACTACTACTACTACTACTACTACTACTACTACTACTACTACTACTACTACTACTACTACTACTACTACTACTACTACTACTACTACTACTACTACTACTACTACTACTACTACTACTACTACTACTACTACTACTACTACTACTACTACTACTACTACTACTACTACTACTACTACTACTACTACTACTACTACTACTACTACTACTACTACTACTACTACTACTACTACTACTACTACTACTACTACTACTACTACTACTACTACTACTACTACTACTACTACTACTACTACTACTACTACTACTACTACTACTACTACTACTACTACTACTACTACTACTACTACTACTACTACTACTACTACTACTACTACTACTACTACTACTACTACTACTACTACTACTACTACTACTACTACTACTACTACTACTACTACTACTACTACTACTACTACTACTACTACTACTACTACTACTACTACTACTACTACTACTACTACTACTACTACTACTACTACTACTACTACTACTACTACTACTACTACTACTACTACTACTACTACTACTACTACTACTACTACTACTACTACTACTACTACTACTACTACTACTACTACTACTACTACTACTACTACTACTACTACTACTACTACTACTACTACTACTACTACTACTACTACTACTACTACTACTACTACTACTACTACTACTACTACTACTACTACTACTACTACTACTACTACTACTACTACTACTACTACTACTACTACTACTACTACTACTACTACTACTACTACTACTACTACTACTACTACTACTACTACTACTACTACTACTACTACTACTACTACTACTACTACTACTACTACTACTACTACTACTACTACTACTACTACTACTACTACTACTACTACTACTACTACTACTACTACTACTACTACTACTACTACTACTACTACTACTACTACTACTACTACTACTACTACTACTACTACTACTACTACTACTACTACTACTACTACTACTACTACTACTACTACTACTACTACTACTACTACTACTACTACTACTACTACTACTACTACTACTACTACTACTACTGTAGTGAAGAAGAAGACAGGTGAGGGCAACCGAATTGAATTTAACGAAATTACAGAGTTACTCAGTAAAATCTGAAAACCATATCGTAACCGTTAATTTGCAAATCTTCAATCCTTCATCAATCCATTGTCTGACATTTCACTATTCATGCGTTTCATACAAATTCCATTGTGTTCCCACTCTTCCTTTCTTGATCTTTCCCCATCTTCTGCTGCCAGACATTACGTTTCTACTCGCGTCATATACTACTTATAAGTCGCGCGCACCCCACTACTACTACTACTACTACTACTCACACCACTACTACTACTGATAATAATAATAATAATAATAATAATAATAACAATAATAATAATAATGAATTTTCTCATTGTAGGGCTATCAAGATTTCTGTTTATTATTGAAATTATGAGTTGAGGTCGATCAGAATTATATATTAAAACTTCTGGGTGTTGGCTCAGGGGCCTAGAGGTTACTCGTTCGCATCCAAGGTCAAAGGTTCAGGCTTCGATTCCTGTCAGTAACGGGATTGGTGAATGCACACTGCTTACGAGTCCCATACTCGGATGAAACGGCCGTCTTCCAGTGCCTGTGGATTTCTAATAGTGGTCTAACATTGGTTTATTCACAATTTCAGTGTATTCAAAATTATATGTTCAGTACAGTAGTGAATTCTGAGTATGGAATATTTGAACAAGTTTCCTTTCCAATGCATATTGCCAGCCACTGAGATGATAAGGAATTTAAATTTGTGGTAACTTGTGAAGCGATAGGTCGTAAAGTTTGTCATAAACGTGCCTCAATAGATTATGCCATTATTAATAGACATCACTGATGTGTTAAAACAAGCAGACAGAAGTAACTTATTGAAATATACTGATATTAGGCGGACATGTAGCTCAAATATTCAAACAGGCCGCCATAATGTGATACATCAATAATAAATTTTTTATTATTAAAAAAACTACTGAAAAAAATATTTCTCACATGAAATATGTCTGTGCTAACAGTGAATGGGGACTTATTTATTTATTTGTATTCAAAAAATAAAACAACATCAGTTCAAGATTCAATTCTAACCACACCTTTTTTTACGCTTGTTTAAATCAAGCACAACAGCTTACATATATATATATATATATATATATATATATATATATATATACATATATTTTTTAAAATTAGAGTACAATTAGAGTTTGAGGTCATCTATTTCGCATGAACAAACGAACGAACGAACAGAATAATTAAAGCAAACAACGATACAGATAGTAGTAATGATAATAATAATAATAATGATAATTATACGTACAGTGTAATAAATCATTTGACCTGTTTTGTTTTTCTAAATCAACAAACCTATGAGAATTAAATTTTCTTTTGAACTGATTTTCATGCATTTTTTGAGAGCATTATACGCACACACACACACACACACAAGCACAATAGCACTGTATATATTTATTTCGAAACCTTTTTCCAGTAAAAATCTGATTGAACTATTTGAAAAAAAAAAAGTAAAATGTAGTTTTTTCGTAATATTGGCGAAAGGAGGATAGAAAACAGACAAATGACTTCGTTACAAGAAATCTAATAAAATGTTTACACAAAAATGTTTTTTTTTTTCGATCGAAAGTAAGTCTATTGTGTGAAAATAGTAATTTAACCTAAAAAGTTATTTTACGCTTATAATTATCAACTTATCTCGAAGTATAACTGTAATCAGAATTAGACATTAACATCGTTGGATGCTAGCCGGTTCAATGGTTCAGAAGTTAGACGTTCATGCACAAGACCAAAGGTCTTTGGTTCGAATTCTGTGCGGTGCGCACTGTCACTGATGAGTCCTGTACCAGGACGAAATGGCCGTTCAGTGCTTGTGAGTTGCTAATGGTTGTCTGACAACGATTCATTCATGCTTTCATTGTGTAAAAACAAGGATCGCCATAACTGATAGGCTCGAAATATAACGAGTTCACTTTACTCTGTAAACTGAACGAGGATCAGTGATTCAGTGACACAATAGGCTATTCAAGTCCGATTATCCCATGCCACACTAACTAGATGAAGATTGTTTTGATAAGACGTAGGGAAATGTATTCCACAGGCACTCGGAAAGTACGAAGTTTACAAGCACACAATTCAAGCTTATTTATACAATCATAAAACGCCCTAAGTGAGAGCCACAACATAGCATACCAAAATAATCCATCAATCAATGACAGTCAAGAATTTCCCGAGTGGGAACAATGGTCGATTCATTATTTCACTTACTGGATGTCGATAACAACGTTGAGTCTTATTACATAACTCAGTCACTACATTATATTCTTAAGTTATTCCTATAGAGAACTAATTACTGTCTTTTGTTGTCTCAGCGACCTAAAGGTTGAGTTCACTATGTGGGATCTGAAGGTCTTTGGTTGTCAATGTTCATTCCCACTGAGATGTTTTATACTAGGACGGAACAACTCTCCAATGTTTTCTTGTGATATATTGAGACCCATTGACCAATTACCAATCAGAATCTTGATCTTAATTTAGTCTATTACTTACTCTACAGCTTAGTGTCCTTGATTGATTATTCCCAAGCTTCTCTCCATGCCCTGACTTTAAAATCAGTAACTAGCCTCTACTATGCCTAACTCCGGCTAGGGTCCCTCTGGCTCTACTGCCAACTTCAAGCCTGAATACGGGAGGAATGTTGTGCTTGGGGTTGGCGGTAAACCCTTCCTGTAGAAAACTAACTTACTAAAAAAACGCTAACCAGAAAAACACTTCAAACAGATTTATTTTGTACACAGATATATCAGACTGTATTACACCTTAAATCGTACAACAGCAGCTTAGGGTCTAAACAAAACAACACTATTCTGTTGTTGCTAGGCTTGCAATATTTAAAATATGACTTAGAATCACAGAAATATGGTCACTAAGAAGCAAAGATATTGGTAGATTACCAGTATTCGATCATAGGCTTCTCCGAATCATTGCTCGTATATCCTGGCACCACGGAGTAAGCAATGCTAGTGTTAGGAAAACAGTACTAGGTAAGAATGGTAGATTAGTTGATGAAGTAGTGAGTCTTCACCATTTCGGGTGGTTCAAATATGTGTAACTTATGCCCGAACACACCGAATGACCAGACAAGTGATTTCTTGTGGTGTAGGAATAGGTTAGGAAAAAGCTAGGGGTGACCAAATCAAATCATGGCACAAATCCATGAAGTCACTGATAACTTGAATGAGCCGTATTAGTAAGTGTAGACTACCTGGTTGAGGTCCTTGAGACAATCGTAACCCATGGTTAGAAACTGAATTACATAGCTCAGAATCATCTGTGATGGCACAGGTATATCCATTGCATATCTTCTCTCGAATTCTTATCTTCTTAATTCCTCATGACTTTTCTTTTTCGTTTTTTTTAAAGATTTATTTCATTTGGCATACAATTTCTTGAATCCGATCTTCATATCCTAATCTACTCAATTATTTTACTAATGTCAATCATTTTCTAGTTTCATTGAAACAATGAATTATTCAAATATTGATTGAATTGTTCAATGATTCTTGATTATTTTTGTTTGTTTATTTAAAGTACACATTGTATACATGGATAGAGATAATTAAATTTAAATTTGGTGCATATTTCATAGCACTTAAGGTCATCGTGTGAATACAATACCATTTATTTAGATGACATTACTTATTTTAAGGTCAAAAGTAGTTGAGTTTTTTTTTAAATGAAAAAAAAAACAACGTTCTGTTCTCTGATCATTTATTGATTTTTCCATGAAACCATCCATACGTAGTACAATGAATTTAAAATATGCATGCAAAAATCTATTTATGATAATATTTTTTTAAAGATAATCATGAATTCTTGTGATATGTGATGAAAATATCTTTGTAAGTTAGCGATAATCAACAAGTAACTTTGAATTTCAAGTTTGTTTCTTGTTTAATGTTGGCATGACTGCCTCGCAGAAGCCTCTCTTGTGGGCTTCCAAGAAGTTGAAGAATTTCCATTCAGTCACAGAGGGCATCTTTTCTGTTGTGTTCAAGGTACAGTGTAGATTTAGTCTGGGGGCTTATTATAAGCGGTTAAGGAATTGGATCTTGCGTTCAGTAGACCGGACTGATGAGTCGGTTCACGCTAATAAGTTGTGTATGAAGTCTAGATGAGATTAGTACTCTCTGATGGATGCAAATTTTGAGATAGTATTAATGAGCTATTTGTCTAACGATGACATCCTGTAACACGACGATACTTGAATATTCAGTTTTTCTTATCGACTCCATCCAGTTACAGAACATACTGACGTAGGGTGTGGGTTATTTACTTATTTAGACTAGTGGCTATAGCTTATTTTAAATACTAAAATTAACATTAGAATATTTCGGTAAAAATTACCTGACATGGCTATCTAGTACCAATATTCATAATATCTTATTTCTCTAAATTTAACTATACACATTTAGGCTGGAATTTAGATCAGATAATTTTCACAGAAATTTGAAATGAAAGTACTGATTTTGTGATTATGGCAAAAAATGAATTATTTTTTTAGGATATTGGGTCGCTAACCCTGTGCTACAACCTCCTCCTTTACGCGGGCCTTAGTAACTAGTAGGTAACCCCCAGAGATGTCTCAGGTGGACTTCCGCAATGATCTAACCCTTCTATCCGTACGCAACACAATGCAGTGAAGACGACTAAATTAGCATCAGCTTCCGTAGCAGTAGGTGTCAAGATGCACAAGGGGAGAAAGCACGAGTCCTCGAAACAACACACGATGCACCCAACCAAAATCACAATTGACTGAAGAACATTCGGAAGATGTAGAAACCTTTACGATACCTGGATAGCATCATTAATAAACAAGGTGGATCTGATGCAGATTGTTTAGAGAGAGCATTTCTTACAACTGAAGAACATCTAGAACTCAAAAACAATTGTAAACAAACACCAAAGGTGAGAATTTTTTAATATAAATGACAAGACAGTTCTACTGTATATCGAGGGGAACTTGGGTAATTACGAAAGCCACTATCCAGAAGATACAAGTATTTATTATAGCTGTCTATACAAAATACTTCGAACCTAATGGTCAGACACCATGAGTAACAATCTACTATGTGAGACAGGATACGATATTCCATTTGAGGAAGAAATTAGGAAAAACGTGCTGGATGTGGATAGGAAACACGTTGAGGAGAGCACCTAACTATGTTAGAAGAAAAGCCCTCAGTTAGAATCCTGATAGC